>OZ038463.1:35219677-36419677 GCA_964036295.1 Plumapathes pennacea | reverse complement strand
GGTTCACTCACAACCTGATAATTATTAAGGACGTATCGACGATTTTGTCCTTTAAGTGCAAGTGTCAGATGTTGGTATGAACTTTATAGAATATGTCTGCAGTTAGTTGTCTTCAGTTGCTGCGATTTTATTGACTCAAAAGTAATTTTCTAGCAGTTTTATTAATAGAGAATTCACACTTTTGCAGGTTTAAACTGCAATTTCGACGCGGACCAGTGTGGATTCACCCAGAGCAGTAACGACAAGTTTGATTGGTCTAGACGCAGTGGCGGCACATCTTCGTCAAATACTGGACCAACTGCAGATCACAGTGGAAAAGGTGAGTTAGAAAAATAATAGACATCTAAACTATAGACGAATGAATTGAACGGGTTCAGGAATTAGAATTGTACTAAATCAATAAACCTCGAATATTACTTTTCCAGGTTTTTACATGTACATTGAAACCTCTAGTCCACGAGTACAAGGAGACAACGCTAAACTTTCCAAAACGATCTCGCTGACGGGAAGCTCCTGCCTGTCGTTCTATTATCACATGCATGGATCAAGCATGGGGTCACTCAAGGTCACAGTTGGGGGTCAACAGGTGTTCAGCAAGAGTGGTAACCAAGGCAACAAGTGGAGTCATTTCCAAGCTCCACTTTCTGGAAGTGGCAGCAAAGTTGTGGGTATCACGAGGCGTATTTTTTTATTTAAATGACGACAGTATAACTGGACGGTTTTGACTGAAGACAGTTCAATTCAATATACCAATTTCACAATCATGCACGCAATTTGCGATTTGTCAGGCTACATAATATCATAAAACATGGCAGAAACAAAACAAAGATCAGCAGAAAGAATTACTTGACAGATATTTGTTTATACGGGTAGTAAGAAGTAATGTCGGCTACTGTTCATGATTGTGAAAGTGACTCATGCATTTTCAGATATGCTTGATCTACATATTAAAATGAGGTTGACTGCGAAATCTTCATTATGAAAATGAGATTGATTTGCATAAAAGTGAACATGCGAATAAAACTATTTTCTATTGCAAAGGTTTCCTACTTATATTTCTAGACATTCCTGGGCTTGTCTGATTTTTCAAAAATGTCCAATCACACCACACAATAATGATCATAAATAGCGGTGATGTGTTGAAGGTGGCTGTACTCTAGCCGCTAAACGTTTAGCCCCAGTTCTACTGTAATCGTGAAGTCACGTAAATTATAATATAAAATGAGCTAAACCCCTAACTATGAGAGTAAATTGAAATGTTGCAAATGTCCTTTTCGACCGTTTTCTTTGCACAGTTGGAATTTGAAGGCATCCGGGGTTCATCCTATACAGGAGATGCAGCTATTGATGACGTGCGTGTGTTTGACTGTCAAGGTAGTTTGGTTGTCATTTCTTCAAACTTCAATCTACTAACCATCATTGATGACAGCTGTTTGTTTGTACACTTGACTCTTGCACAAAATTTCCAAATTTGTTTCATCTTTTGCACTGATGTTTTCTTTATTCATACCATTTTCAGCTCCACCTCCCACCCAACCCCCACCCCCACCGCCGACAACGCAACAACCACCCCCACCCCCACCGGTTACCACACAAGCCCCTCCGCCTCCACCAACAGGAGCTCCATCAGGTAAGTTTAATTGCAGTGATCTGGGTATTAGCCTCTTGTCTCTCTGCATTGCAGTCTTGTTTAACTTGTTCATTATATTTAGTAAAGGACAGTTCGGTCTCAATTATAGTATCGATTGATTATAAAGTGAATTTGCTTTGTTTATAACTCTTTCCTGAGATTTTGAGATTGGGATAATAGTAAGGGTGACACTTTCTTCTTTCTGATCTTCAGGTGGCTGTGGCGTGTCTCCGATATCGCGAGTTATCGGCGGAGTTGACGCCAAACCCGGTGATTGGCCATGGCAGGTGAATAAAAAATAAATAAATAAATAAATAAATAAACGCACGCAAAATCAAAATCATTTTCATAAAAAATGTTTTGTACTATGGGCCTTGCTAACTTTGAAACAGAGGCAACAGGTATCTCGGAAATGGCTTAGGTGCGCCGTGAGAATTACATAGCGCGTTCCTTAATATATGGCGCCTTTTCTTATTTTTTTCAGATCGCGCTGTTAATGAATGGTCGTTTCGGCTGTGGAGGATCTCTGATCAAACCAGACTGGGTCGTCACTGCCGCTCACTGCGTTGCAAGATCAAGGTAAAGTAGCAAATGGGCTAATATCGGTCTCAGTACAGTTGAGACGCTGATGCCGGGTCGCGACTTGTCTAGAGATTATCTTTTACTAAAACTGCACTTCATTCTCTTACACAGCAATCCCGCCACCTACAAGGTAGTCGTCGGAGAACACAACCGAAACGTCAACGAGGGAACTGAACAGACCATTGGTGTTAAGAGAGTCATCGCTCACTCTCAGTACAACAAACCCACAGCAATTAACAACGACATCGCGCTGATTCAACTCGTACGTCCCGCGACCCTGAAAAGCCGTGTGAGCACTGTGTGTTTGCCGTCACATGACTTTGATGTGCCCACCTCCTCAAGATGCTTCATCACTGGTGGGTTGAAGGTTGCAGTTCATTAAACACAGTTTCTTGTTACAATGCAATAAATGTTCTGTGGGGAAATAAGCTCAGTGACCGACCAAAGAAAATCAAAGTTTAGGGAGAGCTTCCCATTGAGATAAATTCTTTTATAGCATATATCTATGTAGAAAGAACTACGAAATCTCAAACGACGCTCACCAATAACATGAGCACATCTATCCATTTGAATGGTGATAACTTCAGGTTTCATTTATCAGTTCAGAAGTTGGACCGTTTGCAGGGCAAGTCAACATCACATTTGCCAGTGCGGTTGTTAAAAAAATACATGTGTTTTTAATCTCTCCCCTAATGACCTAGGTATAGTGACCGACCGTGACACATTTTCCTTGTTTGAAATGAATTTGTTCTATGAAACAACAGATGTATCGGTTTTTAAACCAAACGTTTTATTTTCTTTTTCAGGTTGGGGTAAGATCAGACATCCTGGAAGTTCTCACCACATTCTGCAGCAGGCTCAGATGCCGCCAGTCAAGAAAGACGTGTGCGCCAAGAAGCTCGCTGCCTCACCAGGTTTGAAGTTCATACAAATAGAAATGTGTTGAGGTTCAAAACTTAAACAAGGCGCTGCCTAGTTAACTATACATTTATTTGCAAGTGAAAAACTTTAGTCTAAAACGTATGAACTAACGATGTGTGGCCAAACTTGTAAATTCCAATATTAGCCAGTTTTGTAGTTTTCTACGTATCTTAAGATTTGTTCGCACGAGTAAAGCAAGCGCAAATGCAAATACAAGCGCAAGCGACCGATTCACACGGTAAAACTTGTGAAGCGGCAAGCACAAACCCAAGCGCAAGAGAATGAAAAAAAAAAAAAAAAAAAAAAAAATCCATTCTCTTGCGCTTGTTTCACAGTGTGAACCAGCCTTTATGTATCTAATGTTTTGTGATATATGAAACATTTTTATGCTTGTGTCAATTACTAGTAGAACCGTTAAAGTTTCCAAGTTTCTTTTGTCATTTTTTTACTTGGTCGTCTTATTGATATCTAGGAGGTTCATCTCTACAAATAACTGACCATATGTTGTGTGCTGGAGTGGAAGGACAAATACTGAGTGGTTGTCATGGTGACAGTGGAGGACCATACGTGTGTCAGAACGCCGCTGGCCGGTGGGTACTGCAGGGCGCAGTGAGTTGGGGTTCCCCGAGATGCTCCGCGAGTGAACGATTCACGGTATTTGCTCGTGTGGCGAAGTTCCGTAACTGGATTGATCAACATACTGGAGGAGTTTCCCCTCCTCCAAACACACCAGCACCACCAGCTACACCAGCGCCACCAGCTACACCAGCACCACCATCAGGCGGTAAATCTTGCCCAGAAACTGTAAATTAATTAATCTGTCCGTTAATCTATTCAATAATTTCGTTAAATAATTAACCGACCCACGATCAGCAATTAAAATAACAGTTACAGTTAAAGTAATATAGATTATTATAGTCAATAGAGTGATTTCGTATAACCCTCTCACTGTATCCTAATGAGTTCCACTGAATTCTAAAAGCCAGCACACACACACATACATAGACATAGACATAGACAGAGGGAAGAGACTGAGAGACATTGGAATAACACTCTTAAGCGCGGAAATTATATACTAGGTTTGTTCCACTGTTATTGGCGTATTTCGGAATTTAAGCCACCTACTCGTGGACACTCATTCCAAAAGGCTACGATGGAGCTAGTTTCTTACAAGAGAGGTCTCTTGTTTCTTAGTAAAGCTTACGATACTAAAATAATACTGATCGTAAAAGTTAGGTTTCAACTGTGCGTTGTTTATTTATCCAAATCATATTTTTGTGCATTGTTTCATCTCATTAACATTTAGAGGAGATCATTAGCATATAAAGATTGAGTTATACAAAATCACTCTAATATGTAGTTAAAATTACACTTATAGTTATAGTTTCAAGGGTTTTCTAATTTTTTCAAATCAGGTAGTTGTATGAACTGTATATGTTCCTGCAACTGACTGGCTTCCTAAATGAATGTTTTGAAAGTTAAATAGACAATGGAACGTTTTCACTTTTGCAGGATTCAGCTGCGATTTCAACACAGATTTGTGTGGTTTCAAACAATGCAGTGACGACAAGTTTGATTGGACCAGACGCAGTGGTGGCACACCTTCATCAAACACTGGACCAAGTGGGGATCAAGACGGGGGTAGGAACACAACTAACAACTGAATAATTGAAGGAATGTATCGAATGGCAGCCCAACAAAAAGTTATGTTTTGGAATTAGTGCTTATGACCTTTATCACTCAACTAATTCAGCAGAATTCATTTAAAAGACATAACTATACTTTCGTGGATCCTACGTTACGAATCAAACGCCTAATAGACTAAGTTAATTGATAATCAAAAATTTAAATTTAAATTGGGCATTATAAAGAATGCACTACTAAAACCCAGGTTTTGAATTTTACAGGTTCTTACATCTACATTGAAACCTCTAGCCCACGAACACAAGGAGACAACGCTAAACTTTACAAAACAATCTCGTTGACGGGAAGCTCCTGCTTGTCGTTCTATTATCACATGCATGGATCAAGCATGGGGTCACTCAAGGTCACAGTTGGAGGTCAACAGGTGTTCAGCAAGAGCGGTAACCAAGGCAACAAGTGGAGTCATTTCCAAGTTCCACTTTCCGGGAACGGCGACAAACAGGTGGGTCAGCGCTGCAACTGCAGGAGCCAAAAAAACAAACAAACAAACAAACAAACAAACAAACAACAACGACAAAGAACTGGTCTTTTTTCAATGTCAAGAAGGATATCAGTTTTCTGCTTGAGAGAGCGGTTTAGCAGCATTTAAATTTAGCAGCATTTTTGGCCAATCAAGAGCAAAAGTGAAACCTGTTCCCCACGGTGCCGCCATCTTTAATTCAAAGCGAGGAACCTGGCACGAAATTCTTTCTAAAGCACCAAGGCGTCTACAAAGGACATGCTTCATTTGATTAGTTACATGCACAAATTTCCAAGGTAACCTTCTCAGTATGCCAGGAGAGCCTCGCGCTTTAAGGTTCTTGTCAGTTCCAGTCCAAAGAGCCCATACTTGGCTTTGATTTTGGTTTTGCTCCTGCTTGATCAAAAAATACTGCCAAGCCCGTTTATCTGAAAGCATGGCAAACGCATAACCAAAGCAATTGCACAACTACTTTATTTGATTTCATTCGAAAGTCGCTGTATATAGGGATTAGTTTTTTTGCAGCTATTATCACAATACAAACCCTCCTAATTATTCGGCAAAGTGCATTAGTGCCGATAGTAACAGATCAAGAAGTTTTTACATAAATTTGAGGCTGTTTCTCACTCGTTCGCTTCCGTCTTTGTACAGTTGATATTTGAAGGCGTCACAGGTTCGTCCTATCAAGGAGATGCAGCTGTTGATACCGTGCGAGTGTTTGACTGTCAAGGTATTTGAGTCTCATATC
Organism: Plumapathes pennacea; assembly: GCA_964036295.1. Lineage (NCBI taxonomy): Eukaryota > Metazoa > Cnidaria > Anthozoa > Antipatharia > Myriopathidae > Plumapathes > Plumapathes pennacea. The sequence continues at coordinate 36,413,632 of OZ038463.1, read as the reverse complement.
CAACTTTCATTCTTTGTTACAGTTTACTTTTAACCCGGTACAGACAAAGGGAGGAAGAAAAAACTAAATAAAGCGCCATCTGTTTGTTCTTATATTTGTTTTGAATGTGGCTAGACTGACATGTTTTTGGCTTGGCAGCCTTTCCAATATAAGCCGAGTCTCTCTCATTTGAAGGTTCAAACAGCGCTTGTCACGAGAAATATATGACGGCAAGTTGCTACCAAACATTGAAGAAGCCGTCGAATTGTTCTCGATGCTGAGTTATTATCGACTAAACTTCCTCATGCCACCGGGCCCTTTTATCAGGAAATAATTTGGCCTTTCCTATCAGTGAGGCTGGAAAATTGATGAATGAATATACTTATACACTGAAAGGCACTGTTGAAATAACAACTGCGAAGGACTTGAATAAATCTGAGGCTTTTGGTTCATGCCAAACACCAAAATCAAAACAAAAACAAAAACAAGAAAACTAAGCTAAAAAGTAAAATTATATACAGAAAAACAAATTTCACATCAATTCAAACCATTAGAAACAAGAAAGCAACTGATATCATCAGACATTTTTTCTGGCTTGTCTTCGGCTGATGTTTGTACTTCTAATTTTTTCAGCTCCACCACCAACTCCACCCCCTCCCCCACCACCAACAACGCAACAGCCACCACCCCCACCGGTTACCACGCAAGCTCCTCTACAGGGTAAGTTCAAGATTTTGCTGTGGGCTTGTTGTCTCTCTACACATGTCGTCTTCGTGCTTGTTGATCGCCCTATTTTTTCTATTAGAAACGAGAGTAATGCGGACACAGGTGTGATTACGTTATGTATAAAGCTTTATATGATTTTATGATTTTCACTCCATCTCACCCCCTTAAAGTTAGTCATAGGTTTGGTAAAGAAAACTGAATAACAAAAATATCGGGCTACGTAAATTCTGACTCCTTGTTTGTTGTCTCTTCAGGTTTTAGTTGCAATTTTGATCGTGATGCTTGTGGATTCAACCAAAAAAATGACGACAAGTTTGACTTTACACGTAAACAAGGAGGCACACCCTCCGGTGGCACAGGACCATCTGGGGACCATACTTCTGGAAACGGTAAGGTAGTTAACTTAACCCAGACGTTAAAATGACAAAAAGCCTGGACTGAGGTGTCCAAAGCTCAGTCAAGCTGATCAACTGAATTCCTTTTTCTAACTTTTTGGTCAACAACAAACTGCGACGTTTAGATCAACGACCAGTTAACAAGCGTTTTTCAACCCCAAGGGGTGGGGAGAGAAGGGAGGGAGAGGGTAGTCAGATATATTAAAAGACCGTTGCACCTCCCCGTTTCGATCCCAGGGCGTATTCTCAGATATATTAGTGACGTCAAGGTGCGACGGAGACCAGACTTTTTAACCCAAAAAGGACCAAACGAACGGCTCATAATGTAAACTAAAAAGGGTCTACCCGAAAATTTTTAACCTCAAAAATAGGACCAAAAATCGTAAATTTTAAACCCAATAAGGGGCCGTCGCCCCTCCCCGTTACTAATATACCCTCCCACCCCCTCTAGGGTTTCAACTATGTACATATTAGGAAAATAGTGTGCATGTGTTGAGGGCAAAATCGTCCTTCCGGTCCGGGATATAAAAACATGAAAACAGTTTGGATATAATACAGGATTAGAAAAATAAAGCAGAACATGTCAAAGACAACCCTGGCTGGATGAAGTTCAACTCTTTTTTACCATTTTAGCATGTCTTGATTGAAAACAAACAGTTTCGCTCACAACAAAGACGTCCTAAAGTGTTTCGGGCCTAAACAAGTTTTGGAGTATTTTTCAATAATGCAATAAGTATGTTGTTGCGTCTGCTTATCATTTTAGGTTTCTACATGTATATCGAAACATCAAGTCCTCGAGTACCGAACGATAACGCCAAGATTTCAAAACAAGTTTCCCTGAATGGAAATGCCTGTCTGTCTTTCTATTATCACATGAATGGAAGGGATGTGGGGACTTTGTATGTGCGTGTTGGAGGCAGGCAGGTTTTTATGAAGAAGGGTAGCCAGGGCAACAGCTGGATGAAAGCTGAAGTTCGTTTGAGTGACTCTGGATCAAAAGAGGTATGAAGAACGATATTAAATAAAATCTACACAGAGTTTACACTGAGGAACACTTTCCATCGCCAGAAATTTCAGACATCCGGTTGCGACATCTCGGAAGAGGCATCAGGTTTCACGCTGACAGCCGCTCAAGAAATAACAAAGAAATGTATGGGATCTGATAATAAATTGTGCTTTTCGCTTAACTGAAGCACGTTCGTAAAAATGTCTGGGCAGCATTCGGAAGAGGAAAGCTTCCTAAACACAACAGTACAAAAAATATTTATCTCCGGTAAAATTCGATGTGTACTTTTTTGAATTTAAAATTTCGGCCGACGTAAGAAGGGATTGATAGCAGAATACGCTCAAAACCGGCTACTGTCACTTTTTAAGCTGCATTTAATACAAGAACCTTGGGTAAAACGCAAAATGTCTACCCCGTACCTGATTGTCGAAGGATTGAACATCTCCTGTGAAGCCTCAGTCAGTCCCGTGGAGCAAATTCGATGTGTACTTTTTGTGTTTGAATTTGCAGTTCACAGCCAGCCATGGCGAATACCTCCCGTGAAATACGTTGACTTCGGATGTTGATATTTTGGGCTGGGAAGCTCCAAATCGCATGAAAATTGTACCAAACGAAAGCTAATTTCAACTAGGTCGTTCAGCGGCACGTCTCCTAAACGTAGCAGTCTCTTTTTGAACCGGAGAAACCCATCCCTCCCCCACCCCACTGAGGCAAAGTACGTAACAATGTTGAATGTGTGAATGGCGCATGCTCATACCGCACGCCGCTGGGAAAGACCGGAAGCAATCGTGGACGCAAAATGTCCGGAATTTCTGGCGATGCAGGCCTCAACATTAGTCAAAGAAAGACTCAATTTGGTAAAACTTCAAATATCAAGTGGATATTTTCTACGTCATGGCTTGAGTATTAGTCATTTTAGTCTTTAATAATATCTTCAGGGGCGGACCCGGGTAAAATCCGACCGGTTTCCAAATGTGCGAGTTTCTTGGAAGTTGGCGGCCATGCTTCCCGAGAAAGAAAACACGAGAGATTTGTCTCCAAACACCTTTTACCGCCATTTCAGAAGACTTGGAGCTAAATTTTGAAAATCTGACCGGTTTCCGTAAACCGGTGTAAACCGGTTGGGATCCGCCCCTGATCTTGATTGGCACGTTTCAGATAATTATCTCAACACTGCCTGCTTCACACTCTGTAATAAGCATGACGCGTGTTATGGAAAACGAGCATACAAGAGAACAAAACAATTTTATGTACCTTTGCATAATTTTAAGTATGTATCTTCAAACCCATATTAGCTAGGAAACAAAAGATACTACAGCAGTCTAGAGACAACTGATGCCAGGTAAAAACACAAATAACCTAAAATAGTTTAATGAGCAGTACTCCTCTGGTACTTTGCTTGACTTGTGCCCTTTTTCTTACACATTAGCTGGAGTTTGAGGGAGTTCGTGGAGCAAACTGGCAGGGAGACATCGCAATAGATGACGTATCAATCAGTGCGTGCGGAGGTATGTGTGTTTCATTTACGTTTAAACATGTTTCTTTGTGGAGTTTAAAAAGACAATAAATTTTACTCTTCACCATTCAGATTTGATTTTAAAAATGCTTTGACTGTAGTGGAAAATACGTCAGAAAGTAAGAAAGAACAAAGTTGAAAAAGCCACACGTTCCAAAAATGAACAACAAAACACCAGTGTTTCCCCAGTGCATTTTATATCCCATTTCTTTCCAGATTTTTCCCTATTTTATCTCACTTCTATTACGACGCTGATCGTTGAACTCTTTTTTGACAGGTACTCCTCCACCCAACACACCAGCCCCGCCCACCGGTGCACCTCCTCCTCCAGGTGAATACTTTACTTTATTGATCACGTGATAACTTATTTGTTATTTTATTGATGTTGATAGCATGTTTCTTAAATGGAAAAGAGCCAATTCTTATTAACTCTATTAAAAAGGAAACCAAAAAAAAAAAAAAAAAAACAAAAAAAAAAAACAAAAAAACAAAACAGTAAAACAAAACGATACAACAATTGTCATAACAACAATAACAACAACAGCGGCAGGCAAGGGCGTACTTTTTGCCAGGAAATAAAATTCTTCACTGTGACAGGATCCTGTGGTGTCCGACCTAATACCAGAATCGTGGGAGGCGTGGCCGCTAAGCATGGTGACTGGCCCTGGCAGGCGATGTTAAGGACGTCATCCGGGTTCCCATACTGTGGAGGAACTCTGGTCGCCCCTCAGTGGGTCGTCACCGCAACTCACTGTGTGCAAGGGAAATCTCCCAACTCTGTGTTCATCAGGTAGAGAGGAATCATCTTGCTTTGATGAAAACTTAATGAACTGCAAAGAAAACTGGTGAAGACTGAACCTCGACCACGTCGAAAGATCCGTACTGTTTTGTCAATCTGGTAATCTAGCAGCTAACTTTTAAAGCTCCATTCGCATAATGGTGACGTCTAAAAGAAAATGATTTAGTGCATGTATTGCAATGAGATGTAGTGACATTTCAAATTTATGTCTACGATATGCTGAGGTTGTAAATTTTTTATATATTTTTTTTTATTTTGAGCTTAGCATTACATTACCGATTATGTTTGAAATTCAAAGAAAAATAATAATTTATTCTGAGATATTGCGATAATTAAGAAACATGCTTTTTAATTTTTTTGTCTGCTTATTTTAATATTTTTATCGCTAAAATAATAACACTTGCACTTGTCTACAGCTATTCTAAAAATATAATCTCTTATTGTGCGTTTATAAATTGCTTTATGTTTTCCTGCAGACTTGGAGCTCACAAACGGACCAGCTCAGTAGGAACAGAGCAGGACTTCAAAGTGATTAAAGTGATCACTCACCCGTCTTACCACAAACCCAAGAGATACGCTCACGACATTGCTCTTCTGAAACTCGAGAAACCGGCGCAACTGAACAAGTTTGTTGAATGATACAATGCTACTGTTCAAATTACTCTCGTTGTGATAATCCTTAAACTGATTCTAACGGCTGCAAGTTATCACTGCCAAGCTCTCTGTATACTGTATGTTAACATCATATATGTGGTGAAAACCTGAATAAATCAAGACAAACAAAAGCAGTAAGTGGATCACTATCTGGAGTTTATAAAGAATTCATTTTTTCTCTTTTGTTACTCGCAGAAATGTCAACCTGGCCTGTCTGCCCCAGGCTGTCGCCGCTCCTGGTGACGGCGTTAGATGTTGGATCACTGGATGGGGACGCCTTTCTTCCGGTGGCTCCACACCGAATATCCTCCAGCAAGTTTCTGTTCCTGTCACCAGCCACGCTCGCTGTGAAAAATCTTACCCCGGAAAGATCCACGACTCAATGATCTGCGCTGGTCTGGACCAGGGCGGCATTGACTCCTGTCAGGGAGATTCAGGGGGTCCTATGGTGTGTGAGACCGGCGGCAGATATTATCTACATGGCGTGACTAGCTGGGGCTACGGCTGTGCGTCGGCAGGAAAGTTTGGTGTGTACGCCAAGGTGAAATACACGCTGAACTGGCTGAACAACGAGATGTCCAAGAACTGAAGAAGAAAGCAACACTGCAGAAAGTTAATTGCTTTGTAGAATTAGCTGACTAAATGGTCAATAAACCATGAGCATCGCAAAGAATTTGTCTCTTTTCTGTGGACTTCTGGTAGACATTAGCGTCACATGGTTATATTTGTTGTGTTTTAGTCGCCAGCAAGAAAAATACAGAAAACAAAAACGAATACTTGAGCTTTTTTGAAACGTATATCAACAGGCTACCCTGGGTACCAGAGGTTATTCTCATCCCCCGGGGACCCCCCCGGGGGTTTCCTCTCTCGCAGGTTTTTTCCGTCGCTCGCACCCTCGGTACTCAATAACACTGGAGAGAGGAAAAATAACCTCTAGTACCCAGGGTATCAACATTCCAAAACACAACTATCGTTCAAAACAAAACTCACGTGGCCGGAAATGAGGGACAGCCAGCGGTAGAAAGCGCAGGCTCACGTGTGTTCAATGTGTACTACTATTACATGTCGGGAAATAGCAGCTTATATTAATTGAAAGTAGGTTATTTCCAGCATGGTTCAAAAGGAACGACATCAGACATAAAATACAACAACACTGCAAACGCATCAGTTTTACAAAACGCGGGTATATGAAGAATGAGATCAAAAATAGAATCTGAAGCCTCAATCGCTAATGGACAGCAGTCTTTGCTTTAAGAGCTTTGTAACCGCTCTGTTTTGCAAATGGCGGTCCAAGTGAACACTAAATCGTGTAGAATGGCTGCTTAAACTGCTTCTAAAGGCTTTATATGCATCCAGATCTGCTCTTCGGTAATCGATGTATTTCATGGCCGGTGGGAACCGATTTCCCTACAATTTTAGGTCCCAAAAGTGTGGAAAATCGAACTTGCACTTACGCCAAAGATGTTCAAACTTCAGTGTAGTTGTTGAGGGTGGCAAACGAACATTCTTGTTGCCCTAAAATTGGAATCCGCAAATGAGTGGCCGAAGAAGTTCCATGAGCATATAACGAACACTTCAAGACTTTACCTTCGTAAGGAACTCTTCGGACAACTTCTATATCGTCACAGGCGGCCAAGAACGAAGGAAGAGGAAGTATATTTACTTTTCTTACTTGTGCATCCTTTTCACGACGTTTTTCAGTTGACTTATCCGAGTCTGAAATTTGCTATATTTAGCAAATTTACAGGCGATCAATGGCGATTTAGTGGATTTTTCAAATGGCTTTGAGGAACCAAGAAATTCCGGAGGTAAAACTCTCAAACTTGGACTCGGATAACTGGACCCTGATACGATATAGGAATTGGACGTTCCCAGGTAAGAGGTATTAGTTAATACATTTGTTTCCCATACAAATTCGTGTAGAGTTCGACATATTTAACGAGCCAGCGAACACCTTTTGTGCATGCCTCGATTTCTGTCTATTTGTACATGTTTGGTTTTCTGTATATTCCTAGTCGGTGTAGTGGCTCTCCCGGAGGAGGGGAGGGGAGAGGAGGGGGTCCGGTCCAGGGAGGGAAGAGGATGCCCCTCTTGGCGTTCTCGCTCGGACTGGACCCCCTCTCCCCCCCCCCCCCCCCCCCCCCCCCCCCCCCCCCTCAGGAGAGGCACGGGGGTTTACAGGTTACGGGGCTAAAACAGACTTTAGAGTTGAAGCTCACTTTTAATGCACTTCAGCGTCAATGTTCCGTTTTCAAGAACAAGTCTCACTATTAGCCAGTACACGTTCAAGAGTACGAGTACCAACTCCAACGCCGACTCTACCTCTGGGCTCGGCTCGACTCACTTCGACTCTCTAGTTTCGAGCTGATCGTTTTATGCTCCACAGGTGTTAAGTCGTCCCAGCGGTTCCTAATGGTTTTCGCACTAGTCAAATTAGAACACAAAGGATAGGAAATGGATTTTCGTTAGGACCAAGTTCAAAGTCACATTCGGAATTCGTATTTCCGAATGGGCTTTTCCGCTAGGATGTCGTTAACACTCGATTGGCTCCTCTATTTGACTAATACACTTATTTTAAAATCACACTAACACATTCCAATGGATATGATTGGCTGTAGTTAAGATCTGAAGGAAGAGAAGGTGCTGGCACGCCTACGGCAGTGTGCGCACTTGCTGTTGCTCATTTCCTAAAACAAGATCTTCAATTAATAACAAGATCACTTAGATTTCCTGAGGAAGGCCTCAGTGTTAATCACAGTAAACGACAACGTAGCATTTGATTAAACATCTATTCTAACTCTTCCAATTGTCAACAAAAGAACTCCAATTTACTAATTTATTCGCTTCCAAAACTACGGGAAGATATTCCAATTTTCATCTATAACAACATTACTTGAATATTTCAAATTATCGCCACTTAGTTTTAGCACTGTAATTGGCTTTTACAAAAAAAAAATGAGAAAAGAAATTGCTGCTTTGCTCTTAATTATAGATTATCATGTTCAATGTTCAGAGGCAAAACAAATAAAACAAACAAGTAGAAGAAGGCAAAAACTTAACAGGCGAATTCTCAAATGTATTCCGTCCATCAGCGGCGATTCAGAAATTATGTATTTTATTGCACCCCTCAATTTTACATATTTAGTTTGGCGGTGCACATCTTTGTCAGCTGTGCATCCCATAAGAAAGCTTAAAAGCTTAAAGATAATTAATGATGAATTAAGCTTTCTCTTATACAACTAAGAAGCCAAGGTTAAAAGCTTTTCTTGCAGATACTTACACAAAATTAACAAAATTCTGAAGCAAATATTGTTTTTCTTTACGTCCTTTCATGCACCGTACTCACAGCGTATTTGTTTGGTACTGTTTGTGACAGAATAATGAAGCAAAACAAAAATTGTAGTGAAGTTTTGTTATTTCAGGCCTACTCTAACAATAATGAAGGATTATTGAGCGTTTATTCGCGTGGGTAATTTTCTTCCAACTAATGTCCGGCTTTTGTTACCTTTGATATTTGTAAAATGGGAGAATTCAGAGGATTCACAATTTCTACGTCGTTGATTAGTTGAGGATTTTACTTGGAATCGCAATAAAAAGGCCTGTACAAACGAATGCAACACGTTGGCACAACATAGCCCAGTAGTGCTTTTTTTTTAAGTGTTCTATTAAATGGACTTCTGATTTTAGATTATGAAGTGTGTTTTAAGAGTTATCTATTATTATTTTCTTTTGACTCTACTCGTCTTCGCATCAGAGAGCAATTAGGTTGAGTGGCACTTTAACGTTTGCTGAACGACGCGTGTTTCTCCAGACGCGTCAGCTGAATTAAGTTCATTGCATTTGTCCATATTTTTGCTGGGGCTTTTAGTGACTTTAACCAAAATTACCACTAAAGAAGATTAATGTTTGATTTGATTTGAGCAGCAGTGTTTACGTTTCTACCAGGCATGCTATATCTTATTTTGTTTTAATTAGTAGAGAAACGGTTGCGACTTCTTCATATTTAGGGAACCGTTGATCGTTGATCGTTAGCTTTTGTTGTGCCAGCTATGCCATGCAGACGAGGCCCAAAAAGGCCGAAACAGCTGTCCATGGCTGCTATTACTTGGGCTCACAATTTTTTTGTTTTGTTTTTTGTTTTTTTTTTTTGGTAGATCAAGGGGTAATGCCCGCTACCACTGTGGCCTTTGTGCCCTAATCTGTGGCTTCAGCTTACCAGCACATTGTGTAGTATTCTGATTATGTAATTAAGCCACATCCCACAAGCCTTACGATTTTGTTGTTTCATCTGTCTATCTCAGTTTTCTTTTCTGTTATAAATGCTAATGCTTATAAGCAAAGTAAAGAAACTAAAGAATAAAAAGAGCAAGAATAGACATATTCTAAAATGCGTTCCATGCGTTTCAGTCGTTGCATTTTGTGGCACCCTTGACTCCATTTAATTTGTATTCGTTGTGTATATTTTTGTCAGCTGTGTATCCCATAAGTATACGCAACTGAAAGCTTACTGCATTAGTGTCAAATTTGATACAGAAATTAATGATGAAACTTTCTCTTAATTTACAGCGACACAAAAGTTAAAAGCTTCTATTACAAATACTTGCATAAAGTACTAACACGAATCTGGAGCAAACACTATTTTCAGTGTCCGTTCATGTGTACCCAGCATTATTCTCTAATAGCATTTGAGTCACAGAAATTAGTAAATTAGTTCTTCACGCTAAGCTCTTAGTTTTGTCAATATCTCAATATTTGTGAAGACGCAGATGTGCTACTTTTATCAATTCTATTATTTGCACAATGACGGATAAATTATACTCAGGGTTGGTTCGTCCAATTCATTATCGGTGGGCGATTCAGAAAGACTTCATATTTTGGGAAACCGTTAATCGTTAGCTTTTGTTGTTTCATTCGTCTATCCCAATTTTTTTTCTCCAAGTCTTTTTCTCTCGCAGTCTTTCTGTCCTTGATGTCTGATGATTCTGTACATTCCTTACTGTCAACAAAAAAAAAAGAAGGAAAAAAAAAAAAAAAAGATATGCAACTAAGACTCCAGATTTTCAAATTTTCGATACATCGTAATGGCTACAAACTGAGAAAAATATATTTAAAAAATGCTGTTACGTCTCTTATGGATTATAAATGCTAAGCTTATAAGCAAAGCAAAGAAAAAAAAAAGAGAAGAAAAAGAGAAAAAGCAGACATATTCTAAACAGCGTTCCATTCGCGGCCGTTCTGCCGTCGTTGCGTTGTGTGGCACCCTTACTCCACTTAATTTGCATTCGTTGTGTAAATTTTTGTCAGCTGTGTATCCCATAAGTATACACAATGAAAGCTTACTGCATTAGTGTCAAATTTGATACAGAAATTAATGATGAAACTTTTTCTTAATTTACAGCGACACAAAAGTTAAAAGCTTCTTTTACAAATACTTGCATAGTACTAACATGAATCTGGAGCAAACACTATTTTCAGTGTCCGTTCATGTGTACCCAGCGTTATTCTCTAATAGCATTTGAGTCACAGAAATCAGTAAAACAAATTGCAAAGAACACATAACATTTTCCCTTTTCAACAAGCCTAATTGAAGGCCGAGTTTGTGAACTCAGGCCTGCACTCCAACTATGAAGAACAATATGTATTTACCCGCGTGGTGATTTTCTTCGCGCTGAGCTCTTAGTTTTGTCAATATCTCAATATTTGTGAAGACGCAGATGTGCTACTTTCACCAATTCGAATATTTGCACAATGATGGATAAATTATACTCAGAGCCTTTGTCTAATTCATTATCGGTCGGCGAGCCAAGATGAAGTTTGTCATACTTTTGTGTTTTTTGGTTGGGGCCCTTGTGCCCGCTTCGGATGGTAAGTTCAAATTTTTGTCTCTTATTTAATTCCGTTGAACTGGATCTACTTTTAATTGGTCTCTTGCTTTGTGACTGATTTTGTTTCTATCTGTGATTTCTCCTTTTCTCTTTATCCAAGTCTTTCCCTGCTCTGCTCATTCTGCTGCCGATTTTTTTTGTTTGTCCGTGTCTCTCTGTACTTGTAGTTTCGATATTTGTCTCCTTGAGTCCATTTCTCTCTCTCTCTCTTGACTTCAAGATGTACTTAGTTTTGCCTAACTTACGAACGTTTTAAAACTAATAATAAACTGGATATAAACTGGTAAGCCTTTTTTTGAGTTCTTTTGAGATTTTCAAATGTTAAAACAGAAGTAATGCTTCAGGACAACCTTGAAAAGCCGCGAGGTAAGGGTGAAAATTTCTTGTTTCTGACCTTTAGGTAACTGTGGCGTGTCTCCGATATCACGAGTTATCGGCGGAGTTGACGCCAAACCTGGTGATTGGCCATGGCAGGTGAGAAAAACGTTGCATAAAAATTCTATATTGAACTAACTAACTCGGAGAAGTTGTCATTTTTGCTCAGACGAAGGGCTATCGCTCGAACCGTCAGCTTCAAATTCTTTCACGGCGTCCAGCTTTCACACATCGACCCTTAGTCGATTAAAGTTATACGAGGCAGGGTCAGCTTATGTTAACGGATTGAACGCTGTCATCTATAAAAAAATTATTTTACGTCTTACTAAACAATTCCATGCAGGATTAGGGTTCTCAAATGTTGACCTTACGTTTTCTGTGGGCTGAACATAATATTAGTTATACTTATAATATTTTTGATATACAGTCTACATTTTATGTATAAACTTCCTAGATGAGCGCCTTGCATTTTAGCTCTTAGACTAAATAAATATAATGTACATGGATAATAGCATTTGATTAATACATAAACTTTTAGCTTTATTAATTCATGCTATCAATGTCTAAGTTAGCCTCTATTAAAGTCAGGTGTCTCTATTAAGTGTCGCTTCTACGGGTTATGACTGTTTATATTTTGAAAAACTGTCAATGACGTGCATAATTTACTGTACGGTAACAGTTGAAAAAATATTACCTTTTAGACACACCTCTGTTATTTTGAAACGTAAATAAATGGGGCGCTGGCGAAATTGATGACTCATGCATAATACATATCTTTTTCCAACAGTCGGGTTTTCTTTCTTTAAAAGCGACTTAATGTTTAGCCGTACAAAACATGATATTCACGACTGCTCTGACTGGGCAAGGCATCTAGGCGCCCTAAATATCCTTGCTATCTTGCCTAATAAGGGCCGTACGAATCTAACGAGCGAGTGTCTACGTGCAATATTGCACGAAAGACTGACGTTTTTATGTGGCGTGTGTGTGATTGTATTTGCGTTTCTGTTCGTTGTTCAGATTGCGCTGTTGCGTGGTGGTCGCTTCATCTGTGGAGGATCTCTGATCAAACCAGACTGGGTCGTCACTGCCGCTCACTGTGTCGCAGGTTCAAGGTCGGTCAGCGGCAGAATGTTTTACAGCCTCGCGGCATCTCTAAATGTACATATCGTGATTGTTCAGTTAGCAGTTCTATGTTCAGTCTATAAATTACTTCTCACGAGTGAAAATGATCTTCAGACCTACAAAGCAACCCATGTAAGTAAAGAAAAATCAACCCGGGGAGGGGAGGGGGGTGGGGAGGGGGGGGGGGGGGGAGGGTTGGGAATCCCATATAAAAAAGTACGGGGATGCTCTTCGTACTCTTAGGGCACAAAGACAATCAATCATGAAGTTTCAAATGAACTACTTAGGTTTCTTGGATGCACTTTTCCTAAAACTCGGCTGAAAAATGAGTATCCAATGTCAGAAACCTCGACAATCTGGTAACGTGCTTCGAGGAACTGAATCTTTGGAGTTAATGCCTTATAAATTTTGTATTCTTCTAAATAATTGCTAAACCGTACATAAGGGTGCTATATTTCAAAAAGTATAATACTGTAAGCCAATGGCATGTATAAAAGTTGGGCCGTAGGAACTTGAAATCGTTTCTTTGCCAGCAGGGTTGGCAAGAAGTCGCATTTCTAAACCTTACTGTATTTCTTTTACTACTGACAGCACCCCCTCCAGGTACACTGTAATGGTAGGGGAGCACGACCGACTCGTCCAAGAGGGAACTGAGCGTAGTTTTCCTGTTAAGAGAATCATCGCTCACTCTCAGTACAATAAACCTTCACGAATTAACAACGATATCGCGTTGATCCAACTCGCACGTTCCGCGACCCTGAACAGCCGTGTAACCACTGTGTGTCTACCGTCACATGACTTTGATGTGCCCACCTCCTCAAGGTGTTTCATTACTGGTGAGTTGAAGGTTTGCAGTTCGCTAAAAGATAGTTTCTTATGACAATTCAGATAAGGTTCTGTGGGGAAATGAGGTTTTTAGGGACCGCCCAAAATGGAGCTTCCTATCAGTATGGAGATACTATGTCTAAAGTTAAAACTGCAAAAATTCGAACAAAGGTGAACAATAACGTGAACATATATACTGGCATATACCCATTGTAGGATTTTGCTTTCATTTATATTATTATATTTAGTGGTTACAACTTCAGAAGTTGGTCCGCTTTTAGGATGAGCCAACATCACATTTGACAGAAAGAACAGCAAAATACTTATCTGGATCGGAGAACAGTTGTCACAAAAAGAAATACGCACCTTATATCCCTTCCTTTCAAGTCTAGCTGAAGTGACTGACTGCTTTGCTAGTGGTATACTTTATTTATTTATCTTTTTTAAGGAATTAGTTTACTAAAACGTTTTTTGTTATGTTTTTTCCAGGTTGGGGTAAGATCAGGCATCCTGGAAGTTCTCACCACATTCTGCAGCAGGCTCAGATGCCGCCAGTAAAGAAAGACGTGTGCGCAAAGAAACTCGCCTCCTCACCAGGTTTGCAGCTTACAAATAGAAACGTATTTAAAATTCTAAACCAAAACTCGTCGATCTAAAAGTATTGAACTTACGATGAGTTGATTTCTTTTACATTAACGCATATTGGTTTTCCACGCATCTTATTGTATCTAAAGATTTGTGATATGAAAATTTGCAGCTTGCAGCCACTTGAACACAAATGTTAAATAATTTCTTTCTATCATTCATTATTTTAACACTCATTTCGTCAATATTTAGGAGGTTCATCTCTGAAAATAACCGACCAGATGTTGTGCGCTGGAGTGGAAGGTACAATCCTGAGTGGTTGCCATGGTGACAGTGGAGGACCATACGTGTGCCAGAACGCCGCTGGCCGGTGGGTACTGCAGGGCGCAGTAAGTTGGGGTTCCCCGAGATGCTCCGCGAAAGAACGGTTCACGGTATTTGCTCGTGTGGCGAAGTTCCGTAACTGGATTGATCAACATACTGGAGGAGTTTCCCCTCCTCCAAACACACCAGCACCTTCAGCTACACCAGCGCCACCTTCAGGAGGTAACTCTAGTTTATACCACTAAGTTGTAGAATCCACAGACTGAAATTTTTAAACCTTTCTTAATGGAAATTTTTTACACTTCTTTCAGGATTCAGCTGCAATTTCAACACGGATCTTTGTGGATTCAGCCAAAGCAGGAACGACAAGTTTGATTGGACCAGACGCAGTGGTAGCACACCTTCATCGGGCACTGGACCAAGTGCGGGCCACGCGAACCAGGGTCAGTTAGGAACACAACATGCGTTTACAAAGCACGCTTAGGCTAGCTGTGGATTAGATCTGAACTTCTTTTGTCATTTTACGCATGAAACGAGAAACTATTGCTCACAAAACGACAAATTAACTCTGACTGCAGAGTGTTTGCCAAAGCACGACAAGAGAGAAACTTTGTTGATCCTAGTTAGCCTAATCAAACTTTAAACAACCGGAATTTGAAATCCACAATCTCATGAACAAGTTTAAAACTATATTAAATTCATGTGGTTATGACCTTTCCAGGTTCTTATATCTACATTGAAACCTCTAGTCCACGAAGACCAGGAGACAACGCTAAACTCTACAGAACAATCCCACTGACGGGAAGCTCCTGCTTGTCGTTTGATTATCACATGTACGGAGCAAGCATGGGGACACTCAAGGTCACGGTTGGAGGTCAACAGGTGTTCAGCAAGAGCGGTAACCAAGGCAACAAGTGGAGTAATTTCCAAGCTCCACTTTCTGGAAATGGCAACAAAGTGGTGGGTATCACGAGGCGTAAGCACTTGAAAGACGACAGTATAACTGGACGGATTATGATCGAGGACAATTCCATTCAATAAGTCACTTTCACAGTCATGCGCAAATTTTTTTGGCGCCTCGCAGATAGTTGACGGCCAGCATATTGATCATAAAACGCAACGGTGAGAGTAGAGGACTCTGCTTCTTTGAGAGACACTTGTTATACAGGTAGTACGAAGTCACTGTTTACTGCGCATGATTGTAAGAGTGGTTCATTGTTTTAGTCTTTTCCGGGATGCACTCTGCCTCAATTCAAAACAAGGTTTACTGCGAAACCTTATGAAAATGAGTTTGATTTGGAAGAGACAATGCTTCCTGGAATTAGTAGCCTATTATAAAACAATCGCTACTCATACATTTCACAAGAATGCGAACACGAAAAACAGGGACAAAAATGATACACGCAGAAAACAGACAGTGAAAAAAAAACACTTACCAAAAAGGACAAAAAAACCAAAAACAAAAACAAAAAAAGGCAGAACACGTCGGAGAAATAAGATCGAAAAAAGTAAAGGTCAGGGGAAAAAGAAGACTAGAGGTTTGTCTAGTAAAACGTTTTAAAAACTGGAAATGGTTTAAAATGTGGATGGTAAAGAAACGCCAGTTTTAGAACGTTGAAGAGAATGCTGATTTTTAGGATATTTCACTGAACATTCTTGGGGATAGGGCTTGTCTGATGTTTTGAAAATGTCTATTTATACACCATACAATATTGCGGGGTCATTACAATTGGCATTTACATCAAGTTCATGGAAGGAACGTGACTGTAATTAGCTGAATGTTTAGTTTGCCAGTCTGTTGAAAACGCGAAACCCGTGAAATTATGCAACTTGCAATAATAAAAAGGGAATCCTTCATTGACGTGAAAGTAAGTTAAAATGTTGCAATTGTCCTCTTTGTCTGCTTTCTCCGCACAGTTGGAATTTGAAGGCATCCGTGGTTCATCCTATAAAGGAGATGCAGCTGTTAATAACGTGCGTGTGTTCGACTGTCAAGGTATTTAAGCCTTCATTTCTTAAACTTCAACATACACAGTACTATTCATTGTTGCTGGTAGCTACCTGTTTTTAGTGCCTACAGTGTTACACGGTTAGGTTTTTTTATTGCAACATGTTATGCTGGAGCTAGCCAAACGGACGCAACATGTCGCGTGCAACGGTGTTGCATGATGTTGCGCTAAATTGTTGCAGCTGTTTGGCCAGGGCTTTACCTTCAAATATCTTTCACTATCTTCCGATATCAGACGCGGCACTTTAATTTCGAGTTTGGCTCCGTGAGCTGAACCAGATAAAATATCTTTGAAAGAAAATATTGTAGGCATCATGGACGGAGCCGACAAATGACTACGCATGCAGGCTAGTAACAAGTCATGAACAGATCTTACAACTATAAAATTCAGTTCAGTACAAATCGCAAATAAATCTTAAAGTAAATTTTGATACAAAATTTTAGTTGTCATTTCTTCAAACTTAACCATCGTTGCTGCTAGCGCTTGTTTATACAATTCAGTGCTTTGTCTTTTGTACTGACGTTTTCTTATCCGGACCATATTTAGCTCCACCTCCCACCCCACCCCCACCCCCACCGCCGACCACGCAACAACCACCCCCACCACCACCGGTTACTACGCAAGCCCCGGCGCCTCCACCAACAGGAGCTCCATCAGGTAAGTTTAATTGCCGTGATCTGGGTATTAGCCTCTTGTTTCGCTTCACTTATTTAGAAAAAGATATTCCGGTCTCAAAATTATGGTCGGGTAAGTTTATTTTACTGGCGGCATATTGCAATGAAATTTTGAGCTAAATCATAATGCTGATGATGACTGAGTAACAGAAGTGAAACCGAAAAACATAGGCAGGAGTGATTAATTATTACAATTTATATGATTTTTCTTAACCCCACCTCTTAAAGGTAGTCATATGTTTGGTAACGAAGACTGAATATTAACCTGAAAATATCGGGTTATGCCATTAGAATTAAAATTCTGGCTCCCTATATTTTTCTCTTCAGGTTTTAGTTGCAGTTTTGATCGTGATCTTTGTGGATTCCAACAACGAAAAGACGACAAGTTTGACTTTACACGTAAACAAGGAGGGACACCCTCCATTGGCACAGGACCATCTGGGGACCATACTTCTGGAAAAGGTAATGTTCAACTTTTTAAACCAAATGCTAAAACGACAAGAAACGTGCGGCCGGGGTGTTAAATTTCGGTCAAGCTGATCCTGAAGCAACCTAATTTCTTTTTTCAACCTCTTCGCAAGCGAACTGAGAGTAACCCTCGTGGGGGAGGGATGGATGCCAATCTCCCTCTTAAAGTTTTCGGATATCTTTTTGCGGCGTTTTTATCTACGGAGATGAAATTTTCAGTAGTTGCTCATTATCTCCTTGAGATTCTAGCCTTTATTTCATAGAAGTCGGTCATAAGTGACCTGAGAATTTGTTGTCCCTTCTCAGTGGAGATAAAGCCTTTTGAAGGTTGACTAAGAATGTCATCTTGGTTGATCTCATCGACTCCATAACGTCATGACGTCTAGCGGAGCCCCGACACATCTTAAAGCATGACACCATCAAACTATCATCAAACTCTAAAACTCCCTTGTCCTCAGCAATAATGCAAGAAACATGCTGTTGCGTTTGCTTCTCGTTTTAGGCTTTTACGTATATATCGAGACATCAAGTCCACGACGGCAAAACGATAACGCCAAGATTTCAAGACAAGTTTCCCTGAGTGGAAATGCCTGCCTGTATTTCTATTATCACATGAATGGAAGAGATATAGGGGCTCTGTATGTGCGTGTTGGAGGCAGGCAGGTTTTCATGAAGAGAGGTAGCCAGGGCAACAGGTGGATAAAAGCTGAAGTTCGTTTGGGTGACACTGGAACAAAAGAGGTAAGAAGTGTAATGTACTGGGAGTGTAATTGTAACAGTATTAATAAAACTTGAACAGAGGAACAGTTTTTTAGGCTTGAGCTTTTACTGATTTGTCAAAGGAAATAGACTGAAATGAATCTAGTATGACTGAATATCTCAAACAACTGGATGTCTACGACATGGCTGTAAAATTCGAGTTTAGTCAACCATCTTGATTTGGTCTCTAATAATATAGATCAGGGATCCATATTCTGCAATATTCTCGTCCTGCGGACTCGTGTTATTTTGTTAGAATTTTCAAACATTACGAGCACTATTAATCGTTAATTGAATGAGCACACCAATGATTACCACTACTAATAGCATCTTTGAAATGAGAACTGTGTCACAAGAAAGGAATTTATGAGAGAAATATTATAGCTACTTATGAATAAATGTAAATACATGCATGCAAGTTCAAAGCCATATGGACGACAAAACACTGCAGCAGTCGAGAAACAACTTTATTTTCTCACACATTAGCTGCTGTTTGAGGCAGTGCGTGGAGCAAGCTGGCAGGGAGACATCGCAATCGACGACGTGTCAATCAGTGCATGTGGAGGTACGGTGTGTTTTATTTACACTAACACATGATTTTACATTAGATTTTGCGGTTTACTAAGGACGGGACGTTTTTCAGTGGAGTAAAAATACAAGGGGATTTGTTTCGCTACGAAGTAAATTTTTAAAGTTTTAAACGGTGCTTTGAGTTTAGCCAAAAGTTATTTATTACAAAATCACCATAATAAAGAGAGAAGATCAAAGCTCCATAAGAAAAATGTTCCAAAATAAGCAAAAAAAGATACGTTGTTTCCCTGCGGATCTGATCTCCTTTCTTTCCAGCTTTCTCCCTACAAGTATTTTTTATTTCACATTTATTATATGACCCTGCTCGTTGAAATCTTTTTTGACAGGTACTCCTCCACCCAACACACCAGCCCCGCCCACAGGTGCACCTCCTCCTCCAGGTGAATACCTAATTTGAACTGAATACTTAATTTTAAATTGATCACGTGATACCTTATTTGTTTTTTGTGATGTATGATTGACTTATTTGTTAAACGGAAAATAAGCTCATCCAAGCAAACTTTGTTAAAACGGGAGTAAAACGAAACGATACAACAGTCACAAGAACAATTACAACAGCAGTGGCTGGCTGGGCATATTTTGCTGTCAGGTAACATAAAATTCTTCAATATAACAGGATCATGTGGTGTCCGACCTAATACAAGAATCGTGGGAGGCGTGGCCGCTAAGCACGGTGACTGGCCCTGGCAGGCGATGTTGAGAAGGTCATCCGGGTCCCCGTACTGTGGAGGAACTCTGGTCGCCCCTCAGTGGGTCGTCACCGCTACTCACTGTGTGCGAGGGAAATCTCCCAGCTCTGTGTTCGTCAGGTAGAGAGGAAGCATCTTGCTCTGATGAAAATGATTTTAGCTCTAAATATGAGATAATGAGTTGCAAAGGAGACGGGTGTAGACAGAAGCGCGACCAGAGATCCGTATTATTTTGTCAATCTGGTAATCTGGCAGTTACTGTTTTAAAGCGTCATGTGTAAAATGGTGACTTTTCCAAGAAAACGATTTGGTGCTTGTATTGCAGTGTGGTGTCTTGGCATTAGTGTTGAAAAGATTGTTGAAAATGTACATTTTCTGAAAATAATATATTTTGAGCTTAACATTACATTTTATTCTTCAATTATGATTAAAAGTCAAAGAAAAAATAATATATTTTTAAATGCATGGCGCGATGATTGAGAAACATGCTTTTTATTTTCTTTTAAATGGGGAACTAGCACAAAGGGAACTAGATTTGGACTCCGTCGGCGTGGATCAAAACGTAAAAAATGAATCGACTAAAGGTCGATGTATGAATCCTGGAAGCCGTAAAAGAATTGAAAGCTGACTTTTCGAGCGCTAGCCCTTCGTCGGAACAAGCTCTTTATACTGTTTTATTTGTCATCTGTCTATTTTTAATATCCTATATTGTTAAAAATAATAACAAAGCGTGTCTTCATCAGATATTCTGGTGATAGAATCCCTCATTGAACGTTTATAAGTTGATTGATGCATTTTGCCGTTTCCCTACAGACTTGGAGCTCACAAACGGACCAGCTCAGTAGGAACAGAGCAGGACTTCAAAGTGACTAAAGTGATCACTCACCCATCTTACCACAGACCTACAAGCTACGCTCACGACATTGCTCTTCTGAAACTCGAGAAACCAGCGCAATTGAACAGGTGTGTTTAATGATACGATGTTAATGTTAAAAATTAGTCTCGTAATACGTTTCACGACTGCAAGTTATCACTGCCAGGCTTTCTATACTGAATGATAACATAATTAATAATATAGATGCAAAAATTCTCTATTCTGATTGGCTGAGAACAGGTTTGTTATATTTAAATTAGTGTGCAAGTGTGCAAAAAAGGTTAATCAGATGTGCAAAAGTAGTTAATCAGAGTTAATTGCACAGATTAACCGATTTTGCACACTTCGTTGCCATGACAATCACGCAAGCTCAACTTTTGCATCGAGAAAAATGGTGGCCAAGAGCGAGAGATTCCCAAAACATAAACAAAGCATCCGTAAAAGTTTAAACTGGGAAATTCAAACGCACGAAATCGACTCTAAAACTGGACGAAAATGCCGGTCAGAAATTCGCCGAGGAGCCGGCGGAATTATCGTCAAAAGAAAGTGGAAATCTACGAGCCCGAAGTCAAGTTATGTTCGGAGATCAGCAAAGTGCCAAGCCATCCGCAGCGGGAATAGTCTGAAACTTCAAGAGATCATCGACAGGTCGTGATCAGTAAACTTTGTAAGTTGATCTCTCTAGTTTCGATCCAGTTTCTTCTGGTGAAAAGCTTGTTTGTGAAAGTTTAGCGGCTCAATTTGTTCGTGAGTGTGTCGATCGGCTTTGCAGAACTTTATGACTGAAGCTTGAAGGCTTCACGATACGATAGCAATGTTTTCACTGAACAGCAGCTTTAACGGTTATCTTCGCTTAGTAAATACAACTATATAGACTTGCCGTAACTCAGGTTTCTATTCCTTTCGGAGATTGTCGGCAGCCACTTATGCTGTTTCAGCGGTTCTGCTGTTCGGTGACTTTCATCCATAACGTGTTCCATAGAAAAGCTCAGGGTAAACTCAGTCTTTCATTCAAGGCTATTCAAGACAGTGTTCCTCGTTGAATTGAGTTTTGCATTACGCAAATTTCCACAGCGTGAATTTTCAGCGTCCAATAAGAAGTCGCGCGTTTGACATTGATTGACTGTTGGGTTTGCTTTGGAATGGCTTCCTTCACCTTGCTTGTTTTTGCATCTATATTATTAACTAGTAATCATTGGTGTGCTCATTCAATTAACGATTAATAGTGCTCGTAATGTTTGAAAATTCCACAAATAACACTCGTCCTGCGGACTCGTGTTATTTTGTTAGAATTTTCAAACATTACTCGCACTATTAATCGTTAATTGAACTCGCACACCAATGATTACCACTACTAATAACATGCATACAATAATTTCTGCATTCTGATTGGCTAAGCGCGCGTCAATTTATCCCAAAGGGTGCAAAAATGTGAAATTAAGAGTGCAAAAAATGTGAAATTAAGAGTGCAGAAATTTGAAATTAAAAATTGCCGACAGCCGGCGCGCGTATTTGCGAAGCCAAACAAGACAAAAGGGTTTGTTTTCATTCCTCAGGACGATTCCGATTCTGTTTGCGAGAAAACAAAGTTCTTGAGAGACGCTTGTGACTTGTAACGAAACTGAAAAAAAACTGCGCGACGTAAATTATTGTATGCATGTTATTAACAAGTAATCACATGATTTCGAGTGCAATTTTGGAATAAATAAGCACTCGTAAATTTTTCAAAGACCACAAATTGCACTCGCGCGGCGCTCGTGCTACTTTATTCCAAATTGCACTCAAAATCATGCGACTACCTATACATATGTGGTGAAGCCTGAAAACAAACAAACAAACAAATTATAAAGGAGTTAATGAAGAATTAAATTTTCTCTTTTGTTACTCGCAGAAATGTCAACTTGGCTTGTCTGCCCCAGTCCGTCGCCGCTCCTGGTGACGGCGTTAAATGTTGGATCACTGGATGGGGACGCCTTTCTTCCGGTGGCTCCACACCGAATATCCTCCAGCAAGTTTCTGTTCCTGTCACCAGCCACGCTCGCTGTGAAAAATCTTACCCCGGAAAGATCCACGACTCGATGATCTGCGCTGGTCTGGACCAGGGCGGTATTGACTCCTGTCAGGGAGATTCAGGGGGTCCCATGGTGTGTGAGACCGGCGGCAGATATTATCTACATGGCGTGACTAGCTGGGGCTACGGCTGTGCGTCGGCAGGAAAGTTTGGTGTGTACGCCAAGGTGAAATACACGCTGAAATGGCTGAACAGCGAGATGTCCAAGAACTAAAGAAGAAAGCAACACTGAGAAATTTAATTGCTTTGTAGAATTAGCTGACTTAAATGGTCAATAAACCATGAGCATCGCAAAGAATCTGCCTCTTTTCTTCCTTCTTGTAGTCATGATTTGCGCCAATGTTTTAAAGCTCGCGATCTCGTCAGTCATGGGAGTGGAGCTTATTGAGTTCAGTCTCCGTAAATGTAGCGAAGTTTTAAGCAGCCCGTCCTAATCGAGGTACGAGTCGCAGGTTTTAGGACGAGTTGTAGCAATCATCCGCCAGCCTGAGATAACGTGGAACGAGCTTTCACTCAGCTGGCAGCACCCGTCCAAAGCCCCTGGGAAATGATTAATTGCTACAGCCTGGGAGCTAAATTAAATCCCAGAAATCCTTGCTTGAAGAAAAATAGTAAACATGGCGGCTGTCGAGAGATTGTGCAGCCGTTGGGTTTCTGTTTCTCGCCTTTAGTTTGCAGCGAAACATTGCGGCCGATTTCACGATGGCGGATAAAAGCACGTCCGTGGAAGTACTTTCAGCATGCCATAATCCGTCTTGCTACGAGCGATTTGTACACACCGTACAATGCTGTGCACATTCAGAGCCGGACTGGCACTTCGGGCGCATCCTTGTACTTGCCCGTCAATTGAAGTATATCGGAGGCCACTCGGGGCAGATTATAAGAGAATGTATGAGAAAACTGGACGAAAAACAGACGGATTATACACACGCCTCGGGAAATGGGTAGGCCTTCATTTCATTAACCATTTGTGTGTTATATACATCGTTGGAATGACATTTAACGTGCTCCGAGGCTTGCACAAACTCTGTATTAATATATTTTTGAAATATGAATTACATTCTCATACATTATATAAATGCTGTGGAGCCATTGCGCTTGCAATACGCATGCGCGTCAGCCATCTTGACTCATTTTCTGGCTGTGCTAGTTTTATTATGTTGCTCTCAATCTAAACACAACCCTTTCACTCTTTCTCAAACTCTCCCCGTCCCTCAATCCGCCTTCTTCTTTTTCTTTTACACTGAAATTTGTAAAATTGTTCATTCCAAATGTTACACAAGCAATTTGTGATCTACTCACACCACTCTATTCACACCAACTAAACTTGTATTAAACCAAGTATACTAGACTGCGTTTTCTAAAACCTGTTTTTGATTTGTGTTAATTACACAACATTTTACACTACCTTGCAGAGGTTGTTTAGTTGGGTTCTAAACCAGTTTATTTTTGCAGTACTCGCATTGTGAACGGTCGACCTAACTAAACAAGTTTTATTAAACACCTTTTAAACATATTTAAGAATTGGTGTAAACGAGGTATAATTCTTGGTTTTCATGTGACGTCATAAAAAACCATCTCAGAAGTTACGCATCCTACAAGTTCGATACACTATATGTTCAAGACAGTTATGACTTAAGACTTAACAAAATATATATCGGGAGTTATGGACCTTTGAATGCCGTGACAACAAAGCCGTGTGACACACTCGTGGCCGACTAAATCGGTGCTTGTGTCTGAATTATAAGTTTTCCTTCACGAAACATTTTAAAATTGGCACTGCAAAGGATTTTGAGTAACATAAAATCAAACTGTGTCGCACATGGGTGAGCTTCATTTTGTGTCCGAGTAATTGGCCGCCATACTGCAGGACCACCTTGGTCATGGCAGCCGCACACAAACTCTTATCAAATCTCCAAAAAACTATTTGCCGCTACTTTGCCAAAATTAAACCTAGACAATTCAAAATTGGCAGTTGGACTGATTCAGGTGTGCTCTTTTCAATTCTGGATTCCAAAAGGTACAATCTAGTATTTTGGAGGGTGCCGCGGGCGTGTGACGTGGCTTGTTGGTTGAAAGTTCTCCCGGCCTTTGCCATTTGCGCATGATGTGATTTGCACTTTTAGATTTGGTTTAAAAAAAAAAAGTCTTTTTTACCTTAACTTTAATATAATTTAACTTAGTTTTCAAGAAAACTTATACAAAACGTATTTTAGATATATTTGTAGTATTCTTAGCTAGCAGCGTGTTTTAACATTAGGAGCACTACAGGGATACATGATGTTTCTATGTTGGTGCAATATTAACAGCCTGCCCATTAAAGTGCCAACTTTAATGCGGAATGAAACAATTTAATTTTCTGGTAAAATGGTTAAAAGCTTCGGCTTACAAATACTTACACAAGACTACGCCTGGCTGAGATTGAAAGCAGATAACTGATAATTATTCGTTTTAACAGGATCGTGAAGCAAACAAGTCTTCTTTTCTGACTGTCTTTCCCTGTATACTCCGTGTTTGTCTGACAAAGAAGCTCGAAAAAATAGAATGGTTACAAATTAAAGTTTGTGAACTCAGGCCTGCACTTTAACAATGAAGGAGAATGAGTATTTACCAACGTGGGTATTTTTCTTTGCACAAATTCTTAGTTTTGTCAATACCTCGATATTTGCGAAGAAGCAGATGGCATTTAGTTAATTGCAATTTCAATTATTTCAATTCTTCCTTTAACCTGGCCTCTACGCTAATTCGAGTAACTTTTTTGTTTGAGTCTCATGCAAGATTAGAAAAAGTTGATCCTAGCTTAACTTCCTATTCAAACAATCCCAATTTAACAAAAATCAAAAACGTAAAACAAAATACTTCAAAGAAATATATATTACGCAAACGCATAAACTAATCTTTAAAGTAAAAGTTTAGTGTGGAAGAATTATACACTGCTAGGCCAACTCAATAGAAGCTATACTGTAAATTAGCAGCATAAACGCATTTAATGAATCTTAATTTGTACCTTAAATTACGTTGGTAAATAAGACATTTAGATGTATATTTTAGTAACCTGAATGCGTAGAAACAGCTTACGGCATTAGGTTGTTAACTTTATCCAGTGTGCGTCTTAATCGAAAGTTAAAAGCTTCTCTCGCAAATAAATACACAACACTTCAAACAATCTTTTGAGGCAAGAACATCTTTTCGTTCTGACTGTCTAGTCATGTATAATCAGCGTGTTTCTCTGATGGCGTTCGTATTAAAAACTTAGTAAAACTATAATGGAAGTGTAAAAACATAAACAATCTTCTTTGAACTAATCAATATACCTTAATGGCCTTAATTAAAGCGTTACTTGAGTTTATTAACTCAGGCATGAACTGGAACAATGAAAGAACTTCAGGATTCAATTAAGACCACAGTACAATGCGTGGTTGATTTGTTCGCTCTAGTCTCTTAGCTTTGTAAGATACCTTAATGTTTGTAAAGACACCGATGTGCTGCGTTTATCAATTATGTTGTTTACATGATGATGAATAAATTCTGCTGATGAACACAGGGCCCGGTGTTCGAAAGCCGATTGCGAGCTGAGATGAAGTTCGTCGTCCTTTTGTTTTTCCTGGTTGGGGCTTTTGCATCCTATCCAGAGGGTAAGGAGTTTAGTTTCTTTTATTGTATATTCACATTCTTATTTTTTTATAAGATTTTGACTTCTTCTGTATTTTTAATCAATGAACTTTTCCAATCCTTCTGTCTCCTTTTATCTGTCGGGCTGTGTCTCTTTCCTGAGTCTCCCTATTGCATATCTACTTCAGTTTCATGTTTTTGTCTCCCTGAGTCCTTATTTTGATTTCTCTTTCTCTCTCTCTTTCTTTTATTTGCTGTCTTTACAATACTGTAACTTTGATGGTCAGGACACATTTGTGTCTATTTCATTCTTTTCTTTGATCGTCAGAAAAAAAACAACTCTACAATGCGTCGAATAGTTTAGATTTATAGGAGTTCAATGCATGTTCGGTATTGGGTGGTATAGAGTCTATCAAATTAAATATAATTATATTACGTTTTCTCTTACACTCAAGTGTTGTAAATTGCTTTAATACATTCAAACAATAATATATCTTAGTGTTTTAAAAAACAACTTCAATCAGATTACTAATGCGTTGTCTGAATCTTAGTTTGTCATGTTTATCTTTACGCATCACACGGTCTAGTTATCTCTTGTAGGCGCGAGATATCTCATTACCGTAACGTTCCGAAACTGTAACGACCCTCGTTACTTTCGGATTTAGCAGCGTTTTCCTATCGCTACTTTCGGAGGGTCACTACTTTCGGGGGGTCGCTACTTTTGAGTAGCTAAAACGTGTACCGTACATGGGCCGTTCGAAGTTAATAAAATCGCGACAAATGTGAAAACATACATACTTTTTAATTAAAGACACTTACTCATGTTATTGTTTTGAATAACAATTTGAAAGAATCAATCTTTGAATAATAAGCAATTATTGCACGAGGTTGAGCAAAATATCAGCGCGCATTGTAGCGAAATCTAGCTGCCAAATTCACAGAAGTGGGGAAAACTGCCCATGAGCAGATTATTATTTGCGGTAGACAAGCCGAAAACAGTAGCGCGCATGAGCAGATACTTATTTGTAGGCAGTTATTTGCAGGTGACATAGCAGTCTCTCGGCCAATCGAAAGAGCAATAAAAAAAGTATCGAATGATAATCTACATTAGCAGCAGTCAGTTCCCATTAATACCGGCACTATAAAATCGTATTGTGAGCTGTTGGAGTTAGTCGTTACAGGCTTTCCTTCAAATCTTTACTCAGCTGTCGTAATCCTGCTTTGACTTGCTAAAAAGGGAAATTACTTTTGAGGTCGCTACTTTTGCAGGGTCATTATTTTCGGGGGGTCGCTACTTTCAGGATTTGCTAATACCTGTGAAGTTTTATCGCTTCCCATTGCACTTCTAGGCCTTTTATGACAAACGTATAGCAACTTTTTGAGTAATCATTTGCGATCCACATGTGCAAACTGATTTTGCGGTCCGTACAGTAAGTTATGGACCGGTAAAATTGACCAATCAGAACGCGCGTAAAATCAATTTGCGGTCCGTACAGGAAAGTATGGACCGGTAAATTAACCAATCGTAGCGTGCGTAGTATCAGTGCCATATAATAAAATATTATATTGTAAACTATAGAATTGCCTGCATCGAGGGACTCTGATTTTTGTTAGGGTCACTTATGAGAGGTTAAGGAGGAAATACACTGTATTAATAGTATGCATTGATAAGCACATTTATTATTATTTGAAGTAGATCATTGACTGCAATACTAGAAATTTTAAAATCCCTGCAATTTCATATTTTGTAGATCAATGGCAGTATTAAAAGTGTGATAAGGATGAGAAGTTCAAAGCTGTTCAGTATGTGCAACAACTAAAGGTATGGCTTTGAATTATTTCCTATTTTTGCAGTCTTTCTGGAGCTGGTCATTGATTTTCACAGTGGCTTTACTAAGTTTAGCCTTTATTGATTACGCTTTTTTGGTGTATTATTTCTCCAATTTTTAGTTCAATAGCAAGAGACTGTCCATTTTGAACTTTTGCACACTTTTAGTTTAAGAGTCAAGTCGATCAGACTCCTCATCTTCCTTGACTAATTTGCATATGACATGTAAGTTACGTTTGATTGGAATTGGATTTTTTTTCAGTCCTTTTAGCTGAGGTATGATATCTTTTTGACCTAGTATCTTCCCAGGGGTATTCCAGTCACCACAGAAACTTTGGCTGAGATTAATTTTTGTAGAAGCAACCAAGCTTTTTTCAATACAATTTTATAGCATTATTAATCAAAATATCTGGGGGAAGGGGGGAACTGGGGGGACTTCCTTCAGTCCATGTTGCTTCTTTTCTTGTATAATGCCCCCTTTTCACATCTTAGCATCTCACTTTGGCTTGTAAACAGACTGTCTGGCTCACTAGAAATAATTGTTTAGTACATATTTTTGTAGACAAAATTTATGTTTTCATGTGTAAATAGATTCTGCAGTCCTTATGACTGTTGTTATAATGTTCCAACAATATTACTGTCTCGATCTCCAGAGTGAGCGTGGAGGAAAAGTGAAGGTGCACAGCACTGTTAAGGGCAATGTACTAGTGCTTGAAATTATCTTGAGTTTTATAATCATTATATGTTAAGTGTGAACTTGCCTCAGTGTGTTGATTATTAGTCTGCGAAACAAGTGTGAAAATTAGGGCGAGGGCAGGCTAGTTGATTATAAAAGTGTTGCCCTATTTGGTTAATAATATATCCAGTTTAGCAAATGTACAAAGAAAGTAAAATGTTCATTTGATCCACTGCAGTCTGGTCATCTCATGACATACAAAACATCAAGCTATTTATATGTTGTTTGCAGTAATGCGATACTGCTAAATTCTTTATATATTTTAAGTTTGCAAGAATTTTGTGACAGGTTAGCATGATGGAAACAGTGTTGCATCTTGAACAAACTACAGGGTGCTTTTTACAAGAGCATGGAACCTCCACACAAATGTTATTCGCTCAACTCAACTAAATTATGTGCCCTCCAATTCTTGACATTTCCCTCCAATTTTCAGATTTTGATGGCTCAAACATCAGAGCCCCACTGGATAAACTTCCTCTGGTTCTCCAGATGAGGAGGTAAGGGACCTAATTTCTCCTAACCTCTAAACGAAAATGTATTGATAAGACTGTTTAGGAGAATTTATAACAGACTATGACTAGCTCAAGCATTTATTATAGAATGATATCATTTACCATTTTTCTCCATACTGAACAATATTCTTAGTTGGGGTTCACATCTTGTGCCTAATTTGATATTATACATACTTGTATCATTCTCCCAAATATTATGACAGAGGTAATTTAATTGAGCTAGCATGTGGTGACATGCACGTAGTGAGAGTTATAAAAACTACTGTTCAGCAAGTCATCAAACATGTCCAGTCCTCCACACTGTTTTTCATATTTCTGATGAGAGACTGAAAATGAAACTAGAAAGTTTGTCAGCTATTGACCAAAATTTTCGATTTTCGATTTTCAACCCT
Organism: Plumapathes pennacea; assembly: GCA_964036295.1. NCBI lineage: Eukaryota > Metazoa > Cnidaria > Anthozoa > Antipatharia > Myriopathidae > Plumapathes > Plumapathes pennacea. The sequence continues at coordinate 36,384,226 of OZ038463.1, read as the reverse complement.
ATTTCAGACCACATATCAAATTCTCCAACCCTATTCCAGACTAAAATGCTAAAATCGATACCCTATTTCAGACTAAAGTGCTCCCCCCCACCCCCCCCTCTGGGGAGTCTATTGTACTGTAGGAGTAAAAGGGTAGGCTTGTGTCACTCCCCGGGGGGTACTCAATAGGAATTTGGGTAGGGGGTTCTGCCAACTATGTAAAACCCTGACCCTATTCAAGACACAAAAATGGAAATTTTGCTACCCTAAGACAAAGTGCTCTAATTTGATACCCTGTTCAAGACTAGTTAGCCTGCATTGCATGCGTTTCCACTGGAGCATACGAAGAAATCGCGCGAAAATGGCGAGAGCAAAAATGTGGTTGAGGGGGGAGGGGAAGAGGAAAAAATCTTCGGAAAATAACCCTGTTTAAGACACGAAAATGTAAAATTTGATACCCTGTTTAAGACAGAAGACCCTGAAAATGATACCCTATCGGGCGGAACATCCCTATATAGGAAATATATGGGAGTACCCCCCCCCCCCCCCCCCCAGGGTGTCACTCACGTCTGTTTTTCAACTTATGTACTCACAGGACAAGTGTGATGGAGAGTGCAAACCAGTCCTGCTCAGGTACAAACTGTTACTCTGACTTCTTTTGTTGCTGTTGTTGAGATCACTTGACATTGATTCACATGTATTAGCTGTTTAACCTTTTCACTCCCAAGCTCAAAACACAGATTCTCCCAACCTTTAAAGAAGAAAATATATCAGTAATGTAGAGAGAATTTATAGTTTGGCTACCATCTGAGCAAGCTATCAAAAGCAAAGTTCTCCTTAAGGTGAAGTAATACGGGCAACATTTTCAGTGCAACTTGTGCAACAGTGTTGCGTTGCAAGTTGCACCGTAATGTTACGAGTATTACCACCGTGTTGCAAGTTGCAGCAACATTTTGCATGAATTAGAAGTGGGTTCTACTTCATGCAACATGTTGCTGCAACTTGCAACATGGTGGTAATACGTGCAACATTACGGTGCAACTTGTAACGCAACATTGTTGCACGACAAGTTGCACTAAAAATGTTGTCCATATTACCGCACAGGTCTTTACTGTATGATATATTTCTAGTGAGAAATTGAAGGAGAAAATTAAAGTTGATCACTCTTGGGAGTGAAAGAGCTAACGTATTATGTTTATTACCTTTGTTATTTTACATAAAGAGATCTGTGTTTGCATGTACCTTGGTGATGTGAGGTGTAGATGGTTTCTAGAATTCTTTTTCTTATTCACTTGTAGGTTGAGTGATGCAAGTGGAAACTTAAAAATGGAGGAAGTTCCCAAGATTGCCAAGTCATCACTGATAAGCAATGATGGTATAGTCTCCTGTCATTTTGTTTTGCTTTGTTTATTTTGTTATTTAAGCAGTGTAAGCCCTGGAAATCTTGTTCCTAAATGAGGGGCCCTGTATGTTTGTTTGCTTTTAAAGAAGGTTGTCACAATTTTCACACAGTTTTTGCTTTTTTCTTATTGTTGTTCAGTAACTTCATCTAATTGCGGTTTCAGTGTTCATCTATGACACCGGAAAACACTGTTATGTGTGGTCTGGGGGCAAGGCCAGCATTGACGAGCGGAGGAAGGCCATGCAATATGCACATGTAAGAATCTGGGGTGCATCGAATTGTGACTTCTGAAAAAAACTAACAGCATGTTAATTCAGTAAACATACTAATTGAGATTGCGTTCATCTTCTATTTCAGAACCACTTGATCAAACTGATCACCCATTTGTACCCGTGACTTGCTGTGTGGAGGGGAAGGAACCCAAAGACTTCAATGACGCTTTCTAGGCTGCAGGTACGAAGTGAAGTTTTTTAGCCTCAAGAAACAATATCTAGAAAATTTTAGTTCATCACTCTTGAGAGTGAAAGGGTTAAGTGCTCGCTTGCGGGAATTTCTCACAATGGGAGGCCTAAGTGAGATACAGCTTTGAGCCACAATATGTAATGAGTGAAAAACAACTTGTGTTTTAAGAAATCAACCTTGTGTCCTGTTTCGCGTTACATTACATATGTTAGTGCTTCTGTCCGATCCGGTTTCTGCAAGGAAGTTAGTCCTCGCTCAGAAACTTGCCCTTTGAGAGCATAGAGTGGTCGCTTACTGGAGGTAAAAAACAATTGAAAAACAATTGAAACCCTCAAACGGTGAGCCTCAATGGTGGTCGCGGTCGCCTACAAGAGGTAGTCGTTGACGAGAAGTTTCACTAATAGAAATTTGATTGAGTGACCAATCAGTCATTTGGTAAATTGTCGCTTAAGAGAGGTTGTAGCTTACGGGAGGTGGTCACTCAGGGAGGTTGCACTGTACTTATGGGGCGTTCTTTATCTAAGAGGTGGGTACTTGGCCATGCGTAATTTATTTCCCATCGGCCTGGAATACTTTCAATATAAATAATTTTTAGATTGTATTCAGTGTCTGATGCTCATAAAACTTCTGTCAACTGAACTCTGCCTGTCTATCTCCGTCTCCTTCCTTGTCAGTCTGCAGCGTTGTTCTTTATCCCGTTAGTTTTCGTTATATCCGCTGATACTCCATCGTCTTTTTTTTGCAGGTTCACAGCTGCTGCTTCTTCGACGTTGAAGTGGAAAGCTTATTTTGCAGATAACGAAGTAACTCTTAAAAGAGATAAGTTCTGTAGCTCCGAAAGCACGAATTTAAGCCATTATCTGCAGTAAAAAGTGCTGTTTTGTATGTTTGCTAAATAATCAACTACTGGGAATGTATTGTCATTGCATTGAATTTTGCCAAGCGTTTTCCATGTCCGTGTTCGATTGTGAATGTTCGTCATATTTCCGTGATCGTTCGTTATTTTTCCTTGATTGTTTGTATAGTTTAGTTGCCATTACTAGTATGCAACTCGATCTAACTTGAAGTAAAGCAAGCCTCCCCCCCCCCCCTTTTTTTTGTGTGTGCACAACGGGAACAACATAGAACGACCGGAAACGACTAAGGGGGAGACTAAGTATATTATATAAAATGCATTGCATGATCTTATAGTTGGGTATGGAGTCCTTAAATGCGAAGGGAAGCGAGGAATAGTTCGAGATAGTGGGGTTCTACCAAGGGAAATCAGATTCTGTTCGAGAAAGCAATGAGTTCGAGATAACCAAGTAAAGTTCGACATAGCGTACATTCTGTACGCCTGTAAATGTGATAGGCTCCAGGAGTGTGTACAGTGGAAGCCCGCCTTGTGGCCACCCAGTTGTTATGGCCACTATTTTTTTGTCCGCGGAACAAACGCCAGTCTTTTTCTTATCTGAAAACCGCGTTAATACGGCCAGATTTTTATGTTCCGAAGTTGGCTGCATTAACGGGATTCCGCTGTAATTATAAAAGTGTGATCAGGACTCGTTTCAATACACATCCATACGAGTGTTTTACAAGTCGGACTATTATTCGACACCACTAAAAGAAGCTACGATCATGAAGGTTTGTAAAAAGTTTGAACTAACTGTTTTATTAATGAATTGGTCTCTTCACCCAATTATGAAATGAGTTCTCAAGTGTAATGTATTTTATTTACCCTTTGATTCTACTCGTTTCTATACCAGGAGTTTAAAGTTAGTGTTTAGTAGAGGCGTGAAGTTGTTTAATATATTTTTTAAAAAACGTTTGCTGAATGGTGCCTGTTTAATTCTTCGCACGAGTCAGCTGAATAAAGTTCATTCCATTTGTGCGTAATGTGGGGGCTTTTAGCGGCTTTAGCCAAAATTACCACTAAAAATTTAATTTAATGTTTGGTTTGGGTATGTGTCAGCGGTATTTACGTTTCCTGCAGGCATGTAAATATAAGATACATGCAAATAGACTCAGTATATTAAATCATATAGTTTTAGCACCGTATTTGGCTTACAACAAGCTGAAAGAATCAAAAATTGTTGTTTGGCTTTGATATGACCTCTTTGTCTGAGTAGTGATAAGCTTTTAAAGTTAGTGTTATCGTAATATGAATTATAGTAAATCAATTCTGTTTCCAATAAGTTGCGTTCTCAAGCTAAAACAAATTAAATGGAGTTGCAATTAAATATCACTTGCGTTATCATTCTGGGTAATTTACTTAGTAAGTCGTAATAGTTTCTGTTATTTAGTTTTCGTTGATTTTTTGTCTGGTTTTTTGTTTTTTCTGCTTCTTTTTTTGTCTGTATGTCTCTCTGCCGGTAGGTTTTTCTTTTTCTTCGAGTCTTTTTCTCTTGCGCTCTTATAATTTCCACCCGTATATATATTTTCTGTATTCACTTACTTACAACCACAAAAATAAGATACATGCAAATAAAACTTTCAGGAACATTTAATATTATGGATAGCTTTTAATTAGCACTGTAAATGGCTTACAACAAGCTAAAAAAAATGATAAAAAACGTTGTTTGGCTCTTGAGATAATAATGAAAATCAGTGTTCATTATTCAGAAGCAAAGCAAATAGCAAGGAAGAATATGCTTTAACAAGCGGCGGCTTAGAAGTCATTGCATTGAGTAATGACCCTTCACTTAATTTTCACATTTTGCTGTGTAATGATTTTTGTCGGCTGTGTAATCCCACAGGACTGCGCAACTAAAAACATAAACGTTAAAAGCTTCTTTTAAATACTTAAATACACAACATTCACGCAGGATTATAAAGCAAACATTTTTATTCTTTGCTGTCCTTGTATGTGTTCCCAGCAGTTTTCTCTAATAGCTTTTGTCACACACAAATCAGTAAAACAAATGGTTGTGAAAACATCAAATCTTCCTTTTTCAACAACCCCAATGCCTTGGTCTAAATTGAAGCCTAAGTTTGTGAACTCAGGCCTGCACCTTAACAATGAAGGGCAATACGTATTTACCCGCGTGGTGATTCTTTTTCACCAAGCTCTTAGTTTTGTCAATACCTCGATGTTTGTAAAAAAGCAGATGTGCTATTTTCATCAATTTGTATTGTTTGCACGATGATGGATAAATCGCACTCGGGGTTGGGTTTTTCCTTCATTTTCGGTCGGCGAGCTGAGATGAAGGTCATTGTACTTTTGTGTTTTCTGGCCGGGGCTCTTGCCTCCTCTCCAGAGGGTAAGATTTTAAACTTAGCTTTTCTTATTTCATTTTTGTTGAAGTAATCTTTTTCTCTTGCTATCCCTCTGTCTTTTTTGCGCTTTACATCTGCCTTTGTTGTTGTCTTTTTTATGCTGCCTTCCCCAACATTCTGCCCCATCTACCGTAAAATTAAAATATATATATATGCCCCGGGTTTTTCTTTGTTCCAAGGCATTTTTCTTTAGCTTATTTTTGGGGGGAGTGGGGGTAAGGGGTGGATTTGCGTTTTAAAAATAGATTATTTTGTAATTTTATTTAGCTAAACGTTAAAAAGCTACAATACTTTGGGCGACGTTAGATTAAGTAGAATCATTCTTCTATTTTAGTGATTCCGCGGCATGTTAAAGTGGGCTATAGGATATAAAAAAATTCACACAGGCAAAATAAACGTGACACATGGTACAAAACGTGTTTTAGCAAGTGATTTGAACAATGTTTGTTGATAATTAAAGTAGAAGAGGTTATCAGATTTAGAATGGTTCCTCTCGGCTGTGGTTTGTCAAGTAGGCAGCCTTTGTTCTGCAAACAAATTCAGTTAAAACAATACTCTTCATTACGTCAAGAATAGAATGCTAACATAAATTCTTGAAATCTTCTTCTTTCCTATAGAAAACTTGAATATAGGCAGATCGGACGTAAACTTGGTGGAAGGTGATATCGCTGTGGACGATGAAAGTCGAGGCTCGGTACCAGGAAAGCTGTGGCCTAATGGAGTGTTTGTGTATGACATCGAGTCATCTCTTGGTAAATTAATCAATTTTTTTCATAAGTTACCTTCACCGACTCAGTTTACATCATTCAATGCTGGGAATCAGTGTTTGAAATGACAAAATACGGATAAATGGTGACGAATAGGGACATTTGCAGTGTCGCACGATGCGATGTTCATTCATTTTACCTCATCCAGTTGCACAGCATTGTTCTGTTATTATTATTATTATTATTATTATTATTATTATTATTATTATTATTATTATTATTATTATTATTATTATTATTATTATTATTATTATTATTGTTATTATTATTATTATTATTATTATTATTATTATTATTATTATTATTATTATTATTATTATTATTATTATTATTATTGTTCTGCTTCTTCTTCTTCTTCTTCTTCTTCTTCTTCTTATTGTTATTAGTTAGTTAGTTAATTTTAATTAAAATTATTTATTTTTGCAGTTCTAAATAGATATTCCAGACATTTGTTTCGGTATCGATAACTATAGAATAACTTCAGGTCCAAATTGCTTTCTATAAAATTACTAGTCTAGATATGGATTTCGGGCAAGTGTCCGCGCTTGAAACGATCTTATAACCCCATTTGATTCCAAAACTTCGTCCTATTTGCAACGGCCTATCTCTTGGCCCAGATTTATTTTTTTATATTAAGATTAATGTTCAGTTCTTTGTAGACGATCCAACGGCTAAGAGGCAAATCCAGCTCGCCATGGATGACTGGAGGAAGACAACTTGTATTACATTCAAGAAAAGGACAACAGAAACAGATTATGTGTCATTCTTCAAAGGAAGCGGGTAAATGAACTTCATTTGTGAGATAAGCAGAGAAAAAACAGTGATACATGTACCTTTATACCTACGTGCACGGACGTACGACTACACTCACATAATCGTCATACATTTTTACACCTTTTTCACGTCTGTGTTTTAAGATTCGTTGATAACAAAGGCTTTATCGTCTTTACACGGCAGGTGTTGGTCGTACGTAGGAAGGACAGGACGAAAGCAGCAGTTGTCGCTAGCTAGCGGCTGCTGGGGAAAAGGAACTATCATCCACGAAATCGGTAAAAAAGTTCTTTTTTTTTTTAATAGACGTAACAGTGATCATAGACTATAGTTTTTCCCGCTTATATTTTTTAAAACCTTTGCATGTGAAGGAGAGGTTTACAGAATGATGTTTCAGTGTTACTATAACTGCATACCACTTGGTATTTTGAAGTTGTAAACGAGCCTGTAGGTTACAAATTATTATTATTTTATTCATAGGTCACGCCTTGGGATTTCTTCACGAGCAGTCCAGACCTGACAGAGACACTTACGTGGATATTAAATTCGAGAATATTCAATCAGGTAAAAAAATAGAGAATAATACATGGGCACGCGGAGATATGAAAATTATCTTCGAGTGTTCATAATGGTAATAGGACTGAGTGGAGTCCGATTCGGTCTGTAATCATACGAGTGATTACGAAATCGGACGACCGCGCTTCGCGGGAGTCTGATTTCGTAATCACGAGTATGATTACAGACCGACATCGGACGACACGAAGTCCTCTTACCAATTAATCATAAATATTACAATTTCTGAGAATGAAATGATCATATAGCTTCAGCGTCTTCTCCTGTACTATACATAAAAACAAAGCATCAAGAAGTACTTCATCGCCGATCTATTTTAACACGCGCGTACACACGGTTCGGCGTTTGTAAACACGCCGCTTGTTCGTAGTTATCTAGCTCTCAGTTATATCAACTTAAAATACTTGAGAGAAAGAAGAAGCTAATTTACCCAATGATTTGAGTTGAATGCGGATTTTTGAAGTAAAAGTAAAAAATGTGTAAGTTCTTTACACTCAGTAAAAATCAGTAAACCCATCACGAACTCACAAATTGAAAGACAGTTTATTTCGACTTTTCAGGTTTACATTTTTTAACATAACAGGTACTTTGAAACTCAGAATACTAGTTTATTTTTTTCACAGAAGTTTACTCCAAAGCATTCAAAGGAAATATTCAAGACTGAAAAAATCTGTATCTTAGCGGGTCGGCACAGCAATTACAAACTTACCGATTTCTTGACGGCTTAATTTTCTAGGAGCGTTTGTCCATCACAGTCCATCACAACAAAGTTAAGTTTCTTCCATGATTTTGAAATGAATTAACGACGTTCATTGACATTGGCCGAGCCGTAAGTTTCAGAGTGTCTATAGCACAGCATGCTGGCGATGTCGTGAACTAAACAAACGCGCCCGACCGGCGAAAATTTCCTGTCTTCTTTCGTTACATAGTGACTGTTCACGTTCTTTGATTGACCACAAACTGTTCCTTGCATGTTAAGTTGTCCAAGAATTAACAAAATTCGCCTTTCGAGAAGCCACAAACTCACACCGGCAATCGAGCTTTCCACTGAAAATCAGTGTAACGCTGATTGGTGCATTTAAATTTCACTCTTGCTTATGATTGGTCAAGCCAACTGTCCGATTACAGAACAAAGAAGTATCCGATTACAGAACAATAGGTGTCCAATTAATGATTAATCGGGGGGTTTATGAACCAATCACATTCGAGGAAATTGTAATATTTATGATTAATCTCAATATCTCACGAGTGAGCGAAGTAAACGAGTGAGATATCGAGATGAACACGAGAAGATAAATTTCATATCTCCAAGCGTCCGTGTATTATTCTGTTTATTTCATAAACTCTGGTGTGATACAGAGATTTACGCCACCAAGAAATGCAAAAACATGCAAGATCACTGCTTGGCTGATATTAACACACGTAAAAATATCGTATTTTTACGTGTGTTCAGATACGACAATTCTCAGTGGCAGAAATCTCTATATCACACCAGAGTTTATGTAATAAAGGATATTATTACACGGCGGCGCTGAGATACAAACTTTAACTTAAAGTGTTTATAATATCTCTGAAGTTAAATTCGATAAGGGAATATTTTTTAAACTACAACTGCATACAATGCTGACATCAGGACTGCAGTATGAATATAAAATGAAAAAGTAATTCCCATTTTTATTAGCGCCCAATCCCGGGCTTTAGCATTTTATTAAACGGGAGCAGCGGAAATTTTTCAAAGTTGCGGTCTTTTATTAATGGTGAGATTCACAGTCAAAAACATAACATCTGGGTTATTTGATGCTCATGATATTTTTTTAAAGCAAAAGGTTGCTAAAACGCGTTGTCTTGGGTTGTCTTCTTTACTTGTTTGTAGGAAAAGAAGGCAATTTTAGAAAGTCTTCCAGCGTCGACTCCCTCGGTACAACGTATGACTACGGAAGCATCATGCACTACGGGGCGAGGTACTTCAGCAAAAACGGACAACCAACAATCGTCCCTAAGAAAGCTGGGGTGGGTAACACTTCACAACAAGTATTGTTTTTAGTTAGTATTTAATCAGCGAGGTTATATAACCTTGGCCATTTTCTCAAGGTTCCGCGCGCATCCAAGTTTCACGGGCCAAGACTTTTAAATTCAACTTTTAGCTTTCTTTTACGGCGGACTGTGTTCGACCCCGATGCAAATGATTCATGCTGCGCTTTTATTTGAGTTAGGACGGCTTTTGAGTTTTGAAGCCGTTTTCTACAACGTCCTCGCATGTGGGTGTGCCCTAAACAATTCTCGTATCAAATATTGTGGCCCGTCAAGTTTGGATACGCACGCATTACCTTAAGAAAATGGCCTATTGCCAGCTGCGCTTAAATTCTATTGGTTGGAGATATTTTCTAGCTACATAGTTGAATATCATAGTGCGGCTTTTGTCCTGGAGGTAACTGTCAGTGACCTTGATTTTATTGCAGCATGTTATTTTTTCGTCAACCAAATGACAAATATACTAAATTGTGTTCTAATTGGCTAAATACTGTTAATACGTGGCAGAAAGTACGATAATAATAACAACGATAATAATGATAGCAATAATGGAAAATATAATCATAGAAATTGCTGTAAATAAATAAATAAACAACTTTATTTAAGTCTCAATGTATTTAGCACTTGCCGTACTAATTGGGGAGACTTGAAAATGCAGAAACGAAATCATAAACTGAACGCAAATTCGTTAAGAATCCCAACTGGTTGAGCTCAGGACTTGAGCTCAGGGCTATCGTGTTGCAAATTCAGCTAGTGGTCAGCTCCGGATTTCAAGTCCGGTGCCCTAACCACTCGGCCACACTGCCTCCACTGAAAATGACCTTTAACTTGATAATTGACTTTTGATATTTGACACTAAATATTGCTTGTATTGATTATCCAGTAACACCTTATTTGTTTATCATAGGTTACTATCGGCAACAGGGCTGATCTTTCTCCAATTGACATCAAACAGATGAACTTGCTGTACAAGTGTTCCGGAGGAGGAGGAGGTAAACAAAAAGAGTCCTTCATGTGTGTATGGTTGTCTTCCTCCAAAAAAAAAAAAAAAAAAAAAAAAAACGTTTGAAACTCTATAAATGAAAACGAATGCAATCTCCTCACGGTGAAACCCTTTGCGCGATACTGACGTTGTAACAACTTGACTGACGTCATGATGTTGTACAACCAATCCACATGAGGCCAGTTGGCTAGAAGTATGCGAAACTTACCCCAAAGCTGGGCATTTACAGTCATAGAAGAAGTAAGGCCTTTTTCAAACGTCGAACTTCACATGTGTAGAATACAATGTAAATTTGCTGAAACAATAGATCTTGCTCATTTTGAATTGTATTTAACGCATGTGAAGTTCGACGTTTGAAAAAGGCCTAACGTGGCGTAAATCTCTACAAAAACAATATACCAGGTGGTAGTTTTTTTTCTTGGAATTACATTGGTAATTTTTTCTAAGAAGATTTTTTGCTGATACTTTCTGTAACACTTTGTATGATATATAAGTAAGTGAATTTGTCGACAAAAAGACAATGGAGACCGATAAACTACCCTCCTTCCCCAAAAGACAACTCAGCAAAAATAAATAAACAAAATTTGTCGCGTGTTGTGATTTCGTGTTCTTCTCACTTCGTTTTGGGTACACCTGCTCCACCCACTCAAGCTCCACCGCCAGCAGGAGGTAAATACAATAAACAACTTGTTCAATTCCTTCCCTTAATATAAAGATTAAAAATTTTAATGATTACAAATTCTGCAAAACCAATGTGATTTTATGATAATCTGGTTCACTCACAACCTGATAATTATTAAGGACGTATCGACGATTTTGTCCTTTAAGTGCAAATGTCAGATGTTGGTATGAACTTTATAGAATATGTCTGCAGTTAGTTGTCTTCAGTTCCTGTGATTTTATTGACTCAAAAGTAATTTTCTAGCAGTTTTATTAATAGAGAATTCACACTTTTGCAGGATTCAGCTGCAATTTCGACACGGATCTTTGTGGATTCACCCATAGCAGAAACGACAAGTTCGATTGGACCAGACGCAGTGGCAGCACACCTTCATCAAGTACTGGACCAAGTGCAGATCACAGTGGAAAAGGTGAGTTAGGAAAATGATAGACATCTAAACTACAGACAAATGAATTAAACAAGCTAAAGAATTAGAGTTGTGTTTAAATCAATAAATCTCGGTTATGACCTTTCCAGGTTCTTACATCTACATTGAAACCTCTAGTCCACGAGTACAAGGAGACAACGCTAAACTCTACAGAACAATTTCGCTGACGGGAAGCTCCTGCCTGTCGTTCTATTATCACATGTATGGATCAACCATGGGGTCACTCAAGGTCACAGTTGAGGGTAAACAGGTGTTCAGCAAGAGCGGTAACCAAGGCAACACGTGGAGTCATTTCCAAGCTCAACTTTCTGGAAGTGGCAGCAAACTGGTGGGTATCAAGAGGCGTATTTTCTTATTTGAATGACGACAGTATAACTGGACGGTTTTGACTGAAGGCAGTCCAATTCAATATATCACTTTCACAATCATGCACGCAATTTGTGATTTGTCAGGCCACATAATATCATAAAACATGGCAGAAACAAAACAAAGATCAGCAGAAATAATTACTTGACAGACATTTGTTTATACGGGTAAAGCCCTGGCCAAACGAGGTGCAAGTCAACGCAAGTCGATGCAAGTTTTCAAACTTGCGCGGACTTGCGTTTCGTTTGGCCACCAACTTGCACGGACTTGCATCGACTTGCAGTGACTTGCATGGAATTTCAACATGTTCAAATTTTCATGCAAGTCGACGCAAGTTTTTCACCTAAAACAGCGAAGAGCGCGTTAGCAAAGGCAAGTCTAAACTAAAAAAAATAAAAAGTAAAAGCCTCCTCATTAAGTTCCAGCTCAAGAGAGACTTTTTACTCGGTTTCTGACTCAGAACCGTCTAAAAAAGAAAAAGTTTTTACAAAACTTGCATCAACTTGCATCTCGTTTGGCCAGGGCTTAAGTAAGAAGTAATGTCGGCTACTGTTCATGATTGTGAAAGTGACTCATGTATTTTAAGATATGCTTGATACCGCTACATATTAAAATGAGGTTGACTGCGAAATCTTTATTATGAAAATGAGATTGATTTGCATGAAAGTGAACATGCGAATAAAACTAGTTTTTATAGCAAAGGTTTCCTACTTATATTTCTAGACATTTCTGGGCTTGTCTGATTTTTCAAAAATGTCCAATCACACCACACAATAATGATCATAAATAGCGGTGATGTGTTAAAGGTGACTGTACTCTAGCCGCTAAACGTTTAGCCCCAGTTCTACTGTAACCGTGAATTCACGCAAATTATAATATAAAATGAGCTAAACCCCTAACTATGAGAGTAAATTGAAATGTTGCAAATGTCCTTTTCGACCGTTTTCTTTGCACAGTTGGAATTTGAAGGCATCCGGGGTTCATCCTATACAGGAGATGCAGCTATTGATGACGTGCGTGTGTTTGACTGTCAAGGTAGTTTGGTTGTCATTTCTTCAAACTTCAATCTACTAACCATAATTGACGACAGCTGCTTGTTTGTACACTTGACTCTTGCACAAAATTTCCAAATTTGTTTTATCTTTTGCATTGATGTTTTCTTTATTCATACCATTTTCAGCTCCACCTCCCACCCAACCCCCACCCCCACCACCAACAACGCAACAGCCACCCCCACCCCCACCGGTTACCACACAAGCCCCCCCACCCCCACCGGTCACTACCCAAGCTCCTCTACAGGTTAAGTTCAAGATTTTGCTGTGGGCTCGTTATTTCTCTACACATGTCGTCTTTGTGTTTGTTGATCGCCCTATTTTTTGTATTAGAAACAAGAGTAATGCGGACACAGGTGTGATTACGTTATGTACAAAGGCTTATATGGTTTTATGATTTTCACTCCATCTCACCCCCTTAAAGTTAGTCATAGGTTTGGTAAAGAAAACTTAATAACCTGAAAATATCGGGCTACTTAAATTCTAACTCCTTATTTGTTTTCTCTTCAGGTTTTAGTTGCAATTTTGATCGCGATGATTGTGGATTCAACCAAAAAAATGACGACAAGTTTGACTTTACACGTAAACAAGGAGGGACACCCTCCAGTGGCACAGGACCATCTGGGGACCACACTTCTGGAAACGGTAAGGTAGTTAACTTAACCCAGACGTTAAAATGACGAAAAACCTGGACTGAGGTGTCCAAAGCTCAGTCAAGCTGATCAACTAAATTCCTTTTTCCAACTTTTTGGTCAACAACAAACTGCGACGTTTAGATCAACGACCAGTTAACAAGCGTTTTTCAACCCCAAGGGGTGGGAAGAGAAGGGAGGGAGAGGGTAGTCAGATATATTAAAAGACCGTTGCACCTCCCCGTTTCGATCCCAGGGCGTATTCTCAGGTATATTAGTGACGTCAAGGTGCGACGGAGACCAGACTTTTTAACCCAAAAAGGACCAAACGAACGGCTCATAATGTAAACTAAAAAAGGACTACCCGAAAATTCTTAACCTCAAAAATAGGACCAAAAGTCGTAAATTTTAAACCCAATATGGGGCCGTCGCCCCTCCCCGTCACTAATATACCCTCCCACCCCCTCTAGGGTTTCGACTATGTACATATTAGGAAAATAGTGTGTTGAGGGCAAAACCGTCCTTCCGGTCCGGGATATAAAAACATGGAAACAGTTTGGATATAATACAGGATTAGAAAAATAAAGCAGAACATGTCAAAGACAACCCTGGCTGGATGAAGTTCAACTCTTTTTACCATTTTAGCATGTCTTGATTGAAAACAAACAGTTTCGCTTACAACAAAGACGTCCTAAAGTGTTTCGGGCCTAAACAAGTTTTGGAGTATTTTTCAATGATGCAATAAGTATGTTGTTGCGTCTGCTTATCATTTTAGGTTTCTACATGTATATCGAAACATCAAGTCCTCGAGTATCGAACGATAACGCCAAGATTTCAAAACAAGTTTCCCTGAATGGAAATGCCTGTCTGTCTTTCTATTATCACATGAATGGAAATGATGTGGGGACTTTGTATGTGCGTGTTGGAGGCAGGGAGGTTTTTATGAAGAAGGGTAGCCAGGGCAACAGCTGGATGAAAGCTGAAGTTCGTTTGAGTGACTCTGGATCAAAAGAGGTAAGAAGAACGATATTAAATAAAATCTACACAGAGTTTACACTGAGGAACACTTTCAGGCTTCAACATTAGTCAAAGAAAGACTTAATTTGGTAAAAAGAACAATTCAAATATCAAGTGGATATTTTCTACGTCATGGCTTGCGTATTAGTCATTTTAGTCTTTAATAATATCTTCAGGGGCGGACCCGGGTAAAATCCGACCGGTTTCCAAATGTGCGAGTTTCTTGGAAGTTGGCGGCCATGCTTCCCGAGAAAGAAAACACGAGAGATTTGTCTCCAAACACCTTTTACCGCCATTTCAGAAGACTTGGAGCTAAATTTTGAAAATCTGACCGGTTTCCGTAAACCGGTGTAAACCGGTTGGGATCCGCCCCTGATCTTGATTGGCACGTTTCAGATAATTATCTCAACACTGCCTGCTTACACTCTGTAATGAGTATGACGCGTGTTATGGAAAACGAGCATACAAGAGAACAAAACAATTTTATGTACCTTTGCATAATTTTAAGTATGTATCTTCAAACCCATATTAGCTAGGAAACAAAAGATGCTACTGCAGTCTAGAGACAACTGATGCTAGGTAAAAACACAAATAACCTAAAATAGTTTAATGAGCAGTACTCCTCTGGTACTTTGCTTGACTTGTGCTCTTTTTCTTACACATTAGCTGGAGTTTGAGGGAGTTCGTGGGGCAAACTGGCAGGGAGACATCGCAATAGATGACGTATCAATCAGTGCATGCGGAGGTATGTGTGTTTCATTTACGTTTGAACATGCTTCTTTGTGGAGTTTAAAAAGACAATAAATTTTACTCTTCACCATTCAGATTTGATTTAAAAAATGCTTTGACTTTAGTGGAAAATACGTCAGAAAGTAAGAAAGAACAAAGTTAAAAAAGCCACACGTTCCAAAAATGAACAACAAAACACCAGTGTTTCCCCAGTACATTTTATATCCCATTTCTTTCCAGCTTTCTCCCTACAAGTATTTTTTATTTCACTTTTATTACGACGCTGATCGTTGAACTCTTTTTTGACAGGTCCTCCACCTCCTCCTCCAGGTGAATACTTTACTTTATTGATCACGTGATAACTTATTTGTTATTTTATTGATGTTGATAGCATGTTTCTTAAATGGAAAAGAGCCAATTCTTATTAACTCTATTAAAAATGAAACCAAAAAAAAAAAACAAAAAAAAAAAAAAAACAAAAAAACAACAAAAAAACAAAACAGTAAAACGAAACGATACAACAATTGTCACAACAACAATAACAACAACAGCGGCGGGCTAGGGCGTAGTTTTTGCCAGGAAATAAAATTCTTCACTGTGACAGGATCCTGTGGTGTCCGACCTAATACCAGAATCGTGGGAGGCGTGGCCGCTAAGCATGGTGACTGGCCCTGGCAGGCAATGTTAAGGACGTCATCCGGGTCCCCATACTGTGGAGGAACTCTGGTCGCCCCTCAGTGGGTCGTCACCGCAACTCACTGTGTGCAAGGGAAATCTCCCAACTCTGTGTTCATCAGGTAGAGAGGAATCATCTTGCTTTGATGAAAACTTAATGAACTGCAAAGAAAACTGGTGAAGACTGAACCTCGACCACGTCGAAAGATCCGTACTGTTTTGTCAATCTGGTAATCTAGCAGCTAACTTTTAAAGCTCCATTTGCATAATGGTGACGTCTAAAAGAAAATGATTTAGTGCTTGTATTGCAATGAGATGTAGTGACATTTCAAGTTTATGTCTACGATATGCTGAGGTTGTAAATTTTTTATATATATTTTTTATTTTGAGCTTAGCATTACATTACCGATTATGTTTGAAATTCAAAGAAAAATAATAATTTATTCTGAGATATTGCGATAATTAAGAAACATGCTCTTTAATTTTTTTGTCTGCTTATTTTTAATATTTTTATCGCTAAAATAATAACACTTGCACTTGTCTACAGCTATTCTAAAAATATAATCTCTTATTGTGCGTTTATAAATTGCTTTATGTTTTCCTGCAGACTTGGAGCTCACAGACGGACCAGCTCAGTAGGAACAGAGCAGGACTTCAAAGTGATTAAAGTGATCACTCACCCGGATTACCACAAACCCAAGAGATACGCTCACGACATTGCTCTTCTGAAACTCGAGAAACCGGCGCAACTGAACAAGTTTGTTGAATGATACGATGTTACTGTTCAAATTACTCTCGTTGTGATAATCCTTAAACTGATTCTAACGGCTACAAGTTATCACTGCCAAGCTCTCTGTATACTGTATGTTAACATCATATATGTGGTGAAAACCTGAATAAATCAAGACAAACAAAAGATAGTGGATCACTATCTGGAGTTTTATAAAGAATTCATTTTTTCTCTTTTGTTACTCGCAGAAATGTCAACCTGGCCTGTCTGCCCCAGGCTGTCGCCGCTCCTGGTGACGGCGTTAGATGTTGGATCACTGGATGGGGACGCCTTTCTTCCGGTGGCTCCACACCAAATATCCTCCAGCAAGTTTCTGTTCCTGTCACCAGCCGCGCTCGCTGTGAAAAATCTTACCCCGGAAAGATCCACGACTCAATGATCTGTGCTGGCCTGGACCAGGGCGGCATTGACTCCTGTCAGGGAGATTCAGGAGGTCCCATGGTGTGTGAGACCGGCGGCAGATATTATCTACATGGCGTGACTAGCTGGGGCTACGGCTGTGCATCGGCAGGAAAGTTTGGTGTGTACTCCAAGGTGAAATACACGCTGAAATGGCTGAACAGCGAGATGTCCAAGAACTAAAGAAGAAAGCAACACTGAGAAATTCAATTGCTTTGTAGAATTAGCTGACTTAAAAGGTCAATAAACCATGAGCATCGCAAAGAATCTGCCTCTTTTCTTCCTTCTTGTAGTCATGATTTGCGCCGATGTTTCAAAGCTCGCGATCTCGTCAGTCATGGGAGTGGAGCTTATTGAGTTCAGTCTCCGTAAACGTAGCGTACTTTTAAGCAGCCCGTCCTAATCGAGGTACGAGTCGTAGAACGGGTTGTAGGACGAGTTGTAGCAATCATCCGCCAGCCTGAGATAACGTGGAACGAGTTTTCACTCAGCTGGCAGCACCCGTCCAAAGCCCCTGGGAAATGATTAATTGCTGCAGCCTGGGAGCTAAATTAAATCCCAGAAATCCTTGCTTGAAGAAAAATAGTAAACATGGCGGCTGTCGAGAGATTGTGCAGCCGTTGGGTTTCTCGCCTTTAGTTTGCAGCGAAACATTGCGGCCGATTTCACGATGGCGGATAAAAGCACGTCCGTGGAAGTACTTTCAGCATGCCATAATCTGTCTTGCTACGAGCGATTTGTACACACCGTACAGTGCTGTGCAAATTCAGAGCCGGGCTGGCACTTCGGGCGCATCCTTGTACTTGCCCGTCAATTGAAGTATATCGGAGGCCACTCGGGGCAGATTATAAGAGGATGTATGAGAAAACTGGACGAAAAACAGACGGATTATACACACGCCTCGGGAAATGGGTAGGCCTTCATTTCATTAACCATTTGTGTGTTATATACATCGTTGGAATGACATTTAACGTGCTCCGAGGCTTGCACAAACTCTGTATTAATATATTTTTGAAATATGAACATTCTCATACATTATATAAATGCTGTGGAGCCATTGCGCTTGCAATACGCATGCGCGTCAGCCATCTTGACTCATTTTCTGGCTGTGCTAGTTTTATTATGTTGCTCTCAATCTAAACACAACCCTTTCACTCTTTCTCAAACTCTCCCCGTCCCTCAATCCGCCTTCTTCTTTTTCTTTTACACTGAAATTTGTAAAATTGTTCATTCCAAATGTTACACAAGCAATTTGTGATCTACTCACACCACTCTATTCACACCAACTAAACTTGTATTAAACCAAGTATACTAGACTGCGTTTTCTAAAACCTGTTTTTGATTTGTGTTAATTACACAACATTTTACACTACCTTGCAGAGGTTGTTTAGTTGGGTTCTAAACCCAGTTTATTTTTGCAGTACTCGCATTGTGAACGGCCGACCTAACTAAACAAGTTTTATTAAACACCTTTTAAACATATTTAAGAATTGGTGTAAACGAGGTATAATTCTTGGTTTTCATGTGACGTCATAAAAAACCATCTCAGAAGTTACGCATCCTACAAGTTCGATACACTATATGTTCAAAGACTTAACAAAATATATATCGGGAGTGCCGTGACAACAAAGCCGTGTGACACGCTTGTGGCCGACTAAATCGGTGCTTGTGTCTGAATTATAAGTTTTCCTTCACGAAACATTTTAAAATTGGCACTGCAAAGGATTTTGAGTAACATAAAATCAAACTGTGTCGCACATGGGTGAGCTTCATTTTGTGGTCCGAGTAATTGGCCGCCATACTGCAGGACCACCTTGGTCATGGCAGCCGCACACAAACTCTTATCAAATCTCCAAAAAACTATTTGCCGCTACTTTGCCAAGATTAAACCTAGACAATTCAAAATTGGCAGTTGGACTGATTCAGGTGTGCTCTTTTCAATTCTGGATTCCAAAAGGTACAATCTAGTATTTTGGAGGGTGCCGAGGGCGTGTGACGTGGCTTGTTGGTTGAAAGTTCTCCCGGCCTTTGCCATTTGCGCATGATGTGATTTGCACTTTTAGATTTGGTTTAAAAAAAAAGGTCTTTTTTACCTTAACTTTAATATAATTTAACTTAGTTTTCAAGAAAACTTATACAAAACGTATTTTAGATATATTTGTAGTATTCTTAGCTAGCAGCGTGTTTTAACATTAGGAGCACTACAGGGATACATGATGTTTCTATTTTGGTGCAATATTAACAGCCTGCCCATTAAAGTGCCAACTTTTATGCGGAATGAAACAATTTAATTTTTCTGGTAAAATGGTTAAAAGCTTCGGCTTACAAATACTTACACAAGACTACGCCTGGCTGAGATTGAAAGCAGATAATTGATAATTATTTGTTTTAACAGGATCGTGAAGCAAACAAGTCTTCTTTTCTGACTGTCTTTCTCTGTATACTCCGTGTCTGTCTGACAAAGAAGCTCGAAAAAATAGAATGGTTACAAATTAAAGTTTGTGAACACTCAGGCCTGCACTTTAACAATGGAGGACAGTGAGCATTTACCAACGTGGGTATTTTTCTCTGCACAAATTCTTAGTTTTGTCAATACCTCGATATTTGCGAAGAAGCAGATGGCATTTAGTTAATTGCAATTTCAATTATTTCAATTCTTCCTTTAACCTGGCCTCTACGCTAATTCGCGTAACTTTTTTGTTTGAGTCTCATGCAAGATTAGAAAAAGTTGATCCTAGCTTAACTTCCTATTCAAACAATCCCAATTTAACAAAAATCAAAAACGTAAAACAAAATACTTCAAAGAAATATATATTACGCAAACGCATAAACTAATCTTTAAAGTAAAAGTTTAGTGTGGAAGAATTATACACTGCTAGGCCAACTCAATAAAAGCTATACTGTAAATTAGCAGCATAAACGCATTTAATGAATCTTAATTTGTACCTTAAATTACGTTGGTAAATAAGACATTTAGATGTATATTTTAGTAACCTGAATGCGTAGAAACAGCTTACGGCATTAGATTGTTAACTTTATCCAGTGTGCGTCTTAATCGAAAGTTAAAAGCTTCTCTCGCAAATAAATACACAACACTTCAATCAATCTTTTGAGGCAAGAACATCTTTTCGTTCTGACTGTCTAGTCATGTATAATCAGCGTGTTTCTCTGATGGCGTTCGTATTAAAAACTTAGTAAAACTATAATGGAAGTGTAAAAACATAAACAATCTTCTTTGAACTTCAATATACCTTAATGGCCTTAATTAAAGCGTTACTTGAGTTTATTAACTCAGGCATGATCTGGAACAATGAAAGAACTTCAGGATTCAATTAAGACCACAGTACAATGCGTGGTTGATTTGTTCGGTCTAGTCTCTTAGCTTTGTAAGATACCTTGATGTTTGTAAAGACACCGATGTGCTGCGTTTATCAATTATGTTGTTTACATGATGATGAATAAATTCTGCTGATGAACACAGGGCCCGGTGTTCGAAAGCCGATTGCGAGCTGAGATGAAGTTCGTCGTCCTTTTGTTTTTCCTGGTTGGGGCTTTTGCATCCTATCCAGAGGGTAAGGAGTTTAGTTTCTTTTATTGTATATTCACATTCTTATTTTTTTTTATAAGATTTTGACTTCTTCTGTATTTTTAATCAATGAACTTTTCCAATCCTTCTGTCTCCTTTTATCTGTCGGGCTGTGCCTCTTTCCTGAGTCTCCCTATTGCATATCTACTTCAGTTTCATGTTTTTGTCTCCCTGAGTCCTTATTTTGATTTCTCTTTCTCTCTCTCTTTCTTTTATTTGCTGTCTTTACAATACTGTAACTTTGATGGTCAGGATACATTTGTGTCTATTTCATTCTTTTCTTTGATCGTCAGAAAAAAAAAAAAAAAAAAAAAAAAAACAGACTGAAAACATACTGTTAGACATTTACTCACACCACGACTATACAACTCTACAATGGGTCGAATAGTTTAGATTTATAGGAGGAGTTCAATGCATGTTCGGTATTGGGTGGTATAGAGTCTATCAAATTAAATATAATTATATTACGTTTTCTCTTACACTCAAGTGTTGTAAATTGCTTTAATACATTCAAACAATAATATATCTTAGTGTTTTAAAAAACAACTTCAATCAGATTACTAATGCGTTGTCTGAATCTTAGTTTGTCATGTTTATCTTTACGCATCACACGGTCTAAGTTATCTCTTGTAGGCGCGCGATATCTCATTACCGTAACGTTCCGAAACTGTAAGGACCCTCGTTACTTTCGGATTTAGCAGCGTTTTCCTATCGCTACTTTCGGAGGGTCGCTACTTTCGGGGGGTCGCTACTTTTGAGTAGCTAAAACGTGTACCGTACATGGGCCGTTCGAAGTTAATAAAATTGCGACAAATGTGAAAACATACACACTTTTTAATTAAAGACACTTTACTCATGTTATTGTTTTGAATAACAATTTGAAAGAATCAATCTTTGAATAATAAGCAATTATTGGACGAGGTTGAACAAAATATCAGCGGGCATTGTAGCGAAAACGAGCTGCCACATTCACAGAAGTGGGGAAAACTGCGCATGAGCAGATTATTATTTGCGGTAGACAAGCCGAAAACAGTAGCGCGCATGAGCAGATACTTATTTGTAGGCAGTTATTTGCAGGTGACGTAGCAGTCTCTCGGCCAATCGAAAGAGCGATAAAAAAAGTATCGAATGATAATCTACATTAGCAGCAGTCAGTTCCCATTAATACCGGCACTATAAAATCGTATTGTGAGCTGTTGGAGTTAGTCGTTGCAGGCTTTCCTTCAAATCTTTTCTCAGCTGTCGTAATCCTGCTTTGACTTGCTAAAAAGGGAAATTACTTTTGAGGTCGCTACTTTTGTAGGGTCGTTATTTTCGGGGGGGGGGGGGGGGGGGCGCTACTTTCGGGATTTGCTAATACCTGTGAAGTTTTATCGCTACTTTCGGGGGGTCGTTACTTTCGAAACTTTGCGGTATTTCTATAAAGAACCTTTTAAAATCGGTTTTAGACTTTGATCTTGGTTCGTTTCTCTTCTTAAGAAAATGTGGATAGCCGGTCTGAAGTGAATTTGGTGGAAGGAGATATCGCTGTGGACGATGAAAGTCGAGGCTCGGTACCAGGAAGGCTGTGGCCTGATGGAGTGTTCGTGTATGACATCGAGTCATCCCTCGGTAAGTTAACATCGGCAATTAATGCAAGTGTATACCATCCGCTAAGGTTATCCGGAGTTAGTTGGTTAGTCATCTTTTTGGCATCATGATGACCTTGAACAAAATCAACAATTTTGCAGGCCGCCATGGATGACTGGAGACTACCCCTTGTCCCAGATTTAGTTTTTAATATTATGATCAATGTTCAATTCTTTGTAGACGATCCAACGGCTAAAAGACAAATCCAGCTCGCCATGGATGACTGGAGTAGGACAACTTGTATTACATTCAAGAAAAGGACAACAGAGACAGCTTATGTGTCAATGTTCAGAGGAAGCGGGTAAATGAACACTTCTGTGTCTTTGTGTGATTGGCAATGCTCATTGAGTTGCAAATACGCATATCTACTGTTATTAGTAGTGAAGACTGTTTGGTTTTAAAAGCAATAAAACAAACGGGAGAGAAATCCACGTTCACAAAATATACGAAATGTTTTGATCTCAACCATTTTTGAGATTTTTTGACATTTTCCCCTTGACTGTATTTTTGTGCTGCCAAGACCTTTCTTGATAACTAAGGCTTTACACGGCAGGTGTTGGTCGTACTTGGGAAGGACAGGACGAATGCAAAAGTTGTCGCTAGCTCGCGGCTGCTGGGGAAAAGGAACTATCATCCATGAAATCGGTTGGCCCTTCTTTGACATTTATTATTGACAAAACTATAAAGATATCCATGATTGTGGACGAATTATGCATGACTACATGACTACATGACTGAGAATTCTAGAGGTCACAAGTTTTTTGTTGATGTCATATAGTGTAATGGATGCGTAGCTCCTTCTTTCATTCCGATTTGCCACGCAGTTCCGAGGTAACAGAAGTAACATGTCAACGACTTGAAAAAATGATTATTAATTTGAATTAGGTACAAAGGGAAAAATTGCTTTGTGTAGTGTATATGCACTGGGAGACAAACTGACCTGGCCTGTAAGGGCTTGGTGCTACGTGAAGTTAGAAGTTGGTTGTGAAGAAATTTGTTTACTGTTCACAGGTCACGCTTTGGGATTCCTTCACGAGCAGTCCAGACCAGATAGGGACACTTACGTGGAGATTAAATTCGAAAATATTCGATCAGGTAAAAAACATCGAATAGTCATAATCGACAACGTTATATGTCAATTGAGCTCTGGATATTCTAATAAGAAGGCCGGGCGAATAAAGTTTTGTAGTTCTTATCACTTTCTTCAACAGTATGAATAAATAAATAAATAAATAAATAAATAAATAAATAAATAAATAAATAAATAAATAAATAAATAAATAAATAAATAAATAAATAAATAAATAAATAAATAAATAAATAAATAAATAAATAAATAAATAAATAAATAAATAAATAAATAAATAAATAAGTAAATAAATAAATATCGTTTATTTAAAGTCAAAGCATTAGGGAGTGGTTGCCCATTCTCCCGAGCCAGAGACTCATGTTTCAAATGTCCAACCGGTGGAATACCTGTAGAAAGAAGACAGGTTCAGAAGGGAAAAACCGTTGGAGTTGCCTCCTCGGATGAAAAACCTTCTTACTACTGCCGGCCGTGGGAATTGAACCCACGACCTCCTGGCTTGGAGCTTCATTACAGATTCAGGTTCACCACCCCCAAACCGCTCAGCCACCAAGTCAGTACACGCGGGATACGTTTCCGTCTGAAACCCTGTCAACACTTATCCGTTTTCAATCCAAAACGGATTAGTCTTGACGAAGCCTGAACCGAGTTAACATTATTTGTTTAATTGTGTCAACGAAACCGAGTGATTAGTTTCGACATTCAAAGTAACTGGCTGTAGGCACAGCTCTACCTAGTAAGGTACCACTTTGTACTTGACTTCATATATTCTTCTTTTTCCTCCATTTTTCCTTTTTTTAATTCAGGAGCAGAAGGGAACTTCAGAAAGTCTTCCAGCGTCAATTCCCTTGGTACACCGTACGACTACGGAAGCATCATGCACTACGGGGCGAGGTACTTCAGCAAAAACGGACAACCAACAATCGTCCCCAAGAAGCCTGGGGTGGGTGGAAATTATCTAAAGCAGTAAAATTCTGTTAGATTGGCTGGAAAAGTGAAACTCGAAGTCGTTAATTAAAATACATGTCCCAAATGAAGTCGACATTTACGTCGTCGGACATTTTATGTAACATTTCACTTTTAATTATTTTACTTGACACTGGTCGGAATACAAGTATACCGTTGTTCCACTTGCCTCCTGGTTCACGTTCTATTTCGTCCATCAATCAGGTTACCATCGGCAACAGGGCTGGTCTTTCTCCAATCGACATCAAACAGATGAAGTTGCTGTACAAGTGTTCCGGAGGAGGAGGAGGTAAGAAATTAAAAAAAAAAAAAAAAAAAACTTCTGTGTGTTGTCACTTTACCTATAACATCATACTTTTGAAAAACGGAAAACGAAACCAAAAATATGTAAATGAAATCAGTCTGCCTAGTTGCCGATGTCAAGCGACTGATTCATGTCAAAGTAACAACAAACCTAAGAAACTGAGCCTCAAACTATTTTGCGCGATAATATGGCGTGAGACTGTATGAGTGATTTGAGGACGCCGCATGGCTGGAAATACACGAATTTATGATAATTTTATAGCAACGTTATTTGAGAATTTTGTGAATTTCATAAGTGACATGAATTTGTGTCTTATTTATTTTTAGGCTCGCCTGCTCCACCCACTCAAGGCCCGCCACCATCAGGAGGTAAGCAAACGCTACTCATAGTGTTGAGTCAAGCTTATCCATCTAAGGAAGAGAAATTTATATGCATTGGCGTTGTCAAATTTCTGCAATAGCTCAAACACTGTGAATAAGCTGACTTCAACTCGAGGAAGTAACTAAAAGTTTTCAAGTTTTGCGAGCTGAGCTACCGCGCGTCACAGCTCGAGACCGAGCCCCTTTAACCCGAAACATGTGCCCCGATAATTTGCATGCGCAAAAGTTAAGTGACAAATAATGCATATAAGTTTTAAGTGAAATATAAATCCTTTAATAATCATTCCGAGTCCACTAATTCAATATTTTTGTCGTCCTCATCTTCAATGTCTTGTGCACCAAGTTCTTTGAATGCTTTGCTCGTACAGTCTTTGAAATTTCCATTTAAAGGGCTGCGTATAACTGAGTTCAATCAAATACTTGAACCTTTCAACGGCTTCAATGTTCTTGGACGATAAATCTGATGAATCGTTTCTTCTACAGGCTGCCCAAATGGTTGGCTTGGTTATAACAATCACTGCTACAAATTCGTGATGAGTAAAAAAGGTTGGGATAACGCGCGCGCCGACTGTCTCAGCCAAACCGCTGACCTGGTGAGCATCCACAGCGACTCAGAGAATAAGTTCATCAAGTCTAATATGCCCAGCGGCTCCTCGCGGTTTTGGATTGGATTCAATGACAAAAGGAAGGAGGGTGCATTTGAGTGGAGCGACAAGTCCAAGGTCACGTACGTTAATTGGAATCGCGGTGAACCAAACAACAGTGGGGGCGAAGACTGTGGTGAAATCTACGCAAGCAGCTCCAAATGGAATGATATGCCTTGCAGGATTGCGTTTAGTTACATCTGCAAGAAATCTAAAGGTCAGGATCTTTTTATATCTATTTACCTTTTTGCTTTTGTATTCGAGGCCCTAAGAGCACTACCCGCGACATTATCTCCGTCGAAGTTTGTAGCGAGCGGGCAAGAGTTTGGCAAGAGTTTATGAAAACCCTGCAAAATGTTATGAAATAGGAAAATGATTGATGAGTCTCATGTTTGTAACACTATTTTCAGGCTCACCTTCGCCTCCACCCCCTCCTCCTCCACCGGTCACCACGCAACAACCACCACCCCCACCGGTAACTACGCAAGCTCCTCCACCCCCACCATCGGGTAAGTTCGTGGCCGTACTTTAGTTATATCTCTACGCTGTCGTCTTTGTGCTTGTTGATTGCAGTGCATACTGTTTTTTCAGAAAGAGTAATCAAGGGCAAGACGAAAGACTGAATTATGCTGGCATTCATTTGTCGCCAACTGACTACCTGTCGGCTTTGTCGAACGAATGTGCGAGTTTGAACGCAATATAGAATGCATTTTTGTCGTTTAATTAGAAAACCAAAATTGTAGCATCGACTTTGGGCTAGGCATATGTATATAGCAATACATTTTTCTTTCTGATCTTCAGGTGGCTGTGGCGTTTCTCCTATATCACGAGTTATTGGCGGAGTTGACGCCAATCCCGGTAATTGGCCATGGCAGGTAAGAATATATTTTTAGTTAAAATGTTGAACTAATTGTCATTTTTAAAATAGCACGTCAGTTTCTCGCTTTGTTATTGGCTAATTTTCATTATCAATAAGAGGACAGACACATAAAATCGAGTGCTGACGACAGTGATTTGGACGAAGAAGGTGAATTCAGCTTCAATTATTTTACCTCGATTCTTACAAAAGCGACATTCGGCATTTGAAGTAGAGAACCAGAAGTGTTCAGAGGCAAATTTCCTTGAGCTTTGTCTTGAAATTGTCGAGAGAACCGCAGCAGAAAAGCGTCTAGTTTAATTTCTTTCCAACTTCTTTGACAAAATTTTATTTTGCACGCGCGAAATGCTCACGTCAAACTGTCACTTTTTGGCCAATGAAATGTCTTGAATTTCTTTCTCTTTCTCGGCGAAGCGCCTCGTGGATCCACAACTTTTTGACAATGACAATAAGAGGGCAGACACATAAAAACTGACATCAATTCGTTAATTTTCGACTGAATGACAGACGTGAGAAGCAAATATTATGTTCAGTTCTGTGCAGCTGACGATGGTAGATCAAACCGGTGTACTGGTAAAAAACCAAACGCAAGCGGGTTGACTGTTCATGTCGTGTGAAGGCCCCGAGAGGGGGGGGGGGTACTCAATAGGAATTTGAGTAAGGGGGGGGGGTTCCGCTGACTCTATAAAACCCTGACCCTATTCAAGACACAAAAATGGAAATTTTGCTACCCTGCCTAAGTCAAAGTGCTCTAATTTGATACCCTGGGCCCAGGTTTTCGAAAGTCGATTAAGCTAATCCAGGATTAACGAAATTCTTTCTCGCGACCTCTCTCCCAATAAACTGCAGGGTTTTGTTCGCAGATGGATTAGAAAGCTTGTTCCAGCTTAAAACGTCAGCAAGAAAGTCGTTGTGGACAAAATTTTCACCTTTTCAGGCTTATAAATGAAAAGAAAGTTTAGACTTAATCCAGGATTAGCCTAATCGTGCTTTGAAAAACTGGGTCCAGTTCAAGACTAAGCTTAGAATGATAAGTTAGCCTGCGTTGCACGCGTTTCCACTGGAGCATACGAAGAAATCGTGCGAAAATGGCGAGAGCAAAGCTATGTGGTTGAGGGGGGAGGGGGGGGGGGGGGAGTAGAAAATCTTCGGAAAATACGAAAATGTAAAATTTGATACCCTGTTTAAGACAGAAGACCCTGAAAATGATACGGAACGTCCCTATATAGGAAATATATGGAAGTACCCCCACTCCTTCCCCCCGGGGGGGGGGGGGGGGTGAAAGGCTGGGCTGGTACCGTAAAGAATGCTTATAGGCGCTGATGTAATGACGATTGGTAAACTAGACACTCGTCCAGTAACTGTGCCTATGATTGCGCGTTAAACTGAATTTCTCTAACACACCGTTTATGCTAATTGGCACGGTATGCACCAGGGGGTATGAACGAAACTCACACAAATTTTCGCTTTGTACTAGATGAACCTAGTGTGATTATATTTGTAGTTGTATAATTTAGGTTACACAAGAACGTTTAAGCCTAGTGCATGTTTCTGTTTGTTATTCAGATTGCGCTGTTGCGTGGTGGCTTTATCTGTGGAGGATCTCTGATCAAACCAGACTGGGTCGTCACTGCCGCTCATTGTGTCGCAGGATCAAGGTCGGTCAGCGGCAGAATGTTAAATATTGTTTCATTTTTTAGTCAACCCAAACACCATCCCCCCAAATTTATCTGGATACACTTGCTCTGACTTCTATTGCCTAACTAGCTATCTCAATTAGTTAATAACAAGTAAAACCGACTTTTGCAAGTGTAAAGCTGACTCAACAAAACTCAGAAGCAAAGTTCGGAGACTTCGAATGATTTACCTTATTTGTTGCAAGCCATGCAATTTCTTAAATTGACCTAAACGATATCGAATATATTAAATTATGCCCCACTGAAACTGAATATATTTTGGATAAACAAATACTTCTCTTGAGCAGTTCGTACAGTGCTGTGTAGTTTCAGTCTGACCAAGTGTTTTACTTTGTTACGCCGAGAGATAAAGATTACAAGTGATAGGATAACAATTGATGGTACTAGAAGTTCTATCGATTTTCGAAGCAAGCTTTAATGAATAATCCAGCGCTCACTTTCCAGAAGGATTCGTTCTAAAACTTAATTTCTTTACTACTGACAGCGACCCGGCCAGGTACCAGGTACGCGTCGGAGAACACAACCGAAACGTTAACGAGGGAACTGAACAAACCATTCCTGTCAAGAAAGTCATCCGTCACTCGCAGTACAATAGACCCACACCAATTAACAACGACATCGCGTTGATCCAACTTGCACGTCCCGCGACCCTGAACAGCCGTGTACAGACTGTGTGTCTGCCGTCACATGACTTTGACGTGCCAACCTCCTCAAGGTGTTTCATTACTGGTGGGTTTAGGGAGTTGTAAGACTCTTGCTGCTGGAAAAGCGTTATACGAGAACCTAATTGATTCTCCAACACATAAATGACATGTTTCTGCTCTTCAATACCAGCAAGAAATGATCCGGTTTAATACAATAGATGTATCCAGTATTCTATATGTCTTAGACCAGAAAGGGAAACTAGGTTTCAATATTTTGTTCCATTTTTTCAGGTTGGGGTAAGATCAGACATCCTGGAAGTTCTCACCACACTCTGCAGCAGGCCCAGATGCCGCCAGTAAAGAAAGACGTGTGCGCAAAGAAACTCGCTGCCTCACCAGGTTTGCAACTCATAGATGAATCGAGTCGTGGTATTTGTTCCTAGTAACTATATTTTATTGTTTTGGAATCTTTAAAGGGGCCTCTCAACCACAGTCTTTTGCGCGCCAAAAACCTTGATCTATTTTTGGAAAGCTCACAACTACCTTCACTTTTGCCTAAAAGTGCTATTTACCCATTTTTCTTTTGATTTCTTGCGTCTTTTCAGCTAAGGACGAAATGATTTATTGCTTGCTTCTTGATAAATTTTATTTTATTTTTCAGGTGGTTCGTCTCTGCAAATAACCGACCAGATGTTGTGCGCTGGAGTGGAAGGTACAATCCTGAGTGGTTGCCATGGCGACAGTGGAGGACCGTATGTGTGTCAGAACGCCGCTGGCCGCTGGGTACTGCAGGGCGCAGTGAGCTGGGGTTCACCGAGATGTTCCTCGAAAGAACGATTCACGGTTTTTGCTCGCGTGTCCAAGTTTCGTAACTGGATTGATCAACAAACAGGGGGTAAGATTTTGGAAATTGTAATACCATCCAATTAAATTGGAAACGGAGACATCCGCTTTAAGTTCATACTAGTCATAAGTACAAAATTAATGTCGGAGCACCTTTATTTGGCCGGGTAGAGATTCTCATAAAAGCTCCCTTGATGTTTTGAGAGAAATGAAGTCGTATAATTGGCAAAAAGTAACGGAGACAAACTAACAGTTTTATGATAAATGTAATGGACCTGACTGGCTCGCTCACTATCACTCGTTACTCGTGCTGCTCGCATTGCGCATCGTTTTTCAGCTTGATGTGTCATATTTGGTTATTACACGTTGGGATATTTGGGTATTAATTTTGGTTATATTTTAGGTAGTGTAGGTACCCCTCCTCCCCCCAATACACCAGCACCACCGGCAACTCCACCGCCACCATCAGGAGGTAAGCAAACGCTAGTCATAATTTTGAGTCAAGCTTATCCATCCAAGAAAGAGAACTTATATATATTGGCGTTGTCAAATTTCTGCAATAGCCCAAACTCTGTGAATGAGCTGAGGAAGTAACTAAAAGTTTTCAAGTTTTGCGAGTTGAGCTACCGCAATGTTCTTGGACGATGAATCCGATAAATCGCTTCTTCTACAGATTGCCCAAATGGTTGGCTTAGTTATGGTAGTCAATGCTACAAATTTGTGGTGAGTGGAAAAAGTTGGGATAACGCGCGCGCCGACTGTCTCAGCCAAACCGCTGACCTGGTGAGTATCCACAGCGACTCAGAGAATAAGTTCATCAAGTCTAAAATGCCTAGCGGCTCCTCGCGGTTTTGGATTGGATTCAATGACAAAAAGAAGGAGGGTGCATTTGAGTGGAGCGACAAGTCCAAGGTCACGTACGTTAATTGGAATCGCGGTGAACCAAACAACAGTGGGGGAGAAGACTGTGGTGAAATCTACGCAAGCAGCTCTAAATGGAATGATATGCCTTGCAGGATTGCGTTAAGTTACATCTGCAAGAAATCTAAAGGTCAGGATCTTTGTAAATCTATTTAACTTTTTTCTTTTGTATTCGAGGCCCTAAGAGCACTAACAGCGACATTATCTCCGTCAAAGCCTTCGTAGCGAGCGGGCGGATTTCTTCGCGCTTAGTGTATTATGGGAACTGTTGTCGTGTTGTGAAGCAACGTTATTTTGGTTAATAAAATTTTTATTGGAATGTAATATTGTTGCCTTAGAGCAACAGCAAAACCTAGAGATAAATGAACTCACTCTTACGCTAAGAAGAGCTATAGAAAATCCAGAAAAAGATATTTCATTGTATCAGAGCAAGGAAGAAAAAGATATTTAGGACATTTTAATAAAAATGTTTTTGCTTCGTAGTTGGTACCTAATATGTTCGTTTTTATCAACTACTTTCAGGTCCACCCCCAACTCCACCTCCTCCACCAGCACGTAAGTTGTTAGTTTTTCTCTGTTTTCTGTCTCTCCGCCTTTTGTTATCTTTGTATTCCTGAGTGCGGTAAGTAATTGTTCATCAGAAACACGAGAGATCAAGAACAATTCATGAATTCGTTACGGTGAAAGTGACCGTTTAAGCCCGGATTTTGTTTCCGGGCTATTCCCGCAACTGCTCAAGTTGCTTTTTGACTACAAAAGTCACTTTCAAAGGTCATTCATCATCAGCAGTTCATACAAATATGTTCCATTTCCATCGTACCTCTTCATATTTAAGATCATATCATACATGCATGCAGACCAATAACCGGCCGTCCAATTGAATGAAATGGAATAAATTGTCGCTGGACCCAACATCGTAGAACTTTTTTGTCACCAGTAACGATGAATAGCTGTGGATATTTAACTCGCTTCTTTGGTCAACATAGTATATCTAGTTCTACTAACCTCTATGTTCGCCATTAACTCGTACTTAAAAATATCATACAAGCGGCTTCTCATTCTGTTTGAAGGAAATTTTTGTGCAGTTGTTTCTGAAGCGTTTCATATTAAGCAAACCATTCCAATTTAATAAAACAGTATTTTCAGTTATCAATTGATTAATTCTATTGCAGACTGCCCAAATGGTTGGCTTAGTTATGGCAGCCAATGCTACAAATTCGTGGTGAGTAAAAAAAGTTGGGATAACGCGCGCGCCGACTGTCTCAGCAACACCGCTGACCTGGTGAGTATCCACAGCGACTCAGAGAATAAGTTCATCAAGTCTAAAATGCCTAGCGGCTCCTCGCGGTTTTGGATTGGATTCAATGACAAAAGCAAGGAGGGTACATTTGAGTGGAGCGACAAGTCCAGGGTCACGTACGTTAATTGGAATCGCGGTGAACCAAACAACAGTGGGGGCGAAGACTGTGGTGAAATCTACGCAAGCAGCTCCAAATGGAATGATATGCCTTGCAGGATTGCGTTAAGTTACATCTGCAAGAGATATAAAGGTCAGGATCTTTGTATATCATTTAAGCTTTTTCTTTAATTTGTATTCGAGGCCCTAAGAGCACTAACCGCGACATTGTTTCTGACAAAGTTTGTGAGCGGGTAGTTTTATTTCCGTGTAGTGTGTTATGGGAACCGTTTTCGTTGCGTAGCAACGTCTACACATTTGTGAAAAAAGTTAATTGGAATAAAATATTGTTGCTTTGAGCAAAAGCAAAACCCGACGGTAATTTCAAATTATGGTTTTGCGATTAATTTACCGACTTTATGACGGCTATATTTTCATGTCGGGAACAGAATGTCAAACATTTATGTTTCACGAGGAAGAAAGTCATTCTCATTGGTTGGGACTGTCAGCTACAGATCTTTGTTTATCTCTAAGTCAGTTTGCCTGTCTAGCCCTACTTCTCTTCGATACGAATCGGTTACCTGAACGGCTGCGAGGTTACTAATCATCACAATATCTCGAGACTTGTGGTGACAAACAGTCAATAATTGGCAGTTTTTGCTTTATGTCGGATATTTTATAGTTTTTTACTGACAAACTACGGCTCTCTCTCATCTGTGCCATGATTACTCTACTCTTATCTCGGCTTACCAGATTTCTGAACAACAAGTTTCTAATATTATTCTGATGCATGTCTTAAACATTCTTGGACAGGTGCTGGAACTCTCCCGCCCCCAACACCAGCCCCGCCCACTGCTCCACCTCCACCTCCAGGTGAATACTTCCTTATATGAATACGTGACGTATAATATTTATCAGAATCAGAATGGCTTAACAGGCTACTTTCACAGTAACGCGTAGTAGCAAATAATACTTAGTAACTTTACTTCCCGTTACCGTTACTTACCGTTACCGTTACTGATACTTACCGTTACTTACCGTTACTTTCACAGTAACGCGTAGTAGCAAATAGTACTTAGTAACTTTACTTCCCGTGCAAACGAGTGCCTGCTAATTAAAGATCTCTCTGTATAGCCTGGTTTTGTTTCTACATAATTGCATTATGATAAAAAGAAGCAGTTTCTCTACTCTGAATGCTAAGTTTTATTGTCAAGAGTACCGCCAATCTCTTTTAGCCTCGCGAACTAGGTATGATTGTGACAGTGGCTTATTGACAAACAAACATTCAATATTAACACAAAAACAGCAATTATAACCACACAGAGAGTATTAGTAAATTCTTCAATGTAACAGGATCCTGTGGTGTGAGACCGAACACAAGAATCGTGGGAGGCGTGGCCGCTAAGCACGGTGACTGGCCCTGGCAGGCGATGTTGAGGACGTCATCCGGGTTCCCGTACTGTGGAGGAACTCTGGTCGCTCCTCAGTGGGTCGTCACCGCTACTCACTGTGTGACACGGAAATCTCCCAGCTCTGTGTTCGTCAGGTAATATAACTTGTTAAGTTGAGAACATCATAATATGTTATGAGGAAGAGAAAATCCGCATTTTAAAGCAACAATTTGAACCTGTAAGATTTGAAGCCATGTCCATAATGGTTCTGAGTCTCGCTGCAGTTTCAGTATTTAAGTAACTACTTTTATTATATAGACACGAGTGTTTTACTGAAAAATATACCGTGCGTAAAATCCATACGAAACTACATCCGGGACCCGAGTGGCGTATTTAAATATCAGTTTTTAGAACTGGAGAAATCCTTCAAGGATTTCTAAACCGGATATCTAAACCAAGCGATATATCATATAAATCGATGAAATGAGTTTCAAATCGCCATTTTACGTTTAGTTTTGAATACAGGTCTAACGGTGTAGACGAAGTTAGTCATTCTATCCTCCATTTTGATCGTTCTGTTTAAATGCTGGAAAGATAACACAAGAAATCATGGATACTATCTTATAGCCAAAGTAAATATTATTATATTACTTGTACGTGAGATAAAATGCTGGTGGTGGTAGAAGTCAAAGTACAGTGTATAGATTGCGTTGACAGTGCCTTTTGGTTTCCCTGCAGACTTGGAGCTCACAAACGGACCAGCCAAGTAGGAACAGAGCAGGACTTCAAAGTGACTAAAGTGATCACCCACCCGTCTTACCACAAACCCAAGAGATACTCTCACGACATTGCTCTTCTGAAACTCGAGAAACCAGCGCAACTAAATAGGTTTGTTTGGCACTGTTACAAATTGTTCGTTGTTTAAACTAATAGAGTGACCATTTTTTCAAGGTTGCACGCGCATCCAAACTTGCCACAACATTCGATATGAGAATTATTTAGGGAGCACTCATGCGTGAACGTACAAAACGGTTTAAAACTCAAGATAGCCGTCCTAACTAAAATAAGAGCGCAGCATGAAGCATTTACATTGAGGCCGAACACAGTCCGCCGTGAAAGAAAGCTAAAAGTTGAATTTGAAAGTCTTAGCCCGTCAAGCTTGGATGCACGTGCAACCTTGAGAAAATGACCTATTGTTATTATTCAGTTTGTTATTATTCGACTGATCATCACAATATGCAAGTAGAGTGAATGCCTAGATATGTTCTGTTAGAAGTAAAAACTGATTTTCTACTGACAACTAGTGCTTTGAGAGTATGAATAATTGAAAATATGGATCGCAAACAAGTTTTTATCGTTAATTTTCCTTGATTCCCTTCTTGCTCACAGATATGTCAACCTGGCGTGTCTGCCCCAGGCTGTTGCCGCTCCTGGTGACGGCGTCAAATGTTGGATAACTGGATGGGGACGCCTTGCTTCCGGTGGCTCCACACCGAATATCCTCCAGCAAGTTTCTGTTCCTGTCACCAGCCACGCTCGCTGTGAAAAATCTTACCCCGGCAAAATCCACGACTCGATGATCTGCGCTGGCCTGGACCAGGGCGGTATTGACTCCTGTCAGGGAGATTCAGGGGGTCCTATGGTGTGTGAGACCGGCGGCAGATATTATCTACATGGCGTGACTAGCTGGGGCTACGGCTGTGCGTCGGCAGGAAAGTTTGGTGTGTACGCCAAGGTGAAGTACACGCTGAACTGGCTGAACAGTGAGATGTCTAAGAACTGAAGAAAAAAGTAACACTGAGAAATTTAATTGCTTTGTAGAATTAGCTGACTTAAATGGTCAATAAACCATGAGCATAGCAAATAATTAGCCTCTTTTCTTCCTTCCTGTAGTCATGTTTTGCGCCGATGTTTTAAAGCTTGCCATCTCGTCAGTCATGGGAGTACGTGGAGCTTATTGGTCTTATTAAGCTCGGTCTCCGCAAACGTAGCGAAGTTTTAAGCAGCCCGTCCTTCGAGGCACGAGTTGTATAACGGGTTGTAAGACGAGTTGTAGCAATCATCCGCCAACCTGAGATAATATGGAACGAGCTTTCACTCAGCTGGCAACACCCGTGCAAAACCCCTGGGAAATGATTAATTGCGGCAGCCTGGGAGCTAAATTAAATCCCAGAAATCATTGCTAGATGAAAAAAGTATCATGGCGGCTGTCGAGGATTATGCAGCCGTTGGGTTTCTGTTTCTCGCCTTTAGTTCGTAGCGAAACATTGCGGCTGATTTCACGATAAATGGCGGATAAAAGCACGTCTGGAGTACTTTCAGCATGCCATAATCTGTCTTGTTACGAGCGATCTGTACACATCGAACAGTGCTGTGCACATTCAGAGCCGGGCTGGCACTTCGGGCTCATCCTTGTACTTGCCCGTCAATTGAAGTATATCGGAAGCTACTCGGGGCAGATTATAAGAAAATGTATGGGAAAACTGGACGAAAAACAGACGGATTATACACACGCCTCGGGAAATGGGTAGGCCTTCGTTTCATTAACCAATTGTGTGTTATTTACATCGTTGGAATGACACGAAACGTGTTCCGAGGCCGGCACAAACTGTATATTGATATATTTTTGAAATATGAACATTCTCATACATAATGTGAATGCTGTGGAGCCATTGCGCTTGCAATACGCACGCGCGTCAGCCATCTTGACTCATTTTCTGGCTATGCCAGTTGTATTATGTCTCAATTTAAATATAACCCTTTCACTCTCAAACTCTCCCCGTCCTTCATTTATTTTACAGTGTAATTTGTAAAATTGTTCAGTACAGATATTACACAAGCAATTTGTGATCTACTCACACCACTCCATTCACACCAACTAAACCTGTATTAAACCAAGTTTTCTAAAACCTGTTTTTGATTTGTACGTGTTAATTGCTCGTGGCGAAGCCGACGAGCTTAGGATTGGAAAGCGTGTCTTTATCATCGTCATATTTTTATTTTTATTTTTTTTCTGGGTTACGAATCAGCACACGGTGATTGGTTCATATTTTCACGTGATTTATGATGACGTTTTGTCATCACATGACTTGCCGGGCGAGCAGTTTCGCCATTTTGAAGGAGATATGTGGGCGATAGAATTGTGCTTTGAGAATAGCCGTAAACAAATATTTGATGGTACCGCTGTCGCCGATAAATATTTAGTCCCGACGAAACTTTCTGTGGCGACACGAAATACTTTTGGGAAGATAACAGGGCGAAAGCAGAAACCAAAGCTACGGTGAGCTTTAGCCGTAAAACAATGACGCTTTATGCTTTACTCTGTACATGACATCTGTTGCCTCATAAAATTCTTCTGCGTATCGTACATTGCCTGTTGAAGTGTTTCTTTCATTCGATCATGTAGCCTTTGTTTCGCAATGGTCAGTGAATACCAGAAATGAAAAATACACCGAAATAATTCTGAGGATTGAGTTTGCAGTCACAAATGGACTGAACACACTGTGAACAAAAGCGCAATAATATTGTAAACATCTCTCGTGTGACATTCCTCGCTTTCAATTTTATATTTGTTACAGAGCACGAATACTCGAAAGCCTGATAGAAAAAACGTATTGAGTTAATAAAAGAAAACACATAAGTAGTGAAGCGAAAAAGTAAACTGCATCCCATTCAAATTCAACGCCATTTGGCTCTGTGGAATGCGCACGGATAAACTGGATTTTAGGAAAAGATTTTGGCTCGCGTTCACCGCACAAGCTTTGAGAATAGCCGTAAACAAATGTTTGATGGTACTTCTGGGGTATTGCAAATATCTCTGTCGCCGATAAGTATTTAGTCCCGACGAAACTTTCTGTGGCGACACGAAATACTTTTGGGAAGATAACAGGGCGAAAACAGAAACCAAAGCTACGGTGAGCTTTAGCCGTAAAACAATGACGCTTTATGCTTTACTCTGTACATGACATCTGTTGCCTCATAAAATTCTTCTGCGTATCGTACATTGCCTGTTGAAGTGTTTCTTTCATTCGATCATGTAGTCTTTGTTTCGCAATGTTCATTAAATACCAGAAATGAAAAATACACCTAAATAATTCTGAGGATTGAGTTTGCAGTCACAAATGGACTGAACACACTGTGAACAAAAGCGCAATAATATTGTAAACATCTCTCGTGTGACATTCCTCGCTTTCAATTTTATATTTGTTACAGGGCACGAATACTCGAAAGCCTGATAGAAGAAACGTATTGAGTTAACAAAAGAAAACACATAAGTAGTGAAGCGAAGGCTGGATTAATCGTGGCCTCTGATTAGAAATATGAGTCAAGGTCAAACTGTCATAATCGATTGTGCATAAAAAGATATGTCACGCATTCTCAAGATGCAGGGTCGCTCAACCTTTAAGAAGCAAGTGTACGAGTGTTGTAATAATAATTTTTAGTTTAATCAAGATGTCAAAAGAGCAAGGTGTCAAAAGCCAAGTTCTCTATACTGTGTGATATTTTTATGGTGAGAAATTGGAAGTCTCTCTTGGGAGTTCCGCTCTTGTCCCCTACTTTCCATTTTATATTCTGGTCTCGACCCAACTCACGCCGCGAGCTCACTGGCAAGGCCAGTCTAGTTACACAACATTTTACACTACCTTGCACAGGTTGTTTAGTTGGGTTCT
The DNA here is from genome assembly GCA_964036295.1 of Plumapathes pennacea. Taxonomy (NCBI): domain Eukaryota; kingdom Metazoa; phylum Cnidaria; class Anthozoa; order Antipatharia; family Myriopathidae; genus Plumapathes; species Plumapathes pennacea. The sequence goes on along the minus strand of OZ038463.1, from coordinate 36,346,179 downwards.
AAACCAGTTTATTTTTGCAGTACTCGCATTGTGAACGGCCGACCTAACTAAACAAGTTTAATTAAACACATTTTAAACATGTTTAGGCATTGGTGTGAACGAGGTATAATTCTTGGTTTTCACAGTGACGTCATAAAAAAAACATCTCAGAAGTTACGCATCCTACAAGTTTGATACGCTAATATGTTCAAGACAGTTATGACGTAAGACTTAACACAAAATTCTGGGTCGACAGAAAGTATATTTCGGGAGTTATGGACGTTTGAATACGTGACAACAAAGCCATGTGACACGCTCGTGGCCGACTAAATGGGTGCTTGTGTCTGAATTATAAAGTTTTCCTTCACGAAACATTTAAACATTAAAATTAGCACTGCGAAGGATTTGAAGTAACATAGAATCAAACTGAGTCGCACACCAGCTTCATTTTGTGATCCGAGTTATTGGCCGCCATATTGTCGGACAACTTTGATCCTCGGACATGGCAGCCGCACACAAACTCTTATAAAATCTCCAAAAAAGAATTTGCCGCTACTTTGCCAAAATTAAACCTAGACAATCCAAAATTGGCAGTTGGACTAATTCAGGTGTGCTCTTTTCAATTGTGGAGTCAGAAATGTATAGTCTGCTATTTTGGAGGGTGCTGCAAGCGCGTGACGTAAAACTAATCTCATCTTGGCTTGGTAAGTAATGTCCCGGCCTTTGTCATTTGCGCATGACGTGATTTGCACTTTTGGATTTGGTTAAAAAAAACGGCTATTTTAACTGTAGCTTTAATATAATTTAACTTAGTTTTCAAGAAAACTTATACAAAACGTTTTTAGATATAAATTATTTGTACCGGCTTAGCTAGCAGTGTGTTTTAACATTAGGAACACTACAGGGACAAATGATGTTTGTATGTTGGTGCAATATTAGTTGGTGTTTATTTTTGTCAGCTGTGTTTCCCACAGAATTAAGCAAAACAGCCTGCCCATTAAAGTTCCAACTTTTATGCGGAATGAACCAATTTAATTTTTCTCGTAAAATGTTAAAAGCTTCGGCTTACAAATACTTACACAAGACGAGTACGCACTCACTGAGATTGAAAGCAAATGATTTATAATTATTTGTTTTGACATGCAGGATCTTGAAGCAAACAAGTCTTCTTTTCTGACTGTCTTTCCTCCGTGCTTTTCTGACACAGAAGCTCAAAAAATAGTATGGTTACAAATTAAAGTTTGGTGAACTCAGGCCTGCACTTTAACAATGAAGGACAATGAGTATTACCAGCGTGGGTAATTTTCTTTGCACAAACTCTTATTTTTGTCAATACCTCAATATTTGCAAAGAAGCAGATGTTCTGCTTTCGTTGTGAAAACGCGGCATTTAGTTAATTGCAAAGATTGTATATTGTATATTGATAATTTCTTTTAATTTCAATTCTTCCTTTTACCTGGCATCTACGCTAATTCGCATAACTATTTTTTTTAATCGACTGGTGATTTGAGTCTCATGGATTAGAAAAAGTTGATCCTGACTTAACTTTGAATAATCCCTATTCAAGCGTTCCCAATTTAACAAAAATCAAAAACATAACAAAACAAAACACTTCAAAGAAAAAATATTACCAAACGTAAAGTATAACTGTAATCTGAATAAGCATAGTTATATACATTATCAATTCCTTGTGGGATAATAATTTCTCAAATGGTCCTGGACTTTTAAAATATCCACGGTTTCCATAAGTGATGTTGGTTTCTCTTCTTTTTCTTTTCTTTTCTTTTTGTTTCGTTTCTTTTTCTTTTTCTTTTCTCCATCTCACGTTCATCAGTTTCCACTTGCACTTCTTTGTGTACAGAACATGGTTCCGTGAAAACAATTTGGCAATCGTCAAATGCAATTTCTTCTGTATGCGGCATGATCGTCTCAAATTGGGGGGTGATGGTTTCTGGTACACTGATAGTTTCAGTGCGTTTGGCATTATTTGGAGCAACGAGTTTGTCCTTTTTAGGCAAGGACAAGGTGTTGATTTTAGGGATTTGATCTACTAGGTTTGGCTGGGTTGACACTTCGAAATGCACTTTTCGAGTTGGTTTGGTTTGTTTGTTTTGTCGTTCTTTCTGCTGGGATTAGATGCGCGGTTCTCACACCAGAAATCTGTTACGAAGCACTGTGACGGAGTGGTTTTCGTAGACAGACTTTAATGGGGTAGCTCTTCACAGTCCAAGACGAGAGACTAAAAGACAACTAAGAGGGCCTAATGCCTGATGGATAATCTGAAATGATAAATATTTAATGTTGCGCTACAGGTGCAGCGCCGGCCTACGTGTCCTAATCTAAGATTCCGTTTTAATTTTACCCATTGAGAAGGAGACCTTTCAATATCGGAGAAAGAGCCAGATCGCAAAGCGTAACCGCCAATTTGCTTTTCCTGAGAGAAAGTTAAGTTTGCTGTCGGAATGAGAAAGTTTCTTTTGAGGTTAAATATCGACCTGACCTTTGAGAACAAAGGCCAGCCCGAACAAAGAAATTCAAGATCACATTACGCATGCAGGAAGTTGTGTGGCTAATCAACAGGTCTTCCTGCCTATTATTGCTGGCTTCTTTCATCCCCGATATATCGTGCCACCTTTCCAGGCTTGAACGTGTGCCGCAGTCAAGCGTGTCCAGGTGATCTTTACTTTTTCCGGCCGACTCACCATAGAGGCATTGTGCGTCGGCAAATACCTGGACTATTATACTGTAAATTAGCAGCACGTTGAATCTTAATTTGTACTTTAAATTATGAGGGTAAAAACATTTAGATGTATATTTTAGTAACCTGAATGCGTAGAAACAGCTTACGACATTAAAATGTTTCTCTTGCAAATAATTACACAACACTTCAAGCAACCTTTTGAGCAAGAACATTTTTTCTGTTCTGACTGTCTAGTCATGTATAATCACTAGCGTGTTTTTTCTTATGGCGTCTGTATTAAAAACTTAGTAAAACTATAATGGAAGTGTGAAAACATAAAACAGTCCCCTTTGAATTTCAATATACCTTAATGGCCTTTTAAAAAATTAAAGCGTTACTTGAGTTTATTAACTCAGGCCTGTGCTGGAACAATGAAAGAACTTCAGGCTTCAATTAAGACCACAGGACAATGCGTGGTTGCTTTTCTTTCAATCTAAGTCTCTAACTTGGTCAATACCTCGATTGGAGTACAACTAGGCCTGAGTTAACAAACGTAGGCTTCAATTAAGACCACGGTACAATGCGTGGTTGATTTGTTCATTCTAGTCTTTTAGCTTTGTCAAGATACCTCGATGTTTGTAAAGACACAGCTGTGCTGCTTTTATCAATTATGTTGTTTACATGATGATGAATAAATTCTGCTGAGCACAGGACCCGGTGTTTGAAAGTCGATTGCGAGTTGAGATGAAGTTCGTCGTACTTTTGTTTTTTCTGGTTGGGGCTTTTGCATCCTCTCCAGAGGGTAAGTATTTAGTTTCTTTTATTGTATGTATTCACATTTATATTTTTTTGGAAACATTTTGATTTTCTTTGTACTTTCAATCGGTGAATATTTCCAACCCTTTTGTGTCCCTTTTCCCGTCGGGCTGTCTCTATTTCCTGAGTCCCCTGTCTACAGTATCCCTATTGCATATCTACTGCAGTTTCATGTTTTTGTCTCCGTGAGTCCTTATTTTGATTTCTCTTTCTCTCTATCTTTCTTTTATTTGCTGTCTTTACAATACTGTAACTTTGATGGTCAGAATACATTTGTGTCTATTTCATTCCTTTCTTTAATCGTCAGAAAAAAAAAAAAAAAAAGACTGAAAACATACTGTTAGACATTACGCACACTACACAACCATACAACTCTACCAATGGGTCGAATAGTTTAGATTTGAAGGTGAGCAGTTCAATGTTTAGTATTGGGTGGTAGAGTCTTTCAGATTAGATATATAACTATGTTACGTTATCTCTTACACTGTTAAACAACTTCCATCAGTTTATTAATGCGTTGCCTGGATCTTTGTCATAATACACATCTTACGGTCTAGTTATCTTAGGCGCGCGACATCTCATTATAATTTATAAACCATTTTTGAGTCGATTTTAGACTTTGACCTTGATTCGTTTTCCTTCGTTAAGAAAATGTGGATAGCCGGTCTGAAGTGAATTTGGTGGAAGGAGATATTGCTGTGGACGATGAAAATCGAGGCTCGGTACCAGGAAGGCTATGGCCTAGTGGAGTGTTTGTGTATGACATCGAGTCATCCCTCGGTAAGTTAACATCGGCAATTAATGCAAGTGTATACCATCCGCTAAGGTTATCCGGAGTTAGTTGGTTAGTCATCTTTTTGGCATCATGATGACCTTGAACAAAATCAACAATTTTGCAGGCCGCCATGGATGACTGGAGACTATCTCTTGTCCCAGATTTAGTTTTCAATATTACAATCAGTGTTCACTTCTTTGTAGACGATCCAACAGCTAAAAGGCAAATCCAGCTCGCCATGGATGACTGGAGTCGGACAACTTGTATTACATTCAAGAGAAGGACAACCGAGACAGCTTACGTGTCGATGTTCAGAGGAAGCGGGTAAATCAACACTTCTGTGTCATTTGTGTGATGAGCAATGCTCATTGAGTTGCATATGCAGCTATACGCATATTTACTGTTGTTAGTAGTAAAGACTGTTTGGTTTTAAAGCAATAAAACAAAAGGGAGAGGAATCCACGTTCACAAAAATATACGAAATGTTTTGACCTCAACCGGTTTTGAAATCTTTTGACATTTTCTTCTAGACTGTATTTTTTTGTGCTGCCAAGAACTTTCTTGATAACTAAGGCTTTACACTGCAGGTGTTGGTCGTACGTTGGAAGGACAGGACGAAAGCAGCAGTTGTCGCTAGCTCGCGGCTGCTGGGGAAAAGGAACTATCATCCATGAAATCGGTTGGTCCTTCTTTGACATTTATTATTGACAAAACTATAAAGATATCCATGATTGTGGACGAATTATGCATGACTACATGGCTGAGAACTCTAGAGTTAACAGGTTTATTGTTGATATCACATACCGTAATGGATGCGTAGCTCCTTCTTTGATTACAATTTGCCACGCAGTTCCGAGGTAACAGAAGTAGCATGTCAACGACTTGGAAAAATGATTGTTAATTTGAATTAGGTACAAAGGGAATTGCTTTGTGTAGTGTAAGTGCACTGAGAAACAAACTGACCTGGCCTGTAAGGGCTTGTTGCTACGTGAAGTTTGAAGTTGGTTGTGAAGAAATTTGTTTACTGTTTACAGGTCACGCTTTGGGATTCCTTCACGAGCAGTCAAGACCAGATAGGGACAATTACGTGGAGATTAAATTCGAAAATATTCAATCAGGTAAAAGAAACATCAGTCAATAGTCATAATCGACAACGTTATATGTCATTGAACTCTGGGTACGTATTCTAATAAGAAGGCCGAACGAATAAGGTTTTGTAGTTGTCACGTGGGATACGTAGTCTGCAGTCTGAGGCACTGTCCACACTAATCCATTTCCAGTCCCAAACGGATTAGTGTGGACGAGGCCTGAACCTAGTTAGCATTATTTATTCAATTGTGTCATCGAAACTGAGCGATTAGTTTCGACATTCAAAGTAACTGGCTGTAGGCACAGCTCTACCTAAGGTACCACTAAGTACTAGACTTCATATATTCTTCTTTTTCCTCCATTTTTCTGCTTCTTTATTATTCAGGAGCGGAAGGAAACTTCAGAAAGTCTTCCAGCATCAATTCCCTTGGTACACCGTACGACTACAGAAGCATCATGCACTACGGGGCGAGGTACTTCAGCAAAAACGGACAACCAACAATCGTCCCCAAGCAGGCTGGGGTGGGTGGAAATTATCTAAAGCAGTAAAATTCTGTTAGATTGGCTGGAAAAGTGAAACTCGAAATTGTTAATTAAAATACATGTCCCAGATGAAGTCGACATTTACGTCTTCGGACATTTTATGTAAGATTTCACTTTTAATTATTTTACTTGACACTGGTCGGAATACAAGTATACCGTTGTTCACTTGCCTCCTGGTTCACGTTCTATTTCGTCCATCAACCAGGTTACTATTGGCAACAGGGCTGGTCTTTCTCCAATCGACATCAAACAGATGAAGTTGCTGTACAAGTGTTCCGGAGGAGGAGGAGGTAAGAAAGCGAAAAAAAAAAAAGATAATAAACTTTTGTGTGTTTTCACTTCACCTATAACATCTTACTTAATTGAAAAACGGAAAAAGAAACCAAAAATATGTAAATGGAATCAGTTTGCTTAGTTGCCGATGCCAAGCGATTGATTAATGTCAAAGTAACAACAAACCTAAGAAACTGAGCCTCAAACTATTTTGCGCGATAATATGGCGTGAGGTTGTATGAGTGATTTGAGGACGCCGCATGGCTGTTATAATAATTTTACAGCAACTTTATTCGAGAATTTTATGAATTTCATAAGTGACATGAATTCGTGTCTCATTTATTTTTAGGCTCGCCCGCTCCACCCACTCAAGGCCCGCCACCATCAGGAGGTAAGCAAACGCTACTCATAGTGTTGAGTCAAGCTTATCCATCCAAGAAAGAGAAATTTACATGTATTGGCGTTGTCAAATTTCTGCAATAGCTCAAACACTGTGAATAAGCTGACTTCAACTCGAGGAAGTAACTAAAAGTTTTCAAGTTTTGCGAGCTGAGCTACCGCGCGTCACAGCTCATGACCGAGCCCCTTTAATGCCGAAACAAGTGTCGCGATAATTTACATGCGCGAAAGTTAAGTGACAAAACATATAAGCTTTAAGTGAAATATAAATCCTTTAATAATCATTCTGAGTCCACTGATTCAACGCCCTCATCTTCAATGTCCTGTGCACAAGTTCTTTGAATGCTTCGCTCGTATAGTCATTAAAAGTCCATTTATAGGCTGCTTATAACTGAGTTCAATCAAATACTTGAACCTTTCAACGGCTTCAATGTTCTTGGACAATAAATCTGATGAATCGTTTTTTCTACAGGCTGCCCAAATGGTTGGCTTGGTTATAACAATCACTGCTACAAATTCGTGGTGAGTGGAAAAAGTTGGGATAACGCGCGCGCCGACTGTCTTAGCAACACCGCTGACCTGGTGAGTATCCAAAGCGACTCAGAGAATAAGTTCATCAAGTCTAATATGCCTAGCGGCTCCTCGCGGTTTTGGATTGGATTCAATGACAAAAGCAAGGAGGGTGCATTTGAGTGGAGCGACAAGTCCAAGGTCACGTACGTTAATTGGAATAGCGGTGAACCAAACAACAGTGGGGGAGAAGACTGTGGTGAAATCTACGCAAGCAGCTCTAAATGGAATGATATGCCTTGCAGGATGGCGTTAAGTTACATCTGCAAGAAATCTAAAGGTCAGGATCTTTGTATATCTATTTAACTTTTTTCTTTTGTATTCGAGGCCCTATGAGCACTAACCTCGACATTATCTCCGTCGAAGTTTTTATAGAGCGGGCGAGCGGGCAAAACGTTTTGAAATAGGAAAATGATTGATGAGGCAAATAAAGTCTCATGTTTGTAACACTATTTTCAGGCTCACCTTCGCCTCCACCCTCTCCTCCTCCACCGGTCACCACGCAACAACCACCACCCCCACCGGTCAGTACGCAAGCTCCTCCACCCCCACCGGGTAAGTTCATGGCCGTACCTTGTTTCTTCAGAAAAGAGTAATCAAGGGCAAGACGAAAGACTGAATCATGCTGGCATTCATTTGTCTGTCTTTGTCGAACGCGAGTGCGAGTTTGAACGCAATATAGAATGCATTTCTGTCATTTATTCAGAAAACCAGAATTTTAGTATCGACTTTGACTAGGAATATAATTATTATATATAGTGATACATTTTTTATTTTCATCTTCAGGTGGCTGTGGCGTGTCTCCTATATCACGAGTTATTGGCGGAGTTGACGCCAAACCCGGTAATTGGCCATGGCAGGTAAGAATATTTTTTTAGCTAAAATGTTGAAATAATTATCATTTTTCGACTTACTAACAGACGTGCGAAGCAAATATTATGCTCAGTTATGTGCAGCTGACGATGGAAGATCAAACCGGTGCACTGTCGGGGAGACAAGCCTAGTGTAATTATAATTGTAGTTGTATAATTTAGGTTGAACAAGAATGTGTTTAAGTCTAATGCGTGTTATGTTTGTTGTTCAGATTGCGCTGTTGCGTGGTGGTCGCTTCATCTGTGGAGGATCTCTGATCAAACCAGACTGGGTCGTCACTGCCGCTCACTGTGTCGCAGGATCAAGGTCGGTCAGCGGCAGATTGTTCAATAATGTTTCATGTTTTAGTCAACCCAAACACCATTGCCCCAAAATTATCTGTGGATACATTTGTTCTGACTTCTATTGCCTAGCTAGCTATCTCAATTAGTTAATAACAAGTAAAACCGACTTTTGCAAGTGTAAAGCTGACTCAACAAAACTCAGAAGCAAAGTTCGGAGACTTCGAATGATTTACCTTATTTGTTGCAAGCCATGCAATTTCTTAAATCGATCTAAACGATATCGAATATATTAAATTATATCCCCACTAAAACTGAATATATTTTGGATAAACAAATGCTTCTCTTGAGCAGTTCGTACAGTACACGCTGTAGTTTTAAATCTGACCAAGTGTTTTACTTTGTTACGCCGAGAGATAAAAATTACAAGTTATAGGATAACAACTGATGGTACTAGAAGTTCTATCAATTTTCGAAGCAAGCTTTAATGAATAATCCAGCGCTCACTTTCCAGAAGGATTTGTTCTAAAACTTAATTTCTTTACTACTGACAGCAATCCCGCCAGCTACCAGGTACGCGTCGGAGAACACAACCGAAACGTCAACGAGGGAACTGAACAAACCATTCCTGTCAAGAGAGTCATCGCTCACTCTCAGTACAATAAACCCACACCAATTAACAACGACATCGCGCTGATCCAGCTCGCACGTCCCGCGACCCTGAACAGCCGTGTACAGACTGTGTGTCTGCCGTCACATGACTTTGACGTGCCCACCTCCTCAAGATGCTTCATCACGGGTGAGTTAAGGGAATTGTAGGACTCTTGCTGCTAGAAAAGCGTTATACGAGAACCTTGATTCTCCAACACATAAATGACATGTTTCTGCTCTTCGATACCAGTAAGAAATTATCCGGTTCACTACAGTATATGTATCCAGTTTTCTGAGACCAAAGGCAAACGAATTCAATATCTTGTTCCATTTTTCCAGGTTGGGGTAAGATCAGACATCCTGGAAGTTCTCACCACATTCTGCAGCAGGCTCAGATGCCGCCAGTAAAGAAAGACGTGTGCGCCAAGAAGCTCGCTGCCTCACCAGGTTTGTAGCGCATAGATAAATCGAGTCGTGGTGTTAGTGTTCCTAATAACTAAATTTTATTGTTTTGGAATCTTTAAAGGGCGAAAGGATTTATTCTTACCAAACTTAATTTTATTTTTCAGGTGGTTCATCTCTGCAAATAACCGACCAGATGTTGTGCGCTGGAGTGGAAGGTACAATCCTGAGTGGTTGCCATGGCGACAGTGGAGGACCGTATGTGTGTCAGAACGCCGCTGGCCGCTGGGTACTGCAGGGCGCAGTGAGCTGGGGTTCACCGAGATGTTCCTCGAAAGAACGATTTACGGTTTTTGCTCGCGTGTCTAAGTTCCGTAACTGGATTAATCAACAAACTGAGGGTAAGCCTTTCGAAATTGTAATACCATCCAATTAAATTGGAAACGGAGACATCCGCTTTAACTTCATACTAGTCATAAGTACAAAATTAATGTCGGAGCACCTTTATTTGGCCGGGTAGAGATTCTCATAAAAGCTCCCTTGATGTTTTGAGAGAAATAAAGTCGTAAAATTGGTAATAAGTAACGGAGATAAAATAACAGTTTTATGATAAATGGAATGGACCTGACTGGCTCGCTCACCATCACTCGTTACTCGTGCTGCTCGCATTGCGTATTATACTAACCGCTTCTTTTTTCAGCCTGATGTGTCATATTTAGTTATTACACGTTGGACCTTGGGATATATGTGTATTAATTTTGGTTATATTTTAGGTAGCGTATGCACCCCTCCTCCCCCCAATACACCAGCACCACCGGCCACTCCACCGCCACCATCAGGAGGTAAGCAAACGTTACTCATTGTTGCAACTGCTCAAGTTGCTTCACTCGCTTCGATGCTCAAATTCACGGAAAGGAGTTTCCAGACCTTTCATTAAATAGAGGACTCACACTTTTGCAGGTTTTATCTGCAATTTCGACGCGAGCCTTTGTGGATTCACCCAGAGCAGAAACGACAAGTTCGATTGGACCAGGCGCAGTGGCAGCACACCTTCAACAAATACTGGACCAAGTGTAGATCACAGTGGAAAAGGTGAGTTAGGAAAATGATAGACATCTAAACTACAGACAAATGAATTAAACAACTCAAGAATTAGAATTGTATTAAATCAGTAAATATCGGTTATGACTTTTCCAGGTTCTTACATCTACATTGAAACCTCTAGTCCACGAGTACAAGGAGACAACGCTAAACTTTCCAGAACAATTTCGCTGACGGGAAGCTCCTGCCTGTCGTTCTATTATCACATGTATGGATCAAGCATGGGGTCACTCAAGGTCACAGTTGGAGGTCAACAGGTGTTCAGCAAGAGTGGTAACCAAGGCAACAAGTGGAGTCATTTCCAAGCTCCACTTTCTGGAAGTGGCAACAAAGTGGTGCGTATCAAGGGGCGTATTTTTAAAATTTGATTGACGACTGTTAACTGGACGGTTTAGACTGAAGACATTCTAACGGCAATAAATCACTTTCACAATCATGCGCACAACTCGTTATGAAAAACGAGCATAAAAAAGAGCGAAACAATTTTATGTACATTTGCATAATTTTAAATGTGTATCTTCAAACCCATATTAGCTAGGAAGTAAAAGATGCTACAGCAGTCGAGAAACAACTGATGCCAGGTACAACTGACAAATGAACTAAAATTGTTTAATGAGTAATATCCTCTGGTACTTTGCTTGACTTGTGCTCTTTTTCTCGCACATTAGCTGGAGTTTGAGGGAGTTAGTGGAGCATGCTGGCGGGGTGACATCGCAATAGATGACGTATCAGTCAGTGCGTGTGGAGGTAGGTGTGTTACGTTTACATTTAAACATGTTTCTTTGTGGAGTTTTAAAAGACGATAAATTTTACTCTTCACTATAATCCAGATCTGTTTTTAAAAATGCTTTGACTTTAGTGGAAAATACCTCAAAAGGTAAGAAAGAACGAAGCTCAAAAAGCCATACGTTCCAAAAATGAACAACAAAACACTTTGTTTCCCTTATGCATTTAATATCCCCTTTCTTTCCAGATTTCTCCCTTACAAGTCTCTTTTATCTCACTTCTATTACGACGCTGATCGTTAAACTCTTTTTTGACAGGTCCTCCTCCACCCAACACACCAGCCCCGCCCACCGGTGTACCTCCTTCTCCAGGTAATTACTTTACTTTATTGATCACGTGATAACATGTTTGTTGTTTTATTGATGTCGGAAAATAGCCAATTCTTGACGAGTAAGTTTTTAGTTTTTCTCTGCTTTCTGTCTCTCCGCCTTTTGCTGTCTTTGTATTTCTGTCTGTGGTAAACAACTTTTTATCAGAAACACGAGAGATCAAGAACAAGACATGAATTCGTGACAGTGAAAGTAACCATTGAAGCCTGGATTTTATTTCCGGGGTATACCCGCAACTGCTCAAGTTGCTTCATGACTGCAAAAGTCACTTTCAAAGGTTATTCATCATGAGCAATTCATGCAAATATGTACCTTTTCCATGTACCTCTTCATATATAAAATCTTATACATGCATGCATACCGATAACCCGTCTAATTGAATGAAATGGAATAAATTGTCGCTGGACTCAACATTGTAGAATTTTCTCGTCACCAGTAACGACGAATAGCTGTCAATGAGAATTAAAATTGCTTCTTCGGACAGCATAGCATATCTAGTTCTACTAACCTCTATATAGGCGGCTTCATTCTGAATGAAAGAACATTTTTGTGCAGTTGTTTTTGAAGCGTTTCATAAGCAAACCACTCAAATTTAATTAATAAGAGTTGATTGATTATATTACAGATTGCCCAAATGGTTGGCTTAGTTATGGCAATCACTGCTACAAATTTGTGGTGAGTGGAAAAAGTTGGGATAACGCGCGCGCCGACTGTCTCAGCCAAACCGCTGACCTGGTGAGTATCCACAGCGACTCAGAGAATAAGTTCATCAAGTCTAATATGCCTAGCGGTTCCTCGCGGTTTTGGATTGGATTCAATGACAAAAGCAAGGAGGGTGCATTTGAATGGAGCGACAAGTCCAAGGTCACGTACGTTAATTGGAATAGCGGTGAACCAAACAACAGTGGGGGAGAAGACTGTGGTGAAATCTACGCAAGCAGCTCCAAATGGAATGATATGCCTTGCAGGATGGCGTTAAGTTACATCTGCAAGAGATATAAAGGTCAGGATCTTTGTATATTATTTAACCTTTTTCTTTTGTATTCGAGGCCCTAAGAGCACTAACCGCGACATTGTTTATGATGAAGTTTGTGAGCGGGTAGTTTTATTTCCGTGTAGTGTATTATGGGAACCGTTTTTGTTACGTAGCAACGTCTACACATTTTTGAAGAAAGTTAATTGGAATAAAACATTGTTGCTTTGAGCAGAAGCAAAACCCGACGGTAATTTTTTTAAATTATGGTTTTGCGACATCAGTTTACCGACTTTATGACGGTTATATTTTCATGTCGGGAACAGATGTCAAACATTTATGTTTCACGAGAAAGAAAGTCATTCTCATTGGTTGAAACTGTCAGCTACAGATCTTTGTTTATCTCTCAGTCAGTTTGCCTGTCTAGCCCTACTTCTCTTAGATACGAATCAATTACCCGAACGGCTGCGAGGTTACTAATCATCACAATATCTCGAGATTTGTGGTGACAAACTGTCAATAATTGGCAGTTTTTGTTTTATGTCGGATATTTTATAGGTTTTTACTGACAAACTACAGCTCTCTCATCTGTGCCATGATTACTCTACTCTTATCTCGGCTTACCAGATTTCTGAACAACAAGTTTCTAATATTATTCTGATGCATGTCTTAAACATTCTTGGACAGGTGCTGGAACTCTCCCGCCCCCAACACCAGCCCCGCCCACTGCTCCACCTCCACCTCCAGGTGAATACTTCCTTATATGGATACGTGACGTATAATATTTATCAGAATCAGAATGGCTTAACAGGCTACTTTCACAGTAACGCACAGTTACTTACCGTTACCGTTACTTATCGTTACGTTACTTACCGTTACCGTTACTGATACTTACCGTTATTTTCACAATAATGCGCAGTAACAAATAGTACTTAGTAACTTTACTTCCCGTGCAAACGAGTGCCTGCTAATTAAAGATCTCTCTGTATAGCTTGGTTCTACATAATTACATTACAATAAAAAGAAACAGTTTCTTTACTCTCATGCCAAGTGCGTTATCGAATTACGCATGATTGTGAAAGTGGTTTATTGAGAAACAAACATTCAATATTGACACAAAAACAGAACTTATAAAAACATAGAGAGTATTGATAACTTCTTCAATGCAACAGGATCCTGTGGTGTCCGACCTAATACAAGAATCGTGGGAGGCGTGGCCGCTAAGCACGGTGACTGGCCCTGGCAGGCGATGTTGAGGACGTCATCCGGGTTCCCGTACTGTGGAGGAACTCTGGTCGCTCCTCAGTGGGTCGTCACCGCTACTCACTGTGTGCAAGGGAAATCTCCCAGCTCTGTTTTTATCAGGTAATATAACTTGTTAAGGCGAGTAAATTATAGTAGGTTATGAAGAAAATAGAAAATCCGCATTTCAAAGACTCGTCGTGTCGGCAATAAAGCGTTGAAGAACGGACAGACCTTTCTTTGTGCGAATTATATATATTAATATCGATTAATTTTCTTGAGCACAGAAATTCGCAGCTTTTATTCCCTGTCACTACAGAAATTGTTATCACGCGCACAGTTAGATATAATTTTTTATTTTTCACATGGGTGAAGATATCGCGCGCGATGAAAGTATCAGTTTTAGAACTGGAGAAATCCTTCAAGTATTTCTTGGATATCTAAACCAAGTATATATCAGATAAATGGATGAATTGCATTTTAAATCGCTATTTTACAGGCCTATTAAACGGTATAGACGAATTAGTCATTCTATCCTTCATTTTGATCGTTCTGTTTAAATGCTGGAAAGATAACACAATGGATACTATCTTATAGTCAAAGTAAATATTATTGCCTGTACGCGAGATAAAATGTTTCTAGTGGTAGAAGTCAAAGTACAGTGTATACATTGCGTTGACAGTGCCTTTTGGTTTCCCTGCAGACTTGGAGCTCACAAACGGACCAGCCAAGTAGGAACAGAGCAGGACTTCAAAGTGATTAAAGTGATCACCCACCCGTCTTACCACAAACCCAAGAGATACTCTCACGACATTGCTCTTCTGAAACTCGAGAAACCAGCGCAACTAAATAGGTTTGTTTGGCACTGTTACAAATTGTTCGTTGTTTTAACTAATAGACCATTTTCTCAAGGTTTCGCGCGCATCCAAGCTTGACGCCACAACATTCAATACAGAATTCTTTAGCGAGCACTCATGCGTGAACGCAGAAAACGGCTTAAAAACTCAAAACAGCTGTCCCAACTCAAATAAGAGCGCAGCATGAAGCATTTACATCGAGGCCGAACACAGTCCGCCGTGAAAGAAAGCTAAATTAAAGTAGAATTTGAAAGTCTTGACCCGTCAAGCTTGGATGCGCGTGCAACTTTGAGAAAATGGACTATTGTTATTATTCAGTTTGTCATTATTCGACTGATCATCACAATATGCAAGTAGAGTGAATGCCTAGAAATGTTCTATTAGAAGTAAAACCTGATTTTCTACTGACAACTAGTGCTTCGAGAGTATGAATAATTGAAAATACGGATCGCAAACAAGTTATTTTATCTGTTAATTTTCCTTGATTGTTTTCTTACTCACAGATATGTCAACCTGGCGTGTCTGCCCCAGGCTGTTGCCGCTCCTGGTGATGGCGTCAAATGTTGGATAACTGGATGGGGACGCCTTGCTTCCGGTGGCTCCACCCCGAACATCCTCCAGCAAGTTTCTGTTCCTGTCACCAGCCACGCTCGCTGTGAAAAATCTTACCCCGGCAAAATCCACGACTCGATGATCTGCGCTGGCCTGGACCAGGGCGGCATTGACTCCTGTCAGGGAGATTCAGGGGGTCCTATGGTGTGTGAGACCGGCGGCAGATATTATCTACATGGCGTGACTAGCTGGGGCTACGGCTGTGCGTCGCCAGGAAAGTTTGGTGTGTACGCCAAGGTGAAATATGTGATGAACTGGGTGAACAGCGAGATGTCCAAGAACTGAAGAAGAAAGCAACAATGAGAAATTCAATTGCTTTGAAGAATTAACTGACTTAACTAGTCAATAAACCATGAGCATCGCAAAAGAGTTGCCTCCTTTTCTTCCTTCTTGTAGGCACGATTTTTAGTCTAAGTATTCGGTGTTTGTTTTTAAGCGTCAAAAATATCATTTTCTGTCCGTTTCGACCGTTTTTGGCAAAAGCATGGACTATAACCTTACCATTTTGGCTAAAATTGGCCATCCTAATTGTTTTTGGCCTAATCGAATAGTCCCATGAACGTTTACTGAAAGTTTCATACGTTTCTGAGAGGGTTGAAAAACGAGCAGATTTTGACAAAATACTAAGGATATAGCACAGGGGTTTTTTGTCAAAAATTGAAAACTCTTGAAACTTTCAGGAAACCTTCTTTGGACTATAAGAAGACTTTTTGCAATACATTTGCTTTATCTATCTTCAACCGTTGGCGAGATATAGCACCTTAAATTTGGCTCCTTTGCTCAAAAGGTGCGATGTTTTAATTAGTGCATAATTTGCTCTAGCTTGCTCTAATTTCTCACGAAGCGCGGGCTAAAAGTTTACAAAAATTATGCAAAAACCGTCGGCATAGTTCCAGGAACGTTTCCTGAAAGTTTCATGCGATTCTGAGATGGTCGAAAAATGTTCAAATTTTTACAAAATACTAAGGCTATAGCACAGGGTTTTTTTGTCAAAAAATGAAAACTCTTGAAACTTTCAGGAAACCTTCTTTGGGCAATAAGAAGACTTTTTGCAATACATCTTCTTTATCTATCTTCATCCGTTGGCGAGATATAGCAGCTTCATTCGAGAGGTGTGATGAATAAATTAGTGCATGATTTGCTGTAATTTGCTCTAATTTCTCACGACGCGCGCGCTAAAAGTTTACAAAAACTATGCAGAAACCGTCGGCATAGTCCCAGGAACGTTTCCTGAAAGTTTCATGCGATTCTGAGATGGTCGAAAAATCTTGGAATTTTGACAAAATACTAAGGCTATAGCACAGGGTTTTTTGCCGATTTTGGCCAAAAATTGAAAACTCTTGAAACTTTCAGGAAACCTTCTCCGGACTATTACAAGGCTTTTTGCAATACATCTTCCTTATCTATCTTCATCCGTTGGCGAGATATAACAGCTTAACTCGAGAGGTGTGATGAATGAATTAGTGCATGATTTGCTGTAATTCGCTCTAATTTCTCACGACGCGCGGCCTAAAAGTTTACAGAAACTATGCAAAAAGCGTCGGCATAGTCCCAGGAACGTTTCCTGAAAGTTTCATGCAATTCTGAGATGGTCCAAAAATCTTGGAATTTTGACAAAATACTAAGGCTATAGCACAGGGTTTTTTGCCGATTTTGGCCAAAAAATTGAAAACTCTTGAAACTTTCAGGAAACCTTCTCTGGACTATTACAAGACTTTTTGCAATACATCTTCCTTATCTATCTTCATCCATTGGCGAGATATAGCAGCTTAGCTCGAGAGGTGTGATGAATAAATTAGTGCATGATTTGCTGTAATTTGCTCTAATTTCTCACGACGCGCGGCCTAAAAGTTTACAGAAACTATGCAAAAACCGTCGGCATAGTCCCAGGAACGTTTCCTGAAAGTTTCATGCGATTCGGAGATGGTCGAAAAATCTTGTAATTTTGACAAAATACTAAGGCTATAGCACAGGGTTTTTTGCCGATTTTGGCCAAAAATTGAAAACTCTTGAAACTTTCAGGAAACCTTCTCTGGACTATTACAAGACTTTTTGCAATACATCTTCCTTATCTATCTTCATCCGTTGGCGAGATATAACAGCTTAACTCGAGAGGTGTGATGAATGAATTAGTGCATGATTTGCTGTAATTTGCTCTAATTTCTCACGACGCGCGGCCTAAAAGTTTACAGAAACTATGCAAAAACCGTCGGCATAGTCCCAGGAACGTTTCCTGAAAGTTTCATGCGATTCGGAGATGGTCGAAAAATCTTGTAATTTTGACAAAATACTAAGGCTATAGCACAGGGTTTTTTGCCGATTTTGGCCAAAAATTGAAAACTCTTGAAACTTTCAGGAAACCTTCTCTGGACTATTACAAGACTTTTTGCAATACATCTTCCTTATCTATCTTCATCCGTTGGCGAGATATAACAGCTTAACTCGAGAGGTGTGATGAATGAATTAGTGCATGATTTGCTGTAATTTGCTCTAATTTCTCAGGACGCGCGGCCTAAAAGTTTACAAAAATTATGCAAAAAGCGTCGGCATAGTCCCAGGAACGTTTCCTGAAAGTTTCATGCGATTCTGAGATGGTCGAAAAATCTTGGAATTTTGACAAAATACTAAGGCTATAGCACATTGATTTTTGCCGATTTTGGCCAAAAATTGAAAACTCTTGAAACTTTCAGGAAACCTTCTCTGGACTATTACAAGACTTTTTGCAATACATCTTCCTTATCTATCTTCATCCGTTGGCGAGATATAGCAGCTTAGCTCGAGAGGTGTGATGAATAAATTAGTGCATGATTTGCTGTAATTTGCTCTAATTTCTCACGACGCGCGGCCTAAAAGTTTACAAAAACTATGCAGAAACCGTCGGCATAGTCCCAGGAACGTTTCCTGAAAGTTTCATGCGATTCTGAGATGGTCGAAAAATCTTGTAATTTTGACAAAATACTAAGGCTATAGCACAGGGTTTTTTGCCGATTTTGGCCAAAAATTGAAAACTCTTGAAACTTTCAGGAAACCTTCTCTGGACTATTACAAGACTTTTTGCAATACATCTTCCTTATCTATCTTCATCCGTTGGCGAGATATAACAGCTTAACTCGAGAGGTGTGATGAATGAATTAGTGCATGATTTGCTGTAATTTGCTCTAATTTCTCACGACGCGCGGCCTAAAAGTTTACAAAAATTATGCAAAAAGCGTCGGCATAGTCCCAGGAACGTTTCCTGAAAGTTTCATGCGATTCTGAGATGGTCCAAAAATCTTGGAATTTTGACAAAATACTAATGCTATAGCACAGGGATTTTTGCCGATTTTGGCCAGAAATTGAAAACTCTTGAAACTTTCAGGAAACCTTCTCTGGACTATTACAAGACTTTTTGCAATACATCTTCGTTATCTATCTTCATCCGTTGGCGAGATATAACAGCTTAACTCGAGAGGTGTGATGAATGAATTAGTGCATGATTTGCTGTAATTTGCTCTAATTTCTCACGACGCGCGGCCTAAAAGTTTACAAAAACTATGCAAAAACCGTCGGCATAGTCCCAGGAACGTTTCCTGAAAGTTTCATGCGATTCGGAGATGGTCGAAAAATCTTGGAATTTTGACAAAATACTAAGGCTATAGCACAGGGTTTTTTGCCAATTTTGGCCAAAAATTGAAAACTCTTGAAACTTTCAGGAAACCTTCTCTGGACTATTACAAGACTTTTTGCAATACATCTTCCTTATCTATCTTCATCCGTTGGCGAGATATAACAGCTTAACTCGAGAGGTGTGATGAATGAATTAGTGCATGATTTGCTGTAATTTGCTCTAATTTCTCACGACGCGCGGCCTAAAAGTTTACAAAAACTATGCAAAAACCGTCGGCATAGTCCCAGGAACGTTTCCTGAAAGTTTCATGCGATTCGGAGATGGTCGAAAAATCTTGTAATTTTGACAAAATACTAAGGCTATAGCACAGGGTTTTTTGCCGATTTTGGCCAAAAATTGAAAACTCTTGAAACTTTCAGGAAACCTCTGGACTATTACAAGACTTTTTGCAATACATCTTCCTTATCTATCTTCATCCGTTGGCGAGATATAACAGCTTAACTCGAGAGGTGTGATGAATGAATTAGTGCATGATTTGCTGTAATTTGCTCTAATTTCTCACGACGCGCGGCCTAAAAGTTTACAGAAACTATGCAAAAACCGTCGGCATAGTCCCAGGAACGTTTCCTGAAAGTTTCATGCGATTCGGAGATGGTCGAAAAATCTTGTAATTTTGACAAAATACTAAGGCTATAGCACAGGGTTTTTTGCCGATTTTGGCCAAAAATTGAAAACTCTTGAAACTTTCAGGAAACCTTCTCTGGACTATTACAAGACTTTTTGCAATACATCTTCCTTATCTATCTTCATCCGTTGGCGAGATATAACAGCTTAGCTCGAGAGGTGTGATGAATGAATTAGTGCATGATTTGCTGTAATTTGCTCTAATTTCTCACGACGCGCGGCCTAAAAGTTTACAAAAACTATGCAAAAAGCGTCGGCATAGTCCCAGGAACGTTTCCTGAAAGTTTCATGCGATTCTGAGATGGTCGAAAAATCTTGTAATTTTGACAAAATACTAAGGCTATAGCACAGGGTTTTTTTGCCGATTTTGGCCAAAAATTGAAAACTCTTGAAACTTTCAGGAAACCTTCTCTGGACTATTACAAGACTTTTTGCAATACATCTTCCTTATCTATCTTCATCCGTTGGCGAGATATAACAGCTTAACTCGAGAGGTGTGATGAATGAATTAGTACATGATTTGCTGTAATTTGCTCTAATTTCTCACGACGCGCGCGCTAAAAGTTTACAAAAACTATGCAAAAAAGCGTCGGCATAGTCCCAGGAACGTTTCCTGAAAGTTTCATGCGATTCGGAGATGGTCGAAAAATCTTGGAATTTTGACAAAATACTAAGGCTATAGCACAGGGTTTTTTGCCGATTTTGGCCAAAAATTGAAAACTCTTGAAACTTTCAGGAAACCTTCTTTGGACTATAAGAAGACTTTTTGCAATACATCTTCGTTATCTATCTTCATCCGTTGGCGAGATATAGCAGCTTAAGTCGAAAGGTGTGATGAATTAATTAGTGCATGATTTGCTTTAATTTGCTTTAGTTTCTCAAGACGCGCGGGCTAAAAGTTTACAAAAATTATGCGAAAACCGTCGGCAGAGTCCTAGGAACGTTTCTTGAAAGTTTGATGCGATTCTGAGATGGTCGAAAATTGTTCGAATTTTGACAAAATACTAAGGCTATAGCACAGGGTTTTTTGTCAAAAAATGAAAACTCTTGAAACTTTCAGGAAACCTTCTTTAGACTACAAGAAGACTTTTTGCAATACATCTTCTTTATCTATCTTCATGCGTTGGCGAGATATAGCAGCTTATCTTGAAAGGTGTGATGAATTCATTAGTGCATGATTTGCTGTAATTTGCTTTAATTTCTCACGACGCACAGGCTAAAAGTTTACAAAAACTATGCAAAAACCGTTGGCATAGTCCCAGGAACGTTTCTTGAAAGTTTTATGGGATTCTGAGATGGTTGAAAAATGAGCGTGTTTTCACAAAATACTAAGGCTATAGCACAGGTTTTTTTGTCAAAAATTGAAAACTCTTGAAACTTTCAGGAAACCTTCTTTGGACTATAAGAAGACTTTTTGCTATACATTTGCTTAATAGATCTTTATGCGTTGGCGAGATATAGCAGGTTTAATTTCGCTCCTTTTCAAAATTCGGCCATTTTGAGCATAAAGCATGGGTATAGCCTAACTATTTTTCAAAAAAATGGCCATATTTTGCAGAATCACATAATCACATAATCACATGTCACTTTCAAGGTTTTGATATAAGATATGTGATATTTATATAAGTTGATTACGTGAATTGATTGTGGCTCGACTCGTAGTTTGATCTGGTCAATAATCAGTGGTTTATCAAGATTTCTTTATACAACTTTGATTCACTCTTTTTTTTCTTTTTGTTCAACTGGACCCGGTTGTTCAAAGCCCAAATAACCTAACCCTGGTTTAGCCAAATTATTTACTCGATTTTGTGGCTAACGAACTAGGAAAGTTTTAATAAAACCCTTCAATAAATGAAAATTTCTCATCCATTGGAGGAGGAGGGGGAGGGGAGTAAGGGTTGTGAGGATTCATTGCATTTTGCTGTCCAGTAGGGGAAGAACATGAAAATACCAAATACATAAATGTATAACGACATAATGACAAGTCTCTCGCAAATGGTTCAAAAAACAAAATCCAGTTTGCACACAATGTTACACTCCCCTCATGTTCTTTCAAATGTCCACGATTTCCCTTTCGCAGCAATTGCAAGAAACTAAATGTTTTACTCGTATACAATAACAGAGAAAAGTCACAAACATACTTTATGCTCATTTTATTCCCAACACAATTTTCCCATTAAACCAATCACAAGCAGGTGTCTTGATTGTTATTCTTGAAAACAATCGTCACCTGAGACCCAATGTTTCCCCTTTGTAACTTTAAGCATTTAAGGTCGTCCCCATTCGTTGATACTCTTTGTTTCCCCTTGAGCTGAAAAACAAAGTGCGAATTTTAGTAAAGCGAAAATACGTTCTAATAGAAGCTCTAGAGGCAGGATTCAGGGAACCAGGTAATCTGTCTTCTCAGAAGTAAACCCTATTTTCGGGTTTTTCTTTACTTGATCCCAGAAACCCCAAGCCAATTTTCTTTCAGTTAACTTTCAATTCTTTATCTAAATGAATGATGTAGTAATTAATAATATGTGGAGTATTTCTATAAGTCTTTAACAGCAGTAGAAGTATTTGTGTCTACTATTGTCTGACACTAGCTATTTCACCACCAAGCAAAATGTACAGATACCATAATCTTCCGGCCTCGAGAAAAGAAATCCGTGCTAAATTGCTCAATGTCGAGCTGATCTTGTCGATCTTTTGAAGCTCGATCGAGCAAATATAAAAAGTCCATGCTTGTACGCACTTTGTATCTTGCAGTGAAACAGTGCTTGGTGTATACGAGTTTCGATACATATTGCAATGTTTCTTTCGCCGCGCTGCATTTTCTCAAAAAATTGTCAAGACGAATTTCCTTCGGTTTTTTCTGTAGCTGAAAATAACGGTGTCTGTTTTAATCCAACAAAACTAACATGTCTTCATTTATGAAGATACACGAGCCACACAGATATTTCATGTGGAGTTTTCTGCAACTTCTGGGCGCTGATTGGTTGAAACAATACACTGTCATTTTCAGGGAGTTAATATAACTCCTTTGTACGAGTTAAAATAACTCCCTATAGTGGAGTATTTTATTGGAGTTAATACAACCCCACAAAAGGAGTTGTTTTAACTCCAGGTTGCCTCTTGTCATGCCGACCCTTCGTGAGAGAGTTATTTTAACTCTGTTGAAGGGGTAAAAACAGCTCTACAAATATTTAACTCCATTTATAGAGTTATTTTAACTCCATATTTCCAACTGCTAGAGTTACATTGACTCTTTTTGTGGAGTTGAATTTGGGGAGTTAAATCAACCCCATACTGACGGGTATACCCAATCATCTTGATAACAAAACGAAAAAAGAAACAAATACCTCACTCCTTCAGTGTGTAGACAAACATGGTGCTGGTCAACTCCGCGCCCACTCCGAAGCCACCGTCCTCTTCACAGGCTGAGGACTTTCCGAACCTATTATAGGTTTCATCTCCTTGTTCGGAGCCATTGCAACCGACATCTGTCACACCGAAGTAGCTGAAGCCTTGAGCCTTGGCTTGGTCGGCACAGAATTGCTGCTTTTCCTCCGCAGTGCCTTTCTTTTCCTTTTTACTGAAGTCGGCAAACTTTGGCAAGGCCTCTTCGTCACCTTTGTGCTTGTAGCAATCAACCTTCTGCCACTCGCCTGCAAAGAAGTACAACTGTTCAGAAAGCTTAGAAAATATGTTCCCACAGAAAACCGATGAATACTGAGGTCCTACGAGAACAATTCTTATCTTCATGCTGCTTTTTCTTTTATGAATATATTTTTAATATTCTAGCTTTTTTCTTTAATTTAACGTATCTTTTGTCAAACTAACTAGGTTGATAAATTTATCCTTTGCTTTTAAATTTACCATGTCAGCCACAAATTGATTATTCAACACGATGTATTTCTTTAAACATAATATCATGCAGTACCGAGAACTTGCGTTTTGATAGCTTGCTTAGATAAATGTTGATTAAACATTCAGTTCTTACTACATCACTAATACATTTTTGTATTAAATAACTGGGGAGAACATACATTTTGAGCTGGGAGTGAAAGGTTACTGAGAGACGGACTGGAATAGAACTACGCAATTCTACAAGACAAAAACTACTCATATTCTCGTGTTCGATCTGAGTGCGCGGATTACCTGCGCCGTCTTTATTATACACAAACACTGTTGATGAAGCTTCCATCCCAACGCTGGCACCTGCCTTCGATCTACAATCTTCAGACGTGCCATACGCGTTAAAACCGCTACCACCAGTCCAACAGTAAGACTCATCCACACCAAATACAGTGTAGCCCTTATCCTCTGCGCTCTTTGTGCAGGCCGATACCTTCAATTTCAGCTTTTGGTTACTTATCGACGAGACGTCTAGGTATGGGTTACCCAAAACAATTCCGGTGTTCATGTAGCATCCAACTGCAACCCATTCTGCACACACATAGAGACAATTGGAATAATATACAAAGTTATAATTAAAAAAAAAATAGAAAGAGTTTAATAATGCTGAGCCGACATTGGTATTATTTATTAAGAGCAATATAACACGCGTTTGCATGTCTTTGTACTCTTATATAAACACGTGGGATGTTGTAAGAACACGAGAAAAGTTCAAAATCACGACAAAACGTGCTTCACAAAACCATGTCTTTGTACTTATTTATGAAATGCTTTTTAGCCAGTCAAAACGCGCGTAGTATTATAGTTATTTTATGAAAAGAAATACGCACATGTGGAATAAGTTATAGCCTACTTCAACGTACGGAAGATGAAAAGTAAAAATAATTCTAAAGGTTGAGCAATTAAGAAACACAAAGAACCCGAGAGTATACACAACTGTTTGCAAAAAAATGGAGCCCTTGAAATATCTCATTATATGCAAACATACAATGCAGTGGTGGAAAAGTTTTGTTTGAAAAATCTTTTCCCAAGCCAAACAATATGGAGATACTAGAAGAAAAACTCCACAACGTACTCGATATTTGTATATACTGATATATTGAGGGCTCAAAATATACTGTACATTTTAGGCAAATATATTTTTGTGTGACCACTGATAAATTTCGTATTACTTTGTAGAAATACATTATGCCAGGATGTTTAATATCTAACGGTTACCAGTTATTTGAAAATGAAAAACTTTATGCAGTTTGCCGTCAAGTGCATAACACACGTTTATAAGGGGTCACGTGACAAATATATTTGTATATAATCTGTATGTGCCATACTTTTTGGGAATGACTGCATATAACTTATGTCAGATAAGTATAAAGTAAACATTATTATTTGCATACCTTCACAGGGATTTTCGTTGCATTTCTCTTCTTGTTTTGCAGGACCAGCTTTCTTGCATTTCTTTTTTGAGGTCTGACACTTTCGAGTACGGGTGCGTTTTCCTTCACCACATGTTACGGAGCATTCCGACCAGTCACTCCACGGACCATAAGTTGCTTTTTACAAATGCAAAACAATCATTTGGGTTTTAAACAAAGTGAGCAAATATACTAAGCGTGTTTTTCCTACAAGATATGACAATTTGGGGGTTCTATTATTTTAGTCATTTCACCACAATTTTCTGAAGCAACCCCGAGCCAATTAAAAGAGATCAGTTTATTACAAAACTCGTTCAAAAGAACTTTAACAAATAAGGCCCGTTTCAAATGTCGCGCCACTGCCATGCCGAACTCAATGCAATCGAACAAAATCCATTGTTTGAGCTTATTTGCGTTGAGTTCGGCACATGAAAAGTTCGACGTTTGAAACGGGCCTAAGTCCAACGAGAAAAGAGCAGCTTATTAAAATTTGAGCTCCGTAAACAAAACCATTGAGAGGTAATGGCATCCCCCCTCCCCCTGTACGTTTTAAGGTGAAAATAAAGAAAGATAAAAAAATGTTAGCAAAAAGTATATAAACAACCTTCTGGGCATTTCTTTTCCTTGCACACTTGACTCTTGGTATCAGGGCCTAATGATGAGCAATCTTTGCCTCCAGCAGCGGGTGGCGGGTTAGTGCAAGTTCGAGTTTGTGTTTGGGTTCCTTTTCCGCATGTGACACTGCACTTTGACCATTTGGACCATTCAGAATAACCACCATTCACTGAAAGGGAAAAAAAGTCACATGCGAATGATTCGCATTCAGTTGGTTGACTATGATTCTTGTGTATTTGGATTTTTTGCACGTTTATATTACTATACACCGCATAATATTTTGGACCGTCAACAAAGCCTGTCCTGGCCGACTGTGGCCGTAAAAACCTATCGGTATAGTGTTTGTAGACGCAAGCCCAGTCTGGAGCGGCTTTGTCTGGCACAATCAATGCATATTATCATTTATTATATAGACACGAGTGTTTTACTGGGAAATATACCGTGCGTAAAATCCATACGAAACTACATCCGCGACCCGAGTGGCGTATTTTCCATATCCTCACTAGTGAGGATATCGTTGGCATCATTTCCCGCTTTTGTACGGTTGTTTGTGCAATTTCTTGTAAAACACTCGTGTCTAATATAATAAAAAGAAAATTACACGGCAGCTTGAAGATAGGGATTTTATTTTCTCGTGGTAAAAACAATATTTTACTCACTCGCGAAGCGCTTGTTCGTAAACTTTTGTTTTTATCACTCGAAAATAAAATTCATATCTTCGCGCCGCCGTGTAACATCCTCTATATCTTTGGCCGTGGTCACACATGTACAAGCAAGCATATGCTAGACAACCAAATGTGGTAAGGTCAAGCAAAAGTAAGCGAGCTTCTTAGCGCAAGGTGACCACAGCCTTTATGGTTCTGTTACAACAGGTCTATCCGATATGTTCAGCAAACGTTACTCGGTTGAGTACAAAACTTAGCCCGCTTTAAACAGTGATTTTTTTTTTCGTCTTCAATTTAAATTTTTGAAAACTTTAAACAAACTCAATTCAATGGTGGTCTTAACAGAATGTTATCATAAAAAAGCAACAATGCCACAATAAGCCACTTTCACAACCATGCGCAGTTAGCAAACAGCACTTTTTACTTCCCACATAAACGAGTGTCTATTAAGTAAATCTCTCGACTGCTAAGCTTGGTTTTATGACTATATAATTGCATTAGAACCATAGATTAATAAGTTATACACTCTGCTCGCCACGTTTTCCCCGTTTGGTGGCCCGCCAGAAAATCTGCGCTTTGCGAACTGCACATGATTGTGAAAGTGGCTTATACTTACAGTTAAGATTCTCAGTACGTCATACTCGTACCCTTTAAACAACGTTTGTGAATTGGCGATTCGATATATTTGTTACCTGGGCACGCGTCCGTGCTGCACTCCCGTTCCTCTTTGTCATCTCCAAGATTCGAGCAGTCATTTCCTCCAAAAGCAGGTGGGGGATTTGTGCAAGTGCGTTCTCTTGTTTGTTCCCCGCCTCCACAAGTCTTGGAGCATTCGGTCCACGTGCTCCAGTCACTGTAACCACCATCGACTGTCACAACAAAAATAGACAGTTAAAAAGAAGATGAAAACGAAAGAAAGACAGAGAAGAACAGCAGCAGCAACAGCAGCAATGCGAAAACTAGGGTATGAGTGGGGAAGGAAGTGAGGCACTAATATCAAGATCAGTAAGAAAGAACTATCCAATCCCTGTATTCAAAATGTAGGTTTGCTGAGTGATACAAAATTGGGAAGCGCAATAGTTAGGTTTCACACAGTATCCAGCTATGCAGACTGTAGACTATTAATTTTTTATATGTCTTGCTTTTCATTACAAATACGAGTACCTGTCGTTGTTGCTAACTAACTAAAGAGCATCGTTTTTTATATCACACGGCGAACTCTTGTTTGATTAATTTTGAAACTAACTCCTCAGTAAAGGTTTACACGGTACCTCCACAGGGATCTTCATTGCATTCCTCAGTTTGTTCGTCAGATCCCAAACTTTCACAAGTTTTCCCGCCATTTGACGGAGGGGGGTTTGTGCACGAGCGGCTTCGACTGCGCTCGCCACCTCCACATTCCTTACTACACTCGCTCCAGTCTCCCCATGCAGAGTATCCTCCGTCCACTAGGGAAACAAAGTTTTAAGCCCATTAGATTTACAACCTAAGCACAGCAAGGACACCGCGGAAATACGTTGGCCAGCGTTCGTCGCCATGGTTTATCTAACTTCTCGTAATTGGAGGTGAAATTTCACATCGTGTGCAAGCCCTGTTTTTCTTGTGTACAACTATGTTATAGAAAATACATTAAACTAACCTATAGTTGAGTATCGAGTCCTAGTATCGAGTTTCTTGGCCAAGTCTTGAAGTTTCACGAGCGTTACATTTAACTACAAAATCTCCACTTGAATTCACGGTTTTGTGCAATAACCGCTGACTCGAAAGCAAGGTGACCGCACGGCTGAAAAAATTATTTCCGCGAAGTCCACCGCAAGCGTTATATATCCTTCATATTATTTATCATGTTTATTATACAGTCAAACCGGTAAGAATGTTTTTGATTCTATTCTTTTGAAAACAATTAAATTTAAGTTTGGTATGCGATATAAAAGTTACCACTGTTATTTACCACAGTTGGACGAGTCGCTAGGGGACAAAATTTTTGGGACTTTGACAAATGTCCCCTGATACGGTTTGACTATATACTCTATATATATACGTACAATATAAGAAACAAAAAAGACAAAACGCATCCCGTTGTATAAAAAATGACCTTAACTAAATCTAACCCTGATAACCAACATAGACGCCAACTTTAACCCTAAAAAAGAAAAGGAAATAAAAGCAATCCGCTTAAAACTAAGATTCTCAGTACGTCATACTCGTACCCTTTAAACAATGTTTGTGAATTGACGATTCGATGTATTTGTTACCTGGGCACACGTTCGTGTTGCACTCCTGTTCCTCTTTGTCATCTCCAAGATTCGAACAGTCTTTTCCTCCAAAAGCAGGCGGAGGATTTGTGCAAGTGCGTTCTCTTGTTTGTTCCCCGCCTCCACAAGTCTTGGAGCATTCGGTCCACGTGCTCCAGTCACTGTAACCACCATCGACTGTCACAAAAAAATAGACAGTTAAAAAGAAGATGAAAACGAAAGAAAGACAGAGAAGAACAGCAGCAGCAACAGCAGCAATGCAAAACTAGGGTATGAGCGGGGAAGGAAGTGAGGCACTAATATGACACAAGATATAAAAAGAAACATTCCTATTCCCGTACTTAAAATGAATGGTCTGCTGAGTGATACAAAGTTGGGAGGCACAATAATTAAGTTTCACACAATAGTATCCAGCTACGCAGACTGATTGATATGTTTTTCTTTTCTCTACAAATGGGAGTATCTGTCGCTGTTGATAACTAACTAAACGTTCTTTATACCACAAGGCGGATTCTTGTTTGATCATCATTGAAACTAACTCCTCAGTAGAAGTTTTACACGGTACCTCCGCAGGGATCTTCATTGCATTTCTCCGTCTTTTCGGAAGGTCCCAAACTTTCACAATCTCTCCCGCCATTTGCCGGAGGGGGGTTTGTGCACGAGCGGCTTCGACTACGTTCACCACCTCCACAATCCTTACTACACTCGGTCCAGTCTCCCCATGCAGAGTATCCTCCGTCCACTACGGAAACAAAGCTTTAGTCCCAATTGATTTACAACCTAAGGACCGCAAGCGTTATAAATCCTTCAAAATATTTTTCATTTTTGTTATACAGTCAAACGTATGCAGCTGACCTCGGACACCATTGCATCAGTGGCACGATATATGAGTTTTTGCTTGTGTTCTCTTTTGAACACCGTTGAATTTGAATTTGGTATGCGATGGGAGAGAGAGAAACGCATCCCGCGCTATCAAAAATGACCTTATCCAAATTTAACCCTAATAACTAACAGAGATGCTAACTTTAATCCTAAAAAATGAAAGATAAATGAAAAATCCGCGCACATAAAACTCAACCTCCATGAAGTCCACGCTAACAAGGCCCGTACAGAAAACAGCTCATCATGCCATATTTGGTAACGTAACCTATTTTTATTTGTATATATAGTTGCACCAACCAGGCTGCTTTAACTTCTTCAATGACCCTACTGAAAAACACCCTTGGGTGAAGTAGGCCACCTGGGTAAAGATTGTAATTATTATTATAATTATTATTATTATTATAATTTAAGTGACACTTACCCGGACAAGCTCCATTGTTGCATTCACCAGTCTCTTCCTTCGGTCCAGAGCAGTCTTTACCGCCGGGACCTGGGGGAGGGTTAGTGCACGTGCGAGTACGAGTGTGTGTTCCTGGTCCACAATCCTTGGAACAACTGCCCCAGTCTCCCCATGAGCTCCATCCTCCATCCGCTAAAAAAAAAAATGACGTTACGAAGCAATATAAAATAAATGGATCTCCGCACACTACGACGGCAACGCCAGCAACCAGATAAAAGAGTGTCTCCATATTCTTGATATCTTTCCAACTTTCTAACTTCTACCAGGGAGACCGTTGGAGAGAAATTTACCTGAAAAACTGATTATCAAATTTAAATAGCTTCTTACCGGTCTTGCAGCCGTAGAACTCAAGTCGCATGGAAATGGCTCCTTGATAACTCTCTGGATGAACACGAAGATAGCGTGCCCTGATCGGAGTGTCAATTTTGTTGTAAACGGCAGTGAACCTATCAGTGTTTGCATTGAACACCTAAAAGTATCCCAAACAAATAAACGCATTATTAACTATAATTTCATTTTTTTTGTTCATACGATTCACCTACCCGCTACGACATAGGGTATCACTTAGGGAGCGTGCATGTAATTCTTAGATACTGACAACTACAAAAACCCGCCGTAGGTCACCGAAATAATGTATACCTTTGTCCATCCGTCTTCCTGATAAGGGTCGAATACAAGTCCATCATTACTGTATTTCAGACTGTAACTCTTCACCCAGTAATTGGCATCTTGACGGCCTTGACTGGCCACTCCTGTAATGCTTATTTGTTTCCCAAAGTCGACTTGAAACCATTGACTGTTGTCACTCGTTTGCGCCTGCCAACCCCCTCCTATCCCAGTGCTTGGGTTCTGGTATAATCTTCCTGCTGTACCTCCATAAGCTGAGTTTACTTCAGAAGAAACTCGTAAAGCGGAACTGGGAATTTTTCCGTTTTGCATTCCAAGGATCTGGTCACAGACAGGCGCGGGGGGAACTTCAAACCCTTTGAAAAAAGTTTGATGCATCAAAGTGATTATGGCCGCTCTTTAGTCGAGAAGTTCATTGTAATAATAGGGAGCTTAAGCAAATTAGGACGGCAACGGCAACGCGAGGAACCAAGAAGTCTCCGTATTCCTTATGTCTTTGTAACTTTGCCTAAAGTATTCTGAGTTGCCCAAATTTGTTCCGTTTTTGCTGAAATTCTATTGCTTTCATCGTCTCTTAAGACAAACGCCTGTCGTAAATTCTCAAAATGACTTCCACGTCCTGACAACAGTCTAAAAAAGAAACATTTGAAGTCGCACGCGAGAGCACGACAACCCCAAGATCATGTCAATTTCACATATATTCACGTGCGCCTTTTGTTTTCTACAATGAGTTTTATTGCTACACATCGACGTTGCCGTCGTCCTCTCCCGACGTCCTGGTGCTTAAGCTCCCTAATATCATTTTTTTAATACTGGGCCTAAGAGCCAAGCATGTTTTCACACAAAAGTTATTAAATGACCCCACCCCTAAACAAATATCGTCAATGAAATTAACACCTTTGGCCCGTTTTAAACGCTACTCCTCACGTCGCATTAGGTTCAGCGGACGCGAAAAGCGGCGTCTGAACCGGGCATTAGTTGGCAAAAACAAAGTATACAGCCAGTTTCATACTTTGATTATAAATCACACTGAAAACGATTTCCTCGAGTTGTTTTCGACGTCTTCTTTTGACGATCTTACAAGACTATTTTGCTTCGTAAACAGTATGTACGTGAAGGCAAGCCTTGAACCTGATTCAGACGCCACTCTAGAACATACGCAGAAGCTAACGTAAATGGGCAAAAACAAGTATTTGAGCTAATTTACACTAAGTTCGGCGTATAGGAGAAGCGTCGTCTAACCAAGCCTCAGATTCTTCATTTCTCCCGCACAGCGGGAAAATTGATGCGGTGGAATTTCCATTCGGTAAGTAAAATATAGTTTCTGAGACCACAGCTAAATAAAGTTTGGTAAAAATGGCGGAAACGATAAGTGAGCGCATTATGGACGGACTTCTCAATCCAACCAGTCATGCGCCGCAGCGTTGTCTGAAAATTTAGGCTTTTTTTTTCTTTTTCTTCCTGCATATGCCTGAGTTATTGGGCTAACAATAATCATGCTAGATACTCCGTTATCTAATTTCTTTGATTAATTTGAACGCAATTTCCCTTCCATCGCTGTCATATATCCTAAATGCGTCTAAGCAAATCGCGAAGCAGTTTCATGGTTCTGCTCACTGGCCTTTAGAAACAACTGCAACTTACTCTAGCTTGGCCTTCGTAATTGGTGCTGCAATTTCTTGGGATGAAATTTTTGAAAATCAATTAAAATGCACTATACAGTGATAAAGGAATGTTAGAAAAATATTTCTTACCTTCTTTGCAACCGTAAAGCTCAAACCGCAACGCAATGTGGCCATTCCACTCCTTAATGTGGATGCGAATTTGAGTAGCAAAAATAGCAGGTTCCAGGATATTTCCCGCAATGGTATTAGTCTCAACATTGCCTTGAATGATCTGACCAGTTATAAAATTAAACAAAAACGTGTATTATTAACAAAGAAAGTTGTCTTTTTAGCTTTTATCATAGGTCATTTATGATAGACTAATCGCAATTCACTCCGTACAGGTGGAACCTCCCTGAGCGAGCACTTCTCTTTAAGCGAGCACTTACCAAATGACCGATAGTCCCTCAGTCTAATTAATATTAGCAAAACCTCTTGTAAGCGATCACCTCTCGTAGGCGACCGCGACCAACTTTGAGGCTTACCGTTTGAATTTTTCTATTGTTTTCACCTCCAGTAATCGACCACCCTGTGCTCCCAAAGAGAAATTTCTGAGCAAAGACTAACTTCATTGTAGGAACCGGACCGGACAAAACACTAACACATGTAATGTAACGTGCAACAGAACACAAGGTTAATTTCTTTGTCAAGCTCGATCACTCACAAAAACTGCATTATTTTCTTACACTTGTTTTGAACAAGGAACAATTGTTAATTAGACTAGAACATACCCTGCCATTGTCGTAAGGAGCAAAGCGGCTTCCATCCTGGCTGTAGCTTAGAGTATACGTTTTTACCCACTGGGCCACATTTTCACGGCTCTGCGTGGCAATTCTGGTAACTTTAGTTATTTTTCCAAGATCAACCTGGATCCACTGTCCAACATCTAGCGACTTCGATAACCAGCAGTCTCCATAGGAACCGTCTTGTTTGTTATTCAGTCTAGCTCGCTCCGGACCCCAATATTGGTTATACACAGAAGTTGCCTTCAACGCTGAGTTAGGAATCTGGCCGTTCTCCATTCCAAGTGGCGAAGCACATTTTACGACTGGCGGCTCAACACCTGGAATAACGAGAACATAAACAATTATTCAATCTCATCAAATGGCACTTTATTGTTGATTAAGTTTGTTATCCTGCATCAACTTGTAAATCTCTTGTCCATCACGAGGAATGATTACAAATTTTTACGCCTTCGCCCCTGTTCAATGTTGCGTACTTGAGCACTGTTTGCGCATTAGAATATTTAGGTTATTTTACGGTTATCGAGTGTCAATTTAATGGTAAATGCGAGACGACCATTTTGAGTATTTCCACGTGACCACACAGAAATATCATGTTTTGAACTGACAGATATATTTGTATATTTGGACAGACAACCTTTTGGGGATTGACTGTAAGCGGGTACTTTCATGTCGCGAACCAACTGGAGTAAATGTTAGTGAGAATATTATTTTTACAAAAGTACCGCTAATAGTGCATTATTATCCCTAAGTAACTTACACATATCTCATAATAACACACGTAGAAGAACCCCATAGCAATGTACGCTTGGGCCCAGTTGTTCGGAGCAAAGTTAGCTAACCCCGGGTTAAGTCAAAACTTTGTTGTCATTTTGAAGCCTAAAAATAAAAGCGTTTGCTCACAAAAAGACTCCGTCGCTATTTATTTAACAAGAACAAACTTTTTAGCTAGGTTTTGATCAAAACTCTGCAGTTTCTTAGCCACAAACAAGAGAAAAAGAATTCGGTTCACCCTGGGTTAGCTTAACGCCCTTGGTTAATATATAACGCCAAAGCAGTTCGCAAAAATACTACCCAACTCATAGTAATACGTGTACTGGAGAAGACAAATTATACATTTTTTACCTTCCCTACATCCATAAAAGTCTGTTCTCAACGCAATACGAGTTTGCCAAGTTTCTGGGTAGATCCTGACAAATCGTGCGACGATTGGTGGATCAATATCGTTTGCTACGACACTTGATCGGTCCGCATTTCCTGGAAAGACCTGATAGATTTTGGATATCACGGTTAGGAGATACAATACACATTTTCCATAAGACCTGCAGCTGCAGTGTCATTATAAATCCGTTTTGCAGCAGTTGTGATTGGTGCTTCGGTTTTGGTTTTGCTGATCTATGTTATCGGGCGACCAACGAAGCCTTGCAAGACGTCATTCCATCAGATTACCGTGTGGTAGAATATTTCGCGGATTTTCCAACGATCCTCGAAAATTACATCTCGTAAAATAAACTCCTGCGAAAAATAAATCGGCAAATATTTACTACTAACCGTTCTTATTTAGATTACTGGACAAGATCCGCAAATCCGTGAAGTCTGAAATCCAAATTCGCGAAAATTTGCTCTCGCAAAACGCAAAAAAGAATAAAAAATTGGCAATCCGCGAAATTAAATCCCCACGAAAATTTTATGCCACGCGATACTGCTCCTTACTCTCTGTAGGCCAAGTTTAATTCACAGTCTGGTCACGTGCGCAATCACAAGTCAGTGGAATATTTCCAACTTGTCCTTTGTTTCTGTTTCAAAACGAGACCATTATGAAACCAAAATTCAGAAAGTCAACAAAACTAATATTCAGCTGAAAGGTTACTTTAAAAGTCTGATAATAATTTGTGCACAAACCATATGGTGAAGCACAAAAAAGCAATTACAAACAAATACATCCTCAAGCATTTTGCCCACCTCACAACACCTTAATTAATATTGTTATTTGAGAGGGTGGCTAAGAGTGCGTGTTGATAGGATCTCTACTCTTCAAGTCGTACAGTTAATTATTAACCTTGTACTCATCGTTTGGTCTGTAATCCTCGAAGAAAACTCCGTCCTGACCGTAAGACAATCTGTAACTTTTCACCCACCAGTCCGCTTCTTGTCTTCCTTGTGTAGCGATCTTTTGAATTTTAGCATATTTACCAAAGTCAATCTGTAGCCACTGATTGACGTCAGTTTGAGCAGAACACCAACCACCAGTCTTTCCTCCGCCGGAGTGCAACCACAGTCTGCCGAATTCAGGTTTGCAGGAATAGCTTGAGGATGTCATAGCGCTGTCCGGCACTTGACCATTTTCTACTCCAAGGCTTGTCATGCATGCTGGCGGCTCCGGTGGAGTGAAACCTTTCATACAAAGTAAAGTCGATAATTTTTACCTTTATACATGTATTTAAATTTGTAACCATGAAGTTAGAACTAGATTGTAACAGAGTACTCGGTCTCTAATCGAGATATGTACTTATCACAAGAAAGATCAATCTATTCAAACTGATAGGTTTCAATGTATAACATACCATCTGTACACCCGTACAGCTCAAGTCTCATGGCAATGTAACTCTGCCATGTTTTAGGATGAACCCTGAGGCATCGAGCGAGGATCGGTATATTTAAGATGTGTCCTTCTTCAAGAGTTTGTTGTGTGTTTCCCAGTATAACCTAAACATCAGGAGAAATAGTAATTCATTTTTTCGTCCTGAGAGGTATAATTCTGAAATTAAAAAATTCAAAATCGAACTTTTGTATTTAGAGTCCTTGGAGACCGAGAATTTGGATAGATAATCATCGAGTAATGTTGTAATAGAAATTTTCTTATATAACAATGCGACAGATGGGGCAATTACTTCATGACTCGAGGATGTGATTTGAATTTTGTATTTAAAATATTATGTATTTTGCTATTTCTAAGTAAACTGTCCCTCTACCTTTCCTTACAGATATAAATTTTGTGATTTATATCAGGGAAAATAATGTTTTGAAACTGTACTCGCAGAGGAGTAACAACGGTACTTGTAGCGAACAAAAATGTGTTTTCTCTTTGAGACAGCAAGTAACGAAAATTACACAAACAATCGTAACGTTAATTTGCTTTACAGAAAATAGGAAAACTCAAGATTAACGTAATACCTTATTATTCTCGTATGGCTCAAAATATCCACAGTCCAGGCTCGATGACAAGGTGTAAGTTTTCACATACTGTGCGGAATCAGCACGTCCCTGTGTAGCAATTCTCGTTATCTTCACAATTTTTGCAAGGTCCACTTGAATCCACTGATCTTGGTCGTTATACTGAGTCAGCCAGCAACTGCCGTAGCTTCCATCGTTCTGGTTTCGAAGTCTGCCTCGCTCTGCACCCCAGTATTGGTTGTATTGTGAAGTTGACGTCATAGCTGAGTTGGGGATCTTGCTTGGATACTCGACACCAAAAGGAGACGCACAGTCTATTTTGGGAGGTTCAAATCCTAAAAAATATAAATACA
This sequence comes from Plumapathes pennacea, assembly GCA_964036295.1. Classification (NCBI taxonomy): domain Eukaryota; kingdom Metazoa; phylum Cnidaria; class Anthozoa; order Antipatharia; family Myriopathidae; genus Plumapathes; species Plumapathes pennacea. The sequence goes on along the minus strand of OZ038463.1, from coordinate 36,309,907 downwards.
TTCTTCTTTTACTGCCGTATTATAATTTCCTCGCAGCTTGTTTGTCTCAGCGTTACACTGATAATTACACTTCATATCGTGAAATTACTACTCCTGGACGAGGTTAAGGAGATATACGACATTCTTTGGAACAACAACAAAAAAATCATCTCTCATGCTCTCAGAAAGCCATTTTGCGATACATAGCAGTTTCGTTATTCATTTTAACTACATTGAGTCCAGGTTAGCTTCCTAAACGTCAGTGTATATAAAGTATAGTTGTACACTTGTACCTTCATGACAACCGTAAAACTCTGCTCGCAAGGCAATACGGGTATTCCAGGATTCCGGGTGGATTCTGACAAACCTTGCTATGATCGGTGGATTAATATCATTCGGGACAACACTGGACCTGTCTGAATTACCGGTGAATACCTGATCAAACATAAGAAAATATTATCAATATGTCTCAACCAGCCTAGTCCTTTAGTAACATATTTAAGGTAGAGTGTACGTTGACCTCTGCAGCGTAATAAAAACTTGACAATTGTTCTTGTCTCTTAAGAATATTGGCAGGAACACTGGACTGAGAAAGTGAGCATAATGAAGACCTAGGGAAAATTTTAATTCTTCTATAGAAAAAAATCTTATAGTATTATTCTCGTTGTCTCAGCCATTTTTCTCTAATTCTCTTTATCTTAGCTATCAGTCTCTACCAACTAACTAAAGCCGGTACTAAAATAATACTTTATAATGAGCTATAAAGATCCCCGGCCTGCTACGTACCTTGTACTCGCCGTTCGGTTCGTAATCTTCGTAAAAAACTCCGTCTTGACTGTAAGACAATCTGTATGTTTTCACCCACCAATCCGCTTCTTGCCTTCCCTGTGTTGCAATCTTTTGAATTTTAGTATATTTTCCAAAGTCAACCTCCAGCCACTGATTGACGTCAGTTTGAGCAGAACACCAACCACCAGTCTTTCCTCCACCGGAGTGCAACCACAGTCTGCCGAATTCAGGTTTGCAGGAGTAGCTTGAGGATGTCATAGCGCTGTCCGGAATTTGACCATTTTCTAATCCAAGGGCATTCATGCATGTTGGAGGTTCCGGTGGAGTGAAGCCTTTCATACAAAGTAAAGTTGATAATTTTTACTTTTATATTTAAATTTGTAACCATTGAGTTAGAACTAGATTGTAACAGTGTACTCGGTCTCTAACAGTGAAAAGTACTTATGATAAGAAAGTTCAAACTATTCAAAAAGCTTATATAGGTTTTAACATATAACATACCATCTGTACATCCGTACAGTTCAAGTCTCATGGCGATGTAACTCTGCCATGTTTTTGGATGAATCCTGATGCATCGAGCGAGGATCGGTATATTTAAGATGTGTCCTTCTTCAAGAGTTTGTTGTGTGTTTCCCTGTATAACCTAAACAAGTAAAAAATAATCGATAGTCCTGAGAATTATTAATCAAGTGGTGCAATTGGAAATTCAAAGTTAACCTTTTGTATCTAGAGTCCAGGAGACCGAGAATTCGGTATAATTCATCTATTCATAGGATGAGAAGTATTGTATTAGAGATGCGCTTCTATATTATAATGATACGCTAACTGTCCGTCGTGTGTATGTCTGTAGAGCTCTTTTCCAGACTCCATCATAAACTATAAGTCTAAATATGGCGGCCACTGGCAGCAAATGAGTGTACATCGCCGACCTCTGTTCTTCTAGAAATCGGAGATTAGTTTAGAAAGACAGTTTGAGCTGTCAGGTTATTGAATATGGGGCTGGTTCTGTCGCATATTCGAACAACGGAGAGACTTTGATGTCTTACCGAGTGGTGCGCCCGAATGGAACACGGATTACAGAGATTTCACGGATAGAGCGGTTTTCGAATGACTGTCGAAAGTAATTGTGTAATTGCTTGGTTTTGCGTTTGCTTCGCTTTCGGATTGGTCCACACGAGTTTGTCAGCATGCTCAGCCAATCAGAGACAAAACCAAAACCAAACACTTCTCACGCAAGCGATGGCGTGTACTCGCACTGCTGATTGGAAAGTAAAACCAAACGCAAGGCCAAACGCAAATTACTTTGGCTTCCAATTGGCTGAACTGTTTTCTCTCAGTCTCTGTTATTGGCCTGTGTGATTACTTTGGTTTTGGTTTTTGACAGTCATCCGAAAACGACTCTAGCAAAAGTTTGGCAACTTCATGTAGAGAGAAACATTCCGATTACTTCAATTTTCGTTGTGTACAGCGTTGACACAATCAATAACGAACTAAATTTCCTATTTACTAAGTGAACTTTCCCTCTACTTTTGCTTACAGATATAAAGTTTGTGATTTATGTCAGGGAAAATAATAGTATGATACACCAATCGTTAGAGTAGTGATAACGATTTCTGTAGCGAACAAAAAGTGCGTTTTCCCTATGAGAAAGCAAGTAACGTTGCACAAACGACTTCGACGATAATTTGCTTTACAGAAATTAATGAGACTCAAAGCGTATTACCTTATTATTCTCGTATGGCTCAAAATATCCACAGTCCAGGCTCGATGACAAGGTGTAAGTTTTCACATACTGTGCGGAATCAATACGTCCCTGTGTAGCAATTCTCGTTATCTTCACAATTTTTGCAAGGTCCACTTGAATCCACTGATCTTGGTCGTTATACTGTGTCAGCCAGCAACTGCCGTAGCTTCCATCGTTCTGGTTTCGAAGTCTGCCTCGATCTGCACCCCAATATTGGTTGTATTGTGAAGTTGACGCCATAGCTGAGTTGGGGATCTTGCTTGGATACTCGACACCAAACGGAGAAGCGCAGTCTATTTTGGGAGGTTCAACTCCTAAAAAATAAAAAGATGTTCTTGTATTACTGCCATTTATGATTTCCCCTTCAGTTTGTCTGTCTCAATATCACATTGATAAAAACAAAACAAGCCAATTGGCCTTTATGCTGTGAAACTAGGACTCTTAAACGAGGTAAAAACGATAATTTATATGACATTACTTTAGAGCAACATTCCCAACAAAAAGATCATCTTACATGCTCTCAGAAAAGTACTTTGCGATACATAGCAGTTTCATTATTCCTTTTAGTAGCATTGAGTCCAGGTTAATTGTCTAAAAAGTCAGCATAAATAAAGTAGTACTTATGTATTTGTACCTTCTTGACAACCGTAAAACTCTGCTCGCAGGGCAATACGGGTATTCCAAGACTCCGGGTGGATCCTGACAAACCTTGCTATGATCGGTGGATTAATATCATTCGGAACAACGCTGGACCTGTCTGAATTACCGGTGAAAACCTGACCAAACATAAGATAATATTTAAAAATGTTCTAAAACGTGTCCCACTCCTTCATTAATTTATTTCCGTAAGTATAGTGTATGTTGATCTCAGCTGGATAATCTGACAATAATTCTTGTCTCCCAAAAATATCGCAGCAACGTCGAGAAAGTGAGCATATTTAAGACCCCGGGAATCTTCCATTTCTCAATTAGAAAAAATATTTGCGATTCCCGTCGTCTCAGCAAATCTCAATCATTTTTATCGTTCCTCTTTAGTAGCCATTAGTCTACCAACTAACTAAAGCCGGTACTAAAATAATACTTTATAATGAGTTATAAAGATCCCCGGCCTGCTACGTACTTTGTACTCGCCGCTCGGTTCGTAATCCTCGAAGAAAACTCCGTCTTGACTGTAAGACAATCTGTAACTTTTCACCCACCAATCTGCTTCCTGTCTTCCTTGTGTAGCAATTTTTTGAATTTTAGTATATTTTCCAAAGTCAACCTCCAGCCACTGATTGGTGTCAGTTTGAGCAGAACACCAACCACCAGTCTTTCCTCCGCCGGAGTGCAACCACAGTCTGCCAAATTCAGGTTTGCAGGAGTAGCTTGAAGATGTCATAGCGCTGTCCGGAATTTGACCATTTTCTAATCCAAGGGCATTCATGCATGCTGGAGGTTCCGGTGGAGTGAAGCCTTTCATACAAAGTAAAGTCGATAATTTTTACCTTATTATTTGAATTTGAAACCATGAAGTTAGAACGCAATTATAACTGTACTTGGTGTCTAACCGTGAAATGTACTTATGATGAGAAAGATCAATATTCAAGCTGATGGGTTTCAATATTTAACATACCATCTGTACATCCGTACAGTTCAAGTCTCATGGCGATGTAACTCTGCCATGTTTTTGGATGAATCCTGATGCATCGAGCGAGGATCGGTTCAGTTAGGATGTGCCCTTCTGCAAGAAGTTGTTGTGTGTTTCCCTGTATAACCTAAACATTCAGTAAAGAAATAATTCATTCATTCGTCCTTAGAGTTACTAATAGGGACACCATCTAATTGTTTTTTAATTTAGATTCCTGGTGACTGCGAGAGTTCTGTGTAACACTATGATAATTACGGAGTCATTACTAATAGAACTTCCAAAATACGACCAGATGGGACCGATACTTGATAGTACTCTAGTGTGTTAAAGGAGCAACAATCCTTAGCATTTGGCATCATCATAAAACTAAATTAAATTGCTTTTTTCTAAGTAAACTGTCCCTGCTCTAATTTCTGCTTTTAATTTTTACGGATTGATAAAATGTTTGTCATTTACTTCAGGGGAAAAAATGTTAGGAAACTGTCATCGTAAAAGAATGATAACGATTGACTTGTAGCGAACAAAAAATGCGTTTAACTTTTGTGAGGCAGCCAGTAAAAACTTTACACAAACAAGTAAGGTTAAGGTATTACCTTATTATTCTCGTATGGCTCAAAATATCCACAGTCCAGGCTTGATGACAAGGTGTACGTTTTCACATACTGTGCGGAATCAGCACGTCCCTGTGTGGCAATTCTCGTTATCTTCACAATTTTTGCAAGGTCCACTTGAATCCACTGATCTTGGTCGTTATACTGAGTCAGCCAGCAACTGCCGTAGCTTCCATCGTTCTGGTTTCGAAGTCTGCCTCGCTCTGCACCCCAATATTGATTGTATTGTGAAGTTGACGCCATAGCTGAGTTGGGGATCTTGTTTGGAAACTCAACACCAAAAGGAGAAGCACAGTCTATTTTGGGAGGTTCAAATCCTGAAAAAGAAAAAGACATTTGTTTTTTTACTACCGTATGATTTATTCTCGCAACATGTCTCTCCCAGTATTTTTTCATAACTGAAAGGAAGACAATTGGTGAAACCACGGTTCTCGAGAGAGGTGTAGAATATATAAGACATTTCTTGGAACAACAATCTTTATGGTTTAATCTTATGCTCTAGAACTGGTTTTCAATAAAATGAATTATTCTAGTGGCAATTTTTTTGAGATAAATGATTAAATTATTCAAGTGCCTGAATTTGCGCTTACAATACTACCTCACCAAATCATCATCTGGTGACTAACCTTCAGTGCAGCCGTAAAATTCTGCTCTCAGGGAGATATGTGCCGACCAGGCTTGAGGATGAATTCGTACAAATCGGGCGATGATTGGTTTGTCGAGAGTGTTGGTCACTACTCCATATCTGTCTGTATTTCCAGAAAATGTCTGAAGAAATAATTAACAAAACTAAGTTTACTTAAAGGCACTGACTAACTGCAGTTACCGCATCAATGCAGTTTTATCAATATTCATAATTAATACTAGACTGGCGTTGCCAGTGAGCTCGCGGCGTTAGTTGGGTCGAGAGCAGAATAAACTAAAATGGAAAGCAAGGACAAGAGCGGAACTTCCGGGAGACTTCCAGTTTTTCACCAGAAATATATCACACAGTATAGAGAACTTGGCTTTTGACACCTTGCTTTATAAATGAAACCTTATTAAACTATAAATTTATCATTACAACACTCATACACTTGGTTCTTAAAGGTTGAGCGACTCTGCATTTTGAGCTTAGAAGCGAAACGGTTGCCCACCGAGTAAATCTGAGTAATGCGTGATTTGTCTTTTTATGAATCGATTTTGACAGTTTGACTTTGAACACTTAATTCTAATCAGAGGCCACGATTAATCCAGCCTTCGCTTCAATACTAGTCTGTCTTGTTTTTTAACTGAATGCGTTTCACTTCTATCAGGCTTTCGAGTATTTGTGCTTTGTAACAAATATAAAATTGAAAGCGAGGAATGTAACACGAGGCCAACACAAGACTTGTTTACAATATTATTGCGGTTTTGTTCACAGCGTGTTCAGTCCACTTGTGATTGCAAACTCAATGCTCAGGACTATTTCGGTGTATTTTTCATTTCTGGTATACACACCGGGCGGCCCAGGCTCTGGGGGGTCTGTCTGTCTGTCACGCAGTGATATGTGATACCTTTGTTATTACGAAAGAACATGACCTTTGGCAATTATAAAGAAATGTATGGGGATTTTGGTCGTTCGCCGAACGGCGGTCTTCGGCAACGATTGAATTTAAAAACTGGCTAAATATGTTTAGTTGCGCGTTATCTTACCTCTCTCCGAACGTCAGCTCGCTGGAACCAGTAAAAATTTCGGGGCGAAATTCTGACATCTCTTCTTATGCACAATCGACTTCGACTCTTATTCCTAATCAGAGGCCACGATCAATCCAGCCTTCGCTTCAATACTTGTGTGTTTTCTTCTATTAACTGAATACGTTTCTTCTATTAGGCTTTCGAGTATTCGTGCTTTGTAACAAATATAAAATTGAAAGCGAGGAATGTAACACGAGACATGTTTAAAATATTATTGCGGTTTTGTTCACAGTGTGTTCAGTCCATTTGTGACTGCAAACTTAATACTCAGGACTATTTCGGTGTATTTTTCATTTCTGGTATACAATGACCATTGCGAAACAAAGGCTACATGATCGACTGAAAGAAACATTTCAACAGGCAATGTACGATAAGCAGAATAATTTTATGAGGCAACAGATGTCATGTACAGAGGGAAGCATAAATCGCCTTTGTTTTGCGGCTAAAGCTCATCGTAGCTTTGGTTTCCGCTTTCGGCCTGTTTTCTTCCCAGAAGTATTTCGTGTCGTCACAGAAAGTTTCGTCGGGACTAAATATTTAGCGGCAACAGGGATATTTGCAATCCCCCAGTGGTATCCACCAAACATCTGTTTACGGCTATTCTCAAAGCTTCCACGGTGAACAAGAACGCAAGCCAAAATCGTTCCCTAACATCCAGTTTATCAGTGCGTGTTCGGCACAAACCCAAACGGTGTTGAGTTTGGATTAAATGCAGTTAACTTTTACACACAAGTACCGAGCAATTCATGGCCACACTCGAGTTGTTTAACGAAGTAAATTTCGCCATTGCATATCACGTGATAATCTGAACCAATCACCGTGTGCTGATTCTCGACCGACAAAAAAAATAAAAACAATTTAAAAAAAAGAAATTGTAGTCCTAAGCTCGCGTTGGGCCCCAGGCCCCCGCGAGCAATAACTAATTTTATTCATGGCTTGGATACAGACATTACATGACCTAAAGTGTCCAGAGTTAATCCAAGATTAACCTAGATTTCCTTTCATTTTCCTGACCAGCGACTGCTCGATCATAATGAAACACTAACAAAATGTTGGTTCTAACTCAAAATATATCAAGGAAGTGTACTGATCGAAAACTTCAGGTCCATTTTCAAGTTTAAAAATGACATAGCATTTTACCTAATCCAGGATTAACCTAGTTATTCCTTTTTGAACCGGATTCTAGTTTAATTGGTGCATGTTAGTTTACATTTAACTAGAATGCATTACCTACTCAAACCGATCCACTGATTAATGGAGAGATGTCAAAAAATTTACTTTCTTTTGTCTATTTATGCGTGAAGATGAAACCAGCTATATGTTTTAGGAGTTGCATGCTCGTACTTGTTTTAATCCCTGATCTTGCGATCTTTATAGTGGCAAATCCACGTCGCAGTTATTACTCTATGTCGGTGTCTAAGTAGACATATGTGAAACAATAAAAAAACAAAAAAGTGTTCCTTCTAGAAAGTGAAGCGAGCTGAGTCCTTTTACGTATAAACAAAATAGCATAAGCCAAATAAAAGGTGACACATTATTACCTTGTCCTCTTCGTAATTTTGAAAGAAGACACCATCATTGCTGTAGGAAATCCCGTAGCTGGTCACCCACTGATTGGCATTTTGTCTTCCCTGTGTGGCAACTGCTTGAATTTTCACATATTTTCCAAAATCAACCTGAAACCACTGATTCACATTATTTACTCCAGCACACCAAGCTCCCTGATATCCGTCCGCTGCATCTTGGTTCAACCTTCCTGATTTCGCAGTGCATGCCACACTCGAAGCTGTCAAGGAAGAGTCGGGGACTTGGCCGCTTTGTAGTCCCAGCGGTGCCAAACATGTGGGTGGAGATGGGGGAGTAAAACCTGTAAAGGTGAATATATCGGGCGTGATAATTAAACAGAATAGGTAGATGGTGAATGGAGAATAGATATAGAAAGATAGCTAATATATATAATAGGATTAACACGAATGTAACGTTTTGCAAGGATTCCGGACCGCAAACAAAAAAAAAAAAAAAAAAAAAAAACCTACACTTACTTAATGCATTTCTTAAATAATTATATTAAACAAAGTTCGCGATATGGGAATCTTTAAAGTTCAATTTCGGGCAGATGAATATGGCAAAGGAAGCGCTAAAATTGAGTATGAATCGAATTTAAGACAGAACTTTTGAGGTGAATCTTAATTAGTAAAACATGTGCTCTACCAGATTCGCATCCATAGAATTCCAGACGCATCGCAGTATGACTATACCACTTCTTAGGATTAACACGAATGTAACGTGCTACAATTGGTGGATCCAGAGATTTCTCAACTACACCGTTCCTGTCAGAGTTTCCATTGAATTCCTGAAAGGATTTAGGCGACCACAATTAGGAGCAAAAATAACTGACTTACATTTAGATCATTGTTGCAGAAAGCATCGTTATTACACAGTGCGACAGCTAGGTTTATTACAAAGTGCCACAGCATGTTATTACAAAGTGCCACAGCTATTTTATTACAAAGTGCAACAAGTATTATTATAGAGTGCGACAGCTATTAGAAAGTGCGACGAGTGTTATTATGAAGGGCAACATGCACAGGCGATGTTATTACAAAGTGCGACAGTACAAATGTACAGTAATAAATGTATTTGTAGTTGGAGCACTTACCCGGGGAGTGTCATACTGTTGGTTCATGTAATCCTGGAATATTCCATTATCCTGGCTATAGGATAATGTATATTCGGTAACCCAATGGTTTGCCTCGTACCTCCCCTGTGTGGCAATTTTTGTCACCTTCACCGGTTTACCGAAATCCACCTGGATGAACTGACCAATGTCGTTTGTTCTGGCCAACCAACCCCCGTATCGGCCTCCACCGTTGGTCATCATAAGGCGGCCATTTGAAGCGACACCATATGAGTTGATAACCGAGGAGGCTGTCATGGCAGAGTTGGGTATTTGACCGGATTGTAGTCCAAGGGCTTCGTCGCATTCTGTGAGAGAGGAAAAAAAAATCATGTTTTCAAAATAATATATTTCTTAATATTTTCATTATGTCGCTTTGATTTTTTCATTTTGTATCTACTGTACTTCTCACAGCAAACTTCAATGTTTAACATCAATTAATTTTCTGATCTTTTGCTTTCTCGTAATGTATAATATATTTTTACACTGTATAAATCAGGCGGTATTGTGCACCGTTCTTCAGAGCTGATATAGAAAATATGTAACAGTCCAAAACATGAACGCTCATTTACTTTCAAATAGAAAAAGGCTCAAGCTTACCTCCAAAGACATGCCCTGAAAAAAAAAAAAAAAAAAAAAAAAACCGTCGTTAAAATCCGTTTTCAGGATTTCCAATAAGAAAAACTTTATTAACTATAATCATTACTATATAGTAAAAAGGAATAGTTCTATGTCAATTTGTGTAGTACTGTGTAGTCGCTTGGTTATCTGTTCAATTCTTTTCAAGCCTGTGAGTTTCGTTTGCTCTTGAAAACAGTCACTGGTACTCAAAGCGAACTTTAAGATAATTTGTACTTCTTATAAAACATTTCTCTCGTGACAATTACGTAGAATGGGAATATCGGTTGCTTTTTTAGTTTTTGCATGACTCCAGCTGGCGCAGTGAGACTTTGGGGAACAAAGAAGAGCCGCTCGTATTGTCTTTTCAACAATGGACCACTTTCTCCATTTTCGCTCATGAATTCTCGGAAGAACTCTCGTGTAAGCATTTCGGATTATCAAGCCAAGCCTGTCATAAAAAGTACGTATATCGTGTCAACAATGTTGATAAGCTAATGCCGTAAATTAAGCTTACATATTTATATATGTATATATCGTGGGGGGTTCCCTCTTCTCGACGAAGAAGGTACACTTCTTTAACATTATATCGCGTTTTTGTTAAAAACAAAAAACAAAAAACAAAAAAACAACTTTTATTGCTTTAAAATTCTTAACACAGCAGTAATGTAAAAATCAGTATGCCCGCAGACAGAGAAAATCATCATGATTCCACTCAAAAGCAAATTTTTTCCATCACTTTTAGAGCGATTGATATTATTAATAGAAGTGGTAATACTGCAATAACCAGTAAAGTGTCACCGGTTAAAACTAAAAGGTTCTACTGTATGCAGTAATTCTGCATTGCTAATCACTATTCTGCTCTCTGCCTCACTCCCCGCTGTTTCATGATGCTCGGTGTTTTATTTTTATTCGGTTTAAAATGTCTCTAAAACTATTAATGTAAAACATGTCCTTTCAATTGGTGTAAAAATCTGCCGACAGAAAGCTATTATTTTGTTTTTAGAAACGCTCAAAACAAAAAAATATATCTTAATATATATATTAGACAATCAAACATTACAATAAATACTCATAATTTGGGTGTTCAATTGCTGAAGTTGTTATTTACCCTTTAACATATTGTATCATCTCCTTTCTCAATTGGTATCACTAATGCTGAATGAATGCTATATATTTATACACGATATACAATCAGCATTGCTGGTGCTGAGTGTACCCTATCGTGGACACTTCACTCGAGGCTCAATTAAATTCTCTGTGGTGGAAAAGACTAACATTCACTATTTAGCACTGGCGAAACGAACTCACAATTCAATTCAAGTTTGCGGCGTTCAGCGTACGTAACCGTTTGGCCACTCGCTTGAGTTGACGTCGAGCGTCGCGGGTCGATCGGAACAAATTTTTGGCACAGGTCTCCCACGTTGAGCGCCGTATGCAAATGGTAATTCATAGCATCTGCTATTCATTATAGGAATCAAAACCGAGCCACTTTTTTGTGAATTACAAGCAGATTATAAAGCTAATTGGCCAGAACCATTGCAAACTCTCGTTTTTTTCTAGTCCGTTTGTCAGGAGCTTATAACTGCTTAAACGCGGGGCGCACTATAAATAGGCCTACACGGAAATCTATCTTGGAAAATTTTGTCCAGCAAACATGGTGCTCGTTATAAAACAAGGATGCGAACAGTCGTTGTAAGATCGTACGACAATGATCAGAAATCAAGTTCTGATAAATTTATTCGTCCATTTTGAGAGGTCTTTTGTTTGCTTTAAATTAGAAAAAAATCCACGTGGGGGGTTCCCTCCTATCGATGAAGAAGGTACACTTCTCAACATTATACTGCGTTTTTGTTAAAACAAGTTTAACTTTATTGCTTTGAAATTTTTACGGTACTAAAACTATTCGCGCGGCGTGAGGTCAGCCCGCGACAAATATTAGGAATTATTAATTGTAATTAGTACGCACACAGGGCCCGCTGGATTTTGCCCTTGATTTAGGATAAAAACGAGAGCTTTGCTTGTTATGCATACGAAAGTTTCTATCAGTAGTCTGTCCAATACCTACACACCTCAATATAAGAATCGACTGAAGAGGCGAACAACTAATCAAACACCGACCCACGTGAATAGATTCTTAGTCGGTAAAGGCCTCTAAAGGACGTGTTGCGATATTGGTCGAATACGCAAAGCTCTTGCAGGGCCACGGATGCCCCGCAAATATATTCGTCAGTGAATAGCTCAGTCTCATATATTTGGTAGAAAACATCAAGCAAATTTAAGTTAAGCAAGAAGAGGAAGAAATAAGCGTGAAAGGATTCATGAGCAAAAGTCAGTCCAACTCATAGCGCGATAACTTCAATAAATTGTTATAACACACATCAACATACCAATTCCAAGGACAACCAGAAGTGCGATGAGGGCAGAAGACACCATTTTTACAAAGGAGTGAAGATTACGAGCTCCACACCCCTGCTACATTTAGTGAACACTGGCTCACGCCTAATATGTCTATAATAAGGTAAATCCGTTGCCTGGCTATTTCGCTGGTTCTCATGCAACAATTTTGCTTGCGTTGAAGTCTAGTGCGGTGCCGCCTAGCCATGCGGTATGATTTTATTCTACTCTCTGTGATGATCTGATGTAAAGTTTCATCCAACATGAGTAAAACGAGGCAAACTTTTTGAACAGAATTTCTAAAACCAAAGGTAAATATGCATGAGAAGTTTATTGTCAATTTTTTAATGACATGGCAACCACCAACCACCCACCCCCCCCCCCCCCCCTTGTACGCCCGAGAGTTAAAATACGCGAGTGTTGTATGCTGTAGGGAAACATCTGCTCAATAAAAGGTGCAAAGTTGTTTAGTACAGTATCCTTTTCACTATTAACATTTATTATACCCGACATAAAATATTCTACTTTTATACGCTCAGATCAAATTTTAATTTGAAAGATCAGGTCAGACTGTGGTCACTTTTGCTCGTGGTACCAGTGGTCACGTCCGATGGTTGATTTTTTGTAAAAACAGGTTTTTGGAATTGTTGACATATTCCTTGCCTAATTCATACTTTATTATGTAATTTCCCATTTTACTATGCGCGAATAGTGCAGCTCTTGGTTAAAGAAACCACCCGGTGCAACCTGGCATCATTTGTCAGGGTGAAGTGTTTCATGTTACCGAAATACCACGTGACTCGAGAGCCTCGCATTGTTTTGACACGCAAGCGATGTGCATGTTTTCCGAACAGCCGATATCCTCTGGTTTCGACACGAATAAAACAGTCCTTGAAACGACAAATAGATTGCTCGTTTTCTAGAGAAATCATACCTCGGCCGGAAGAAGAAAGCCCAGATGTTTAAAGGCAATTCCGGTGACCATAGCGATCATATGGAAACCAGGCTTAACGGCATGCATATTATTTTTCTCCGGCGTTTTCCGCATCGATGGCTTCCCCGTTTCTTTCGACTCTCCGTACTTTAAAGCCTGGTTCCTTATGTGCTTTACAGATATGTGCTAGTGCAGACCAGGCTTTACTTCTAAGTTTTATCAACAAACATCGTGCCATCGAACGCAGAGACAAATGAATATCAACATTCTACGGTTGTGTGAAATGAACGTAAATGAATATTACATGTGATGAACAACGTAAACGTACCCGACTTCTCTCATTTCCTTCAGAAGACGCTCCGGCACTCATGCAGATTGATAACCTCGACAGTGAGTTCTGTACCACAACATTCTGGATTCTGCATTACACGAGTTTCATTACACGCTCTGCTGCTGCCTCCTCGTTCTCAGGCTCTTTCCCCTACCCTCCCCCCCCCCCCCCCCCCCCCCGTGCTTCAAGTGCCTACGCTGTACAATGAACTGTGTGCAGTGCTACTTCGACTTTAACGTGACCCTGTGGCTGTGATGTGTGTTACATCAAGGAAATGTATAATTGCCGATCAAGTTAAAGCCAGAGCCAGAGCCACCCCCTTCCCCCCCCCCCAAAAAAACCTGCGAACCAGAACATGACATGTAGTAGATAAAGCATTTGTATCAAGTGCCAAAAAAAGGGACATTCTCGGAAACTCCGAACCTTAAAACAAGACCTGCCAAAACAATACAGCCAGAAAAAAATTGCGAGAGTTTCAAGGGTTTAGTAATTATCATCAGGATGCTGACATTTCGCAAGTTTCAGTGTGGCTTTTTGCTAATTTGATCATGACGTCACTTCCGTTGGTCAGCGTTCTTCGCAATTTACCATCTAACTACAGGAAGCCAGGGTGCTTATCTACGCTAACTGTAACAACATACAATAAAGGCACAATTTGATCGCTCATCTGACTTGTATGCGCTGAAATAATAACAGCTGAGAGACGCGCGGTCAGCGGTCGTTCAAAGGCAATATTTATAGATGAGTTTGAAGGCTTTCTTCCTTCCTATATTTAAGAAACTTCCGTGTAATATAGCCCCATCTAAACACGCGGGAAGTTGGGAGAACACGAGAGTAGCGTAGGGAAAACACGAGGTCGCCGAGTGGTTTCCCGCTACTCGATCAGCAGATTGAGTAGGGGGAAACCGAGTAGCGGGATCAGCAGTAAAAGCATGTCAAATAACGAATATCTTTTGCCTCTCCCGGAAGCAGTGATCGCAACTTTTACAACACACAGTGGGGTAGTGCCAAGCACAGTTGTCCAGGAAGGACTATACTTCAGGAAAAAAACAAGCACACTCAAACGTTTTCAACGTTTGTTTTAATCCCTTCCAACAACTTCAACACCCTGCACCAACAATAATCCCGAAAATAGAAGTGAAACCACATAATGTCAACAATAGAAATTATGATAAATCAGCCATAAAACATGCCCATGAAACAGTCCCAAGTATATAACCCGCTAATATGATTTCCTCCTCCTTTAAGAACCTGCAAATTAAAACAAAAGTAAATCAGGAGTCTTGCCTTCACGGGAGCACAAACATGGACTGCTCTTATACATCCCACGAAGAACCAATCCCGAGAATCATTTAAGACAACATTCAAGTCATTCGATCTCTTTCTCAGTATAGTAACTATTTAAGGATAAACTAACGCATTTTATTATTGTATTTAACCTTGTACAGTTGTTAAATTCAGGTTTGCTATTATTATTTAATTCATGTATGTGTGTGCGTGCATGTACCGTTACCTCAACAAGGATCTTCGTTGCATTTCTCCGTTTCTTTTGAGGGTCCAAGCTTCTTGCATGTCGCTGCTTCGGTGCTGCACTTGCGTGAACGTTTACGTGTTCCACCTCCACACTTTGCAGAGCATTTGGACCATTTACCCCAGGGCTTATAAGAGACATCTTTACGTGCAATAGTGCAAGGATAAAAAGCAATAAATTTATATCATAAATAATATTGTATTATTTTGTGAGAGCGACTGGACGACCGGCTTCTAAACCAATCAAACTGCTCGGTTCTATACCGGTAATATATATATATTCCACACAGACCGGCAAAAACTTTGTCATATTATGTTACTGAACATTATAGTCATCGATATAACATGTAATACACCGATCGTAAATTTTAGAACATTGTAGAGCTCGAATGGTTGCGTTATAACTCCTGACTAACATGGAACATGGACTATTGTCTAGGGTATCTAGATACTATTTAAAAACTTTCACTAAGAGATCACAATTTTGGAAATACATCTCTCTTTCTCCCCCCCCCCCCCCCACCCCCCTCCCCGCCCCTTGTCAATTTTGGAAATACATCACAATTTTGGAAATACATCTCTCTTTCTCTCTCCCCCCCTCCCTTCTTCTGGCTTGTATTTTAAAATTGCTCGTTAAGATACAAAATAAATGTTATTATTAAAATTCACACGCTACCTGGACACTTTCTGATGGTGCCGCAATCTCGTTTTTCTTCATCATCTCCAAGAGCAGAGCAGTCGTCTCCTCCGAGAGCAGGCGGAGGATTGGTACAAGTGCGGTATCGGATTTCGTTTCCGCCTCCACAACTCTTGGAACACGACGACCACCAGGTCCATTCATCGTAACCACCATCAACTGCAAAAAAAAGAATTGGAAGTGTTTCTTACAGCCTTTGTGATTGGCGGTGTACTCGCTTTCGTTTTGGTTTTCCACAATCATCGACAAAAACGTATGGTCTGTCATGCATGCTTGCGGCTCCGGTGGAGTGAACCCTTTGATGAAAAGTAAAGTCGATAATGTTTACCTTATATTTGACTTTGTAACCATGAAGCTCCGAACGCGATTGTAACTGTACTCGGTCTCTAACAGTAAAATGTACTTATTGTAAGAAAGATCAATCTATTCAAGCTTATAGATTTTAACATATATTAACATACCTTCATCACATCCGTACAGTTCAAGTCTAATGGCGATCCAACTCTGCCATGTTTTCGGATGAATCCTGAGGCATCGAGCGGTGATTGGTTTAGTTAGGACGTGCCCTTCTGCAAGAAGTTGTTGCGTGTTTCCCTGTATAACCTAAACATTCAGGAAAGAAATAATAAATTCCTTCGTCCTTAGATTTACTAATGGAGACACCATCCAATTCGGGCTGTTTATTTAGAGTCCTGAAGACCGAGAATTTTGTAACTATACATAATTATCGACTCATTACCAATAGAAGTTCCAAAATACGACATGCAGATGGGGCCGATACTTAATATTATTATATGACTGTGACGTAGTTTTACCATATAAGGTCGCAACAGAGTGCCGGTACGGGAGCGTATTACACACTTCAAATCCGTATTACACTGTAGAAAACCGGTTTGACCGGTTTAGACGCGCGCGTATCACAAATGAATCAAAGATTTTTCTGAGTGCAAGGTAAAACGGTGCAACGAAAGTCTATGACTTTTCAGATACAAGACTCTTCCATAGAAAGAAACTGTTACTGGATAATTTGTCAAGGAAGGGAAAGCACAGTTCAGTTGGTGGAAAGCGAACAATCGCCATGGGCAAACGGCAGTTTTGACTCCGTAAAGTTTTCCGCGCGATGCCGTCACTGTAAACACTGCAAAATGATTTTCGCCGTGTATGAACACTGTTTTAAGTGGTTCCTTTGCTGGAAGGGGTCTTAAACTTTCTACAACCAGGCAGGAAATCGGTGAGTTGTTAATAATCTATAACTTGACGACGTGTCGCGGTAAAAATCCTAGTTGTGTTAAAGTTTCAGATCCTTCAGCGTACACATTCGCTGGCTCTGTTCTTGTGTTTATTCCTTAACTACTCCGAGAAAATAAAAACCCTGTTTTGAGTACAAAGCTGCTTGCTATTGAAGAACAAAAGTGGTTAAAAGTTTCAGCGAAGTGATCGATTTCAACCGCTCGAAGCACGTTTGTTCGCTGAATATCTATTCTATCGAAGCAAGCATTTTCGTCTCCAGCGCACTTATCTCAGCACATTTAATCTGAATTGAACTTCGATCATATGGTGGCATAACTTCTTCATTAATCCCTCATTCGATGGTTTAGCGCGTAATACGGGCCGGCATTTTACTCGTTACTCGCATTTTTCCTCGCCCCGCGGCGGGGCTCGGAAAAATACGAGCAACTCGTAAAATACCGGCCCGTATTACGCGCTAAACCATCGAATAAGATGTATATGTACTCGAGCGTGTTAAATGAGCAACAATCCTTAGCATTTGGCATTATTATAAACAACACTAAATTAGTATTCTCTTTTTTAAGTAAACTGTCCTTGCTCTACTTCTGATTGCAGATTGAAATAAAGTTTGTGATTTAAGTCAGGAAAAGTAATGTTAGGAAACTGTAATCGCAGTGGAATGATAACCGTTCCTGTATCGAAAAAAAAATGCGTTTAACCTGTGAGGCAGCAAGTAAAAACGTTAGACAAACAATTTTGACGATAATTATGATTTACGGAAAATAATTAAAATCAAGATTAACGTAATACCTCATTATTCTTGTATGGCTCAAAATATTCACAGTCCAGGCTTGATGACAAGGTGTAAGTTTTCACATATTGTGCGTAATCAATACGTCCCTGTGTGGCAATCCTCGTAATCTTCGCAATTTTTGCAAGGTCCACTTGAATCCACTGATCTTCATCGAGATACTGAGAAAGCCAGCAACTGCCGTAGCTTCCATCGTTCTGGTTTCGAATTCTGCCTCGCTCTGGACCCCAGTATTGGTTGTATTGTGAAGTTGACGTCATGGCTGAGTTGGGGATCTTGTTTGGAAACTCAACACCAAAAGGAGAAGCACAGTCTGTAGTGGGAGGTTCAATTCCTGAAAAAAAAAAAAAGAAAAAAAAAGAGTAACATAAACAAGCAGTCTTGTTTTATTACCGTATAACTTCCCTGCACTATGTCTGTCTCAGTATCACATTGATAAAAATAAAGCCAATTAGCTTTCATATCGTAAAACTACGGTTCTTGAACTAGGTATAAAAGATATACGACATTATTTGGAACAACAATAAAACATCCTTCATGCTCTCAAAAAAGGTATTTTGCGATACATAGCAGTTGCGTTATTCAATTAATAGCATTGAGTACAGAATAATTGCCTAAAAGTCAGCGTAAACATAGTATAGTTGTATATACTTGTACCTTTTTGACAACCATAAAATTCTGCTCGCAGGGCAATACGGGTATTCCAAGACTCCGGGTGGATCCTGACAAACCTTGCTATGATCGGTGGATTAATATCATTCGGGACAACGCTGGACCTGTCTGAATTACCGGTGAAAACCTGACCAAGCATAAGAAAATATTATCAAATGTTCTAAAACGTGTTTCTTATATGTCAGCCAGCCCACTCCTTGAGTAATTCATTTCTGTAAGCATAGTTTATGTTGATCTCAGCTGGATAACCTGACAATTATTCTTGTCTCATAAGATTATTTTAGCAACGGAGAGGATATGAGCATATTTATGAGAGACGATTTATGACCCCGGGAATCTTTCATTTTTGAAATAGAAAAAATATCTCTATTCCGGTTGTCTCTCTTTTTTTTTTTTTTTTTTTTTCTCTCTAGCAATTTCTCCACCAACTAACTTAATACTTTATAATGAACTATAAAATCCCTGCTATACGTACCTCGCCGTTCGGTTCGTAATCCTCGAAGAAAACTCCGTCCTGACTGTAAGACAATCTGTAACTTTTCACCCACCAATCCGCATCTTGTCTTCCCTGAGTTGCGATCTTTTGAATTTTAGTATAATTACCAAAGTCAACCTGTAGCCACTGATTGACGTCAGTTTGAGCAGAACACCAACCACCAGTCTTTCCTCCGCCGGAGTGCAACCACAGTCTGCCGAATTCAGGTTTGCAGGAGTAGCTTGAGGATGTCATAGCGCTGTCCGGCACTTGACCATTTTCTAATCCAAGAGCTGTCATGCATGCTGGCGGCTCCGGTGGAGTGAACCCTTTCATACAAAAATAAAGTTGATAATTTTTCCCTAATTGTTTGAATTTGTAACCATGAAGCCCCGAACGCGATTGTAACTGTACTCGGTATCTAGCAGTGAAATGTAATTATATAAGAAGGATTAATCTATTCAAGCTGGGTTTTGATATATACTATAACATACCTTCTGTACAACCGTACAATTCAAGTCTTATGGCAATGTAACTCTGCCATGTTTTAGGATGAATCCTGAGGCATCGAGCGAAGATCGGAGTAGTTAGGATGTGCCCCTCTGCAAGAAGTTGTTGTGTGTTTCCCTGTATAACCTGAACATTAAAAGAATAAATAATCAATTCCTTCGTCCTTACAGAAACCGGATTTTTCATTTAGAGTCCTGGAGACCGAGACTTATGTAACTATATATAATTATCGAGTCATTATCAATAGAAGTTCCAAAATACGACATGCAGATGGGGCCGATACTTCATAGTACTCGAGCGTGTTCAATGAGCAACAATACTTAGCATTTGGCATCATAATAAAGAACTAAAAACAATTAAACTTGTACTTTTCTAAGTAAACTGTCAATGCTTTACTTTTGCTTACAGATTGAAATAAAGTTTGTAATTTACATCATTGAATACAATGTTAGGAAACTGTAATCGGTAATGATAACGATTCCTGTATCGAACAAAAAAATGCGTTTAACCTGTCAGGCAGCAAGTAAAACCGTCAGACAAACAATTTTCACGATAATTTTTATTCACCTAAAATAATCAAAATCAAGATTAAAGTAATACCTTATTATTCTCGTGGGGCTCAAAATATCCACAGTCCAGGCTCGATGATAAGGTGTACGTTTTCACATACTGTGCGGCATCAATACGTCCCTGTGTGGCAAGTTTTGTTATCTTCACGATTTTCCCAAGGTCCACTTGAATCCATTGATCTTCATCGAGATACTGGGAAAGCCAACAACTGCCGTAGTATCCATCATTCTGGTTTCGAAGTCTCCCTCGCTCTGGACCCCAGTATTGGTTGTATTGTGAAGTTGACGTCATGGCTGAGTTGGGGATATTGTTTGGAAACTCAACACCAAAAGGAGAAGCACAGTCTATAGTGGGAGGTTCAAATCCTGAAAAAATAAATAAATAAATAAATAAACAAACATTCGTGGTTTATTACGGTAAACATTTGATAAAAATAGAGCCTATTGGCCTTGATATCATAAAACTAATGTTCTTGAACGAGGTAAAAAAGATATAAGACATTATTTGAAACAACAAAAAGTTATCTTTCATGCTCTCAGAAAGGTATCTTGCAATACATAGTAGTTGCGTTATTCATTTTAATAACATTTAGTTGGGGTCAGTTGCTTATAAGTCAGCGTAAATAAAGTATAAGTTGTACACTTGTACCTTTTTGACACCCGTAAAATTCTGCTCGGAGGGCAATACGGGTATTCCAAGATTCCGGGTTTATCCTCACAAAACGTGCTATGATCGGTGGAATAATATCATTCGGATAAACGCTGGACCTGTCTGAATTACCGGTGAAAACCTGACCAAACATAAGAAAATATTATCGACCCATGTTTTAAAAGTGTTTTTTATATGTCGGCTAGAACACTCCTTTAGTGATATATTTATTCAAAGCAGAGTGTACGTTGATCTCAGCTGAAAAACCTGACAATTTTTCTTTTTTTTTTTTTTTTTTTTTTTTTTTTTTTTTTTTTTTTTTTTTTTTTAAGATATTGGCAGGAACACTCGACTGAAAGAGTGAGCAAATATTTAAAAAATTTTAAACTTTTTAATATTCTTAAAAGACCTCGCGAATCTGTTAATTCTCATTTAGAAAAGACCTTTAGGTTATTCCTGACGTATTAACCAATTTTTCCCAATTCTCTTTATCATGGCTATAAGTCTCTACCAACTAACCAAAACTCGGTACTGCGAGTTAAAACTATATAGTTAACTATAAAAATCCCTGCTACCTTGTATTCGCCGTTCGGTTCGTAATCCTCGAAGAAAACTCCGTCCTGACTGTAAGACAATCTGTATGTTTTCACCCACCAATCCGCTTCTTGTCTTCCCTGCGTTGCGATCTTTTGAATTTTAGTATAATTACCAAAGTCAACCTGTATCCACTGATTGACGTCAGTTTGAGCAGAACACCAACCACCAGTCTTTCCTCCGCCGGAGTGCAACCACAGTCTGCCGAATTCAGGTTTGCAGGAGTAGCTTGAGGATGTCATAGCGCTGTCCGGCACTTGACCATTTTCTAATCCAAGGGCTGTCATGCATGCTGGCGGCTTCGGTGGAGTGAACCCTTTGATGAAAAGTAAAGTTGATAACCAAGAAGTCCGAAACGCGATTGTAACTGTACTCGGTCTCTAACAGTGAAATGTACTTACGACAATAAAGATCAATCTATTCAAGTATATAGGCTTTAATACACAACATACCTTCTGTACACCCATACAATTCAAGTCTGATGGCGATGTAGCTCTGCCATGCTTTTGGATGAATCCTGAGGCATCGAGCGAGGATCGGTTTAGTTAGGATGTGCCCTTCTGCAAGAAGTTGTTGTGTGTTTCCCTGTATAACCTGAACGAGGGTGAGAGAAAAAATATAATCAATTCCTCCGTCCTTAAAGTTTCTTAATGGAGACACCATCTAAACCAGGATGTTTATTTACAGTTCTGCAGACCGCGAATTCTGTAACTACATATGATTATCGAGTCATTATTGATAGAGATTTGCAAGCCAGATTCCAAAATACGAGAGATGGGACCAAATACTTCAGTATTACTCTAGCGTGTTAAATACGCAACAATCTTTAGCATTTAGCACCATTATAAACAACAATAACAATTGAAATTTGCACTTTTCTAAGGAAACTGTCAATGCTCTACTTTTGCTTACAGATTCAAATAAAATTTGTGATTTGAACCAGGGTAAAAAAGGTTAGGAAACTGATACCGTAGCTCCTCTAGGAATGACAACGATTTTTGTGTAAAACAAAAATCCATTTTCCTTGTAAGGCAGCAAATAACATTTAGAACACCAATTGTGACGGTAATTTGCTGTACAGAATTTAATGAAACTCAATATTAAAGTAATATACCGTATTATTCTCGTATGGCTCGAAATATCCACAGTCCAGGCTTGATGACAAGGTGTACGTTTTCACATACTGTGCGTAATCAATACGTCCCTGTGTGGCAACTTTTGTTATCTTCACAATTTTTGCAAGGTCCACTTGAATCCACTGATCTTGGTCGAGATACTGGGAAAGCCAGCAACTGCCGTAGCTTCCATCGTTCTTGTTTCGAATTCTGCCTCGCTCTGGACCCCAGTATTGGTTGTATTGTGAAGTTGACGTCATAGCTGAGTTGGGGATCTTGTTTGGAAACTCAACACCAAAAGGAGAAGCACAGTCTATAGTTGGAGGTTCAAATCCTGAAAAAAAAAAGAAATCGTGTTTTACTACCGTATGATTTCAACGCAGTTTGTCTTTCTCGATATCACATTCCTTGATAATAATAATAATAATAATAATAATAATAATAATAATAATAATAATAATAATAATAATAATAATAATAATAATAATAATAATAATAATAATAATAATAATAATAATAATAATAATAATAATAATAAATGGCCTTCATATCGTGAAACTACGACTCTTGAACGAGGCCAAAATACATATAACGTAACTGATTTGAAACATCAAATTTGAAATCACCCTACATGCCCTCAAAAAGCCATTTTTCAATACACCACCAGTCGCGTTAGTCATTTTAATATAACACCTGATTTGAAACATCAAATTTGAAATCATCCTACATGCCCTCAAAAAGCCATTTTGCAATACACCACCAGTCGCGTTAGTCATTTTAATATAACACTGAATCTAAGTTAACTGCCCAAAAATCAATGTAAATATAGTATAATTATATTCTTGTACCTTTTTGACAACCATAAAATTCTGCTCGCAGGGCAATACGGCTATTCCAAGACTCCGGGTGGATTCTGACAAACCTTGCTATGATTGGTGGATTAATATCATTCGGAACAACGCTTGACCTGTCTGAATTACCGGTGAAAACCTGACCAAGAATAAGAAAATATTATCAAATGTTCTAAAACTTGTTTCTTATATGTTAGCCAGCCTACTTTTCCAGTATTTTATTTCTGCTAGCATAGTATATGTTGATCATAGCTGGATAATGTGACAATTACTCTTGTCTTCTAAATATATTTTAGGAACTGCAAGGAAGTGAGCATATTTATGACCCCCGGGAATCTTCCATTTAGGATAAAGAAAAAATATCTCTATTCCAGTCGTCTTAGCCTGAGCCTTTTTTTTTTTTTTTTTCATTTCTGTAGCCACTAGTCTCCACCAACTAACTTAAGCCGGTATTAACTTAAAGCTATATAATGAAGTATAAATCCCTGCTATACGTACCTCGCCGGCATTTGGTTCGTAATCCTCGAAGAAAACTCCGTCCTGACTGTAAGACAATCTGTACGTTTTCACCCACCAATCCGCTTCTTGTCTTCCCTGAGTTGCGATCTTTTGAATTTTAGTATAATTACCAAAGTCAACCTGTAGCCACTGATTAACGTCAGTTTGAGCAGAACACCAACCACCAGTCTTTCCTCCGCCGGAGTGCAACCACAGTCTGCCGAATTCAGGTTTGCAGGAATAGCTTGAGGATGTCATAGCGTTGTCCTGCACTTGACCACTTTCTAATCCAAGGGCTGTCATGCATGCTGGCGGCTTCGGCGGAGTGAACCCTTTGATGAAAAGTAAAGTTGATAACCAAGAAGTCCGAAACGCGATTGTAACTGTACTCGGTCTCTAACAGTGAAATGTACTTACGACAATAAAGATCAATCTATTCAAGTATATAGGCTTTAATACACAACATACCTTCTGTACAACCGTACAATTCAAGTCTGATGGCGATGTAGCTCTGCCATGCTTTTGGATGAATCCTGAGGCATCGAGCGAGGATCGGTTCAGTTAAGATATGCCCTTCTTCAAGAAGTTGTTGCGTGTTTCCCTGTATAACCTGAGCGTGGGTGGGAGAAAAAATAATAAATTCCTTCGTCCTTAGGGTTTCTTAATGGAGACACCATCTAAATCGGGCTTTTTATCTACAGTCTTGGAGACCGCGAATTCTGTAACTACATATGATTATCGAGTCATTATTAATAGAGATTGGAGAGCCGGATTTCAAAATTCGACTGATGGGGCCGATACTTCAGTATTACTGTAGCGTGTTAAATGCGCAATCGTTTAGCATTTAGCACCATTATAAACAACAAAAATTGAAATTTGCAATTGGCGTCATTAGAAACGACGACTGTCAATGCTCTACTTTTGCTTACAGATTGAAATAAAGTTTCTGATTTGTATCAGGGTAAAAAAGAATAGGAAATTGCAATCTCGTAGCTACTCTAGGAATAACAACGATTTTTGTGTGGAACAAAAATGCGTTTTCCCTGTGACGCAGCAAGTAACAATTAGAACACCTGAATTGTGACGATAATTTGCTGTACAGAATTTAATGAGACTCAATATCAAAGTAATACCGTATTATTCTCGTATGGCTCGAAATATCCACAGTCCAGGCTTGATGACAAGGTGTAAGTTTTCACATACTGTGCGGCATCAATACGTCCCTGGGTGGCAATTTTTGTTATCTTCACAATTTTTGCAAGGTCCACTTGAATCCACTGATCTTGGTCGAGATACTGAGAAAGCCAGCAACTGCCGTAGCTTCCATCGTTCTTGTTTCGAATTCTGCCTCGCTCTGGACCCCAGTATTGGTTGTATTGTGAAGTTGACGTCATAGCTGAGTTGGGGATCTTGTTTGGAAACTCAACTCCAAAAGGAGAAGCACAGTCTATAGTTGGAGGTTCAAATCCTAGAAAAAAAAAAGATCGTGTTTACTACGACCGCATGGTTTTCTCGCAGTGTGTTTGTCTCAATATCACATATGTTGATAAAAAAGAAGAAGCCAGTTGGCCTTCATGTCGAGAAACTACGACTTTTGAACGAGGTATAAAATATACATAATAGAATTTGTATCTTCAAATTGAAATCATCTTACATGTCCTCAAAAAGCCATTTTGTATTACATCACTTGTCACGTTATTCATTTTAATAACATTGAGTCTAGGTTAATTGCCCAAAAATCAACGTCAAACTAGTATAGTTTTATTCTTGTACCTTTCTGACATCCATAAAATTCTGCTCGCAGGGCAATACGGGTATTCCAAGATTCCGGGTGGATCCTGACAAACCTTGCTATGATCGATGGATTAATATCATTTGGAACAACGCTGGATCTATCTGAATTACCGGTGAAAACCTGACCAAGCATAAGAAAATTTTATCAGTCCATGTTTTAAAAGTGTTTCTTATATGTCGGCTAGCACACTTCTTTAGTAATATATATATCCAAAGCAGTCAGTGCACCTTGATCTCAGCTGAATAACCTGACAATTTTTCTTGTTTCTTAAAAACAACGGCAGGAACACTCGACAGATAAAGTAAATATATATTTTACGTTTTTAATCATTTTTTTCTTAATATTCTTAAAAGACCTAGCGAATTGTTTAATTCTCTTTTAGAAAAGATCTTGGGGTTTCTAACGTAGCAGCTAATTTTTCCCAATTTTCTTTATCATAGCTATCAGTCTCTACCAACTAACTAAAGGTTGGTACTGAGTTGATAATATATAATTAAATTAACTATAAAAATCCCTGCTACCTTGTACTCGCCGTTCGGTTCGTAATCCTCGAAGAAAACTCCGTCCTGACTGTAAGACAATCTGTATGTTTTCACCCACCAATCCGCTTCTTGTCTTCCCTGCGTTGCGATCTTTTGAATTTTAGTATAATTACCAAAGTCAACCTGTAGCCACTGATTGACGTCAGTTTGAGCAGAACACCAACCACCAGTCTTTCCTCCGCCGGAGTGTAACCACAATCTGCCGAATTCAGGTTCACAGGAGTAGCTTGAGGATGTAATAGCGCTGTCCGGCACTTGACCATTTTCTAATCCAAGGGATTTCATGCATGCTGGCGGCTCCGGTGGAGTGAACCCTTTGAAAGTAAAGTCGAATATAATGTTTACCGTATTTCTCGACCTCTAATAGTAAAATGTACTGATGACATTAGGAATATCAATCTTACTAAAGCTTAGAGTTCTAAATGTATAACATACCTTCTTTACATCCGTAAAATTCAAGCCTGATGGCGATGTAACTCTGCCATGTTTTTGGATGAATCCTGATGCATCGAGCGAGGATCGGTTCAGTTAGGATGTGTCCTTCCGCAAGAGTTTGTTGTGTGTTTCCCTGTATAACCTAAACATTAAGAGATTGAAGAAATAATCAATCTCTTTGTCCTTAGAGCTAGTAATGGAGACACCATCTAATTCGGGCATTTTGTGTATAATCCTGAAGACCGAGAATTTTCTAACTTTATTAAATTATCAATTTACGACAGATGGGGCCGACACTAATCATTATTACTCCAGCATGTTATATGCGCAACAATCCTTAGTATTTGGCATCAATATATACAACTAATTTTTTTTATTTGCACACTTTTCTAAGTAAACTGTCAATGCTCTACTTTTGCTCATAGATTAAAAATAGTTTGTGAAATGCATCAGGGAAAATAATGTTAAGAACTGTAACCGTAGCTCCTCTAAGAATGACGGATCAGTTTTGTGTGGAACAAAAATGCGTTTCCCCTGTGAGGCAGGAAGTAACATTAGAAAACCAATTTGACCAATAATTGGCTGTACAGAAATTAATCAAACTCAAGATTAACGTAATACCTTATTATTTTCGTATGGCTCAAAATATCCACAGTCCAGGCTCCATGACAAGGTGTATGTTTTCACATACTGTGCGTAATCAATGCGTCCCTGGGTGGCAATTTTCGTTATCTTCACAATTTTTGCAAGGTCCACTTGAATCCACTGATCTTCGTCGAGATACTGAGAAAGCCAGCAACTGCCGTAGCTTCCATCGTTCTGGTTTCGAAGTCTGCCTCGCTCTGGACCCCAGTATTGGTTGTATTGTGAAGTTGACGTCAAGGCTGAGTTGGGAATCTTGTTTGGAAACTCGACACCAAAAGGAGAAGCACAGTCCGTAGTGGGAGGTTCAATTCCTGAAAAAAAAAAGAAGATAAACAAACATTCGTGTTTTATTACCGTAAAATTTTGATAAAAATAGAACATATTAACCTTGATATCATAAAACTACGGTTCTTGAACGAGGTAAAAAAGATATAAGACATTATTTGAAACAACAAAAAATTATCCTTCATGCTCTCAGAAAGGTATTTTGAGTTACATAGTAGTTGCGTTATTCATTTTAATAACATTGAGTCCAGATTAACGCCCAAAAACCAACGTCAATATAGCATAGTTTTATTCTTGTACCTTTTTGACATCCATAAAATTCAGCTCGCATGGAAATACGGCTATTCCAGGATTCCGGGTGGATCCTGACAAACCTTGCTATGATCGGTGGATTAATATCATTCGGGACAACGCTGGACCTGTCTGAATTACCGGTAAAAACCTGACCAAAATAAGATAAATAATGTAATCAATCCCTGTCTTAAAAGTGTTTTTTATGTCGGCTAGCACACTGCTTTAGTGATCTATTTATTCAAAGCAGAGCGTACGGTGATCTCAGTTGAATAACCTGACAATTTTTTTTTCTTAAACATATCGGCACGAACACTCGATTGAGAAAGTGAGCATATACTTTAATATTTTCAATTTTTTTAAATATTCTTAAAAGACCTCACGAATCTTTCAATTCTCATTTAGAAAAGACCTTTGCTATTCCTGATGTATCAGCCAATTTTTCTCAATTTTCCCAATCAGTCTCTCCAACTAACCAAAAGCCGGTACTGGCTTAATAATATATAATCAACTATAAAAATCCCCGCTACCTTGTACTCGCCGTTCGGTTCGTAATCCTCGAAGAAAACTCCGTCCTGACTGTAAGACAACCTGTAACTTTTCACCCACCAATCCGCTTCTTGTCTTCCCTGAGTTGCGATCTTTTGAATTTTAGTATAATTACCAAAGTCAACTTGTAGCCACTGATTGACGTCAGTTTGAGCAGAACACCAACCACCAGTTTTTCCTCCGCCGGAGTGCAACCACAATCTGCCGAATTCAGGTTTGCAGGAGTAGCTTGAGGATGTAATAGCGCTGTCCGGCACTTGACCATTTTCTAATCCAAGGGATTTCATGCATGCTGGCGGCTCCGGTGGAGTGAACCCTTTGAAAGTAAAGTCGAATATAATGTTTACCGTATTTCTCGACCTCTAACAGTAAAATGTACTGATGACATTAGGAATATCAATCTTACTAAAGCTTAGAGTTCTAAATGTATAACATACCTTCTTTACATCCGTAAAATTCAAGCCTGATGGCGATGTAACTCTGCCATGTTTTTGGATGAATCCTGAGGCATCGAGCGAGGATCGGTTCAGTTAGGATGTGTCCTTCCGCAAGAGTTTGTTGTGTGTTTCCCTGTATAACCTAAACATTAAGAGATTGAAGAAATAATCAATCTCTTTGTCCTTAGAGCTAGTAATGGAGACACCATCTAATTCGGGCATTTTGTGTATAATCCTGAAGACCGAGAATTTTCTAACTTTATTAAATTATCAATTTACGACAGATGGGGCCGACACTAATCATTATTACTCCAGCATGTTATATGCGCAACAATCCTTAGTATTTGGCATCAATATATATACAACTAAATTTTTTTATTTGCACACTTTTCTAAGTAAACTGTCAATGCTCTACTTTTGCTCATAGATTAAAAATAGTTTGTGAAATGCATCAGGGAAAATAATGTTAAGAACTGTAACCGTAGCTCCTCTAAGAATGACGGATCAGTTTTGTGTGGAACAAAAATGCGTTTTCCCTGTGAGGCAGGAAGTAACATTAGAAAACCAATTTGACCAATAATTGGCTGTACAGAAATTAAT
The DNA here is from genome assembly GCA_964036295.1 of Plumapathes pennacea. Taxonomy (NCBI): domain Eukaryota; kingdom Metazoa; phylum Cnidaria; class Anthozoa; order Antipatharia; family Myriopathidae; genus Plumapathes; species Plumapathes pennacea. Next base: position 36,280,701 of record OZ038463.1, on the reverse strand, counting down.
CAAACTCAAGATTAACGTAATACCTTATTATTCTCGTATGGCTCAAAATATCCACAGTCCAAGCTTGATGACAAGGTGTATGTTTTTACATACTGTGCGTAATCAATGCGTCCCTGGGTGGCAATTTTCGTTATCTTCACAATTTTTGCAAGGTCCACTTGAATCCACTGATCTTCGTCGAGATACTGAGAAAGCCAGCAACTGCCGTAGCTTCCATCGTTCTGGTTTCGAAGTCTGCCTCGCTCTGGACCCCAGTATTGGTTGTATTGTGAAGTTGACGTCAAGGCTGAGTTGGGAATCTTGTTTGGAAACTCGACACCAAAAGGAGAAGCACAGTCCGTAGTGGGAGGTTCAATTCCTGAAAAAAAAAAGAAGATAAACAAACATTCGTGTTTTATTACCGTAAAATTTTGATAAAAATAGAGCATATTAACCTTGATATCATGAAACTACGGTTCTTGAACGAGGTAAAAAAGATATAAGACATTATTTGAAACAACAAAAAATTATCCTTCATGCTCTCAGAAAGGTATTTTGAGTTACATAGTAGATGCGTTATGCATTTTAATAACATTGAGTCCAGGTTAACTGCCAAAAAATCAACGTCAATATAGCATAGTTTTATTCTTGTACCTTTTTGACATCCATAAAATTCAGCTCGCATGGAAATACGGCTATTCCAAGATTCCGGGTGAATCCTGACAAACCTTGCTATGATCGGTGGATTAATATCATTCGGGACAACGCTGGACCTGTCTGAATTACCGGTAAAAACCTGACCAAAATAAGATAAATAATGTAATCAATCCCTGTCTTAAAAGTGTTTTTTATGTCGGCTAGCACACTGCTTTAGTGATCTATTTATTCAAAGCAGAGCGTACGGTGATCTCAGTTGAATAACCTGACAATTTTTTTTTCTTAAACATATCGGCACGAACACTCGATTGAGAAAGTGAGCATATACTTTAATATTTTCAATTTTTTTAAATATTCTTAAAAGACCTCACGAATCTTTCAATTCTCATTTAGAAAAGACCTTTGCTATTCCTGATGTATCAGCCAATTTTTCTCAATTTTCCCAATCAGTCTCTCCAACTAACCAAAAGCCGGTACTGACTTAATAATATATAATCAATTATAAAAATCCCCGCTACCTTGTACTCGCCGTTCAGTTCGTAATCCTCGAAGAAAACTCCGTCCTGACTGTAAGACAATCTGTAACTTTTCACCCACCAATCCGCTTCTTGTCTTCCCTGAGTTGCGATCTTTTGAATTTTAGTATAATTACCAAAGTCAACCTGTAGCCACTGATTGACGTCAGTTTGAGCAGAACACCAACCACCAGTCTTTCCTCCGCCGGAGTGCAACCACAGTCTGCCGAATTCAGGTTTGCAGGAGTAGCTTGAGGATGTCATAGCGCTGTCCGGAACTTGACCATTTTCTAATCCAAGGGCTGTCATGCATGCTGGCGGCTCCGGTGGAGTGAACCCTTTGATGAAAAGTGAAGTCGATAACAATGGAGCCTCGAACGCGATTGTAACTATATTCCGCGGCCTCTAACAGTGAAATGTACTTATGACAAGAAAGATCAATCTATTAAGTATATAGGCTTTAATATAACATACCTTCTGTACACCCGTACAGTTCAAGCCTGATAGTGATGTAACCCTGCCATGTTTTTGGATGAATCCTGAGGCATCGAGCGAGGATCGGTTTAGTTAGGATGTGCCCTTCTGCAAGAAGTTGTTGTGTGTTTCCCTGTATAACCTGAACATTGGTGAGAGAAAAAATAATCAATTCCTTCGTCCTTAGATTTACTAATGGAGACACCATCTAATTCGGGCTGTTTATTTAGAGTCCTGGAGACAGAGAATTCTATAACTATATGTAATTATCGACTCATTATTAATAGTCTGGAATCCGGACTGCAAAACACGACAGATGAGGCCGATACTTCATTATCACTCCAACTTGTTAAATGCGCATCAATCCTTAGCACTTGGCATCATTATAAACAACTAAATTTTGAATTTGCACTTTTCTGAGTAGACTGTCGCTGTTCTACTTTTGCTTACAGATCGAAATAAAGTTTGTGAATCGAATCAGCTATAATAATGTAAGGAAACTGTAATCGTAGCTATTCTAAGAATGGAAACGATTTTTGTGTGGAACAAAAAATGCGCTTTCCCTGTGAGGCAGCAAGTAACATTTAGAAAACTAATTGTGATGATAATTTACTGTACAGAAATTAGTCAGACTCAAGATCACGTAATACCGTATTATTCTCGTATGGCTCAAAATATCCACAGTCCAGGCTTGATGACAAGGTGTATGTTTTCACATACTGTGCGGCATCAATACGTCCCTGTATGGCAATTTTTGTTATCTTCACGATTTTCTCAAGGTCCACTTGAATCCACTGATCTTCGTCGAGATACTGAGGATACCAGCAACTGCCGTAGCTTCCATCGTTCTGGTTTCGAAGTCTGCCTCGCTCTGGACCCCAGTATTGGTTGTATTGTGAAGTTGACGTCATGGCTGAGTTGGGGATTTTGTTTGGAAACTCAACACCAAAAGGAGAAGCACAGTCTATAGTGGGAGGTTCAAATCCTGGAAAAAGAGATCGTGTGTTATTACCGTATGATTTCCTCGCAGTTTATCTGTCTCGATGTTACATTCGTTGATTAAAAAACGAATCTTGAACGAGGTATAAAATATATGTATATATATATATAACATAAATTGGAACATCAAATTGAAATCATCCGACATAAAATGCTCTCAAAAAGCCATTTTGCAATACATCACCAGTCGCGTTAGTCATTTTAATATAACACTGAATCTAGGTTAACTGCCCAAAAATCAACGTAAATATAGTATACTTATATACTTGTACCTTTTTGACATCCATAAAATTCTGCTCGCAGGGCAATACGGCTATTCCAAGACTCCGGGTGGATCCTGACAAACCTTGCTATGATTGGTGGATTAATATCATTCGGAACGACGCTTGACCTGTCTGAATTACCGGTGAAAATCTGACCAAGCGTAAGAAAATATTATCAAATGTTCTAAAACGTGTTTCTTATATGTTAGCTGGCCTACTTTTCCAGTATTTTATTTCTGCTAGCATAGTGTATGTTGATCATAGCTGGATAATGTGACAATTACTCTTGTCTTCTAAATATATTTCAGGAACTGCAAGGAAGTGAGCATATTTATGACCCCCGGGAATCTTCCATTTTTGATATAGAAAAAATATCTTTATTCCAGTCGTCTCAGCCAGTCTCAGTCTTTTTGTTTTTGTTTTTTTGTTTTTTTCATTTCTCTGTAGCCACTAGTCTCCACCAACTAACTTAAGCCGGTATTAACTTAAAGGTATATAATGAAGTATAAAATCCCTGATCCGTACCTCGCCGGCATTTGGTTCGTAATCCTCGAAGAAAACTCCGTCCTGACTGTAAGACAATCTATAGCTTTTCACCCACCAATCCGCTTCTTGTCTTCCCTGAGTTGCGATCTTTTGAATTTTAGTATAATTACCAAAGTCAACCTGTAGCCACTGATTGACGTCAGTTTGAGCAGAACACCAACCACCAGTCTTTCCTCCGCCGGAGTGCAACCACAGTCTGCCGAATTCAGGTTTGCAGGAGTAGCTTGAGGATGTCATAGCGTTGTCCGGAACTTGACCATTTTCTAATCCAAGGGCTTTCATGCATGCTGGCGGCTCCGGTGGAGTGAACCCTTTGAAAGTAAAGTCGAATATAATGTTTACCGTATTTCTCGACCTCTAACAGTAAACACTGATGACATTAGGAATATCAATCTTACTCAAGCTTAGAGTTCTAAATGTATAACATACCTTCTTTACATCCGTAAAATTCAAGCCTGATGGCGATGTAACTCTGCCATGTTTTTGGATGAATCCTGAGGCATCGAGCGAGGATCGGTTCAGTTAGGATGTGTCCTTCCGCAAGAGTTTGTTGTGTGTTTCCCTGTATAACCTAAACATTAAGAGATTGAAGAAATAATCAATCTCTTTGTTCTTAGAGCTAGTAATGGAGACACCATCTAATTCGGGCTTTTTGTGTATAATCCTGAAGACCGAGAATTTTCTAACTTTATTAAATTATCAATTTACGACAGATGGGGCCGACACTAATCATTATTACTCCAGCATGTTATATGCGCAACAATCCTTAGTATTTGGCATTAATATATACAACTAATTTTTTTTTATTTGCACACTTTTCTAAGTAAACTGTCAATGCTCTACTTTTGCTTATAGATTAAAAATAGTTTGTGATATGCGTCAGGGAAAATAATGTTAAGAACTGTAACCGTAGCTCCTCTAAGAATGACGGATCAGTTTTGTGTGGAACAAAAATGCGTTTCCCCTGTGAGGCAGGAAGTAACATTAGAAAACCAATTTGACCAATAATTGGCTGTACAGAAATTAATCAAACTCAAGATTAACGTAATACCTTATTATTCTCGTATGGCTCAAAATATCCACAGTCCAGGCTCCATGACAAGGTGTAGGTTTTCACATACTGTGCGTAATCAATGCGTCCCTGGGTGGCAATTTTCGTTATCTTCACAATTTTTGCAAGGTCCACTTGAATCCACTGCTCTTCGTCGAGATACTGAGAAAGCCAGCAACTGCCGTAGCTTCCATCGTTCTGGTTTCGAAGTCTGCCTCGCTCTGGACCCCAGTATTGGTTGTATTGTGAAGTTGACGTCATGGCTGAGTTGGGGATCTTGTTTGGAAACTCAACACCAAAAGGAGAAGCACAGTCTATAGTGGGAGGTTCAAATCCTGGAAAAAAAGATTGTGTTTTATTACCGTAAGATTTCCTCGCAGTTTATCTGTCTCCATGTTACATTCGTTGATTAAAAAACGAATCTTGAACGAGGTATTAAAAAAAAAAAAAAAAATATATATATATATATATATATATATATATATATATATATATATATATATATATATAACATAAATTGGAACATCAAATTGAAATCATCCTACATGCTCTCAAAAAGCCATTTTGCAATACATCACCAGTCGCGTTAGTCATTTCAATATAACATTGAATCTAGGTTAACTGCCCAAAAATCAACGTAAATATAGTATACTTATATACTTGTACCTTTTTGACACCCATAAAATTCTGCTCGCAGGGCAATACGGCTATTCCAAGACTCCGGGTGGATCCTGACAAACCTTGCTATGATTGGTGGATTAATATCATTCGGAACAACGCTTGACCTGTCTGAATTACCGGTGAAAACCTGACCAAGCATACGAAAATATTGTCAAATGTTCTAAAATGTGTTTCTTATATGTTAGCTGGCCTACTTTTCCAGTATTTTATTTCTGCTAGCATAGTGTATGTTGATCATAGCTGGATAATGTGACAATTACTCTTGTCTTCTAAATATATTTCAGGAACTGCAAGGAAGTGAGCATATTTATGACCCCCGGGAATCTTCCATTTTTGATATAAAAAATATATATCTATTCCAGTCGTCTCAACCAGTCTCAACTTCTCTTTTTTTTTCTTTTTTTTTTTTTTTCTTTTTTTTTTTAATTTTTTTCATTTCTCTGTAGCCATTAGTCTCCACTAACTAACTAAAGCCGGTACTAACTCAACACTGTATCAAGAAGTACAAAAACCCTGCTACGTACCTCGTCACTCGGTTCGTAATCCTCGAAGAAAACTCCGTCCTGACTGAAAGACAATCTGTAACTTTTCACCCACCAATCCGCTTCTTGTCTTCCCTGAGTTGCGATCTTTTGAATTTTAGTATAATTACCAAAGTCAACCTGTAGCCACTGATTGACGTCAGTTTGAGCAGAACACCAACCACCAGTCTTTCCTCCGCCGGAGTGCAACCACAGTCTGCCATATTCAGGTTTGCAGGAGTAGCTTGAGGATGTCATAGCGTTGTCCGGCACTTGACCATTTTCTAATCCAAGGGCTGTTGTGCATGCTGGCAGCTCCGGTAAAGGGAACCCTTTGATGAAAAGTAAAGTTGATAACCATGAAGACCAAAACGCTATTGTAACTGCACTCGGTCTCTAACGGTGAATGTACTTTTGACAAGAAAGATCTATCTATCCAAACTTATAGGTTTTAATATATAACTACCTTCTGTACACCCGTACAATTCAAGCCTGATGGCGATGTAACTCTGCCATGTTTTTGGATGAATCCTGAGGCATCGAGCAAGGATCGGTTTAGTTAGGATGTGCCCTTCTGCAAGAAGTTGTTGTGTGTTTCCCTGTATAACCTGAACATTGGTGAGAGAAAAAAAAAAGATTTCCTTCGAGAATTCCTTTGTCCTTAGAGTTACTAATGAAGGCACCTTCTAATTCGGGATTTATTTAGAGTCCCGGAAACCGAGCATTCTGTAATTATATAAAATTTTAGAGTTATTAATAGAGATTTGAAAGCCGGATTCCAAAATACGACATGTAAATGGTGCCAATACTTCATTGGTGCTCCAGCGTGTTAAATGAGCAACAATCCTTAGCATTACTTTATTTATTACTCTAGCATGTTAAATGCGCAACAATCCTTAGAATTTGGCATTATTATAAACAACAAAATTTTAAATTTGCATTTTAAAAGTAAACTGTTAATGCCCTAACTTTGCTTATAGATTGAAATAAAGTTTGTGTTTCGTATCAGGGTAAATAATGTTAGGAAACTGCAATTGTAGCTCTTCTAGGAGTGTAAGGAACAAAAATTGCGTTTTCCCTGTGAGGCAGCAAGTAACATTAGAAAAACAATTTTGACGATTCATAATTTACTGTACAGAAATTAATCAGACTCAAAATTTATGTAATACCGTAATGTAATACCTCATTATTCTCGTATGGCTCAAAATATCCACAGTCCAGGCTTGATGACAAGGTGTACGTTTTAACATACTGTGCGTAATCAATACGTCCCTGTGTTGCAATTCTCGTTATCTTCACAATTTTTGCAAGGTCCACTTGAATCCACTGATCTTCGTCGAGATACTGAGAAAGCCAGCAACTGCCGTAGCTTCCATCGTTCTGGTTTCGAAGTCTGCCTCGCTCTGGACCCCAGTATTGGTTGTATTGTGAAGTTGACGTCATGGCTGAGTTGGGGATCTTGTTTGGAAATTCAACACCAAAAGGAAAAGCACAGTCTATGGTGGGAGGTTCAAATCCTAAAAAAGAATTGGAATATCATTAAATTTCAACATCAATATCACGTTCGTTGACCGTGTTTTGCTACCGTATGTCTTTCTTCGTATCTTGAAACTACGATTCTTGAGAGAGGTGTAAAAGATATATGACATTTTTTTAAGCAACAATCATCATCGTAAATGCTCTACAGCGATTGCTCTGGATTGCTCTAAATTCGAATCTGGTACACAGAAGGAGTCTTGTAGCGAATTTAAGGAAATCTGTGGAGTGGAAATTGCGCGATCGCGTTGCCTTGATCACAGTTTTTCATTGAGTATACAATAAAATCCCACAAAAGCCAACTAAAAAGGTATCATCAGTAGACTACTCTTGACGATTCAATTATATTGTGATCTGCCGGACAAACTTTATGTCAAGTTTAAGTCCAATTGCATGTGGGGAAGAAACTTTTATTGTTTTCTCTCTTCCTATTGGCTGAAGGGTGTTTTACTCAGTTTTTCCTTCAGGACTTGGAAAAGATATTTAGTTTTCCTAGATTTTCATTGCAAATTTTGACCGTGAATATCTCTTCAATGATGTGTGACGCTTGCCCCATATCGTTTACTGTAAGTGTTGTTTAACCTGGGGAATACTTAAGAAATATATAACGCGTCACCGTGTAATATAGCTTCATCTAAACACGCGGGAAGTTTGGAGAACACGAGAGTAGCGTAAGGAAATCACGAGGCCGCCGAGTGGTTTCCGGCAAATCTTGTGTAGATAAATGTTCAACTCATTCAAGTGCCTGAATTTGTGCTGACAACTCCTTCCCACCAAACCATCGGTCCACTTGGCGACGACTTACCTTCAGTGCAGCCGTAAAATTCTGCTCTCAGGGAGATATGTGCTGACCAGGCTTTAGGATGAATTCGTACAAATCGGGCAATGATTGGTTCGTCGAGAGTGTTGGTCACTACTCCATATCTGTCTGTATTACCAGAAAATATCTGAAGAAGTAGTTAACAAAAGTAAGTTTTACTTTACTGACTAACTACAGTTACCGCGTCAATGCAGTTTTATCAGTATTCATAATATATTTTATGTATTTATAATATAATTTATTTTATATGTATATTTTTTTAATTTGGTTACTTCTTTTTCTTTTCTTGGTTTTGTCTGCATTTTAGACAAACCATGCCACATGTAGGTATTTGATGCATTCGGCAAATGGCAAACATTTGCTTTAAAGTCGAGCTGGAATGTAAGGGGGCTCCCAGGGAGGGATCAGATGACATTTTACCAAACACCAATGGTTTAGAGTTTAGTTCAGGGCTTATTTTAACCATTACTTAATTTAAAGTGGAGTTACTCCAAGATTAACTCTTTTTCTTTCATTTTCCTGACCAGTAACTGCCGGATTTTAATAAAGCACTAACAATTAAAATGTTAGTTCTATCTCAAAACCTATCACGGAAGTGTAATGATCGAAAATTCCAAGCCCATTTTCAAATTTAAACTGGTTAAAGACAGAATATTTTACCTAATCCAGGATTAACCTATGTTCCTTTTTGAACCGGTCAGATAAACTGAAGCGACGACTGTCTTTTTACGTATAAACTAAATAACATAAGCCAATTTCAAATAAAAAGTGACACAATATTACCTTGTCCTCTTCGTAATTTTGAAAGAAGACACCATCATTGCTGTAGGAAATCCTGTAGCTGGTCACCCACTGATTGTAGTTTTGTCTTCCCTGTGTGGCAACTGCTTGAGTTTTTACATATTTTCCAAAATCAACCTGAAACCACTGATTCACGTCATTTATTGCAGAACACCAAGCTCCCTGATATCCATCCGCTACGTCTTGGTGCAACCTTCCTGATTTCGCAGTGCATGCCACACTCGAAGCTGTCAAGGAAGAGTCGGGGACTTGGCCGCTTTGTAGTCCCAGCGGTGCCAAACATGTGGGTGGAGATGGGGGAGTAAAACCTGGAAAAATGAATATATCGGGCGAGATAAATAGACAGAATAGGTAGATGGTGGATGGACATAAAAAGATAGATGAATAACTAAATACTAGACAGATACACACATATTTTAAAAGTGGGTTTTCAGATTATTGTCGAATATGATGTAATTGCTTTGGTTTTCCATAGTCCAAAAACCGCTTTTGGACTTTAACCCTCGAACGTACAAATAGAGGGGAGGGGTGGGGTCGGGGGTGTTGCCAATGACCGTGTACTTCAGGAAAATTATAAAAGCTCGCCGATTTCTTGCCTTTTACAGCATGTTACAGTGCACTGCTCTTCACTTACCTGAGATACACTAAACACAGTTTAGTGTAGTTCATTTCAGACAGATAAATATGGCAGCGAGAGGGCTAAAGTTGAGTGTGAATCTTAGCTAAGAAATACCTTTCAAGGTGAATCTTAATTTAGTAAAAAAATGTGCTCTACCAGACTCGCATCCATAGAATTCCAGACGCATTGTAGTATGACCATACCACTTCTTAGGATTAACACGAATGTAACGTGCTACAATTGGTGGATCCAGAGATTTCTCAACTACACCGTTCCTGTCAGTGTTTCCTTTGAATTCCTGAAAGGATTTAGGTGACCACAATTAGGAGGCCGAGCGTAAATATTGACAAACATGAGGACAATTGTTGCAGGAAATCTGTATTTTGTAGTTGGATCACTTACCCGGGGAGTGTCAAACTCTTGGTTCAGGTAATCCTGGAATATTCCATTATCCTGGCTATAGGACAATGTATATTCGGTAACCCATTGGTTTGCCTCGTACCTCCCCTGTGTGGCAATTTTTGTCACCTTCACCGGTTTACCGAAATCCACCTGGATGAACTGACCAATGTCGTTTGTTCTGGCCAACCAACCCCCGTATCGGCCTCCAGCGTTGGTCATCATAAGGCGGCCATTTGAAGCGACACCATATGAGTTAATAACCGAGGAGGCTGTCATGGCAGAGCTGGGTATTTGACCGGATTGTAGTCCAAGGGCTTCGTCGCATTCTGTGTGTGTGAGAGAAAAATACATTTTTCGTTTTTGATATTTTTATTATGTCATTTTGTATCCACTGTACTTCTCACAGCAACCCTCCACGTTTGGCATCAATAACTTTTCCAATCTTTTGCTTTCTCGTAATATAAAATGTATTTTTACATTATGTAAATTAGGCATCGTTCTTCTAGAGCCGATATAGAAAACGCGTAGCAGTCCCAAAACACAAACACTCATTTCACATATTTTCAAATAGACAAATGCTCAAGCTTACCTCCAACAACATGCCCTTCAAAAATAAATAGAACAAACCGTCGTTAAAATTTCTTTTAAAATTTGGGTCTAATGTTAAGAGATTTCCTCTTAGAAATATAATAAAATGGAATAGTTTTATGTCAATTTGTGTAGTACACAGTGTGCGTATGAAGTGTGACGATAATAATTTAAAAACTTACAAAGGTTGAAAAATGAGTGAAAAAATAAACACGAGACGTCTTTTCCTTGAATGCATCAATGTATATGTTTCTAGCTTATTTCCCAAATACGTTTCAACTACTGAACTTCTATAATTCGAGCTGTAAAAAATTTGGCCTGGCAAAACGAGGACACAATGTGGTGGCAACATGATGTTTCCAGGATGGACAAAACGTGCGGCAACAGTTGCGCTAAGTGTTGACACAACAAATGTTTCTGAAGTTTTCCAGATTATTTTGTGTGTGTCCAGGACACAAATTTTGCGTTCGCAACAAATGTTTGCGCGTGGCGCCGCGCTAGCAATTATGTTACCGCGACAATGTGCGCAGAGCGCAGAGAAGTTCGCTTGCTTTTTATCATGTGAAACCCTGTATATGTTGACTTACATGAAGGATATCGCAGAACTATTGCATCGCGGGCGCGCAAAGGCATGCACTGATGCTAACGCGTACCCTTCATGTAGATCAATATATAGGGTTTTACAAGATGGGATTAGTACTTACCTTTTGCTGAAAATGTGACTATCACAGAGTTAATGAATTATAATTTTGCTCTGAAGTGGAAAATCGCCCGAGGAAGCTTTTAGTCAGTTGAATAAAGATGATGTTCTAGAAAATAAACGAGGAAATGTCGTTCTGCCCAGTAAGAATGACACTTGAACTGCGCTGTTTTATGTGCTTTTTCCGAACTAGGAGCAGCGCCGCTTGCTTGTCTCAAAATATTTCGGTTTTGCGGTTTTCTCGACAATTTCAAGACAATTCGCATCTGAGCACTTCTGGTTCTCTATACTTCAATTGGGAATGTCGCTTTTGCAAGAATTGAGGCGATTGAAGTTGAAATCACATTCTTCGTCCAAGGCACTGTTGTCAGCGCTCTGTCTGTCCTTTCATTGATAATGAAACTATTAGCCAATCACAAAGCGAGAAACGTGGTACTAATGAAAATAACAAGTATAATAACTTTAATTGTTTCAGTGTCAGCGTAAAATTATAGCAGTTTAACACAATTTTACAATTTTACAATTTTAGCAGTTTAACACCACTAAATGGGACGCTAGTCGCAAAATCGTCGATTTTAATTCCAGCACCTAGATTCGACGTTACAGCGACGCCGAATTGTATTCATCTTAGGAATTAAATTCGTCCAACACGCATTATCCGTCTATTAAATGGTTGTTCGATCGATTTAGACGTGTCGCAGCAACGACGCATCGAATGAAATGCATAAATTAGTACATGAACTTTTTTAGCCGACTGAGAATAGAAGAGGATTCACACATGGAATTAAATTTGTCGTATGTATCAGAGCGACATTTACCTCGTCTAATGGACGAAGTTAATATGAATTAAATTCGTTTGAAAAAAATTCGACGACTATGCGACGCATAAACCAGGCCTAAGAAACAGTAATTTACGTGGATATATTCTTAGTCGGTTAAGACCTCTAAATAATGTTTAGCGATATTAGTCAAATATGTAAAGCTTCTGCAGGGACTCGAGCAGTTTGTAAAACAATCAGCAATTAACAGAAAATATTCCCGCACAAAATCATGTTAAGCAAAATTAGTATACCAGCCCTGATACATTCGTCAGTAAATACCTTGCCCATGTATTGCGATATTTCAATGCATACACCTTCAGAGCATTTGGTAAAAAACATTGAGCAAAATTAAGTTAAGCAAGAAATAGAAGAAACAGGCGTGGATAAACAGAAACAGTCGAAGACAGCGCGATATATGAACAAACAAAACTTCAAGAATTGGTTGGTTTCTTGGTCGAGCCAAAGAAATAAATAACACACATCAACATACCAATTCCAAGGACTACCAGAAATGCAATGAGGGCAGAAGACACCATTTATACAAGGAAGGAATTACGAGCTCCACACCCCTGCTTCATCTAGTGTACACTGGCTCACGCCAAATATGGCAGGTTTATAATTAGGCAAAGCGTCGCCTGGTTATTTCGCTGATTCTCATGCAACAAATTTACATGTGTTGAAGTCTAGTGGGCGCCGCCAAGTCATGCGGTATGAATTTCTTCTACTCTCTCGGATGAGAAGGACTCAAAGGCTGGAAAATAGTTTTTTCCATCATGCACACCTTCGTGTTCGCTCCTCCAACAACATTGAATATCCAGTCACGCGAGTTACTCTGCCAAACGCATCCATGAAAATTATAAAGATGAGTTTGAAGGCTTTTTTCCTCTCCATATCTGATACAAAGTTTTATCAACAAGACTTACATGAGTAAAACCAGGCAAAATTTCCAAACAAAACTTAATATGCATGAGAAGTGTAATTGTCAAGTCTTCGCCTTAAATAGCAACCACCCCCTTACTGACGTCCGAAGATTGAAATGCGTTAGTGTTGGATGTTGCAGGGAAACGTTTGCATAATAAGAGGTGAAAACTTGTTTAGCACAGGATCTTTTTCACTATTAACATCTATTATGCTCAGTGAAAACATAAGTATCCCACTGTTCTACGCTCAGAACGAATTTGTTTTGACAGCCAGATCAGATTGTGGTCACGCTTTTGTTCGTGGTACAAAGAGTCACGCCCGATGGTTGCCTCGTCCCCAGTCGCTCCTCCTCGATTCCAACTAGGTGCGCGAGGAAATATGGGAAGGGGAGGGAGGGCACGCTCACGCTCGTCCCCAGCTTTCTCGCGTTCGCTTTTCGCTGGGGAAGGGGGAAGAAGAGACTGTGGAGGAGGCAGGTCCGATGGTTGATTTTCTGTAAAAACAGTTTCTTTTTTTTTTTTTTCTTCTTTTTTGAATTATTGACATATTTCTTGCCCAATCCATTCTGTGTTACGAAATTTCCCGTTTTACTATACGCGAAAAGTGAAACCACCCGGCGATACCTGTTATCAACTTGTCAGCGTGAAGTGTTTTATGCAACCGAAATACCACGTGACTCAAGAGCTGCGCATTGTTTAACCTTCAAGCGATGCAAGCGCTCTGATGTGCACGTTTTCTGAACAGCCGATATTCTTCTCTGGTTTCGACACGAATAAAATAGTCATTAAAAACGACAAATAAATTGCCTTTTTTCTAGAGGAAGCAAACGGCCGCAAGAAGAAAGCCAAGACGTTTAAAGGCGAGTCCGGCGATCATAGCGATCATGTGGAAACCACTCAAAGGAACGTTTTCATTGCTTGTTTTAATCCCTTGCGCAAACTTAACACCTTGTACCAACGATAATCCCGGAAATAGAGGTGAAACAAACATAATGTTAACAATAGAAATTATGGTAAATCAGCCATAAAACATGCCCATGAAACAGTCCCAAGTATATAACCCACTAATATGATTTCCTCCTCCTTCAAGAACCTGCAAATTAAAACAAAAGTAAATCAGGAGTCTTGCCTTCACGGGAGCACAAACATGGACTGCTCTTCCACATCTCATGAAGAACCAATCCCGAGAATCATTTAAGGCAGCATTCAAGTCACTCGATCTCTTTCTCAGTATAGTAACTATTTAAGGATAAATTAACGCATTTTATGATTGTATTTTATCTTTGATGTTACGACAGTTGTTAAATTCAGGTTTGCTTCTATTATTTAATTCATGTCTGTGTGTGTGTGCATGTACCGTTACCTCAACAAGGATCTTCGTTGCATTTCTCCGTTTCTTTTGAAGGTCCAAGCTTCTTGCATTTCTTTGCTTTAGTGCTGCACTTGCGTGAACGTTTACGCTTTCCACCTCCACACTTTGCAGAGCATTTGGACCATTTACCCCAGGGCTTATAAGAGACATCTTTACGTGCAATAGTGCAAGGATAAAAAGCAATAAATTTATATCATAAATAATATTGTATTATTTTGTGCGCGGTCGGTCGGTCGACCGGCTTCTAAGCCAATCAAGTGCTCGGTTTGATATTCCAGTAGTTAATAAATGTATTCCACAGACTGGCAACAATTTTGCCGCGCGTAAAAAACGCATGTTGTTCCGGACACAGGCTGTGTCTGTTAAGGGCCTGAAACTTTTTTTTTTCTTTTTTCAGATGAAGTCCTTGCCTTACTAATAAACAAAATGTCGAGCTCAACGAAGTCATATTACGTTACTGATCATTATGTAGTCATCAATATAGCATGTAGTTATACACCGATGATAAATCACCTCCCCCTTCCCCGCCCCTTGCCGATTCTCACTTCATCTGGCTTGTATTTTAAAATTGCTCGTTAAGTTACAAAAAAATGTTATGTTTAAAATTTATACGCTACCTGGACACTTTCTTATGGTACCGCACTTTCGTTTTTCTTCGTCATCTCCAAGAGCCGAGCAGTCATTTCCTCCAAAAGCTGGCGGAGGATTTGTACAGGAGCGGCTTCTAACTTCGTTTCCGCCTCCACAACTCTTAGAACACGAAGACCACCAGGTCCATTCATCGTAACCACCATCAACTGCAAAAAAAGAATTGGAAGTGTTTCTTACAGCCTCTGTGATTGGCGGTGTACTTGCTTTGGTTTTGATTTTTGACAATCATCGGCAAAAAGGTATCTACAACCCTAGTATAACATACTATAGCTCTAAGCTATAGTATCATTGGTAATTTTATCGGAGGGTAGGTTAGACCCGATCATTTTCGCTGTGCATAGCAATATTTCATTGACAATACACAATTAAGAGTGATATATATTTTCTAGTTGTAATTACCTGGACATTGCTTAGTATTGCATTCCTCCGTCTTTTCGGCAGGTCCCAAACTTTCACAATCTTTCCCGCCATTTGACGGAGGGGGGTTTGTGCACGAGCGGCTACGAGTGCGTTCACCGCCTCCACATTCCTTGGTACACTCGGTCCAGTCTCCCCACTTGCTATAACCACCATTCTCTATTGTAACCAATTGTAAGAATCAATAACCTTACTATTAAAGTGAGAAAACACACAAACAACAATTCGAGGTGCTCGTGACACCACACTTCAGTCACTGTTTTAGATGTGTTTAAGGTAAGGCTATTCCTTGAAGTTAAAGATATTCAATTTTCTAGCAATATTGACTTAAAATACCCTACATTCATTTTTAGACTTATATCTTCCCGTTGCTCTGTTGTAAAAGTACTGGAAGCTTTGCTATTTCCAAGAAAAAGAAGTTGAAATCACGATTCGAAAAGAAATCATAAAAATAAATAAATAAATAAAAACATTAATTGCATTCTATTTTCCCTTTCAGCAGTAGATGGTACAAATTCAACTGCTTCAGCTTTCCTACCTGGACAGCCGTTGTTGCATACACCGTTCTCTTTGGCTGGTCCTAGTCTAGCACAATCTTTACCGCCGGGAGCTGGGGGAGGGTTAGTGCATGTGCGAGTTCGCTGGTATGTACCATCCCCACAAGACTTCGAGCACTCGCCCCAGCTTCCCCATGAGCTGTATCCTCCATCACCTGTAAAAAGCAAAAAGGAGGCAAGATTAAAGTAACTATGGCAACCATATTATTTTGCCCAATCTGCCATTTTCAAGGGTCCGGAAATCGAAAGCCAATTATTAGCAATCCTGGTATTCACCACGTGACTGACATTCATTACCTCTAATATTATTAATATTAATATTGTTACTATTATTATTATTATTATTATAAAACTGGAAACCGAATTCGGGTTCCTTACCGTTTGTACAACCGTAGAACTCTATTCGCATGGCAATGGCTCCTTGATAAGTCTCCGGATGAACTCGGAGGTAGCGTGCCATGATTGTAGGCTCAATCTTATTGTACACAACAGTGTACCTGTCAGTGTTTGCAGAAAACACCTAAAAAAACATTTCAAATTTGTAATAAAATGCCTGAACTGATAAAAACCGGATGTTTCATGAAGCATTGAAAGTGTTTCAATATACTGGTAATATTTGATAATTATTTGAGCCAAAAAAATCGTACGGCTGATAACAATATCGCAACTACTCGAAAATAGACGACGTCTATCTTTTGAAGTACTAGGAGATCATGGAATATATTGATGATAACCTGACCTAAAATAAGATTACCGTTTGTCTTAATATTCCAATCATATACTAAAAGTAACTGCATACTGCTAGCTTATACCTTGGTCCATCCGTCTTGCTGATATGGTTGGAAAGAGAAGCCATCTTTCCCGTACTGCAGACTGTAGCTCTTGACGTATTGATTGGAACCCTGCCGACCCTGACTGGCTACCCCCGTGACACGTGTTTGTTCGCCAAAATCAACCTCAAACCACTGCCTGTTATCTTTCATCTTAGCAATCCAAGCACCCCCTACTCCAGTACCCGGATGTTGGTGCAGTCTGCCTGCTGTAGGACCGTACGTAGTGCTCAACTCGGAAGAAACTCGTAATGCGGAGCTGGGGATACTACCGTCTTGCATTCCGAGAATGTTGTCGCAGACAGGTGCAAAAGGAACTTCAAATCCTAAAAAAGGGAGGACTTGGGTTTTAAAACCTTATTCAAATGAAAGCTGACTAAACTATTAAATCATACCATTTTCAGCATTGTATTTGGTCTTGTTGATTAGTCATTGGAACTTGAGGCACTTAAACTCTGTGAGACATTGCCACAGCAATAAAAAGAGACCTGCTACGCCAGTTTCTAGAAGAATAGTATAGTTTTTAGAAGAATAGCATGATCGAGCATACTTTTACCCTTACCTTAGATTATTGTAATTTTATCTTTTACCTCTTATCCTTTTATACCCTTTTTGGAACAGCATAATTTGTTACTTCACTTTTGTAATTATATTTTATCATTCTCCATATTATGTATTTAAGCTTATAGACCCACCTTTTTATTACTATTAGAATATTATATTGTAATTGGTTGTTGAAAACAGCTAATAAAATATGTATGTATGTATGTATGTATGTATGTATGTATGTAACTTAAAGTAACTTCTTATTAACGGAACGCCCAATCTACCGAACCTGCTTTAGACAAGTGATGCCCGACTGAAGTGCGTTGATAGAAAAGACGAAAGTTAATTAGGAATATTCCCAACTTTTGTGATTGTCTATTTAGTGATTGGCACCTATGTAGAAACGTGCTGCAAATAAAAGGCAGATGTATATATTTAATCATTGATTCAGTTTAAACCTCTGCAACCATATTTTCTTTTAACCTTATGATTGATCCTTATGCTTTGCGTCTGAGACAGATACAGCCCTCAATATTTGCGTTTTTTTTTTAGTTAAGAATTGATTGCCCAATCAGCTTTATTTTCATCTGAGCACTACTATCAACTGTATGATATTTAATATCTGGAACAAGATGGCTTTTAAGACTTGGAAAAGTGCTGGTGCAGAAACTAAAACATTTTTTTTTTATTCATTTGCTTGCGAGTTTTAATCTGATGTAATATTAATTGTTTGATGTCTGTCATACTTCCTTACCTTCTTTGCAGCCATACATCTCAAACCTCAATGCAATATGTGAATTCCACGTCTTGGGATGGATTCGAACGTGACGGGCAATGATAGTGGGATCGAGAATGTTACCCGCAATGCTGTCTCTGTCTATGTTGCCGGCCATCGCCTGAATAAACCAAGCGATCAGCTTCAATCTTCTCATTCAGTTTTTCAATATGTTGATATTTTTAGGGCAGTGTCATGAGATGCGCATGCGTGCGCGTTGGGTCGAATTTTGAAAACATTCGCCCAATGTTTTTAAGTTTAAAATCCAAGATGGCGTCCACAACAGCGGCGAGCGGCAGATCCATCGCCGGTATGGACGCCATTTTGGATTTCAAACGTGAAGACATCGTTTATATATATAGACAATACGTAAAACAGATAAATACCAACCCTGCCGTTATCATAAGCCACAAATCGAGTCCCATCTTGGCTGTAACTCAAGGTATAATCCTTCACCCATTGGTTTGCATCAGCTCTGCCCTGTGTGGCGATTTTGGTGACCTTCGCTTCTTTGGCAAGGTCAATCTGGAGCCACTGTCCAATATCGTTGTATTTAGTAAGCCAACAGCTCCCATAAGAACCTTCGTTTTTGTTGTTCAACCTGGCGCGCTCTGGGCCCCAATACTGGTTGTACACCGACGTTGCTTTAAGTGCTGAGTTTGGAATTTGACTGTTCTGAACGCCGAATGGTGAGGCGCACTTAACTACGGGAACCTCAAAACCTGAAATAACAGCATGTGGATTAATGCACAATGTTCTAGATTACACTCTTCCAGATATTTTAATATATAATATATTTAGTCTAAAAACGAATAAAATGAGGGAAAACATCTGGTTTAATTGTAGTGTGTTTGGGCAGTTACCAGTCTGCGAATGCGAATACAAGTACGTTGGCGAGGTCGAAAAGTACCGTCCACAAAACTGAGCGGACAAACGACTCCCGTGGCGTCACAAATTTGTCCAATTGTAATTTAGGTATCAAAACAACAACAAAAAAATAACAACAATAAAACAAAGGAATTAACCATTATTTCATGATTTCGTATTGGTCGCTGTTGAGACAGCCTACTGTTTAACGCTATAGAAATCGTTCGTCGACTCGGATTTGCAAATTTTATATTTATCAGATGACATGCCTTTATGCAAGGTCTTTCATAAACACCTGTTAAATGACATAAGGTCATCATACCTTCTCTACAGCCGAAAAACTCCACCCTCATAGAGATGTGACTATGCCAAGATTCAGGGTGGATCCTGACAAACCGCGCAATGATTGGTGGATTGATGGCGTTTGTAACAATGCTTGATCTGTCCGTATTTCCAACAAAAACCTTTTGAAAACAATATTAAAAAAAAAAAGGATTACAGTCAACTCTCTCTAAGCGGACACCTCTCTCAATTGGACACCTCTCTAAGGCGGACAGCATACAGAGTTTGGTCCTTGTCGATTTTTTATTGTTTCTCTGTAACTGACCTCTCTCTAAGGCGGACACCTCTCTAAAGGTGCAGTAATACGGTAATACGGGCAACAAAATCGTGCAACTTGTCGCGCAACATTGTTGCGTTGCAAGTTGAAGAGCGATGTTGCGCGTATTTCCGCTCACGCAACAACAAAAACTTGTAGCATGACTCTGTTGCAAATAGACACAAAATTCGGCCGCGTGATTGGTCAGTTTGATTTACAAGATGGCGGCCGAGGAGTTTTGTTGCGTGACAAGTCGCAACGACACTAGTAATACGTGCAACAATCTCAAATTTTGTTGCAGAAAGTAGAAGCTCGTTCTACTTCTGAAACAAAATTTTACAACTTGCAACATCTGTCGCGCGGCAAGTTGCGCGAGGGGTGGTAATACGCGCAACATCGTTCTTCAACTTGCAACGCAACAATGTTGCGCGACAAGTTGCACGCTTTTGTTGCCCGTATTACTGCACCTTAAAGCGGACACAAAACCTAGTCCCAAGGGTGTCCGCCTTAGAAAGAGACTTCACTGTAACACAGGACGCTGTTCAATGACTATTTAATGTTCATACAATATTTAATTCCTGCATCTGGATCACATCCGTTTATACCCTCTTACCTTGTGTTCGTGGTTAGGTCTGTACTCCTTAAAGAAAACTCCGTCCTGACTGTAAGACAGTCTGTAACCTTCCACCCACTGATCCGATTCTTGTCTTCCCTGTGTTGAGATCTTTTGCATTTTGGCGTACTTGCCGAAGTCAATTTGAAGCCACTGATGGATGTCATTTACAGCTGCACACCAGGCCCCAGATTTTCCACCACCAGAGTGTAACCACAGTCTTCCAAACTCGGGTTTACAAGCGTAGCTGGATGACGTCATGGCTTGGTCGAGGACCTGACCATTTTGAAGGCCGAGTTGTGACATACATGTCGGCGGCTTTGGTGGAGTGAAACCTTAAAAAATATTAAAATGTTTTTGCTGAAGTGAAAAGTTAGATTCGTTTGGGAATTTGAAACTTAAATATGTAATACCCACATCCCAATTTTCCGGCAAAATGTATTAAAATTCGCCTTAAATTCCATAATTTAGAAAAATGGCCATACTCAGTGTCAGGGGAAACGGAACTATTTGTTCGGGTCGTTTCGTGAGCCAGGAGGATGTCCATAATTTATACGTTTGTAAAATTGTCGCAAAAAAAAACAAAGAAATCAATAATACACCAGGGACCGCATAAACGTGTATATGGCATGACGAAGGCAACCACAAGCACTTTGCGATATGCAAGCAGCGGCAAAGATAGACATATTCTAAAATAATATTTACATATTCTAAATTGTATAAACGGAACGTATAAGATGTAGGTAATTATGGGCTTTTCTTTCTGACTTTCTTTTCTGGCATCTGTTAAACGAAATTTATCAAAAAATTTCGACCCATAGTTTTGGGTGCGTACATTAAATCTTGCGGTGAAGCTGAACCTATTTTTCTCCGAGATTATCAATAATGCATGTTTTGTTGGACTATTTCACTACTCCATGCCTCCAAAACCCTCAGAGCGACAGAACTTCTGCGAAAATAGTATTTCTAGTATATAGAAGCAACTGTACCTTCTGTGCATCCATACAGCTCGATTCTCATCGCAATATGTGAAGACCAAGTTTTAGGATGAATCCTGAGGCAGCGGGCAAGAATTGGTGGACCAAAGATGTGTCCCTCTGCCAAAAGCCTTTGTGTGTTTCCTTCGATAACCTGCATGAACGTAAGGATAGTGACGTTCTTTTCAATGTAATCTCTGGTTAGAGTCTTGGCAAAGGGTGTCGTTTCAAACCTGTCCAATTACTATTCGTGTGTACGGCTCCATTCTATAATCTTTGCCAACTGCAGTCTGATCCTCTCTTCTATTTTGTCACTTTAATATATTTATTGACTTATACCAGAATCAAAACCCTTGTAACCTAATTCTAATATTGTTCACTTCTCCATTCAGACTAACTACAAAAACAGATATGTTGTTTTACGTTTTACTTCTTTAAATTTCAATGCTAAATGACAGCTTTTCAAAGAAGAAAGGACATATTGGTCACCGCAAAATAAAAGGACAAAGCATGATACCTTGTTGTTCTCATACGGTTCAAATAACTCGCAATCGACGCTCGAGGACAAGGTGTAAGTCTTAACCCACTGATTACTATCTTGTCGGCCCTGTGTAGCGATCCTCGTAATTTTCACCACTTTTTCAAGATCGAACTGAATCCACTGATCTTGGTCGTTATACTGAGAAAGCCAGCAGCTTCCGTAGTTTCCTTCGTTCTGATTGCGCAACCTGCCTCGCTCAGCACCCCAGTACTGGTTGTACTGTGAGGAAGCGGTCATAGCCGAGTCGGGGATCTTGTTTGAAAACTCCAAACCAAATGGGGAAGCGCAGTCTATCTCTGGAGGCTCAATTCCTAAATTATCGAGATAATGGCGATAATTTTGTGATATAGGCGTCTTCACATTCTAACTTCGAGTTAAAACTGATATATTGTTAAACTTATCCAAATGTCAAATCCATCTTTGAATGCGTTTTGGATTTGACAATTTTCTTTTTAAAAAAATTATTGAATGTAATTGGAAAATATTATCGGATTTGACTTCGTTCGACTGTTAGACCCACAAGTGGCGGGGAGAGGAGCAAATCTCAGCAAAAAGGAAGTTCAAAGACCGCCTGTATCGAAGATGAATTATAACCGGATCGAAATGTCCTCGCTTTCTGAATTTTTGAGCAGTGTTTATCGTGTAACATAAAATACTATCTAGACATAGTTTCTTGGTTCAGCAGCATGGCATTTTCCACTAAGAAAAGCCAGAACATAATAAGAATGTAAAAATACTACTTACTAGTTAATCATAGTGACAAACAACTAGTGTAAAACCCTCACTATCTCCCACCTTCAGTGCAACCATAGAACTCAGCTCTCATGGAAATATGCGAATGCCAGGTCTCTGGATGGATGCGCACAAATCGAGAGATGATTGGTGGATCAAGGACATGACTGACAACTGAAGATCTGTCTGTGTTTCCTTCAAAGTCGACCTGGACAGAATTTGTTGAACAGAAACCAGAGATTGAGGTTATGGTTTGAGAATACTTTTTGTAAAGAAATATATTAGCAATACACAACTGCCAATTAACTGACGCAAAATACTAGTAGTCGGAATTCTACGTTTCGAAGGAAATTTTTTGATTCCTGACTCAAAACAACTAAACAGACTGCAGCTTCGACCATGGGAAAAAAGTACCAATCCTTGCCACTTGAAGAAAAACAATTACTATCCCTTTGTCCCCAAATGTCATATGAAGGATAATAAACAAAATAAAACAAAAGCAAAACAAAAATACAAACAAGGAAAATAAATAAAATGCTACATTCATTCATTTCACCAATCAGCAGTTGCAAGTCAGCCATAGGTGGTAAATTTTACATTTTAAATAATTTTGCTTACTTTGTCTTCACCACCGGACTTGTATTCTTCGAAGAACACACCATCGTGACTGAACGACAACCTGTATCTCGTCACCCACTGATCCGATTCTTGTCTTCCCTGTGTCGAAACTGCTCGGATTTTGGCGTACTTGCCAAAGTCCACTTGAAGCCACTGATTGACGTCATTTGCAGCCGCACACCAGCCCCCAGTCTTACCTCCGCCAGAGTACAACCACAGTCGCCCATATTCAGGTTTACATGAAGCGCTGGATGCCGTCATGGCTTGATCTTCAAGTCGGTTATTTTGAAGCCCCATAGGTGTCATGCAAACTGGGGGTTCCGGTGCTTTAAAACCTTATAATGTAGGAATAAATCACTAATCAACTTTATTCTAGCTTAATGACCCTGACTATGAAAAGAACAACTTCTCATTAACCTGTAATGGGTCAGCTGACACGGCACTCGCCACGCGAAAACAAGATCCGAGTATGGGCGCTTTGAGCAGCTAGGCCTCTAACTGCTTGGGGTATGGTACAAGTCAGTCGTCTTACCTTCTGTGCATCCGTACAGCTCTAGCCTCATCGAGATGTGTGTCTGCCACGATTTCGGGTGAATTCTTAAGCAGCGGGCGATTATTGGCTCGGCCAGAATGTGCGCTTCGGGGAGAACGTGCTGTGTGTTGCCTTGAATTTCCTGGAAATAATATCGAGTGTAACGGTCATTGCGGACGTCGCAAATGGTAACGGTAATATCAAGGACATAAAAGTTTCTTAACCGTATTGCTGAAATCACAAAAAGAAGTTTTATTTCTAATTTAGAAAGACAAAAATTACAAATAAGGCTGCGTCTCACATTTTTGTGCAACAGCTCTCAGCCGCATGTCGACACAGAGATGGAATTATGACCTTTGAGAGTTGGACAGCAACTCTACGTACCTGGTTGTTGTTGTAAGACTCGAAGAGTCCGCAGTCAAGACTGTATGACAAGGTGTAACTCTTCACATACTGTGCAGCGTCTATTCGTCCTTGTGTAGCAACCCTGGTGATTTTTACAATTTTTCCAAGATCAACCTGAATCCACTGATCGTGGTCGTTAGACTTAGCAACCCAGCAACTTCCAAAGTTTCCTGAGTTTCTGTTACGAATTCTAGCTCGTCCTGGACCCCAGTACTGTGAAGATTGTGAGGATGCTGTCATGGCTGAGTTGCGGACTTTATATGAAAACTCCACACCAAAAGGGGAATCGCAGTCTGTCTTCGGAAGTTCAAATCCTAAAATATTGATTTTAAAGTTTTATAAAAATTTTTTTTCAAGCTTGCATTGTTTGATAATATCTGAGATCGCTCTTAGTTTGACTTATATGCGAGGGTTATTAATTAGGGCTGCTATCTCAAGTTTTGATTTTGTCTGCCTGTTAGTTTCGAGCAACCTCCTTCATGTAAAGACTGATAGAACACCCGTTCCGAATAATAAGCCACTGAAGCCAACAATTTCAATTTTTAAAGAAATAAAAGCATCATTAGGAAATTAGTTAATTAAGATTAATCCTGTGGATGTAATTACTCGTAACACCGAACAATTACATATAAAAATCCCTCATTTTTCTTACCTTCAGTGCAACCAAAGAATTCAGCTCTCAAAGAAATGTGTGCATTCCAGGCCTCCGGGTTTATTCGCACAAATCGAGAGATGATTGGTGGATCAAGAAGATGACTGACAACTGAGGATCTGTCGCTATTTCCTTTAAAGTGGACCTTTAGGTAATGGAAAATATTGTTTTGGTCGTTCTGAAGAAACTCCTGAATTTGCACATGTAGAATGAAAACTCATGAATGTCAAATAATGAAGTCAGGATTCTGCGAGTCTAATGATTCCAGGATTCCCGGCAGAAAACAACCAGATAGGTGAAGCTTCGATCAAGGAAGAAAGTCTCTTTTAATTTTCAGCCATTTGAAACAATCACAGTTTTGATATTTTGTCCCCACATGCAAAGCAAAGAATATGAAATGTGCTCATAAAGCTCAAATTGTCTGAATATTGCATGTAAAAATTTTCGACTTCGAGTTTTCGTTTTAAGGTCTGCACACACGAGGCTGGATGCGGGGACATGTTCCTTGAGGTGTTCACACGGAAGAACTCTCTAGTCGCAGGGAGGGGTAAAATACCCTTTCTGATTGGTTTATTTTGCAGCTCACACGAGGCGACAATCGCATTTTTTTATATTTTCTCGCCGCGCGTTTAAATTAAGGGGACATGTCGCGGCTACAAAATTTTGACCTCGCCACAAGATTTCTTAATCGATCGTTTTCGCGCCTGTGTCGACCTTTAAGGTTCAGGAGATGCAAATAAAATGGTTTTCTTACTTTTCCTTCGCCACCTGACTTGTATTCTTTAAAAACCACACCATCGTAACTGTAGGCTATACTGTATTGCGTCACCCACTGATCCGAAAATTCCCTTCCCTGTGTCGATACTCGTCGTATTTTGGCGAACCTGACAAAGTCGACCTGAAACCACTGATTGACGTCATTTACAGACGCGCACCAGGCTCCTCCGCCAGTGTAAAACCACAGTCGTCCATACCCAGGTTTGCAGGTGGTAGAAGCTGTGGATGCCGTCATCATTTCGTCCATAAGTCGGCCATTTTGAAGTCCCATGTTTGTCATGCAAACTGGAGGTGTGGGTGCCTTAAAACCTTTGTAAAGAAAGAAATTCCCTAATAAACTTAACCTTTTCACTTTTAAGTTAAAATGCAGATTCTCCCAACCTTTTAAAAGGAAAATGTATGAGTAATGTAGTGAGAATTGATAGTTCAATCTGCTGTAAATTGAGCAAGGTATCAAAAGCAAAGTTCTCCTTACTGTATGATATTTTTCTGGTGAGAAACTGAAGGAGAAAATCGAAGTTGATCACTCTTGGGAGTGAAAGGGTTAACGGCTTTCACGTTATGAGCAAGTAGGCCTTCTAACTACTTTTGGTACCAAGGTGTAAGTCCTACCTTCGGTGCATCCGTACAGCTCCAGTCTCAACGCGATGTGTGACTGCCACGACTTCGGGTTTATCCTTAAGCAGCGGGCGATTATTGGCTCAGCCAGAACATGCCCCTCAGGGAGAATTTGCTGTGTGTTGCCTTGGATTACCTGGGAAGTGATATCGAGAGCATAACGGTCATGTATATTGGATATAGTATTCATTACGGATATCATGAATGGGGACGTTTGCATAACTTTTCGAGCAGTTTACTAATTGTATTAAATGTTTTATCTACAATAACAGCATTACTAACACTGCTACATGTCATTTGTTTTAACCGCTTGCGACGTAGAGTGACCCTATTAGGATCGCCAACAAACTGACTCTGAAAATTGACAGGGTCCAAATCAGCCAATAGTCAGGCTCCTCTTTCCCTTTCGATTCGTAAGGTCTTTTTAAATCACAAATTAAGCCACGAGTACTTTGAATGTGATACATCCCTGTTTCGTCTATACATAAACCTGAATAATAAAAAGTATCTTACCTGGTCGTTGTTGTAAGACTCGAAAACGGCGCAGCCCAGGCTGTATGACAAGGTGTAACTCTTCACATACTGTGCAGTGTCCATTCGCCCTTGCGTCGCAAGCCTGGTGATTTTCACGATCTTTCCAAGGTCAACCTGGATCCACTGATGCTCGTTGTTGTACAGAGCACGCCAACAGTTTCCATAGTCTTCTTCGTTTCTGTTGCGCAGTCTGCCTCGTTCTGGACCCCAGAACGAGTCGACTTGTGTGGATGCCGTCATGGCCGAGTTGAAAATCTTGCGTACAAACTCCACACCAAAAGGGGAAGCGCAGTCTATCTTTGGAGGTTCAAATCCTATTATTTTGGAATTTATACAGAATTTTAGAAGTTGATATGTTTAGCAAATGGAAGCTTTCGCTGTCTAAGAATATTGGAAATCGGTGACTTTATAAATAGATCACTTTCATATTCCGAGGAGCAGGATGATGAATTCACTTATTAAGCGATACGTTTCGCCTTTGTTTCAAAATAAGGTCTAATGCGAATCCTTTCTTATGGAAATTTGTTTTTATTTTTCATGCAAATCAAACTCGTTTTCACAAGAAGAGTTTTGCACAAGGCCTCGGTTTCAAACAGAGGAAATAGGCATCTCGGGAATGGCCTATTCACAGCACCTAATTATATTACCTTCTTTGCAGCCAAAAAATTCCGCCCTCAAGGAAATGGCGCTTTGCCAACTTTCGGGATTAATTCTGATGAAGCGGGCGATGATTGGTGGATCAAGCAAATGACTGACTACAGTGTGGCTATCACTGTTGCCAACAAATACCTGTTGATCAACAGATATTTTCCTGTAAGCTATGTTACTTGCATCTTAGATTGCGTTCACAGATTGCGGAATTCTCCAATTATCATGGGTTCAGAGCATTACCGCGAAGTATTCTGTGACGTTGAGAATTCCCTGTATATGCGTATGCATAGTTATACATAAATGCGATACATTATACTAAATCACCTCAAATTTGCCGTCTTTCTTGTAATCTTCAAAGAAAACTCCGTCGTAGCTGAAAGAGAGAGTGTAGCTTTTCACCCATTGTGCAGAATTTTGTCTTCCTTGTGTCGATACTCGCTGAATCTTTACGTATTTTCCAAAGTCCACCTGAAACCATTGATCGACGTTACTAGTCGCAGCACACCATGCTCCAGATTTGCCTCCAGCTGCATGTGAATGCAACCTTCCTGAGTCCGCTTTACATGACTCAGACGATGCCGTCATAGCAGAGTCGGGGACTTCTCCATTTTCAAGTCCGAGAGGTGTCATGCACTTTGGACCTTCAACTTTGCCTAAGAATATGAGTAAATTTAGAATACCAATAATAAGGACAAAATTTGAAAACTGCGGACATTCTGAGAAAAAATCTAAATGTCAAGGTAATTTGAAAACTATATATTTAAAAAACCTCCTGGAGGTGATATGCTATAATGTTCCTCGCAGCAAAAAAAAAAAAAAAAAAAAAAAAAAGAAGGAGCTCAGTTCGTAGACAGTGATTAAGAAAATGTTGTTAACTTTCAAGCTTCATCTCCGGATAAAAGTCTGATACCTTGCTCAGACAAAAGCTGAGTAAATTAACAAATACCCCTAGACCCTCACATATTACTGAGAGAGTTTGGTAATTTGACCTGAAAACTATAAGATCTTGTTATTCAACGACAAAACATCAATATGTACCTCCTTCGCAGCCATACAATTCCGTCCTTATGGCAATACGAGACTGCCATGTTTTGGGGTGAATTCGCACACACTTGGCTTGTATTGGTGGCTCTAAAATATTTCCCTCTGGGAGAGTTCTCTGGGTGTTTCCATTAATGACCTGTGGACGAGGGCACTGGATCAGATTACTTTATAAGATAAGCTGGATAGTACGCGCGATCTGATTGGTGAACGCTGACGAATCCCGCCTGCATTAAAAATCAAATTGACGTCAAATTGACGTCAGCTTGCTTTAAACTCGATTCATTGTAGTTGTTGTTGTTGTTTTTGCAAAGTTTTTCGTTTTTTTCGTTTTTCTTACTTATAAAAGAGAAAATGCGAAGTCGTGTAATGAATGATCTTAATTATGTGATGACGAAATAACGAACACGTCTTGAGTTCTTATACGGTCACGTGTCACGCTTACACCAATCAAGCGCGAGAAGAAATATTTGATGGGTCATAAATCAGTATATACAAATATCAAGCATTGTGGGAAGTGTATGTATGTATCTGTAAACAAATTTGGCATTTTATACTCACCTTATTTTCTTCGTAAGGTTCAAAGTGTCCACAGTCAACACTGTACGACAAAGTGTAACTCTTCACCCATTGGTTGGAGTCGGCTCTTCCTTGTGTAGCGATCCTTGTTATTTTCATAACTTTACCGAGGTTGATTTCCAACCACTGACCAGCGTCATTAACACTAGACAACCAGCAACTTCCGTAATTGCCAGAGTTTTGGTTCCTCAGGCGTCCTAATTCTGGTCCCCAGTATTGGCTGTACTTTGTTGACGCTCTCATGGCCGAGTCGGGAATTTTACTATTCTCAACACCAACTGGAGAGGCACAATCAATTTTCGGAGGCTCAAAACCTGGATGAAAACAACATAGAAAATTATATATGAAAGTTTGGAAAAATGAAACTATTGCTTATTATTTTTCTAACTAGAACAAAGATTGGAAGTACAGTGCAACCTCCTTTAAGAAGAGATTACAGTCGATAGTTTCAATAATGGAGGCATCCCTTTTATAGAGAAGGATTATGTGAGCGTTTTTTTTTTGTTTGTTTGTTTTTGTTTTTGTTTTTGTTTTTGTTTTTTTCAGGATAAGGAGAAGTCTCCCCTTAATGGGTGTGTCCCAAAGTAAAGGTTTCCATTGTATATATTGTAGAATAACGCTGCGAACACCAAATAATTGGGTGCAAAACATAATTCCTCTTCCTACCTTCAGTGCAACCAAAGAATTCAGCTCTCATGGAAATGTGTGAATTCCAGGCCTCTGGATGGATGCGCACAAATCGAGAGATGATTGGTGGATCAAGGACATGACTGACAACTGAAGACCTGTCTCCGTTTCCTTCAAAGACCTTTAGGTGAAGAAGTTGTAAAATATAAAAGGAGAAATAATAGTGCTGAACTGGTTGAAATAAAATAGTACGTGATATACATGCGTCAGGATTCTGCGGGTTTCAGACTACAGCATGATCCAAAACCAACCAGATAGAAGATTCAGTCGCGAAAAGTCTCTTTCACAGTAATTTGGAGTACAAGATACATACACATTTTGGTGTATTCTTTCCCCCCAGGGTTTTCGGATTTTTGCTTGCAACAAACAAAGAACATGACTTTTTCTCAAATTTTCTCAACTAATATATACTGCTTCTTGAATGGTTTAATTTACGGTTCAGCAGTTGTAATTTTCCGATTAAAAGTAAAAAAAAAACTTTTCCCTGTGAAAATGCAACTCGTCTTTTGGGAGTTGTAATCTATTACATGGTAATCAATTTACCTTGCTTTCGCCATCTGCCTTGTATTCTTGGAAAAACACACCATCGTGACTGTACGACAACCTGTATCTCGTCACCCACTGGTCCGATTCTTGTCTTCCCTGTGTCGAGATTCGTCGTATTTTAGCGTATTTGCCAAAGTCTACCTGAAGCCATTGATTGACGTCATTTGCAGCCGCACACCAGCCCCCAGTCTTTCCTCCGCCAGAGTGCAACCACAGTCGCCCATACTGAGGATTACAGGAAGCGCTGGATGACGTCATGGCTTGATCGATAAGTCTGCCATTTTGAAGTCCCATGGGTGTCATGCAGGTTGGAGGTGCGGGTGCCTTGAAACCTTTGAAATGCAGATTGAAAATCACTAATCGCACTTCTACTTTAGTTGCAGTTAATACGAGTTGCTACAATAGACCCGCATGTAATTAGAATGAATTTCTTAAAGCTTTTACTTAAAGACATATTTATGTAATTTTATTGCGTTACGAGAAACTTTGGAAATTTACTCAATTGTCGCCCTTGCACGCAGAGTACGATATCCAGATTTACAAACTATAGTAATATTTAAACAAAATTCAAGTATACGATCTTTGAGCAGCTATGTCTACC
The DNA here is from genome assembly GCA_964036295.1 of Plumapathes pennacea. Lineage (NCBI taxonomy): Eukaryota > Metazoa > Cnidaria > Anthozoa > Antipatharia > Myriopathidae > Plumapathes > Plumapathes pennacea. The sequence goes on along the minus strand of OZ038463.1, from coordinate 36,250,091 downwards.
AAATCCTAAGAATGTCATTACTTGTGTACTGAGCCGTCCTACCTTCCGTGCATCCGTACAGCTCCAGCCTCATAGCGATGTGTGACTGCCACGACTTCACGTGAATCCTTAAGCAACGGGCAATTATTGGCTCAGCCAGAATGTGCCCCTCAGGAAGAAGTTGTTGTATATTGCCTTGGATTTCCTGGGAGTGATAATAAGCGTCACGATCATGCATAACGGACATTGACAACGTAACGGATATCAACGCATTAATCATCCCGAAAACGTTCTTTACTTAGAGTTTAGTAGCAAGTATGGTTGACGTTTTTCAAGTTTACTCACCTGGTTGTTGTTATAAGATTCAAAGAGCCCGCAGTCAAGACTGTATGACAATGTGTAACTCTTGACATACTGTGCAGCGTCTATTCGTCCTTGTGTTGCAAGCCTGGTGATTTTCACGATCTTTCCGAGATCAACCTGGATCCACTGATCTTGGTCATTATATTGAGAAAGCCAGCAACTTCCATAGTTTCCATCGTTCTCGTTGCGGATTCTGCCTCGTTCTGGTCCCCAGTACTGGTTGTATTGTGAAGATGAGGACATGGCCGAGTTGGGAATTTTGTTTAAAAACTCCACACCAAAAGGGGAAGCACAGTTTATTTTCGGAGGTTCAAATCCTGAAAAATATGTAGAAAAAAATTCCCTTGTTAGTTAAAAGCATCAAACCGCTACCCTGTTAGCAATGCACAAGCTGTCATTAGAAAACACTACACGTTATGTGAATGTATAGTAAAAACCAAACATTGAAAATGTAAAACTTATTCCCTTTTCTTACCTTCAGTGCAACCATAAAATTCAGCTCTCATGGAAATGTGTGCATTCCAGGCCTCCGGGTGAAGTCGCACAAATCGAGAGATGATTGGTGGATCAAGGACATGACTGACAACTGAAGACCTGTCTTTGTTTCCTTCAAAAACCTTCAGGTACAAAAAATATAAAACAAAACCAGAAGATTGAGAACATTATACACCAACGTAGAAAACATCAAAATTTTCTGAATTTCTGAATCAAAAAAGCAACTAGAAAGACATACAGAACCCCTTTGGAGAAATTGACTAATCAAACGACACATTTGCGCATTATTTCGCGGGCAAATATTAAGTTTGGTACTACACGCACTGCATAGAGCAGTTTCCGGAAGACTTTTTTTTTTTTTCTAAGAATAGGTCTTCATAACCGATTAGCTTTCTACTAAAAGTCACGGCGTTTTTTTTTTTTTTTTTTTTTTTTCTTTTGCAAACTAAACTTAAAAGCAAAAACGCACTCTCGGTATATAGCGTACTTTTTTACAGCTTTCACTTTCACATGAGAGAACTAAGAAGTTCTCTTGCTAAGTAAAAGTAAACTAATTACCCCATAAGTGAAACGGGTTGCTTACCTTGCGTTCGCCATCTGACATGTATTCTTCGAAAAACACGCCATCGTGACTGTACGACAACCTGTATCTCGTCACCCACTGATCCGATTCTTGTCTTCCCTGTGTCGAGATTCGTCGTATCTTAGCGTATTTGCCAAAGTCCACCTGAAGCCACTGATTGACGTCATTTGCAGCCGCACACCAGCCCCCAGTCTTTCCTCCGCCAGAGTGCAACCACAGTCGCCCATATTGAGGATTACATGCAGCACTGGATGACGTCATGGCTTGGTCGATAAGTCGGCCATTTTGAAGTCCCATGGGTGTCATGCAGGTTGGAAGTGTGGGTGTCTTGAAACCTTTGTATTACAGATTGAAAATTACTATCATTCTGATTCTAAATGTACGCAACTTTCTATATTAGGGCAATGGACACATATAGGATTCTCTAGTTGTTCCTATAGTCGTTGCATGACAAATGGACATACCCGTTTGTAACTAGGTTCTTCCTGAAAAGCAAATGTTTAATTCCAGAAATATTTATGTACTTTCGTTGCGTTGTTAGGGAACGCTGCAACACAATCTTTTAAAATGTGTTTCAGATAAATCTTCCAGTAGCCGCCTTTAGGAAAGGCAAAATTTAGACAAAATTAGAGTGTACGATATTTAAGCAGCTACGCCCTCCAAGATCTCGCATTCTCTACCTTCTGTGCAGCCGTACAGCTCCAGCCTCATGGCGATGTGTGACTGCCACGACTTTACGTGAATCCTTAAGCAGCGGGCAATTATTGGCTCAGCCAGAATGTGCCCCTCAGGGAGTATTTGCTGTATGTTGCCTTGGATTTCCTGGAAATGATATCACGTGTCACGATCTGATAATGCGTAACGAACAACACAAAAGTAACAGACATCATGAACGCAATGGTTATCCTGAACATGACAAGCGTAAGGGCTGGTTAACGAGAGTAAAACAAGCACAGGCGACCGATTTACACAATAAAATTTGTGAAGCAAGTACAAACACAAGCGTTTTGAAAATTATATAATTCATGCTGACCTCAGGCCACTCGGCAACAATACGCTTGTTAAGTAAGGTTGACGATTTCCAACTCTACTTACCTGGTTGTTGTTGTAAGACTCGAAGAGTCCGCAGTCAAGACTGTATGACAATGTGTAGCTCTTCACATACTGTGCAGAGTCTATTCGTCCTTGTGTTGCAAGCCTGGTGATTTTCACGATCTTTCCAAGATCAACCTGAATCCACTGATCTTGGTCATTATATTGAGAAAGCCAGCAACTTCCATAGTTTCCTTCGTTCTTGTTACGGATTCTGCCTCGCTCTGGTCCCCAGTATTGATTGTATTGTGAAGATGAGGACATGGCCGAGTTGGGGATTTTGTTTAAAAACTCCACACCAAATGGGGAAGCACAGTTTATTTTCGGAGGCTCAAATCCTAAAAATAAATAGAGAAAACTAATGTAACCTTACAAGTTGAAGATAAACGAAACTGGACCTCAACGGGATAAATTGAGCACAAATAATAAACGACAAGCAATACATATTAAGCAGGCTGGACTAGTAAGATAATTTTTGATTGATTGATTGATTGATTGATTGATTGACTGATTGATCAGTGTCTTGTGAAAATCAGACAATTAAGTGTAAACTCGTCCTCTTTCTTACCTTCAGTGCAACCATAGAATTCAGCCCTCATGGAAATGTGTGCATTCCAGGCCTCCGGGTGTATTCGCACAAATCGAGAGATGATTGGTGGATCAAAGGCATGACTGACAACTGAAGACCTGTCTTTGTTTCCTTCAAAGACCTTTAGGTAAAAAGATTATGAATACAAACCAAGGCTTAAGAGAAGTGTTGTACTAATTGCGAGAAGATCGCAATAAGATCTTGCTCTTTATCCCTTACTGGCCGAGAATGCTGTCAAACCTGAGCGGCTAATAGAACTCAAACCATAACGCTTATACACTGATGAAATTTGCTCAACTTTGTAATGAGTAGTGTCGATCTCCCAAAATCTAAAAAGAGACTAAAACTCTCCCAAAATCAATAACAAGAATATACTCGTTCAGTGCTTTTATTTAATTTTTTCAGAATTTAAAAGTTTTTGTTAGTAAAACAAAGTCTTTATTTACCAATGGAAAGGATTGTTTACCTTTCGTTCGCCATCTGCCTTGTATTCTTCAAAGAACACACCATCGTGACTGTACGACAACCTGTATCTCGTCACCCACTGATCCGATTCTTGTCTTCCCTGTGTCGAGATTCGTCGTATCTTAGCGTACTTACCAAAGTCGACCTGAAGCCATTGATTGACGTCATTTGCAGCCGCACACCAGCCCCCAGTCTTTCCTCCGCCAGAGTGCAACCACAGTCGCCCATATTGAGGATTACATGCAGCGCTGGATGACGTCATGGCTTGGTCGATAAGTCGGCCATTTTGAAGTCCCATGGGTGTCATGCAAGTTGGAGGTGCAGGTGCCTTGAAACCTGAGAGAAATTCACTGATCAGTTTAGCGATAGTCTGCAACTATCTATATCAGGGCGAAGTAACGACATCCAGGTACTTCTAGTTTCTTTAGTTTCTAAGAGCCAAATGCTGGATTTCTAAGTCGATACGTTAGGACTACTGTACCTGTTAAAGCTTAACTTCTAACGTCGCATGCACTCTAAAATGTGTCAAGGAAAATTTCTTTTGGAAAAGTCTTCAGGCATCAAGGTTCACAAACTAAAAGATCAGACAGGGCTTGAGAATGCGTCTTTTGAGCAGCAGGGTCACCCTGCAACTCCTTGGGCTACCAATGTGAATTGGCCGTCCTACCTTCTGTGCATCCGTACAGCTCCAGCCTCATGGCGATGTGAGACTGCCATGACTTTACGTGAATCCTTAAGCAGCGGGCGATTATTGGCTCAGCCAGAATGTGCCCCTCAGGGAGAATTTGCTGTGTATTGCCTTGGATTTCCTGGAAATGATAGCAAGCGTAACGATCGTCCATAAAGGACATACAGATAACGGTCATGACGGAAATCACACAAACAACCGTAGCCGACATCCGAAACTTAACTTTAAAAACGATTTAATTGATTTTCCTATTCGTATTAATAATTTATCTGCAATCACACATTTCCAACTGTAAATTTCTAATAACTAATCAGATCCAGAATTACAATGCGTGCCTGATGACATAGAGATTAAATAAGTAAGCAAGACTCGGAAAATTCGAAGAGAGCAACTCCAAGAGAGTAACGTGAATGAGTCACACAATTCCGTTTACCTGGTTGTTTTTGTAAGACTCAAAGACTCCGCAGTCAAGACTGTATGACAATGTGTAGCTCTTCACATACTGTGCAGCGTCTATTCGTCCTTGTGTAGCAAGCCTGGTAATTTTCACGATCTTTCCAAGATCAACCTGAATCCACTGATCTTGGTCGTTATAATTTGAAAGCCAGCAACTTCCATAGCTTCCTTCGTTCTTGTTGCGAATTCTTCCTCTCTCGGGACCATAGTATTGGTTGTATTGTGAGGACGAGGTCAAGGCTGAGTTGGGTATCTTGTGTAAATACTCCACACCAAAAGGGGAAGCGCAGTCTATCTTCGGAGGTTCAAACCCTTAATTACAGAAAAACATAAAACCATATACTATTTTTCTACAAATGAGACTGAGCTTTAATTGGTTGTCTAAGAATATTGGATGACTTGCGTTAACACGCCGTGGAGATTAAATTAACGCAAAACCAGGCAATTAATTATAAAACTCGGTCCGTTTTCATACCTTCAGTGCAACCAAAGAATTCAGCTCTCATGGAAATGTGTGAATGCCAGGCCTCCGGATGGATTCGCACAAATCGAGAGATGATTGGTGGGTCAAGAAGATGAGTGACAACTGAGGCTCTGTCTGTGTTTCCTTCAAAGACGACCTTTTGGTGCAGAATTTTTGAAATAAACAAACAAACAAAGGTGCTTCAGTTATTCTAAAGAAAATTGAGGAATATGCAAGTGTAGGAAACGTATTGAAGTCAGGTTTCTGCGAGTATCAGAAAATCTCTATTCCAGAATTCCTGACACAAAAAGAAAATGCAAAAACTAACAGATGCAGCTTCGATGCAAAAAATATCTTTCCCAGACAGCCTTAACTCTTTAAAGTTCTAAATATTTCATATACAGGAGAAAGAACAAAAAACAAAAACAAAAACAAAACTTGCTTCTATGCTCAAAACTAAACAAACGTGCAAGGCAAAAAACATAAAATGTTCTGAAGATTAAATTGAATACTGCTTTAAGAATGTTTCGTTTTAGAGCTTTCACAGCAGTGACAAATTATAGTAAAATTATTCTTCTCATTACAAAGGAGCCGTGAAGTGATTTGCTTACTTTGTCTTCGCCTCCGGACTTGTAGTCCTTAAAAAACACACCATCGTGACTGTACGACAACCTGTATTTTGTCACCCACTGATTTGATTCTTGTCTTCCCTGTGTCGAGATTCGTTGTATTTTAGCGTATTTGCCAAAGTCCACTTGAAGCCACTGATTGACGTCATTTGCAGCCGCGCACCATCCCCCAGTCTTTCCTCCGCCAGAGTTAAACCACAGTCGCCCATATTCAGGTTTACATGAAGCGCTGGATGACGTCATGGCTTGGTCGCCAAGTCGGCCATTTTGAAGTCCCATGGGTATCATACAGGTTGGAGGTGCGGGTGCCTTGAAACCTTCGTAATGCAGAAAAAAAATCATTAAGCAGCCTGATTCTAATTAAATCCATGGTGTTGATAGACAACTGAAAAGACCTGTATGCGCTGGGTTCTATCTCTGAAAAATGCATATAAGTTATTGACAGAAATAGTTATATACATTAATATTGCCGTTGCAAAAGAAAAACCTGCCGAAATTTAATTCTCAGTACCGTGTGTGAGGAAAACTTTGGTCCACAAATATTTTGCGGTATCCAAGTTCAGAAAATAAAACATGATATTTCGACAAAATTCGAGTATGCAGTTAGGCCCGTTTCAGACGCCGCTCCTCACATGCGCCTCATGCAAATGAGCAAAATCCATTATTTGAGCTAATTAACATTAGGTTCGGCACATATGAGGGGCGTTGTCTGAAACGGGCCTTAGGCCCTCCTAACTGCTCGGGGAAGGGTGTGAGTCCTACCTTCTGTGCATCCGTACAGCTCCAGCCTCATCGCGATGTGTGACTGCCAAGACTTTACGTTAACCCTCAAGCAGCGGGCGATTATTGGCTCAGCCAGGATGTGGCCCTCAGGGAGAATTTGCTGTGTGTTGCCTTGGATTACCTTGGAATTGATATCGAGAGTGTAACGGTCATGAATAAAACACATAACGGTAATTACGAACGTCACGAATGGAGACCGTCGTCAAAAACATAATTTTTATGAAGGTTGCTTCATACCTGAAATAATATTTGATCTGCAATCAAAGATTAAAAACAAAAGAAAACAAAAATTACAAAACCTGCTACATGCCACATGTGTGATTTTCGGGCGGCCTTGAGACAAAGTGAATATGTCTTTTTGCTAAAAAAAAAACCAGCTCTCTTTACCTGATTGTCATTGTAAGACTCAAATACTGCGCAGCCCAGACTGTATGACAAGGTGTAACTCTTCACGTACTGTGCAGCGTCTATTCGTCCTTGTGTAGCAAGCCTGGTGATTTTTACAATCTTTCCGAGATCAACCTGGATCCACTGATCTTGGTCGTTGAACTGAGAAAGCCAGCAGCTTCCGTAATTTCCTTCGTTCTTGTTGCGGATTCTGCCTCGCTCTGGTCCCCAGTACTGGTTGTATTGTGAGGATGAGGTCAGGGCTGAGTTGGAGATTTTGTGTACAAACTCCACATCAAAAGGGGAAGCGCAGTCTATCTTCGGAGGCTCAAATCCTTAAATTTTCGCAAATAAAAGCTTAAATTAATACTTTTATCAAATTAAAGTTTTCGATGTCTAAGAATATTAGAAAACTGCTCTGACAAATATTTCGCAAAAGTTTACTTGTGCATTTATTTAATATTACCTTCTCTGCAGCCAAAAAATTCCGCTCTCAAAGAAATAGCGCTTTGCCAAGTTTCGGGATTAATTCTGATGAAGCGAGCGATGATTGGTGGATCGAGCAAATGACTGACAACAGTGTGGCTGTCACTGTTGCCGACGAATACCTGTCAATCAACAACAAATATTTGTTTATATCGTTACAACTGTATATAGTTTTATCGTACGCACTGATCATTCAAATTAATAAAGTAAAGTCTTTATAAAGGCTTGGTGTAATACTTCAACGCATTTAGACGCCAGTACGCTACGCAGAAAGAAAGGATTTCAAATCTTGTTTACATCACGTGCTTCTATATGTGTAAACTTTGCTTGTAAGTAAACATTAAGTAATAAGAATATAACATTTGTTGGAAGTTCTACAAAGTGTTAAAAGGAACATATTATCCTGTAAGCACTGTTACTTGCATCTTAGCCTGCGTACACAGATTGCGGAATTCTCCAATTATCATGGGTTCAGAGCATTACCGTAAAGTATTCCGTGACGTTGAGCATTCCCTGTATATGCATATGCATATATAGTTATACATAAATACGATACATTATACTACTCACCTTAAACTCGCCGTCTTTCTTGTAATCTTCAAAGAAAACGCCGTCGTAGCTGAAAGAGAGAGTGTAGCTCTTCACCCATTGAGCATAATTTTGTCTTCCTTGTGTGGATACTCGCTGAATCTTTACGTATTTTCCAAAGTCCACCTGAAACCATTGATCGACGTTACTAGTCGCAGCACACCATGCTCCAGATTTGCCTCCAGCTGCATGTGAATGCAACCTTCCTGAGTCCGCTTTACATGACTCAGACGATGCCGTCATAGCAGAGTCGGGGACTTCTCCATTTTCAAGTCCGAGAGGTGTCATGCACTTTGGACCTTCAACTTTGCCTAAAACATTAACAAGAAAACAAAATCATGAATTTCCTTGTTCCACGGCCATTAGTTCTACAAAGTATCTAGTATCGATTTAGTATAAATTATCGTAGAAATACAATTTTATAAAACAAAAATCAAAAATCGCTCATGTATTTTTGAAAGCCCTTCTCAAAAAGATAAAATTCAAGGCCATTCGAATAATACGCTTATAAAAATCTTCAACGGCAACTATTGAAAGGCTTAATTTGTTTGCCTTTTAAGCTTCGTTAAAATGGTACAGGCAAAACATATTAATTACCGAATCAGAACTGCTGAGAAAATTTATGTTTTGAGCTGAAGAGGTAAACGAGAGAAACTGCCGTACCAAAACCGCTATTGAACGAAGAAGACATCAATATGTACCTCCTTCGCAGCCATACAATTCAGTTCTTATGGCAATATGAGACTGCCATGTTTTGGGGTGAATTCGCACACACTTGGCTTGTATTGGTGGCTCTAAAATATTTCCCTCTGGGAGAGTTCTCTGGGTGTTTCCATTGATGACCTGTCGACGAGGACACTGGATCAGATTACTTTATAAGATAAGGTGGATAGTACGCGCGATCTGATTGGTGAACGCTGACGAATCCCGCGAGGATAATTTACTGTCACTCATTTACAACACAGCTGACATAAACAAAGTAATCGAGCAATTTTGTAATCTAATGGTCGCTTTTGTTTCTTTTCCCAGTTGAAATAATACTACCAACAAAATAACTTAATTATTTTCTTTATGTACTAAAAGAAAGTAACAAACCTATAAAAGATAGATTGAAAAGGAAATGAATTCAGGAAGGCAAACTAGTCAATAACAGCACAATTGTATCGCGACATCTTTTCTCTGGATTTTAGTTTTTCTTTCGGCTTTTTTCTCAATAATGATCGTGTTCTTTATTCAGTTGTATTTAATTAAAGAGCCTTAAAGCGATAAAAACACGGCCATCTTACAAACTGATACCAACTGTACCTCATTAAAATGACATAGAGAGCGATTTAATCTCACCTTGTTGTCTTCGTAAGGTTCAAAGTGTCCACAGTCAACACTGTACGACAAAGTGTAACTCTTCACCCATTGGTTGGCGTCGGCTCTTCCTTGTGTAGCGATCCTTGTTATTTTCATAACTTTACCGAGGTTGATTTCCAACCACTGACCAGCGTCATTAACATTAGACAACCAGCAATTTCCGTAATTGCCAGAATTTTGATTCCTCAGACGTCCTAACTCTGGTCCCCAGTATTGGCTGTACTTTGTTGACGCTCTCATGGCCGAGTTGGGAATTTTACTATCCTCAACACCAACTGGAGAAGCACAATCAATTTTCGGAGGCTCAAAACCTGGACAAAAACAACATAGAAATTTAAATAAAAAATTGTTCGTAGTATGGAAAGATGAAAGTGTTATTTATTATTTGGTTCGGCGAATGGGAGGAGCGGCCTATGAACAGGGCCTAATTGGGTGTAAATTCCCTTTTCTTACCTTCAGTGCAACCATAAAATTCAGCTCTCATGGAAATGTGTGCATTCCAGGCCTCCGGGTGTATTCGCACAAATCGAGAGATGATTGGTGGATCAAGAACATGGCTGACAATTGAGGATCTGTCTTTGTTTCCTTCAAAGATCTTTAGGTATAGAGGTTAGGAAGACAAACCAGAGGTTAAGAGAAGTGTTATACTATTTGTGAGGAAATTGAACAATATAAATGCGTAGAAAAACAAAACTTTGATGTTTTTCAGTTTAGCAGATTTTGCAGGTTCTTTTAGCAGTAAAAGTAAAACTCGTATTCATCGGGAATAGATTAAATGGTAAATTTGTTTCCCTTTCGTTCGCCATCTACCTTGTATTCTTGGAAAAACACACCATCGTGACTATACGACAACCTGTATCTCGTCACCCACTGATCCGATTCTTGTCTTCCCTGTGTCGAGATACGTCGTATTTTAGCGTATTTGCCAAAGTCCACTTGAAGCCACTGATTGACGTCATTTGCAGCCGCACACCAGCCCCCAGTCTTCCCTCCGCCAGAGTGCAACCACAGTCGCCCATATTGAGGATTACATGAAGCGCTGGATGACGTCATGGCTTGGTCGATAAGTCGGCCATTTTGAAGTCCCATGGGTGTCATGCAGGTTGGAAGTGTGGGTGTCTTGAAACCTTTGTATTACAGATTGAAAATTACTATCATTCTGATTCTAAATGTACGCAACTTTCTATATTAGGGCAATGGACACATATAGGTTTCTCTAGTTGTTCCTAGTCGTTGCATGACAAATGGGCATACCCGTTTGTAACTAGGTTCTTTCTGAAAAGCAAATGTTTAATTCCAGAAGTATGTAATCATATGTGTTTTCGTTACGTTGTTAGAGAACGTTGTAATGCAATCTTTTAAAATTTTGCTTCAGATAACTCTTCTAGTATCCGGCTTTGGAAAAGGCAAAATGTGGACAAAATTAGAGTGTGCGATATTCAAGAAGCTACGCCTACAAGGCATTGTATTCTCTACCTTCTGTGCATCCGTACAGCTCCAGCCTCATGGCGATGTGTGACTGCCACGACTTTACGTGAATCCTTAAGCAGCGGGCAATTATTGGCTCAGCCAGAATGTGCCCCTCAGGGAGTATTTGCTGTATGTTGCCTTGGATTTCCTGGAAATGATATCACGTGTCACGATCTGATAATGCATAACGAACAACACAAAAGTAACAGACATCATGAACGCAGTGGTCATCCTGAACATGACAAGCGTAAGGACTGGTTAACGAGAGTAAAACAAGCACAGGCGACCGATTTACACAATAAAATTTGTAAAGCAAGTGCAAACACAAGCGTTTTGAAAATTATATAATTCATGCTGACCTCAGGCCACTCGGCAACAATGCGCTTGTTAAGTAAGGTTGACCAATTCCAACTCTACTTACCTGGTTGTTTTTGTAAGACTCAAAGACTCCGCAGTCAAGACTGTATGACAATGTGTAGCTCTTCACATACTGTGCAGCGTCTATTCGTCCTTGTGTTGCAAGCCTGGTGATTTTCACGATCTTTCCAAGATCAACCTGAATCCACTGATCTTGGTCATTATATTGAGAAAGCCAGCAACTTCCATAGTTTCCTTCGTTCTTGTTACGGATTCTGCCTCGCTCTGGTCCCCAGTATTGATTGTATTGTGAAGATGAGGACATGGCCGAGTTGGGGATTTTGTTTAAAAACTCCACACCAAATGGGGAAGCACAGTTTATTTTCGGAGGCTCAAATCCTAAAAATAAATAGAGAAAAATAATGTTACCTTACAAGTTGAAGATAAACGAAACTGGACTTCAACGGGATAAATTGAACACAACTAAGAGGAGATAAGCAATACATATTAAGCAGGCTGGACTAGTAAGATAATTTTTGATTGATTGATTGATTGATTGATTGATTGATTGACTGATTGATCAGTGTCTTGTGAAAATCAGACAATTAAGTGTAAACTCGTCCTCTTTCTTACCTTCAGTGCAACCATAGAATTCAGCCCTCATGGAAATGTGTGCATTCCAGGCCTCCGGGTGTATTCGCACAAATCGAGAGATGATTGGTGGATCAAAGGCATGACTGACAACTGAAGACCTGTCTTTGTTTCCTTCAAAGACCTTTAGGTAAAAAGATTATGAATACAAACCAAGGCTTAAGAGAAGTGTTGTACTAATTGCGAGAAGATCGCAATAAGATCTTGCTCTTTATCCCTTACTGGCCGAGAATGCTGTCAAACCTGAGCGGCTAATAGAACTCAAACCATAACGCTTATACACTGATGAAATTTGCTCAACTTTGTAATGAATAGTTTCGATCTCCCAAAATCTAAAAAGAGACTAAAACTCTCCCAAAATCAATAACAAGAATATACTCGTTCAGTGCTTTTATTTAATTTTTTCAGAATTTAAAAGTTTTTGTTAGTAAAACAAAGTCTTTATTTACCAATGGAAAGGATTGTTTACCTTTCGTTCGCCATCTGCCTTGTATTCTTCAAAGAACACACCATCGTGACTGTACGACAACCTGTATCTCGTCACCCACTGATCCGATTCTTGTCTTCCCTGTGTCGAGATTCGTCGTATCTTAGCGTACTTACCAAAGTCGACCTGAAGCCATTGATTGACGTCATTTGCAGCCGCACACCAGCCCCCAGTCTTTCCTCCGCCAGAGTGCAACCACAGTCGCCCATATTGAGGATTACATGAAGCGCTGGATGACGTCATGGCTTGGTCGATAAGTCGGCCATTTTGAAGTCCCATGGGTGTCATGCAAGTTGGAGGTGCAGGTGCCTTGAAACCTGAGAGAAATTCACTGATCAGTTTAGCGATAGTCTGCAACTATCTATATCAGGGCGAAGTAACGACATCCAGGTACTTCTAGTTTCTTTAGTTTCTAAGAGCCAAATGCTGGATTTGCAAGTCGATACGTTAGGACTACTGTACCTGTTAAAGCTTACTTCTAACGTCGCATGCACTCTAAAATGTGTCAAGGAAAATTTCTTTTGGAAAAGTCTTCAGGCATCAAGGTTCACAAACTAAAAGATCAGACAGGGTTTGAGAATGCGTCTTTTGAGCAGCAGGGTCACCCTGCAACTCCTTGGGCTACCAATGTGAATTGGCCGTCCTACCTTCTGTGCATCCGTACAGCTCCAGCCTCATGGCGATGTGAGACTGCCATGACTTTACGTGAATCCTTAAACAGCGGGCAATTATTGGCTCAGCCAGAATGTGCCCCTCAGGGAGAATTTGCTGTGTATTGCCTTGGATTTCCTGGAAATGATAGCAAGCGTAACGATTGTGCATAAAGGACATACAGATAACGGTCATGACGGAAATCACACAAACAACCGTAGCCGACATCCGAAACTTAACTTTAAAAACGATTTAATTGATTTTCCTATTCGTATTAATAATTTATCTGCAATCACACATTTCTAACTGTAAATTTCTAATAACTGATCGCATCCAGAATTACAATGCGTGCCTGATGACATAGAGATTAAATAAGTGAGCAAGACTTGCAAAATTCGAAGAGAGCAACTCCAAGAGAGTAACGTGAATGAGTCACACAATTCCGTTTACCTGGTTGTTTTTGTAAGACTCAAAGACTCCGCAGTCAAGACTGTATGACAATGTGTAGCTCTTCACATACTGTGCAGCGTCTATTCGTCCTTGTGTAGCAAGCCTGGTAATTTTCACGATCTTTCCAAGATCAACCTGAATCCACTGATCTTGGTCGTTATAATTTGAAAGCCAGCAACTTCCATAGCTTCCTTCGTTCTTGTTGCGAATTCTTCCTCTCTCGGGACCATAGTATTGGTTGTATTGTGAGGACGAGGTCAAGGCTGAGTTGGGTATCTTGTGTAAATACTCCACACCAAAAGGGGAAGCGCAGTCTATCTTCGGAGGTTCAAACCCTTAATTACAGAAAAACATAAAACCATATACTATTTTTCTACAAATGAGACTGAGCTTTAATTGGTTGTCTAAGAATATTGGATGACTTTCGTTAACACGCCGTGGAGATTAAATTAACGCAAAACCAGGCAATTAATTATAAAACTCGGTCCGTTTTCATACCTTCAGTGCAACCAAAGAATTCAGCTCTCATGGAAATGTGTGAATGCCAGGCCTCCGGATGGATTCGCACAAATCGAGATATGATTGGTGGGTCAAGAAGATGAGTGACAACTGAGGCTCTGTCTGTGTTCCCTTCAAAGACGACCTTTTGGTGCAGAATTTTTGAAATAAACAAACAAACAAAGGTGCTTCAGTTATTCTAAAGAAAATTGAGGAATATGCAAGTGTAGGAAACGTATTGAAGTCAGGTTTCTGCGAGTATCAGAAAATCTCGATTCCAGAATTCCTAACACAAAAAGAAAATGAAAAAACTAACAGATGCAGCTTCGATGCAAAAAATATCTTTCCCAGACAGCCTTAACTCTTTAAAGTTCTAAATATTTTATATACAGGAGAAAGAACAAAAAACAAAAAACAAAAACAAAACTTGCTTCTATCTCAAAACTAAACAAACATGCAAGGCAAAAAACATAAAATGTTCTGAAGATTAAATTGAATACTGCTTTAAGAATGTTTCGTTTTAGAGCTTTCACAGCAGTGACAAGTTATAGTAAAATTATTCTTCTCATTACAAAGGAGCCGTGAAGTGATTTGCTTACTTTGTCTTCGCCTCCGGACTTGTAGTCCTTAAAAAACACACCATCGTGACTGTACGACAACCTGTATTTTGTCACCCACTGATTTGATTCTTGTCTTCCCTGTGTCGAGATTCGTTGTATTTTAGCGTATTTGCCAAAGTCCACTTGAAGCCACTGATTGACGTCATTTGCAGCCGCGCACCATCCCCCAGTCTTTCCTCCGCCAGAGTTAAACCACAGTCGCCCATATTCAGGTTTACATGAAGCGCTGGATGACGTCATGGCTTGGTCGCCAAGTCGGCCATTTTGAAGTCCCATGGGTATCATACAGGTTGGAGGTGCGGGTGCCTTGAAACCTTCGTAATGCAGAAAAAAAATCATTAAGCAGCCTGATTCTAATTAAATCCATGGTGTTGATAGACAACTGAAAAGACCTGTATGCGCTGGGTTCTATCTCTGAAAAATGCATATAAGTTATTGACAGAAATAGTTATATACATTAATACTGCCGTTGCAAAAGAAAAACCTGCCGAAATTTAATTCTCAGTACAGTGTGTGAGGAAAACTTTAGTCCACAAATATTTTGCGGTATCCAAGTTCAGAAAATAAAACACGAAATTTCGACAAAATTCGAGTATGCAGTTAGGCCCGTTTCAGACGCCGCTCCTCGCATGCGGCTCATGCAAATGAGCAAAATCCATTGTTTGAGCTAATTAGCATTAGGTTTGGCACATATGAGGGGCGTTGTCTGAAACGGGCCTTAGGCCCTCCTAACTGCTCGGGGAAGGGTGTGAGTCCTACCTTCTGTGCATCCGTACAGCTCCAGCCTCATCGCGATGTGTGACTGCCAAGACTTTACGTTAACCCTCAAGCAGCGGGCGATTATTGGCTCAGCCAGGATGTGGCCCTCAGGGAGAATTTGTTGTGTGTTGCCTTGGATTACCTTGGAATTGATATCGAGAGTGTAACGGTTATGAATAAAACACATAACGGTAATTACGAACGTCAAGAATGGAGACCGTCGTCAAAAACATAATTTTTATGAAGGTTGCTTCATACCTGAAATAATATTTGATCTGCAATCAAAGATTAAAAAAAAAAAGAATACAAAAATTATGAAACCTGCTACATGCCACATGTGTAATTTTCGGACGGCCTTGAGACAAAGTGAATATGTCTTTTAGTTAAAAAAAAACAGCTCTCTTTACCTGATTGTCATTGTAAGACTCAAATACTGCGCAGCCCAGACTGTATGACAAGGTGTAACTCTTCACATACTGTGCAGCGTCTATTCGTCCTTGTGTAGCAAGCCTGGTGATTTTTACAATCTTTCCGAGATCAACCTGGATCCACTGATCTTGGTCGTTGAACTGAGAAAGCCAGCAGCTTCCGTAATTTCCTTCGTTCTTGTTGCGGATTCTGCCTCGCTCTGGTCCCCAGTACTGGTTGTATTGTGAGGATGAGGTCAGGGCTGAGTTGGAGATTTTGTGTACAAACTCCACATCAAAAGGGGAAGCGCAGTCTATCTTCGGAGGCTCAAATCCTTAAATTTTCGCAAATAAAAGCTTAAATTAATACTTTTATCAAATAAAAGTTTTCGATGTCTAAGAATATTAGAAAACTGCTCTGACAAATATTTCGCAAAAGTTTACTTGTGCATTTATTTAATATTACCTTCTCTGCAGCCAAAAAATTCCGCTCTCAAAGAAATAGCGCTTTGCCAAGTTTCGGGATTAATTCTGATGAAGCGAGCGATGATTGGTGGATCGAGCAAATGACTGACAACAGTGTGGCTGTCACTGTTGCCGACGAATACCTGTCAATCAACAACAAATATTTGTTTATATCGTTACAACTGTATACAGTTTTATCGTACGTACTGATCATTCAAATTAATAAAGTAAAGTCTTTATAAAGGCTTGGTGTAATACTTCAACGCATTTAGACGCCAGTACGCTACGCAGAAAAAAAGGATTTTAAATCTTGTTTATATCACGTGCTTCTATATGTGTAAACTCTGCTTGTAAGTAAACATTAAGTAATAAGAATATAGCATTTGTTGGAAGTTCTACAAGTGCTAAAAGGAACATATTATCCTGTAAGCACTGTTACTTGCATCTTAGCCTGCGTACACAGATTGCGGAATTCTCCAATCATCATGGGTTCAGAGCATTACCGTAAAGTATTCCGTGACTTTGAGCATTCCCTATATATGCGTATGCATAGTTATACATAAATACGATACATTATACTACTCACCTTAAACTCGCCGTCTTTCTTGTAATCTTCAAAGAAAACGCCGTCGTAGCTGAAAGAGAGAGTGTAGCTTTTCACCCATTGTGCAGAATTCTGCCTTCCTTGTGTCGATACTCGCTGAATCTTTACGTATTTTCCAAAGTCCACCTGAAACCATTGATCGACGTTACTAGTCGCTGCACACCAGGCTCCAGATTTGCCTCCAGCTGCATGTGAATGCAACCTTCCTGAGTCCGCTTTACATGACTCAGACGATGCCGTCATAGCAGAGTCGGGGACTTCTCCATTTTCAAGTCCGAGAGGTGTCATGCACTTTGGACCTTCAACTTTGCCTAAAACATTAACAAGAAAACAAAATCATGAATTTCCTTGTTCCACGGCCATTAGTTCTACACAGTATCTAGTATCGATTTAGTATATCGTAGAAATATAATTTTATAAAACAAAAATCAAAAATCGCTCATGTTTTTTGAAAGCCCTTCTCAAAAAGCTAAAGTTCAAGGCCATTCGAATAATACGCTTATAAAATCTTCAACGGCAACTATTGAAAGGCTTCATTTGTTTGCCTTTTAAGCTTCGTTAAAATGGTACAGGCAAAACATATTAATTACCGAATCAGAACTGCTGAGAAAATTTATGTTTTGAGCTGAAGAGGTAAACGAGAGAAACTGCCGTACCAAAACCGCTATTGAACGAAGAAGACATCAATATGTACCTCCTTCGCAGCCATACAATTCAGTTCTTATGGCAATATGAGACTGCCATGTTTTGGGGTGAATTCGCACACACTTGGCTTGTATTGGTGGCTCTAAAATATTCCCCTCTGGGAGAGTTCTCTGGGTGTTTCCATTGATGACCTGTCGACGAGGACACTGGATCAGATTACTTTATAAGATAAGGTGGATAGTACGCGCAATCTGATTGGTGAACGCTGACGAATCCCGCGAGGATAATTTACTGTCACTCATTTACAACACAGCTGACATAAACAAAGTAATCGAGCAATTTTGTAATCTAATGGTCGCTTTTGTTTCTTTTCTCAGTTGAAATATTACTACCAACAAAATAACTTAATTATTTTCTTTATGTACTAAAAGAAAGTAACAAACCTATAAAAAGATAGATTGAAAAGGAAATGAATTCAGGAAGGCAAACTAGTCAATAACAGCACAATTGCATCGCGGCATCTTTTCTCTGGATTTTAGTTAGTGTAGCCGAAGAAAGTTTGTTAGGCTATATAATTGGAATTTTCTTTAATTTTGCTTAATAAATTATATTTTTCTTTCGGCTTTTTTCTCAATAATGATTGTGTTCTTTATTCAATTGTATTTAATTAAAGAGCCTTAAAGCGATAAAAACACGGCCATCTTACAAACTGATACCAACTGTACCTCATTAAAATGACATAGAGATCGATTTAATCTCACCTTGTTGTCTTCGTAAGTTTCAAAGTGTCCACAGTCAACACTGTACGACAAAGTGTAACTCTTCACCCATTGGCTGGCGTCGGCTCTTCCTTGTGTAGCGATCCTTGTTATTTTCATAACTTTACCGAGGTTGATTTCCAACCACTGACCGGCGTCATTAACATTAGACAACCAGCAACTTCCGTAATTGCCAGAATTTTGATTCCTCAGGCGTCCTAACTCTGGTCCCCAGTATTGGCTGTACTTTGTTGACGCTCTCATGGCCGAGTTGGGAATTTTACTATCCTCAACACCAACTGGAGAAGCACAATCAATTTTCGGAGGCTCAAAACCTGGACGAAAACAACATAGAAATTTAAATAAAAAATTGTTCGTAGTATGGAAAGATGAAAGAGATATTTATTATTTGGTTTGGCGAGTGGGAGGAGCGGCCTATTAACAGGGCCTAATTGGGTGTAAATTCCCTTTTCTTACCTTCAGTGCAACCATAAAATTCAGCTCTCATGGAAATGTGTGCATTCCAGGCCTCCGGGTGTATTCGCACAAATCGAGAGATGATTGGTGGATCAAGAACATGGCTGACAATTGAGGATCTGTCTTTGTTTCCTTCAAAGATCTTTAGGTACAGAGGTTAGGAAGACAAACCAAAGGTTAAGAGAAGTGTTATACTATTTGTGAAAAAATTGAAAAATATAAATGCGTAGAAAAACAAAACTTTGATGTTTTTCAGTTTAGCAGATTTTGCAGGTTCTTTTAGCAGTAAAAGTAAAACTCGTATTTATCGGGAATAGATTAAATGGTAAATTTGTTTACCTTTCGTTCGCCATCTACCTTGTATTCTTGGAAAAACACACCATCGTGACTATACGACAACCTGTATCTCGTCACCCACTGATCCGATTCTTGTCTTCCCTGTGTCGAGATTCGTCGTATTTTAGCGTATTTGCCAAAGTCCACCTGAAGCCACTGATTGACGTCATTTGCAGCCGCACACCAGCCCCCAGTCTTCCCTCCGCCAGAGTGCAACCACAGTCGCCCATATTGAGGATTACATGAAGCGCTGGATGCCGTCATGGCTTGGTCGATAAGTCGGCCATTTTGAAGTCCCATGGGTGCCATGCAGGTTGGAAGTGTGGGTGTCTTGAAACCTTTGTATTACAGATTGAAAATCACTATCATTCTGATTCTAAATGTACGCAACTTTCTATATTAGGGCAATGGACACATATAAGTTTCTCTAGTTGTTCCTAGTCGTTGCATGACAAATGGACATACCCGTTTGTAACTAGGTTCTTTCTGAAAAGCAAATGTTTAATTCCAGAAGTATGTAATCATATGTGTTTTCGTTACGTTGTTAGAGAACGTTGTAATGCAATCTTTTAAAATTTTGTTTCAGATAACTCTTCTAGTATCCGGCTTTGGAAAAGGCAAAATGTGGACAAAATTAGAGTGTGCGATATTCAAGCAGCTACACCTACAAGGCATTGTATTCTCTACCTTCTGTGCATCCGTACAGCTCCAGCCTCATCGCGATGTGTGACTGCCATGACTTCACGTGAATCCTTAAGCAGCGGGCGATTATTGGCTCAGCCAGAATGTGCCCCTCAGGGAGTATTTGCTGTATGTTGCCTTGGATTTCCTGGAAATGATATCACGTGTCACAATCTGATAATGCATAACGAACAACACAAAACTAACAGACATCTTGAACGCAGTGTTCATCCTGAACATGACAAGCATAAGGGCTGGTTAACGAGAGAATAAAGCAAGCACAGGCGACCGATTTACACAATAATATTTGTAAAGCAAGTGCAAACACAACCTGACTTCAGGCCACTCGGCAACAATACGCTTGTTAAGTAAGGTTGACCATTTCCAACTCTACTTACCTGGTTGTTGTTGTAAGACTCGAAGAGTCCGCAGTCAAGACTGTATGACAATGTGTAACTCTTCACATACTGTGCAGCGTCTATTCGTCCTTGTGTTGCAAGCCTGGTGATTTTTACAATCTTTCCGAGATCAACCTGGATCCACTGATCTTGGTCGTTGTAATTTGAAAGCCAGCAACTTCCATAATTTCCTTCGTTCTTGTTACGGATTCTGCCTCGCTCTGGTCCCCAGTATTGGTTGTATTGTGAAGATGAGGACATGGCCGAGTTGGGGATTTTGTTTAAAAACTCCACACCAAAAGGGGAAGCGCAATTTATTTTCGGAGGCTCAAATCCTGAAAATATATAGAGAAAAATAATGTTACCTTACAAGTTGAAAATGAACGAAATTGGACCTCAACGGAATAAATTGAGCACAACTAAGAAGAGACAAGCAATACATATTAAGCAGGCTGGACTAGTAGAATAATATTTGATTGATTTATTGATTTACTGACTGATTGATTGATTGATGAGTGTAATGTGAAAATCAACAATTAAGTGTAAACTCGTCCTCTTTCTTACCTTCAGTGCAACCATAGAATTCAGCCCTCATGGAAATGTGTGAATTCCAGGCCTCTGGATGGATTCGCACAAATCGAGAGATGATTGGTGGATCAAGGACATGACTGACAACTGAAGATCTGTCTTTGTTTCCTTCAAAAACCTTTAGGTACAAAGATTATGAATACAAACCAAGGCTTGAGAGAAGTGTTGTAGTATTTGTGAGAAGATCGCAATCGGATTTTGCTTTTTACCCCTTATTGGCCGAGAATGCTGTCAAACCTGAGTGGTTTATAAAACGTAAAGCATAACGCTTACACACTGATGAAATTTCCCTCAACTTTAAGACAAATACTGTTGAACTGCCAAAACCTCAAAGGAGCCTAAAATACTCCCAAAATCAATAAAACAATGTACTCGCTCATTGCTTTCACTTTATTTTTCAGAATTTAGAAGTTCTCGTTGGTAAAACTAAAAGTCTTCTTCTACGAATGGAATGGGGTGTTTACCTTGCGTTCGTCATCTGCCTTGTATTCTTCGAAGAACACACCATCGTGACTGTACGACAACCTGTATTTCGTCACCCACTGATTTGATTCTTGTCTTCCCTGTGTCGAGATTCTTTGTATTTTAGCGTACTTGCCAAAGTCGACTTGAAGCCACTGATTGACGTCATTTGCAGCCGCACACCAGCCCCCAGTCTTCCCTCCGCCAGAGTGCAACCACAGTCGCCCATATTGAGGATTACATGCAGCACTGGATGACGTCATGGCTTGGTCGATAAGTCGGCCATTTTGAAGTCCCATGGGTGCCATGCAGGTTGGAAGTGCCGGTGCTTTAAAACCTGAGAGAAATTCACCGATCAGTTAACAAGTTCTGCAACTTTCTCTATCGGGGCATCCTAATAACATCCATCCGTTGCCTTATAAATGGGAGATATGTGTGTGGACTCTATTTCTGAAAGTACACATGCTTTATTTGCAGAAGTATTAATTTAGCGTTGTTGCGTACATAATAAACTATTATTCTCACTTCACATGCACAGTACAACGTATGGGAAAATAATGTTATAAAACAACCTTCCAGCATTCAGGATCAGAAACTAAAACAAAATTTAGACAAGATGCAAGAAGCAGAGCTCTAAACATTCTTAGGGTACAGCGTGAGTCGGCCGTTCTACCTTCTGTGCATCCGTACAGCTCCAGTCTCATCGCGATGTGTGACTGCCACGACTTCACGTGAATCCTTAGACAGCGGGCGATTATTGGCTCAGCCAGGATGTGCCCCTCAGGGAGTATTTGCTGTGTGTTGCCTGTGATTTCCTGGAAATGGTATGGAGTGTAACGGTCATGCATAAAGTTCTTAACGGCCAATACGCACGTCGCAAATATAAACGGACATAACTAATATCAAGAGTTTAACGGTTTAATTCTTAATCATAGTAATGTTTGATATGCAATCACGTATGTCTTATTTCAAAGGCTTTACTTCTAATTACTGACATGAATTACAATCAATGTATGAGCGTGGAATTACAATTAATGTATGCCAGATGTTAGCAACTGTTCTCGGACCGTCTGGCGACGGTCATCACAAAAGATATGAGGAAAAATTTACCTGGTTGTCGTTGTAAGACTCGAAGAGTCCGCAGTCAAGACTGTATGACAATGTGTAACTCTTCACATACTGTGCAGCGTCTATTCGTCCTTGTGTAGCAAGCCTGGTGATTTTCACGATCTTTCCGAGATCAACCTGAACCCACTGTTCTTGGTCGTTGTAATTTGAAAGCCAGCAACTTCCATAGTTTCCTTCGTTCTTGTTACGGATTCTGCCTCGTTCTGGTCCCCAGTATTGGTTGTAGTGTGAAGATGAAGTCATGGCCGAGTTGGGGATTTTGTTTAAAAACTCCACACCAAAAGGGGAAGCGCAGTTTATTTTCGGAGGATCAAATCCTTTACAACATGGACAAAAACAGATCCCGCGTTAGTTAAAAGCTAAGCTGGAGCCTAGTTTTCAGATATATACATTAAAATTCTCGGAGCCGATCTTTCAATCTTGATTTCTCGGGTGTCGTCGCCAACCTCTTTGCTCTCCACATTAAAACAACCGCAACACAGAAGTTCTCCAAACCACCGTAATAGAGAAGCAGTTGAATTATTGTATGTTTAGTAAGTATTATCAATAAAGGACAGACACAAATAGTTGATATGGGGTATTGAATTTTTTAAGCGGTATTAACCCTTTTTATATGCAGGAGTCAGTGATCAAAGTCAATCTGTCCGTTTTCTTTCCAATTTTTTGTAAAGAAGTAAACCACGTAAAACAGGTTCGCATTAAAATTAAACCACCTGATTTCTCAACTACATAGAAATTTAACTTTAATAATTTATACGGTCGGAAAAATGTTCTAATCTATAAGACTGGGAAATAAATGTATGTTTTAAGAGTCGTGAGAGTGAACAGATTAAAAGATAGAAGAGTTGAAAAGGACAAAGGGGTGTACCATTTTAGAGATAATTATACGCGTTATGTGAGCGTTTCGTCAAACCAAATATCGAAGTGTAAAACTGTCTCATTTTTCTTACCTTCAGTGCAACCAAAGAATTCAGCTCTCATGGAAATGTGTGAATGCCATGCCTCCGGGTTTATTCGCACAAATCGAGAGATGATTGGTGGATCAAGAAGATGAGTGACAACTGAGGATCTGTCGCTGTTTCCTTCAAAAACCTTCAGGTACAAAAAGTGTGAAATATAAACCAGCTAATATTGAACTACTTTTTCATGCCTTGTATTTCGGACACAAAAACAACCGGACAGACATGCAGAATCCCTTTGAAGAAATGGATGAAACGACATATTATATCAGCTTTGCTACTACGTGCAATTCAAACCCCAGCTACCCCCCTCCCCCCCCCCCCCCCCCCTCCCCCTAAACAAATATACAAAGGACTTTTTACGGGATTTTACGATATCATGCAGTTTAATGGGGAAAAAATATATATATAAGAATTCTAAATTTAAGTACTCCCATAGAACTGTCGGTTTAAAATGTACTTGTTCAGAGCTTTCACTTTAATTTTTGGGGGTTTAGAAGCGCTCTTGGCTCAACGAGTGAAATGGGCTGCTTACCTTGCGTTTGCCATCTGCCTTGTATTCTTGGAAAAACACACCATCGTGACTGTACGACAACCTGTATTTCGTCACCCACTGAACCGATTCTTGTCTTCCCTGTGTCGAGATTCGTTGTATTTTAGCGTATTTGCCAAAGTCCACTTGAAGCCACTGATTGACGTCATTTGCAGCCGCACACCAGCCCCCAGTCTTCCCTCCGCCAGAGTGCAACCACAGTCGCCCATATTGAGGATTACATGCAGCACTGGATGACGTCATGGCTTGGTCAATAAGTCGGCCATTTTGAAGTCCCATGGGTGTCATGCAGGTTGGAGGTGCGGGTGCCTTGAAACCTTAGTAATGCAGAAAGAAATTCGCTATAAGTCCAGTTAAGCTAGCTCTCTTTCAGGGACATAGTGCATACATGCAGTCACTTTTACAGGTAGAGAGATCTCTACAGGTTATCTTCGCGTGAAAATGCAAATGTTTATCGCCGATGTAAGACATTGTTGTGCGGATGGAGAATCTGTTGATTTACTTCTCACTTCGCAGATTCAAAAACAGAACAATGAGAAGGTAAACTGTCATAGTTTCAAAGAAATATTCTGATAAAGAAGTTCAGAAACTAAATCCTTACAACAAGAGTAGAACAAGAGCCATCCTACCTTCTGTGCATCCGTACAGCTCCAGCCTCATGGCGATGTGTGACTGCCATGACTTCACGTGAATCCTTAAGCAGCGGGCGATTATTGGCTCAGCGAGAATGTGCCCCTCAGGGAGAAGTTGCTGTGTATTGCCTTGGATTACCTGAAAATGATAACGAGTGTAGCGGTCATGTATAATGAATACAACAGCCATTACGGACGCCACTTTTCATAATCTATTGATATTTAATCTGCAATTACAGGTTTCCTTTTATAAATACTTTTCTTTTCTGAATGATACAGAATAATTTTAAAATGTGTGAGGCAGTCTACTAGCGACATAAAATAAATAAGCCTGACCCTTAAGAGCCCACTGCTGTATCTCGTTGCCGTACGACAAAGGCTGCTGTCTACTATATCTACGCATCAATTTATCAAACTTAGAGATTGATTTGCCTTACCACTGAGATTGGTTATATATTTCTTAGGCGACGAATAATTCGTGGTACACGAATGTAAACCATACCCCTAATCCCGCGTATGTGGACATTTTCAGGTACTCAAATTTCTTAGCAGCGGCTAGCAACTCCTTTTACCTGGTTGTTGTTGTAAGACTCAAAGACTCCGCAGTCAAGACTGTATGACAATGTGTAGCTCTTCACATACTGTGCAGCGTCTATTCGTCCTTGTGTTGCAAGCCTGGTGATTTTCACGATCTTTCCAAGATCAACCTGAATCCACTGATCTTGGTCGTTATAATTTGAAAGCCAGCAACTTCCATAGCTTCCTTCATTCACGTTGCGGATTCTGCCTCGCTCTGGTCCCCAGTACTGGTTGTATTGTGAGGAAGCAGTCATGGCCGAGTTAGGGATTTTATGTAAAGACTCCACACCCAAAGGAGAAGCGCAGTCTATCTTTGGTTCTTCGAAACCTTAGCATCAAATAAACCAGAGAGTGTGCGTTAACTTGCTCTGACTCGTAGTAATGGGAAAATAATAGTTTGTTATAGTTATGTTCTAGCTGCGCTATATGTTTTTCACCTTTTCTGCACCGTGGACGAAATACGTTCGTTCCTTATTTTGACTGTCATTGATCATGGACACAACAGAAAATTTGCGACCTTCAGTTTTCGTTTTTTTTTTGTTCTGTACAATGCTTGTAACTGACCTTAAGACACCAAGAAACTTTGTCATACTTAGATTCCACTATTTCTTAAGTATAAGCAGTTCAATACATGGCAACATTTGTGCAGACGTACAACAAGGCTCAGATACGATGTAAAATTGTACTGTTCATAAAAACCAATATCAAACAATCTTCCGCGCTGTACCAGCTTTTCTCTGTTCTGTTCGGACAAGTACCATCATTTACCTTCCATACAGCCATAAAACTCTGTCCTCATGGAAATATGGGAGTGCCATTGTTGAGGTTTAACTCGTACAAATCGGGCGATGATTGGCTGGTCTAATTTGTGGGTGACAACTGTATATCTGTCTTTGTTGCCAGAGAAATCCTGAGCAGAAACAGGACGTTAGTAGTTATTCATATGTATGTATACATTAATGTGTTTTATGACCCATCAAATATTTCCTCCCGCGCGCGATTGGTGGAATCGTGACACGTGACCGAATAACGTCCGCTGACGAGCGGACGTTATCAGCGAATAAGCCCCGCCTGGCAAACAAACGCTGTTTATTGACAATATCCGAACACAATTTTATATATTAATCACAAAAACCCATTACGAGATGACTACCGAGGAGGACATCAATTTATTGGTCGAAAAAGCAGTTCCAGAAAGCACCAAAAAGCTTCACAGTCCCCGCGCCATTATTTGCGCTGCGAGAGGAAATATTTGAAGGATAATAAAGACAATAAACTACTTTTGGCTTCGGAAATATGCACGGATAATTGTCCTTGGACATAATCTGTTCCTCGAAGCTCACAGTTGCCCTCGAGCTTCGCTCTCGGGCAACTGTTCGCTTCTCGGAACAGATAATATCCTCGGACAATTATCCGTGCATATTTCCTCGCCAAAAGCAGTTTATTGTTTATATACTCCAGTCCGGTTACCGGGACAAAACGATTTAAACCAGATCTTTGGGTTGTGTAGTTCACATTTCGCGCCTTCTTGTCTCGGTAACCAGGCTGAATTTTCTAATGTGAACAAAAGACAAAATCCGTTCCGCTAATATGTGGCATAGTCCGTTAAGACAAAAGCGTACCGAAAGTTATGGATTGGCAAATGGACCAATCAGAGCGTGAATACTATATAATGCGTCATATAATAATAATTCACCTTATTATTGCTGTAAGGTCGAAAGAAGACGCCATCATAGCTGTAAGACAACCTGTAGCTCGACACCCATTGGTCGGCGTTTTGCCTTCCCTGCGTTGCAATACCTTGAACCTCCACAAATTTCCCAAAATCCACTTGGAGCCACTGGTTGATGTCATTCTTCCCAGCACACCACGCTCCCTGATAGCCGTTAAGTGGAAGTCCGTATAATCTGCCGGATTTTGCCGTGCATGCCTCACTCGAAGCTGTGATGGCCGAGTCAGGAATTCGGATGCTCTGCATTCCAAGAGGTGACATGCATTTGGGAGGTGTTGGTGGATTGAAACCTGTGAAAAATATTTATCTTTGTTTAAACTCTAGGGGGAAGGATTTGCAGGGGTCAGTTATTAAAACGTCGACACTATGATTTTATTTACTTCATGTGTGTATGCCAGGAAACCGAAATAAAATTGATACAAAAATATAAATAATCAGTTTTGCATTTCGTATCAATGGAAATCGAAAATGTTTCAGTCTTACATAAAACAGACTCAACAGCAGAAATACAATTTACTTTCGTTAGATGGAACGTAAATTTACAAAATCTTCACCACTGTTTGTAATAAAACCTACATAAAACAAATACAACAGAAGAAATACAATTTACTTTCGTTAGATCGACTGGATGTAATAAATCCTAACAATCTCACGGTTTAAGCACCAAAGCTCTAACCCTAAACGATCACAAAATAAAAGAACAACATAAAAACGGGTATAACGCCGACATTACGAACAAAACGCATATAAACGCACATCACCGACGTCACAAAACATACTCACACTCATGCACGTAACGCACATCGAGTACAACATGACCCAACATCCCGGAGGGGGGGGGGGGGGGGGGGGGGGGGGGGGAGCACTCCTCAAAATATTGGGTGGGAGTGTGTTGCCCGAGACTGAAAACCCTTACCCTATTTCAGACCAAAATGTGCAATTTTCGACCCTATTTCAGACTAAAATTTGCAATTTTCGACCCTATTTCAGACCAAATATCAAAATCTCCGACCCTATTCCAGACCAAAAGGTTAAAATCGATACCCAATTTCAGACTAAAATGCTTAAAGTGATACCCTTTGGGGCGGCACATTCCTATATGGCTCATATATGGGAGTACCCCTCCCCCCCTCCCCCAGGCCCAACATGCAGACATATTAAAACGGTCAGGCGTCACTAACATAACGAATATCGTTTCTACGACTTCACCTTCACGACACCCATAGAACTCCAGACGCATCACAATGTGTGAATTCCAGATTTGCGGATTAATACGGATGTAACGGGCGACTATTGGTTTGTCCAGGGTTTGGTAAACCACGCTACCGTGGTCTGTATTTCCTTTAAACTCCTGTAGATAGTTTAAAGCTTAGTGTTAGTACTCTTAAAAATAAGCTCAGTGTTAATGCAACCGTTACGCTTACAATAGTCAAGTTCAGAACTTCTAACGATCGTCTGCACATACGAGGTATCGTTTTGTTTAGAGACATTATGGCCATTTCAAGGAACTAAATAACTGATACAAGAACAAGGGCAGCAACATGGGAAGGTACAGGAACAAGAACGAAGATCAAGGACAAGGACAAGAACAAGAACAACCAAGGGAAAAATAACTTACTGTGAGGAACAATGTACATTCTGCGCAATGAGGAACGAGGCAATGATAAGCAATGGCAGTGATAGGTACAATGACAAGAACAAGGACAGGAACAACAGAACTACAAATATGAGCAAGAACAAGAACAAGAACAAAAAGTCTTATAAGGTAAACATGTCAGGATATACCAATGAAATTAAAACAAGAAGACGAATGATAGATATAGTATACATAACAAACAGATCAACAAAACTATATATAGAGCGGGTTATCTACTTGCTTACCCTGACCACGTTGTACAGCTGGTTCATGTAGTACTCGAACACGCCATTATCTTGACTGTAGGAAACAGTGAACTGCCTCACGAACTGGTTAGCCTCATGCCTCCCCTGTGTGGCTATCTTTGTCACCTTCACTGGCTTGCCAAAATCCACTTGTATGAACTGACCAACGTCGTTATAATAAGCCAACCAACCTCCATAATGGCCATTAGTGTTTGTCATCATTAGGCGGCCATACGAAGGAGCACCATTGGCGTTATACTCTGAAGAAGCGCTGATAGCCGAATTGGGAATTTGTCCGTTCTGCATTCCAAGGGGCTGGTTGCATTCTGTGAGGGATTAAATATTATTTTATTGTACCCTGCGTTAGTTATAGTTTAGGTTTATTTGATTGGTCCTATTGGGCTCTTTGCACGTTGCCGCCATCTTGGATTTAAAGCAAGGCTAACCTGGCAAGAAATTCGCCAGACAAGGGACAAGAGAGTTTCCTTTCGCTCTAAAGCACCAAGGCGTCCTCAGAGGAGATGCACATGTTTCATTTGGGGAGTTGCATGCACAAATTTTCCAAGGTAACATTCTCAGTTTTGCCAGGACAGCCTCGTTTTGAAACTCATGCCCGTTCCCGTGCAAAGAGCCCATCGAACACCACCTTAACTTAGACAGCGACCAGTCTCTCCTTATTAATATTAAAATAATAAGTATGTACATATACAACTCACCCAGCCCACCCCCAAGTATTACTTTGGAATTTAACGCGGTGTAACAACTTTTTCTTGTTTGTACACAAAACGCAGCTAAAGTCATTCTAAAGCAGGAACGAATTAGTGCAGTCTTGTTGTATTAAATTGCGATGTAATTGTGTGAACAAACAAACTGCAAACGCCACTCTCTGTTGATTCCAATCAATTGTTTTTAAATTGATATTTGGTTACTGTTCGATTATTGCGCACTGACTTTAGTATTAGGAATTTCTAAAAGTGATTCAACTGAGAGAATTATCAAAGTAAATGAAATCCCCGCTTACCTCCAGCAACATAGCCTGTAAAGAACACAACAGGAAAATCAGTTAATGACGACCCAGTTCAATTCAGACTCCCTTAGTGTAACAAGTTCAAACTTTGAGTGCATTTCACATAGCCATACATAGAAATTATTTGTAGGATTTTGTTATGTAGGAAGTAAGATTTAGTAGGCATTTGCTTTGCAAGAGGGTAAAAACTGGCTCTCTGTTTAAAAAAAAAAGACGATAACTGAGTGTAAACGATAACAGCTTGATCAAGGGCAAACAATAAAAGCAAAACCGAAAAGAATGAGAACGCAAACAGAGTATGAGAGCAAGAACAAGAACAAGAACAGAACATGGGACAAGAGCAAGAGCAAGGACATGCCCATATCGCACAAGAACAAGAACAGCCACAAAGAGAGAAGCCAAAGAGGGAAGAAAAACGAGGGCAGTCAGCAAGAACAAGAACAAGGAAATTACAAAAAAACGCGAGAAAAAAAAATCAGCGTAAAGGTAAAAATAATTAAACCAAAAGCTGCAAGAGGAAAAAAAAGAACAACGAGAACAAACCGTCCACACGAGAGTTCAGGTAAAGGCGAGAATAAGAACAGAAATAAGCATACCAATTGCGACAAGTGTCAGCAATGCGACAAGCATTGCAGATGAAACCATTTCGCCGAGGAGTGACACCCCAATAGCTCCGTGGTAAAATGACTTAAGCTAGCACTGGGACGATTAATATAAACATGCCCCATGGAAATCTAACGTACGTTACAAGAATTCCGAATGACTAATAGAAACATGCTTCTAGGTAACGTTTTCGGTGTTTTGGTACGAATTGTGCATAATTCTCAAAAAAACTTCGTTTTCAAAGGGAGCAACTCATAATAATTGATACATATTCGTTATTTCTCACAATAGGCTTTGAAACCCCTTTGAATGACGCAAAAGAAAAGTAAAATTCCGGTTATTTCACATACGACGTGGACTACGACTTGGTTAAGATCTGGATCAGATCTGTTATGCTGTCCACAAACCTAAAATAAATTCATTAAAGGGAGCTGGGAAAAGTGATGAAAGAAAGGTGGTGCAATTAAGTAGCTACGTAAGTTGAATTAGTCTATTGCACGAATCTTGACAGAAATGCTTGCAAACAAAGACTCATTAAAAGTACTATGATCCAGCTTTACCGCAAGCACCTGCAACAAAGGTATTATTTTACCATATTAGGGCGTTGACTTGACTCTTAGTTACAATACATCAACATATTATGATTGATGCATAACTTGACTCTTAGTTGCAATATATCAACATAAAACTACACTGTTGACTGAGTACGAAACCTCCAGCAAAAGAGGAGCCAAATCAAACAATGCTGTTTTATCACTGAAATAACCAGCACTGAATTTACACCAGCGTCAACGTTGTACACATGACAAAAAAAGTTGCAGCTATTATAGACAAACGCTCAAATTTGAATATTGAGAGTTCACTGCACATCAAGCAAACATTTTGCCGGAAACATCATCACACAAAACAAATTACAAATGCATTTTAAGGCTTCTACTTTAAGCACAATGAAATGCATCAAAGAAGCTTGACATTGAGTTAAAATGCAATAAAGAAAATGCTATAAAAATGTACAACAATCCCCACTGATGTTCACCTGTATTTTACTAATATTAATTCTGCCAGTATCTTATATAACCCCCTCAAGCATCAAATGACACAATGATGATGAGAGGGGCAGGCTCCCCTGGTAAATTTTGAAACATCCAGTCTCCTGCATTTTCAGTCCACTACAGAACACAGATTCTCTTCTCCTACCGACCCCTTCCCCTAAAATAATAAAAAGGTCCTGCCCCCACCCCCCATACACCTCTTTTTTGCCCCCCACCCCACCCCTCTTACGTAAATAATGCTCCTAAGTCAGCTGTCAATGAACTTAACTTGATCGCCGCTGCAATTTTAGTCCAATGTATAAAAATGTGCGCAAAAAGAAGAAGAAGAAGAAGAAGAAGAAGAAGAAGAAGAAGAAGAAGAAGAAGAATAAAAACACATGGAGAGAATAATCGATCAGTGACAAACAGTATAACGTCGGAAAATAGCGTGGCGCGATCTTAATACCACGGCCTGAGATGTGGCCGTAAATTTTACCAAGTTTGCTGTTATTTTCCTGTTCATCGAATCGAGTCATTGCAATTTCATTTTTCAGACATGTTCCCGAGCCGAAGGCTTTGAACGGGCTCTAGACGGTGTTTTCACACGAAAACATCATTTCTCTTTGGACAGTCGGAAATCCTTTGTATGATGTCGAGAAACTTACCTTGAATCACAATTGGAATTCACAAGCTGACGGTCAATCTCAGATTCCTCTAAACTGCACATCCTCCCAGCAACAAGTAAATCTCACTAGCATCATCGGAAGAAAAGCAAAAACTTCTCCCAAATCGTAAGATTTTGACCGTCTCAGTCGCTTCGTGTTCACGGCCATCTTGCATGACTGACGTGCCATGTGGTGATGTGACAAAGACCAAAACCGATCAATCACTACGATGTTTTCGAGACGCGAGATTCTTGTCTATTTGCTGCCTGATCTGACCAAGTTTGCTATCATTATTTCGTCAAAACAAGCATTGTCTGCCTTTTCCGTTGTGGAAATGATCGAACTAAAGGGCACTTTCGGGATTCCGAATAAATTTGTAAATTGCGCGCGAGGCTATTGCTACACAGTCCTGAGGGACTTTGGATAGTTCACCAATCAGCCCGCTGTATAATGCGGTTTTATGCCAAAAAAAATACCAAAAAAATCATCACACTTCAGTTGTTAATTGCCTATTCTTTCTCGCTGTTTCCAAAGGATTTTTAAGCCGGATGAACATAAATCACTATGCGCGATATTTTACTGACTTCATTTCTCTAATTACAGGGGGGCGGGGGAGGGGGGGGGGGGGGGGGGGGGGGGAGGGAGGAGGTGATTCCGGTTCCTTGCGGACTATAAGCCAAAAAAGGACCCTGAAAAATCCGGCAATCTTTTCCCAGAGAGCATGGCCCGGACCCCTATAAACTCCAACCTTAAACTGTGGGATCACTGAAACTAAGTGTGTCAAAAAATCATTAGCTATGGTTTGCCTCTCACGCAATGTAGTCACAAACATTAGCGTAATGCCAAGCTGTTCAATATTGTTTTTAAGAATAGAAAGTCACGCATTTAAGTAAACTAAAATTCGTTTTCAATGTTCGTTTTATTCCCTTGCGCCAACTTACCACCCTGTACTAACACTAATTCCGTCGAAGTAAATGTGAAGCAAAAACAGGTATGTATCCAAGAAAAATCATAAACTCAAGCAAAGAAAGAGTAAAATAACCGAAAAATATGTGTAACAGTAAAGTTAATGAACAGTACACGGAGAAGGTAAACAAAAATTTAAATGAAAAGTAATTGATAAGTAAGTAAATGAAACAGCTTGTGAAAAGTAAAACAAAAGTAAAGGAAATGAAAAGTATACGAAAATAGGTAAACGAAAACTTAAATGAAAGCAAAGCAGATGAAAAAAAAGCTAAAGAAAAAAGTAAATTAAACAATTAAACAATTTGGCCAACAATACTCCTAGCCTGATAGTTCTGAAGGTTCTTTCAAGCTTACGTCATTCTTGCGGAAAATAAGGGCAGGCCAAGTAGAAATGAACGGAATGCAAAATAAATATAATAATTCTTGGAAAACAAATGTGAAGTCCCAATGTGAAATTGAATCAGAGGAGCACCTTCCATGAAAAGCGCTCCTTTCTCGTCAAGAATCTGCAAATGAAACAGAAAAATTAGATAGGTTATCATAATTATTTTAGTTCAAGTAACATGACCATGACATGACCAATGTGTATCTGCCACGATCAGGTAGAGACGTCGAATGCTTGTCACTTAAAATTGTTAGAATCGTTGAATATTAGGGCCTTTTTTTTTTGGACTATTCCGTCTGTTCCTATTCCGGAATAGACGGTAATCGCGTTCTCTTCGGAGGGGGGTGGGGGACCTATATATTCTTATTCCGAAATGAATGGAATAGTATTGGGTCATTCTGCTCCCGATAGCAGATTAGACGGAACAGTAATAAACGGAATTGTCCTAAAAGAATGCTCCATTAAATTCATGCCGGAGATCTTGAAGTGAATCAAGGCCTCGATTGGAGATTTTTTCTTAATCCCAGGAGTGTCTGTTATCCGTGCAAGTTTACGTTTTTTTTTTTTTTTTTTTTTTTTTTGCCCAAATGGTCTTGCCCACTGCATGACCACTCAGATCAAATCTGTCAATAGCACAGTTGATGACGATATTTGACAACAACCAAATTTCATGCAATAAGGTACATTGTAATGGCAGTGTTTACTTCCAACTCTTAAACTGTCAAATAAAACCTACTAAACCAACAGGAGTGACCATTAAAATGAAAGTACCCCATGAGTTCATTTTCAGTGTTCACTTTCAAGGCTTTGAACTAAGGTGTGACCATTTAAACAAAAGCTCAAAAAGGCCACATTCTAAAACGATCGTTCAACTTCCTGTTATGAGTTCAGTTCATACTTTATATGTTCTTAACCAAGCAGGCAACAACGTGTTTTCTTGGAAATAGTAAATAATTCGTAGAATGTAGTGCGTTTACGTCTAGGCCTCATGATTCTGAAAATCGACAAAGCAAGAACTCAGTGACAACATAAAGAGTAATGTATACCTTACTGTTCCTCTTTATAAACAAACATGCTGCCGTTTTTCTCATTTCCTTCTTTGAATCCCTCGTCGGTTTCGCAGGTTGACGATTTCCCATACTTGTCGTAGGTCTGTCCGCCATTGCTAGATCCGTGGCAACCCTTATCATCAATGCTGAAGTAAGTGTAACCCTCCTCTTTGGCTTTTTCAACGCACAAGTCGTATCTTTTTTGTGGATTACTTTTCTTCACACTTTCGAAGTTTGCAAACATGTGCGGCAAGGCAACATCTTCGCCTCTGTTCTTGTAGCATCCAATTTTTTGCCATGCACCTGTAGAAAAGTACAAAAGTACACGTTTTGCTCCGCTTGTTCGTGCATGCGTCCGCACGTCCGCCCTTCCGTTTACCTCAGTCTTGGGTTTCCCGACAAAATCAATTACTTGGTAGTTCAACCGAGCCAAAATCCAGGACTTTCCTAAATTTTTTGGCCAACTGAACTGATTGCCAACTGAAAGCTTGTTTTATACCAAATTTATATTAAGAATATACACAGTTCGGAGCGACGTTTTCAGCCCTATTCCGTTTTCAATGCAAGGTTTTTCCATTATAACAACTTCGTTACCATTTAAGCAGTATGAGTAATACCTGACTGGTCTTTCTCGTAGATGAACAGTGTACTGTCTTCTTCTTTCCCAAGACCGTATCCTGCCTTCGTCGGGCAATCTTCTGCTGTTCCATATGTGTCATAAGCCTTCTCGCCCGTCCAGCAATAAGATCGATCAACGCCGAACACCTTAAACCCCTTTTTCTCTGCAACGTCTTTGCATGCCGTGAACTTCTGTTTCGGCTTCGCATTGTTGATGGATTTCACCTCAAGGTAAGGCTGATCCAAAGCGGTTGCCATGGTGCTGAAGCATCCAACCGCAACAAACTTACCTGCAAAGAGTTTCCAGGAGATAAAACAAAATACAAATTATCCCAGCTATTCCAGAAAAAAATAAAATAAAATAAAATAATAATAATAATAATAATAATAATAATAATAATAATAATAATAATAATAATAATAATAATAATAATAATAATAATAATAATAATAATAATAATAATAATAATAATAATAATAATAATAATAATAATAATAATAATAATTTAAAAAATTTAAAAAATTTAAAAAAGCAATTGAGCGATATATCTATTGATAAATCATGGTTCTATCAGCTCTCATTTGAACAATCTGTGCACATTTGCCGATACTGTAGAAAATCTGTAAGCATGCTTGCATACGTATATACAGTAAGTATGTATGGATAGTGGAACCTCGCCTAGCGGCCACCCGGCTATTACGGCCACTAATATTTTGGCCCGCGGCTAACGCCTAGTCATTTTCAAAACCCGTTAATACGGCCATATTCATATGTCCCGACGGGTGGTCGTATTACGGGGTTCCACTGTCTATGTGTGTATAATACCTCCACAGGGATCTTCGTTACATTTCTCCGTTTCTTTTGATGGTCCAAGCTTCTTGCATTTATTTGCTTTTGTGCTGCACTTGCGTGACCGTTCACGTGTTCCTCCATCACACGTAACGGAACATTTCGACCATTCTCCCCAAGGCTTATAAGAAACATTTTGACCTAGAAGAATAAGCAACAATATGTCTTTATACCAGGTCCTCGTTTCTGATTGGCTCCCAAACCATAATCAATAGGAGTACCGGACGCACGGAGCTGACATGATTACAGTCGAAGCTCTCCGGGCAGACACTCTCGTAAGCGGACAGCTCTACTTACGGACGCCTCTACAAAACCCCGTTTAAACTCCAGCTCAGTAAAACTCTGTATTTACACATTCTCGTTAGGTGTCCGCTTAAGGGAGCTTCAACTGGGAAACAGATAAAGTGTCCGTAACTGGAACTGTCCGCTAACGAGAATGTGTAAATACAGAGTTTGACAGAGCTGGAATATAAACGGGGTTTCGTAGAGACGTCCGTAAGTAGAGCTGTCTGCTTACGCGAGTGTCCACCCAGAAAGCTTCGACTGTATAACAAACCTTTGCATTTCTTCTTTTTGCACACTTGACTCTGGGTTTCCTCGCCAAGCGATCCACAATCTTTGCCTCCATTGGCTGGTTTCGGGTTCGTGCAGGTCCGGGTTTGTGTTTGAGTTCCAATTCCACACTTAACACTACACTCCGACCACTCAGTCCATTGAGTGTAACCACCGTCCACTGAAAACAGAACCAAGCCAACTTGTAAATTTTTCGCTGATTATGCCATGTATTTTCTTGAATGACAATAACAGTCAACTTCAAAATAGCGGGGCTCGACTGTATTTAGAAACAACTTTTTGGATCACTGAAAATGTTACGTATAAGGAGCTAGATACATAAATATTTGAGAGTAATTGGGGCTTTATACAAATATGTATCCTAATTACCTTGAACACATACAAGACACCTAATCCCAGGGGATTCGGCTTGACTTCGAAATAACGGGATTTCGAATTAACCGAGCTCGGGGGTTCGACTGTATAGCTAAACATCACACAGTTCGAGAAATTCTGTTGTCAATAAAAGCACGAGTACAGCCACAGCCTCAGTACAGTACAGATAGAATTGCTTTAGATTTCTTACCCGGACATTCTCCATTGTTGCATTCACCGTTCTCTTTGGCTAGTCCTAGTCTAGCACAATCTTTACCGCCGGGACCTGGGGGAGGGTTAGTGCATGTGCGAGTTCGCTGGTGTGTACCAGCCCCACAAGATTTAGAACACTCGCCCCAGCTTCCCCATGAGCTGTATCCTCCATCACCTTTAAAAAGCAAAAGGATGCAAGATTAAAGTAACCATGGAAACCACAAACTAAAATTTTATTCCTTACCACTCTTGCAGCCGTAGAACTCAAGTCGCATGGAAATGGCTCCTAGATAACTCTCTGGGTGAACTCGAAGGTAACGTGCCATGATTGGAGGCTCAATCTTATTGTACACAACAGTGTACCTGTCAGTGTTTGCAGGAAACACCTGAAAAAGGTTTAAGCAAAGTAATTCATAAAACAAGATTTATAACTCTAACTTTCCACAAACTGAAAATTGATTACTTTGGCCACCATCAAAAGTTGTAACTGATGAAAGAGCCGTTTTGGGTTGACTGTCGAAAACTAAAACCCTTAACCTTTTCACTCTCAAGAGTGATCAACTTCAATTTTCTCTTTTCAGTCTCCCACCAGAGATATATTATACAGTATGGAGAAGTTGGCATTTGACACCTTGCTCAAATGACTAGCTGATTAAAAAATAAATTCTCTTTTTATCACTCATACATTTTTCTTATTTTATGTTTGGGAGAATCTGCATTTTGAGCTTGGGAGTTTCTCATTCAACCAATCAGAAAACAAAGCAATCCGCGTTTGGTTTTACTTTGAAGAAGATTAAAACCAATCAGCAGTGCAAGGGAAAGTATCGAAAATAATGTGGCCAAAAAAAAGGAATTCTCGCATAAGTGTACAGTAACCTTGGTGAATCCGTCTTGCCGATATGGTTCGAAAGAGAAGCCATCTTTCCCGTACTGCAGACTGTAGCTCTTGACGTATTGATTGGAATCCTGCCGACCCTGACTGGCTACTCCTGTGACACGTGTTTGTTTGCCGAAATCAACCTCAAACCATTGCTTGTTATCTTTCGTCTTAGCAATCCAAGAACCCCCTACTCCAGTACCCGGATGTTGGTGCAGTCTGCCTGCTGTAGGACCGTACGTAGTGCTCAACTCGGAAGAAACTCGTAATGCGGAACTAGGGATTCTACCATCTTGCATTCCGAGAATGTTGTCGCAGACAGGCGCAGCAGGAACTTCAAATCCTAGGAAAAACAACGCTAGTGAGTGCAATTGAGATGTATGGTGTAAGCATACAGTACATGAGAGCTCTAAGCAATCTGCGAATATCGTATTTCTAGTTATTAAATATCTCATTGTCACGTGTCTGTGGCACCGCTGATCAAACTACTTTCCCTACCGCGCGGTCACCTTATGTTTGAGTCAGCGGTCACTGCGTCAAACTGCGGATTCAAGCACAAATTTTGCAGTTCTGTGTAACAATCGTACAACCTCAAGCCACGAAATTCAATACTAGAACTCAATAATCAACTTTAAGTTAGTTCTATGCACTTCAATAGCACATGTTGTGCACAAGGAAAACAGGAATTGCACACAAGGTGAAGTTTTAACCATCAAACTCCACTTCTAAACTCTTTATGCTATCCAGTATCTTTGCAATAAAAGCCAAAAGATTAACAACAACAAAAGGAAGTCTGGCAAAAGTTCTTTCGAGTCAGGGACATGCAGGTTCGGATCTCACTGTTTGTTCGTTTTGGCTACTCTAGTCTAAATTTGTTTGATGGCTTTATTTTCTAAATCCTCACCTTTACTGCAGCCGTAGACTTCAAATCGCAAAGCAATGCGTGAATACCACGTTTTGGGATGTATGCGGACGTAACGAGCAATGATGGCGGGCTCGAGAATGTTCCCCACGATCCTGCCTCTGTCTATGTTGCCGTTAATTGCCTGAATAGAACAAGCGATCAGCTCGAATCTTCTCATTCAGTTTTTCAATATGTTGGGATTTTTAAATCTTTTCGCAGGTTTCAGGGTGGCTTTTTGCTAATATGTTTATGACGTCACTTCCGTTGGTCAACGTTATATGCCTGAATAGATAAGTACGTAGGGATAAATGTTTTAAAATGCGAGTTTTTCGATTGACTACTGGACGTTATTGTTCTTTTGCCGTAGTTTTGCGCTCGAAAACCTTTTTAATCTCTCGGCCAATAAGGAATAAACATAAAAATCATTTGTCAATATATGATGTAAAACGTAAATCAAAATATATCACATAGCTTTTCACACAACTAAATTCTGTATCTTAGCCGCATTTTTTATTGTCTGCATCTATCTAATTAAGCGAATCAGTTCAGCTAAATACAACCTTTTCAGCGTTGATCATATCCACACCAACAAACTGTACAATTTACACTTTAAGCTGTATTAAGATAGTTGTATTAAAATGAAGGTTGACAATGCAAATCTCTTGCCATAGGCAATGCGTAAAGCAGATAAATACCAACCCTGCCGTTATCATAAGGCACAAACCGAGTGCCATCTTGGCTGTAACTCAAGGTATAATCCTTCACCCATTGGTTTGCATCAGCTCTGCCCTGTGTGGCGATTCTAGTGACCTTTGTCTCTTTGGCAAGGTCAATCTGGAGCCACTGTCCAATATCGTTGTATTTAGTAAGCCAACAGCTCCCATAAGAACCTTCGTTTTTGTTGTTCAACCTGGCGCGCTCTGGTCCCCAATACTGGTTGTACACCGACGTTGCTTTAAGTGCTGAGTTTGGAATTTGCCCATTCTGAACGCCGATTGGTGAGGCGCACTTGACCACGGGAGGCTCAAATCCTGAAATAACGGGACGTGGATTAGTGCAACTTTGAAAATACCACAAAACCTCCCTTCATATAAGGCATAGATTTATTTATAAGCCCACCAAAAATATGTCTGAATCCCAGTACTACTCTGCAATAAGCCATTGGCCAGATGCCTGTTGCATCTGCCCCAAAACGAGGCTTGATGCAAAATCCTTCTCGCGGAAATTAGTTTTTTTTGCGCGAAAAAAAAATATATGAGCAAAATTAATTTTTGCATTAGGCCTCGTTTCGAAACAGGAGCAACAAGCATCTAGGAATGACCCATCTAAAAGTATGTTAAATAGAACACTTCTTTTGCATTGAAATATATTTGTTCGCAAATTTATGCACGCTGTTAAGAATTATTGTGTCTGGCCGGTCGCGCGTTACGATTCTCCGAATCAAACGCGAGAAAAATAATTCCATAGATCCCAAATAATCATTCAACGCCTTCTAT
The DNA here is from genome assembly GCA_964036295.1 of Plumapathes pennacea. Classification (NCBI taxonomy): domain Eukaryota; kingdom Metazoa; phylum Cnidaria; class Anthozoa; order Antipatharia; family Myriopathidae; genus Plumapathes; species Plumapathes pennacea. The sequence continues at coordinate 36,209,844 of OZ038463.1, read as the reverse complement.
GAACACCAATTATTTAACACAGAGTTAACTTACCTTCTCTCATTGAAATAAAAAAGAATAAAAATATATATTTTTACCTTCTCTGCAACCGTAAAATTCCACCCTCATGGCGATGCGAATATTCCAAGATTCAGGATGAATCCTTACAAACCGTGCAATGATTGGTGGATTAATGGCGTTTGTAACAATGCTTGATCTGTCCGTATTTCCCACAAAGACCTTTCAAAAGATATAAACTAGTTAACACAAAATGCTCTAACGGCCATTTATTTATTTTTAATCTGCAATTCCTGTTTTACCTTCATCTGTGTAAAAAAAAATGCAATATTGATGCAATCATAAACATAAAATAATAGTTGTAAAACCAACTGATGCGAATGTAACTTGGGTAGTTATTGGGTAATCATTTATAATCTGCTAGATTAGCATCTGCTATTCAGATAGCCTGTTACCTGCATGTTAATTATTACTTATAAATACTGGTGGTACAAATAAAATTATTGTATTATTGTTGCTGTTGTTGTTGTTGTTGTTGTTGTTGTTGTTGTTGTTGTTGATATTGCTGTTAATCTGAGTATGTCAGTTTTCTTTTACATCGTACAGAGTTAATATCTTCTCACCTTGTGCTCGTTGTTCGGTCTGTAATCCCTGAAGAAAACTCCGTCCTGACTGTAAGACAATCTGTAACTTTTCACCCACCAATCCGCTTCTTGCCTTCCTTGTGTCGAAATCTTCTGCATTTTGGCGTACTTGCCAAAATCAATTTGAAGCCACTGATTGACGTCAGTTGTAGCCGCGCACCAGCCCCCAGTCTTTCCTCCGCCAGAGTGTAACCATAGTCTTCCAAACTCAGGTTTACAGGAAGCGCTGGATGACGTCATGGCTTGGTCAAGGACCTGACCATTTTGAAGACCCAGCTGTGACATACACGTCGGCGGCTTTGGTGGGGTAAAACCTTTAAAAAGTGAAGAGCTGTATGTTTGCAATTTTCTCTCAGGTGTGTTATGTCCATACCATATCTTTTCAGAGAAACTTTGTTCATGCTTCAGTTTAAAATTTCATGAAACACGCTGCAGCAGCGAGGAAAACGTCTTGCGCAAACAAGACGGGGAACAGAAAGCCGGAAAAGACAACTATGAAAGCCGATCGAAAATATAGAAGCAACTGTACCTTCTGTGCATCCATACAGCTCGATTCTCATCGCAATACGTGAATACCAAGTTTTAGGATGAATCCTGATGCAGCGGGCAAGAATTGGTGGATCAAAGATGTGTCCTTCTGGCAAAAGCCTTTGTGTGTTTCCTTCAATAACCTGCATGAACGTAAGGATAGTTCTTTTCAATTTAATCTCTGGATAGAGTCAATTTAATCTCTGGATAGAGTGCGTTAGCAAAGACTACAGCTCGTTTTAAACCTGTCCAATTAATCGTATGTACTTATTAAAATAACGGCTCTATTTCCATATTTTTTGCCAAAAGCAGCCTGACCTTCTCATTAATGTTGTCACTTACTATTCTATTCAGTTACACCAGAATGATATCCCTTGTAACCTATTCTAATTATTGTTCACGCCTTCATTGGCTAACTACAAAAAGGTATATTGTTTTACGCTTTACACTTCTTAATTTCAATGGATTGCTTTTGTCAACTTTTCAAAGAAAAAAGGACATTCCGGTAATTGCAATATAAAAAGACAAAGCATGATACCTTGTTTTGCTCATATGGTTCAAATAACTCGCAATCGACACTTGAGGACAAGGTGTAAGTCTTAACCCACTGATTACTATCTTGTCGGCCCTGTGTAGCGATCCTGGTAATTTTCACCACTTTTGCAAGATCGAACTGAATCCACTGATCTTGGTCGTTATACTGAGAAAGCCAGCAGCTTCCATAGCTTCCTTCATTCTTGTTGCGGATTCTGCCTCGCTCTGGTCCCCAGTATTGGTTGTATTGTGAAGTTGAGGTTATGGCCGAGTTGGGGATTTTGTGTACAAACTCCACACCAAAAGGTGACGCGCAGTCTATCTTTGGAAGCTCAAATCCTAAAACATTGAAATAAATATATAGGTTCGATATATTATTAATATAAAGGGCTGTTTATTCATATTCATATTCATATTCATATTCATATTATTATTATTATTATTATTATTATTATTATTATTATTATTATTATTATTATTATTATTATTACTATTATTATGATCATTATCATCATTATCATCATCATCATCATCATCATCATCATCATCATCATCATCATCATCATCATCATCATCATCATCATCATCATCATCATCATCATCATCATCATCATCATCATCATCATCATCATCATCATCATCATCATCATCATCATTATTATTAATATTACTAGTAATAGTGACCTCTAAGATTCGTCAGAGTTCGTTGAGCGTAGGTTCGGTGCATGGGAGGAGCGGCCTATGAACGGGGCCTAATTGGGTGTAAATTCTCTTTTCTTACCTTCAGTGCAACCATAGAATTCAGCTCTCATGGAAATGTGTGCATTCCAGGCCTCTGGATGGATTCGCACAAATCGAGAGATGATTGGTGGATCGAGGACATGACTGACAACTGAGGATCTGTCCTTGTTTCCTTCAAAGACCTTTAGGTACAGAAGTTACAAAATGTACAGTGTTATAATAAATTTGTTTTAAACTAAATACTTAATATTTTGAAGGCTCCCATTTAGAGCGTTCTTTTTTTGGTTATCCACTTTCAAATTTCCTTCAGCTTTTGCGAATTTAGCTAGAGAATAGGGCCTGGAGACGTTGACGTAAATTAAATGGTAATTTAGCTCAGTTACCTTGCGTTCGCCATCTGCCTTGTATTCCTGGAAAAACACACCATCATGACTGTATGACAACCTGTATTTTGTCACCCACTGATTTGATTCTTGTCTTCCCTGTGTCGAGATTCGTCGTATTTTAGCGTATTTGCCAAAGTCGACCTGAAGCCACTGATTGACGTCATTTGTAGCCGCACACCAGCCCCCAGTCTTTCCTCCACCAGAGTGCAACCACAGTCGCCCATATTGAGGTTTACATGCAGCACTGGATGACGTCATGGCTTGGTCGATAAGTCGGCCATTTTGAAGTCCCATGGGTGTCATGCAAGTTGGAGGTGCAGGTGCCTTGAAACCTGAGAAAAATTTTGCAAGTTTTGCAACTATCTATATCAGGGCGAAGTAACGACATCCAGGTTTCTCCACTCAGTTACTAAAGAGCCCTTGCTTGACAAATGGGATATACCCGCATGTAAATTATATTTCTTGAAATACAATTGCTTGATTTGCAAAAGTATTTGTGCAATGTCCACACATAACACACATAAGCTCTCCACCTACGCCCTTCAAGACCTTGCATTCTCTACCTTCTGTGCATCCGTACAGCTCCAGTCTCATCGCGATGCGCGACTGCCACGACTTCGCGTGAATCCTTAAGCAACGGGCGATTATTGGCTCAGCCAGAACATGCCCCTCAGGGAGAAGTTGCTGTGTGTTGCCTTGGATTGCCTGGAAGTGATAACAAGCGTCACGATCATGCATAACGGACATCACGAACGCAACGGTCATAACGGAAATCACGAACGTAACGGACGTAACGGAAATCATAAACGTAACGCAACATTCGTAACCTTTGTTTAGTTTTTGTGCATTCATAGAATTCATGGTGTCTTACCTCTAATTCTACTTTCTAATTTTTAATTTCTAAATACAAGAAGAATGATCAATGTATCCCACATGTAGAAGAAACTGATCTCTGGTCTCTTGGTGACATAGAGATAAAATAAGCCTGCCCACAAAAGATAAAGTGCAACTCCGTTAACCTGATTGTTGTTGTAAGACTCGAAGAGTCCGCAGTCAAGACTGTATGACAAAGTGTAGCTCTTGACATACTGTGCAGCGTCCGCTCGTCCTTGTGTAGCAAGCCTGGTGATTTTTACGATCTTTCCAAGATCAACCTGAATCCACTGATCTTGGTCGTTATACTGAGAAAGCCAACAGCTTCCGTAGCTTCCTTCTTTCTCGTTGCGGATTCTGCCTCGTTCTGGTCCCCAGTATTGGTTGTATTGTGAAGATGAAGTTATGGCCGAGTTGGGAACTTTATGTACCAACTCCACACCAAAAGGTGACGCGCAGTTAATCTTTGGTTCTTCAAAACCTAAGCACCAGACAAAAAATTTAATGAACGGCGTTAACTAAATAAAATTGGACAGAGAATAGTTTGATGTAACTGTGCCATTTTTCTTTCATTTTTAATGTTACTTTGCTAGAGACTGGTCATCTCAAAAGAGTTAGTTGCGTGCAACGCTTTGAAAACCTCAAGACTTATTCATACACAGGATTCCATTATTACTTGATTGTAAGGACACCGCAAAAATACGTTTTTGACGTCACTTCAGTTGGTGAGCGTTCGTCGGTAAAATTTCACATCGTGTGCGAGCCTCGTTGTTCTTCTGCACAACTTATGTTATAGAAAATGCATTGAAGTAACTTATCGTTGAGTATCGAGTCCTAGTATTGAGTTTCTCGAGGCTTCACGAGCGTTACATTTAACTACAAAATCTGCACTTGAATCCACGGTTTTGTACAATAACCGCTGACTCAAAAGCAAGGTGACCACGCGGGCAAAAAACGTATTTCCGCGGTGTCGATTATAAGCGTTTCAGTGAATACACAAAAAAATCTGTTTCTATTTTGAAACCGAAAACTCTGTTTCTATTTTGTGTCTGGTATAATGTTGCATGTATTAAATTTACATAAGCTCCCTCGATGAGCTTTCGCTCCTGGAGCAAATGTAATGCTCAAATATTGTTTAAATAAAAAATTTAAATTTAAAAAATTTAAAAAAAAACAAATGATAATAATAATAAAAATAGAATACACAAGTTGTGCACAAGTAAACGGAGCTTGCATAGGACATGGAATTTTTCTTCTACTCAGATGGCAGTGGCCTGAGGCTGACCAAGGAAAGTGATGTAAAAGAACGTACTGCAAAGCGCTGGCTGCAATGCAAATTTTGCTTAGGTTTCCTTATAAAATGACACAGGGCGCAAAGGAGTCTGCTTGCTTTCCATTATGTAAAACTCTATATATTGATTCAAGCTTGGACAAGTTCAAATTCTTACCTTCTGTACAGCCATAAAACTCTGCTCTCATGGAAATATGGGCCTGCCATTGTTGTGGTTTGATGCGTACAAATCGGGCGATGATTGGCTGGTCTAATTTGTGGGTGACAACTGTATATCTGTCTTTGTTGGCAGGGAAAACCTGAGCAAAAACAAGGTATTAATTATGAGGTGTTTAGGCGGCTAAGTGGTTACAACGTGCGATGCTTCCTCACTAATGCGGAGAGGGCACGACCTGGACGTCAGGTACTTTGCATGTTTTTTACTTTAGTTTTAGATTACTTTCAGCAATTTTACTGACATATATCGATACTGGTATTTGGTCACAGTCCAAAAAGCCAGATACAAGTAATGACTAGCAAAAAACATGGGCTATCTAAAAACATAAATTAAAATTCTTTCTTTAGTTCTATCCAAAGAAAAGAACTATACAGTTGAAGATTTGTGAACGGACACTCTTGTAGGCGCACAGCTCTGCTTACGGACGATGTTACGAAACCCCACTTAAACTCTAGCTTATTAGTCAAATTCTGTATTTACACATTCTCGTAAGCGGCCAGTTCCAGTTACGCAAACTTTTCTGCTTCCCGAGGTGTCCGTTTACAAGAGCCTCGACTGTAAATGTACTCATTCTATAAATACAACTTATTTAATTTTGTAAAACCCTGGATAAATAGACTCCCAGGTTTGTTGAAAATCATAACTTGCGAAGGCTCACATATTGACCAAAGTTAAACCAAGCCGCAAGAAAACCATTACATTTTTTTCCTGCTGACTGTGGCTCGACTTAGTTTGAGTCGCCAAACGATGACAAACAATTATTGTGACTTGGCTTTCGTGTGCATCTGAGAGCAAAGTGGATGGCTAAATGATACCCAAGTTGAACCCAAGTCGAGAACTTGTGAGTTGGTTTGCCCAGGGCTTAACGTGTATTTCATTATACGTCTACAAATAGCAAAAGCAAGAGAAAAAACGTTACGGTTCGTACCGTAAGTTATGGACAGTAAATTGACCAATCAGAGCATGAATATTAACTGCTATCTGTGCCATACAATTCACCTTATTGTTGCTGTAAGGTTGAAAGAAGACGCCATCATAGCTGTAAGACAACCTGTAGCTCAACACCCATTGGTTGTAGTTTTGCCTGCCCTGTGTGGCAATACCTTGAACCTCCACAAATTTCCCAAAATCCACTTGGAGCCACTGGTTGATGTTATTCTTCCCAGCACACCACGCTCCCTGATAGCCCTTTAGTGGAAGCCCGTGTAATCTCCCGGATTTTGCCGTACATGCCGTGCTTGAAGCTGTGATGGCCGAGTCAGGAATTCGGATGCTCTGCATTCCAAGAGGCGACATGCATTTGGGAGGTGCTGGTGGATTGAAACCTGTAAAAAGTGTGCTATGTTAAAGATATAATTTGTCTTGTGTAATTTCTGGGAGCGGAGGGATTTGAGGAAGCTGAAGTTCAAGGGCCAGTTACTCAAACAATCAAAATCTTGCACTGTACTAAAATGGTAGAAAACCAGATAAACGCGAGAAAAACGAGAAAAACGCGTTAGAAAGCGAGAAACACAGCCAAATAAAATAATTGATTTTGCATTTCATTCTTTTATATCAATATTATTTTAGGATTTATAAACAGCCGAAATACAGTTCATTTTTGTCAAATTATGTAGTAAAATCCAGCAATCTCACGATTTCGCCTAACGACACTCACAATACTCCAGACCTAACAATTACAAAGATAAAGGCCAAAATGAAATCGGCACACCACCGACACCACGAATATAACAGACATAAAAGCACATCACCGCCAAGGCCGATTTTCGAAAATGGTAAGGCGGGTTATATTACAAATATGACAGACATAAAAGCACATCATCGACATCACAGAGCATAACCCACCACATAAACACACATAATTCACATAACGCACATCAAGAGCATCAAGTATAAAATTCAAACGTCGGTAACATAACGAATATCGCTTCTACGTCTTCACCTTCACGACACCCATAGAACTCCAGACGCATCACAATGCGTGAATTCCAGATCTGTGGATTAATGCGGATGTAACGGGCGACTATTGGTTTGTCAAGGGTCTGGTAAACCACGCTACTGCGATCGACATTTCCTTTAAACTCCTGCAAAGAGATTAGAGCTTATTGTTAGCAGTGATAGTTCCTTGATAGCGTTTAAAATAGTTAAACTTCTATCGACCCTCATCCAGGCGTTTTCTGTTTAATGTAGATGCAATGATAGAATGCTGAATAGAAATTATGGTTGTATGGAGTACCTAAAAATGATACAACCACAAGAACAAGAACTACAGAAAAAGCAAGAATAAGAGCTAGGACTAGTACAAGGACAAGAAAGAACAATACAGGTACAAGGACGAGAACAACGAGAACGATAAGAACAAAAACAACAAGAAGGATAATGACAAGGGCATAAAAAAGGACTAAAGAAAAATGAGAGCAAGCACAAGAACAAGAGCAAAAAAACAACTCAGGACAAGTCAATGACAAGTCAAAGCACAAGAAAACTATAGCATCAACAACAAGAACAAGAACAAAAGACTCCTGAAAGAACAAGGAACAGTATTGCATCAACAAAGAGGGCAAGAACAAGGACAAGTACAGTAAACCCCGCTATCTCGAGCTTGGTTATCTCGAAGTCTCTGCTATTTCGAACAGAATTCGATTTCCCTTGAAAACGAACTCAATCGAAACTCCCCCTTGGTAGAACCCCCGCTATCTCGAACCCCCGCTAATTCGAACTATTTCTCGATTCCCTTGAGAGTTCGAAATGGCGTGGTTTTACTGTACTATATTCTGCTCGCTCACCCTAACTGTGTTGTACTGCTGGTTCATGTAGTACTTGAACACGCCATTATCTTGACTGTAGGAAACAGTGAACTGCCTCACGAACTGGTTAGCCTCATGCCTCCCCTGTGTGGCTATCTTTGTCACCTTCACTGGCTTGCCAAAATCCACTTGTATGAACTGACCAACGTCATTATAATAAGCCAACCAACCTCCATAATGGCCATTAGTGTTTGTCATCATTAGGCGACCATACGAAGGGGCACCATTGGCGTTATACTCTGAAGAAGCGCTGATAGCCGAATTGGGAATTTGTCCGTTCTGCATTCCAAGGGGTTCGTTGCATTCTGTGAGGGATTAAATATTATTTTATTATACCCTGCGTTAGTTCTAGTTTAGGCTCACTTGATTGGTCCCAATTGAACATCCTTAACTTATGGCCTGGCACTATAAAATCATGAAATAATTTTTGCCGCTTTGATACTCTTTTCCCCAAACGCAAAACGAATCAGGGTTGTCACGACACGAGAAAACGCGAAATGTGGTATTTGATTGGCTGGATTAAAGTAAGGGTGGTATTTGATTGGCTGGATTAAAGTAAAGGTGGCATTTGATTGGCTGGATTAAAGTAAAGGTGGCATTTGATTGGCAAAAGAGTAGACTACTCCTTTTCCTTTCCTTTTGTCTCGCCCCATTCTCCGCATGCCTAAACCCTGTCCTTACTCGATACTTTGGCGCTCGCTTACAAGATCTTGGAGGGACTGGAAACTGCTCGCAGTTTCCTACTAGCAAGTGTTCATTGTTGCTGACAGATATCATTTCATATTTTAATGTTTGGTTACTGTTCGTTAAATTATTTTATTTTACACAATGACGTTTTTTAATACTATGAATACTCTATCAATAATTCCTAAAAGTGACTCAAATGAGAACAATTTTAGTAAATGGAATCGCCGCTTACCTCCAGCAACACAACCTGTAAAAAAACAAAACAGGACAGTTAATGATTACAAGATTTCAAGTCATAGTCTCTCAATAAAACGTTGAGTACGTCGTTTAGTAGGCATTTCCTATGCAAAAGACTAACAACTGCCTTTTTGCCTAAAGAAAAACAAAAACAAAAACAAAAAAAACAAGAACTAAGCGTGAACGAGAACAGCTTGATAAAAGACAACTAGTTAAAGCAAAACCGACAAGAATGTGAACGTAAACAGAGTAGAAGGGCAAGATCAAGAACTAGAACAAGAACAAGAGCATTAACAAGAAGAGGAGGAAGAATTAACAAACAGCAAGAACAAGGACAAGAACACAGGCAAGAAAAAGAGCAAATCAAATATAAAAAAGCAAGGACAAGCTGTTGGGCAAGAACGGGAGAAAGAACACAACATAAACAGCAAGGACAACTACGACCAGAACAGAAACAATTACAACAACGACAAAAAGAGAAGTAAAAGAAGGAAGGAGAAACGAGAACAATAAGCAAGAGTAAGACTGAGAACATTACAAAGAACGCGAAAAGATGAAGATGAAGCAGTTGAGTATTAGGCAAGAACAACTCAACCAAAAGCAAGAGAAAAAGGAAGAAGAGCGGAAAAAAACCATCCAGACGAAAGATCTTCTAGTGAAAGCGAGAACAAGAACAGGAATAAACATACCAATCGCGACAAACGTCCACAATGCGACAAGCATTGGAAAGGAAACCATTTCGCCGAGGAGTAATAAACTGTGGTCCACACCCCAACTGCTCCGTGGTGAAATGACTCAAATTCGCATTGGGACGACTAATTAAAGAATTGTCCATGGAAATTTAACGTACGTTACAAAAATTCCGTTTGATTAATAGAACATGCTTCCAGGTAACGTTTTCAATGGTTTTGGTAGGAATTGTACATAATTCAAAGAACGTAAGTCAAAGTATTGCTATATTTTTGTTATTTCTCATAATAGCCTTTTGGCCCTGGGCCCGGTTTTTCGAAAGCCGATTAAGCTAATCCAGGATTAACGAAATTCTTTCTCTCGACCTCTCTCCCAATAAACTGCAGAGTTTTGTTCGAAGATGGATTAGAAGCTTGTTCCAGCTTAAAACATTATCAAGAAAGTCGTTGTGGACGAAATTTTCACGTTTTCAGGCTTATAAATGACAAGAAAGTTTAGAACTAATCCAGGATTAGCCTAATCGTGCTTTGAAAAACTGGGCCCAGGTAACATTTTAAGTGGTTTTGGTACGAAATGTACATAATTCAAAAAAAGTGACTCAAAGTATTACTATATTTTTGTTATTTCTCACAATAGCCTTTTGAAATCCCCATGAATGATCGACACAGAAGCTTGGAAAACTAAAATCTAAATGCCGGTTAATTTCACAAACATAACCAAGAACAAGAATTCGAAAAATTTGAACTAGGTGATAGCGGTTCAACAACTCGATCCGGCTTTTGAAAGCAATGGAGACCTGTTAAATTTTGATATCCTCCCAAAACTTACGGATTAAAGTCAGGCATTTACTTCATTGATGAGGATGATTAACATAAAACATGCCCCATGGAGATCTAACGTACGTTACAAGAATTCCGTATGACGAATAGAAACATGCAGAAGAAACCCCCAATTGCATCTACCCGACCTCAAGCCTAAAAAGTGTACTTCATGATGGAATATTATTGTTGTTTCTGTGCTTTTTTTTTCTTTTCTTTTTTTGTACATGTAAGAGCATAAATTAGCATAATTACTCGAACAAAATCAAACCTCACTTGAACAAAGTTTGTCTTTTAAGCACAGAAAGTTTGCTCAGTATCTTAATAAATTTAATAAAAAGAAGGGAGGTTTCTGATTTTGGATGTACTTGTGCAGTACGTTAGAATCTTGAAGTGAAAGATGGATTTAAAGCAAGCCGGCTTTATTTTACAATTGCATGAATCAGAAATAATACGAAGTCGCCAGAAAAGAAAATGGTGCAAATTACTGGCAGTAATTGTCATGATTTTATGTCTTGGCTGGATTCACTACTGTGAAACAAGGTTTGGGTGAAGATTATGAAAGGTGTAATGTCATCTGCTGGGATGAATTTGACACCACATAGTCAAACCAACACGAAAGAAAAAGAATTACAACTTCAATCTTAGTTCCAATACATAACATATGATTGATGCATGCATGTAGTTCTTGTGATCTCATATTCTATCATATGTTGATTATTAATTATTATTATTATTATTATTATTATTATTATTATTATTATTATTATTATTATTATTATTATTATAAAGCCTCAACATCTTCAGTCTCTTTTCCCTACCCCAAGGGTCTGGGAACGAGGATGTAGCAAGATCGTACATCCGATTGGAATTAGCCATTCGAAGTTCTGGAAGATCAATCAAACTTAATCAAATTGAAAAAATATTAACCTAGTCATAAGAGAGAGCAAGTCCAAATTTGTAAGTATTCATTTCAGCAATATTCAATTCTTGAGTGCAATATAGCTGCTGAATGCTTTTTAGACCTGTTCAACCAGCGTTCAACGGATGTTGAAAAGTTTGCAGGCTTGTGATTACAATACCGCACGATACATGTTCACCTTATTCACCAGTTTTCTAACAGTTCACCCTCACAGTTATTTTAAAACATGTGTGTTAATATGTACATGACTGTGTGGATGTTTGTATGTTGTTGCTATTTTATGACAGAATTTCAGAGTCCTCTAAGCAATGCATGAAGCTGCACTGAAAAATTTGCCAAGAGAAACTAGAATTAAAGTTCTGGTGCCCAGATACAATACGATCACCGACATATCGCTGGACAACGTAGATTCTTGAGGGTGCCTTTCCTTGGCATTATTATCAAGTGGCAGTTTACATTATATTGCTTTAATTATATATACGAGGTAATATTTATTTTGTACTGTAAGGACTTTTTTCTTTCCGTTCATTAAAGGTGTTCCTGTTCGTGGTAAACTGATTTTAATTTTAGTTGATAAACAATGAAATGTCAGGCTTCTTGGTTTTGTGTAGGGAGACTTAATACGGGCTTAAAAGCGAAGATACATCTCATAAACGAGGAGCAGACCGCAATCAGCACAATTGTGGGTTTGATAAAACAATGAAACTTGTTCTGTTACTTTGTCCAAATACTAAATGAAAGTTTACGCGAATTGTTTCTTTCTTTCTATTTTTTGCCAGATATTGTTGCGGCAACTAATGGTTCACACGAATCACGCAGGGTGACGCTACTTAAACGTCAAGCCCTCAGAAATCTTGAACCTAATAACTTCAATACAGCTAAATGCTTAATAAATATGCTCATGAAGAACTCGAAGGTGTGATCGCTCTTGCTGTCCTTGGAGCAAATTCTTGAAGAATTTTGCGTATAAAAAGGTCACGCCTAGCTTGACGATATTACCCCAACACCCCCTAGTCACGTATATATATGTCGGTTGGTCAACCTACTATTTGCAAGAAGTAGTCAAAATATTGTTTTCTTCCCTTGGTGATATCAATAGGTTTAAAGCAATAAAATTTGCAAAAGGCAAAGTGTTCTGACTGATTTTATGTTTATTATGATAACGCACATGCACGAACGACCGTAAACTGTGTTCGAGAGGGACGGAGAGTAGGAAACCCCTAACATTACATCCAAAAGCATTAAAATCTGCATCACAAGAAATCTCAATGAAGTCTAGCCCCCTAGCCCCCGTCGGCTTGATGTGATCGGCTATGTCCTCTTCTGTTGCGCTTGGAAAAGCTTTGATGATTACTCAATCACAGATAGACAAACAGACAGATAGAAAGACAGACAAACAGACAGACAGACTAACCCCCACCTTTCAAGCAAAATCTGCTCGAATAACGTCAATAATGCTTTGCAATTTGTGCTAGGTATGTATTAACATGTACAAGTAGGAGGCGAGCAGCCCAGGAACAGCGTCTAGCATTTTCTGTTAAGGAGTGGTGCACGGCACACTTGCAACAATTTGTAATTAATCTATATCAAATGGACCTCCCACTAGCAAAATCTGGGGCTGAATGAATTAGTTCTTTATGCTTCCATCATCACAGTCCCTCTGAAAATAAAAGGCAAAAGTGTCAAGACAAATTATCTATACCCTATTTCAGACCCAACTACAAAAATGTATACCCTATTTTAGAACTATTTCAGATATTTTTTTCATGTCCACAACAACCGATTTCTGTTAAAATCATACCATATCTCAGGCCAAAAAGGCAAAATCGATACCCTATTTCAGACCAAAAAGGCAAAATCTATACCCAATTCAGACTAAAACTGCTTGAAAATGATACCCCTTGGGGCAGCACATACATATATGGCTTATATATATACATATGGAAGTACCCCCCTCCCCCCTTTTTTTTCTGGGTGCATCCCATAGTATTCTTAAAGTGCTTCCAAAGCTCTCTAGGGCTTTAACCGTTCTCAATACTCTTAAAAATGAAGACTTTGCTTTTTTGATGGATCTTGTTGCCAACTGGCCGGAAATGTCTGTTTTTTCCTTTGTACAGTTTACTCTTCAGTTCTTTGTATTCTACCATATGTTACTTCTTTTTGGGCTACTTAAGGCAATAGCTTTTTTATCAGTCTTCAGTCAGTCAATAAATCAATCAACCTTTTTGTGTATCTGTGAAGTGGGCCCAACAAATCTTCAGCAACCGGACATCTCACGAGTCTAGAGTCGAGTCATCAACATTTCTGGTCCTTCGAGCCGGATGGCAGAATTTGGAAATGATTGACTCTAATCAAGAGTTGGAAGGTTCACATATGCAACAAGCACAAAGCAAGACGTTGTCGGCGGCGCAAGAACAAAAAAGCCCACAGCGAAAGGCATGACTTTTCAAGCCCACATTAAATGGCAAAACGGTCAATCTGCCCAAAGGAAAATATCGCGTCAAATGAAGAAAATAGAACTGCTCACTGAAGACTATGACAACGTGCACATAGTTCAGAGTGAACTGAAGACTTTGCATGAAGTTCTTGAAGACCTGCAGAAAACACACGTCTTATGTGGTACTCTGACCACAAAGGAAGAAAAACTCATTGCAAGGGACTAATACCAAGAGCACAAGATAATGGGTGATTTCATTGACAAAATCGGAAATTGGACTATCTTGGCAAAGCGCCAAATAGAGGAACAGCTTAATAACGGTTCAATTATCTCCAAACTGTCTAACCGTTCCAAGGCTTCTTTAAGAGCTTCATCTGTCTCTACGAGAGCCAAAGAAAGAACCAAAGCAGCAGAATTAGTTGCCAGAGCCGCTATGCTAGAGAAAAAACAAACTCTTCAAAATGAAACTGTAAGGCTTGAACTGCAGGAAGGGGTTGGAGTGGCTCAAGCTCGTGAGCGCGCATACGCTCAAGTGGAACAAGAACTGAACTTTAACGACGGGATGAATGAATATCTCGATGAACACAAAGTTACAGTCGCAGCAACCCGCTTCTGCTTTATCAAAGGCTTATCTGTCTCTCAACCTATCGAGCTACGGCCCCCAGTGACGAGCGTGATTACAACCAGATTTTCACTGAAAGCAGACAAATTCCCTGTAACCGAACTTTTGAAGAACTGTACCCGGAAGGACAACCAAAGAAACTGATAAAGGGGTGTCTATTCATGGACCCCAAGAAGGGTTACCTGGAAGCAAAACAGCTGCTGGAAGAAAAGTACGGTGACACGTAGAAGATCTCCAATGCTTATCTCAAGAAAGTAACTGAATGGCCGACCATCAAACTGGGAGATGACGTTGCCCTTGATCGGTATTCAACTTTCCTGACCCAATGCCTTAGCCATGATGTCACTCTCTTTCTTTACGATCTTGGACCACCCGCAAAAATCATCAAAACATGGTGAAGAAGTTCCCAATGCAGCTGCAGGATCATTGGTGCAGTGAAACCAATGGATCAGCCAATAACGGGCCCAGTATCTGACAAGGAAACTTGCAAGACGGAATGGGCATGGCAAAGCTATCAATCCCCAGATGCTACAACAAGAGTGAAGGTCGCATGGTACAGCGCCAACGTCATGTGTTTGCTGATGCGTCTGAAACTGCCTTTAGCGCTGTAGCTTACCTAAGACTCCAGTCTGAAGACGGCATTCACCACTGCTCCTTTGTGCTTGGAAAGGTGAAGTACTGAGATTAGAGCTGCAAGCTGCGGTCCTGACAGTACGGATTGGCCAAACCACCCAGAGAGAGCTAGATATTTAGGCTGAGCAGATCACCTACTGGACAGATTTAACTACCATGCTCCAGTATACCAAGAGTGAGAAAGCCAGATTTCACACTTTTGTAGTCAACGGGGTTGCTGAATTGAGAGAAGGCTCGGATCCAAACAAGTGGAGGCATGCTCCTGGCTACCTAAACGCTTCTGACGACTGTTTCAGGGACTTATCTGCACAAGACCTAACACAAGAAAGCCCATGGATCCAAGGACCGAGTTTCCTCTGGCAAGACGAAGTCACTGGCTAGAACAAAAAATCTGCCGACCTCCTGATTACTATGACCCTGAAGTTGAAGTCGAGATGTGGTCTGCTTTCTCTTCCAAAGTGGACAACACCTTAATGGATCCAGAGAAAACCTCCTCATGAATTAACCCACGTAGAGTGACCGCATGGATCAAGAGATTCACTGCTAAATGCCAGAGAAAGCTGAAAAAGCAAGTGTCTAATCTCACTGCAGATATGAGGTGTCCTTCAAGGAGTTAGCCTCTGTTTTATCACTCATTTCTAAACCAGTAGGGCATGGCACCAGCGACACTCAGAAACATCTTGGTGAAGTACTCAATATTGTCAAGAACATTCCATCATACGTAGCTTCAGAGTATATATACATGAAAACTCCCTGCGTTCCAGTTGGTATTCCAGGATTTCACTCTCCGCATCTAACGTTGTGTCACCTAGCCAAGTCTCTGAAGATAAATACATCCAGTTGGAGTAGTAGCATTGGAGCTTGCACAGATTGGATTAATTCTTGGAATGCGTGCATATAAATGTCCTGTGGTAACTGCTAGGCCAAGTTTGCTGACGCAACCTTCAACAAGTTGCTGCTGTGCACTGAAGCAGCTCTTGTAGTTTTGCAACAGGGTTTTGTTGCAATTCTTACTACGACCCATGTCAACAAAAACAAAGACACGTTCTTACCTTAGTCCAAGAGGTGTAAAGTGATAGTCACACCAGGACAACAAGGAGACAGCAGCAGGGTGAGAGGCAGTAACACGCCAGGGCGACAACCAAACATGCCAGGGCGACAACCAAACACGCCAGGGCGACAACCAAACACACCAGGGCGACAACCTAACACGCCAGGGCGACAACCAAACACGCCAGGGCGACAACCAAACACGCCAGGGCGACAACCAAACACGCCAGGGCGACAACCAAACACGCCAGGGCGACAACCTAACACGCCAGGGCGACAACCAAACACGCCAGGGCGACAACCAAACACGCCAGGGCGACAACCAAACACGCCAGGGCGACAACCAAACACGCCAGGGCGACAACCAAACACGCCAGGGCAACAACCTAACAAGCCAGGGCGACAACCAAACACGCCAGGGTGACAACCAAACATGCCAGGGTGACAACCAAGCACGCCAGGATGACAACTAACTGCCAACTGGACAACCTGATACGCCCAGTGTGTATACATTACAAAGCCAAGGAAGCATCCTACACGGCATCGAAACGCAAAACGCAAAGGCGACAATCAGACACGTCAGGGCGACAACCCCCCGCAGCTACCCAACACGCCTTACGACGGCAGGCAGGCACGAAATGGGGGAAGTAGGCAGCAAGACGAGAGGCGGTCGCAGCTATGCGCCGAGTATCGAGACGGTAGGCCTGCCACATAATGACAGAACGTATACCACAGCAAGACGTGCCATTCCTGCCCGCAGCAAGACAGCATAAAGGTTTCGAGAAGACAGCAGGTTATCAGTGCAAGACGGCTGGAGGTCACTGCAAGACAGAAGGCGGTCGCAGCAAGACGGCGGGCGGTCGCAGCAAGACAGCAGGCGGTCGCAGCAAGACGGAAGGCGGTCGCAGCAAGACGGAGGGCGGTCGCAGCAAGACGGCAGGCGGCCGCAGCAAGACGGAAGGCGGTCGCAGCAAGACGGAAGGCGGTCGCAGCAAGACGGAAGGCGGTCGCAGCAAGACGGCAGGCGGTCGCAGCAAGACGGCAGGCGGTCGCAGCAAGACGGCAGACGGTCGCAGCAAGACGGCAGGCGGTCGCAGCAAGACGGCAGGCGGTCGCAGCAAGACGGAAGGCGGTCGCAGCAAGACAGAAGGCGGTCGCAGCAAGACGGAAGGCGGTCGCAGCAAGACGGAAGGCGGTCGCAGCAAGACGGAAGGCGGTCGCAGCAAGACGGCAGGCGGTCGCAGCAAGACGGAAGGCGGTCGCAGCAAGACGGAAGGCGGTCGCAGCAAGATGGGAGGCGGTCGCAGCAAGACGGGAGGCGGTCGCAGCAAGACGGAAGGCGGTCGCAGCAAGACAAAAGGCGGTCGCAGCAAGACGGAAGGTGGTTACACGAAGGCTCCACAATCTTCTTGACTGCTTCTTGCTTGTTCCTGACAAAAGGAGAAACACCCTATTTTATGACAGTGGTTGTGCTAAGAATGCCAATGACATCCCAGTTGCAGAATGGCCTGTACAAGAACTTGAGAAAGAGCTGCCTCAGTGCACATCAGAAACCTGTTGAAAGTCCTGCCTGGCAACTTGGCCTACAGTAATTGTAACCAAGTTTCTTTTCCTGTAAGCATTGGGCACAGCTCAACCAATTCACCAAGGAGCAGACTTGGTGTCTGACCTTTAGCACATCTTTGAAATGCACACGATGCTCGCCAAAGCAACCATCCCCACGGCAAGACAACCACCCTTTCACTGATGATGCAAGAAACACCAGTTCGAGACTCGATCCTCTTCCTGACCACCATCATCCTACTTGAGACTACATCCTGGATTAGTAAGCCAACTACAAAACCTATCAGATTAGAGAGGCCTTTTCTTCATCTTGGAGCATGCCCTAGCTTGCATATTCGAGTCCTGTAACACAAGTTGTTTCCCCCAGAACTTCCCAACTGCCTTCAACAATCATCCAAGGACCCAGCCAACATCATAGGCATTTATTTTGTTGCAAATTGCATCGGATTGTATCTAGCTGTTGCCACAGCACGTTTGAACCCATAACCAAGGTATCTCTTTCTGTAAGACTTACAGAAAGAGGACAGACCCCACTTGAGCAGATCACTTACCAAACGAGCCCCACCCCAACTGCTAAGCCAGGTGATGAGAGAGGCCAGTCAAAGCTGATGCAGGAGTTCTGATGTAGAGCTGATAAGCACTGCTGGTCCACCTCCCCAGGGCTTGAATGAGGTGATCCGGCACTCCACTGCGTGCTGCGACTGTGGCGGCTCCAATGTGAATGCTATGGCTAGAGAAGTTGCCTGGCACACCTGCAGCTGCCAGGATTTGGCGAAGCCAGTTGGTGAGTAAGGTGCGAGTCAGAGGCCGACCGTCCTGCAGCAAGAACAGGGGGGCCTGGGGCAATACCTCTGAGAGCTAGATAAGCCAACATGGCCTGAACAGCGCAAAGAGGTGTACCAAGGCCAATGTGAATAAAGCAGCCAACGCAGAATGGATCAGTCTTGGACACCTTAATCTTAACTTGCAAGCAGGAAGGGTTAGAGTTGGAGTTCACAGCAATATCTGATACCTCAAGGTGAATGGAGGACTGGAAACTGGCGAGGTTGGGGACTGGAACTCTGAGGATCTCAAGAAGCCAAAGAAGGTGAGAGTGCAGGCAGCTCAGAACATGCAGTGGTCAGGAAGAATCAGATCGAGGGAGTTGGCAACAATCCACATAATGGAGTCAGTCACAGGCAAACATTCGTCGGTAGGACAGCCTTGTTGACGCCTGATGCTACAAACCACTCTGGAGACGTAGACAGTTGTCTAGAGGATTGGGGAAGCCTTGTTCGATGTGTAGAGACCGTACAGCGGAAAGGTAGACCTTAATGGAGGAATGTTGGAGGGACTCGGCTAAGGAAGTTGCAAAAAGGCAGAGGGTCCACTCATCGGCTGGACAAGGAGAGCCACTGGCGTGAAGCCTGCCGGAATGAAGACAGAACTGGTGAGACCTGTCTTGGGCGGATGTATAAGTTTGGCGAGTAGAAGGGGCCAGACCTTCGTAAGAAAATTCCAGCACCGCTGCTCTAGTTGGGAGAAGTCAGATCCTTGAGAAGCTGATGCGGAATTGGAACTGGAAACGGGTGTGCCTCGGGAGCTAAACGCCGGAATTCCTGCCAATTAAAACGAGAAAGGGCATCAGCAATTGAGTTCCGCACGCCAGGAATGTGTCAGGCCGTGAAGAAGTTGAAATGGGCTGAGGTCATAAGCAGACTACACATTAGATGCATCAGCTGGGGGACCTTGGAAGTCCTAGAGTTGAGGACCGACACAACAGCTGTGTTGTCAGAATGGAACAAAAAGTTCCTCTTAGCCCACCTTGGGCCCCACAGATGCACTGCGATAACCACCGGGAAGAGTTCCTTGTAGGCAATAAACTCGTGCCGTTGGATGGGCAACCATGGACCAGAGAACCATTCTCCATGGAAAAAGGCACCAAAGCCAAGGGAACTTGCTGTGTCAGAAGTGACCTCCAGATCTAAATCCGGGGTCAAGCCTGGATAGAGCCAGAAGCTGACGCCGTTCCCTGAAGAGACAAATTGAACCCGCCACTGGAGGTCAAGGTGGAACTCCCGGTTCAACCGGATAGGATGATCAGGTTGCCAGAAGCAGCAGAGCAGGTCAATCATGCGACGCAGGAAGGTTCGGCCAGGCCAGACCACTTTGGCGGCGAAATGGAGGTGGCCGATCAAGGATTCGAGTTGCCATCTGTCGCACCAGCAGCGAGGAACCCACCAGAAGAGTAAATCTTGAAGGGCAAGTAGCTTCTCAGCTGGTAGGCGAGCTATCTGGTTGACTGAGTCAAGTTCGATGCCCAAAACAACCATACAAGTTGTGGGTCTCACACTTAGTGGGATGCAGTGGCAGGCCCAGCCGACGACAAACGTTTAAGGCAGTGTCGAGATTGTGAGCACACTGTAGAGAATTAGGAGGGCCCACACTGATGAAATCATCCAAGTACTGAACGAGATCGGACACCGCGCAGTTCACACGCAGGATCCATTCCACTAAGTCCGCTACCGAGTTGAAGATGAACGGTGCTGAAGGCCAAACGGGAGCATGAGATCGATGTAAAACTGGCCTTTCAATACTTCATTGGCCAGATAGGCATCGACGACAGCCGGATGTTGAAGGGCAGACAGCTTGTTACGTTTAGAGGAGCTAAGCGGAGAGGTTGCAAGGAAGCCCACCTTAAACCCATGCCTAAGCCCCTGGATTACAAAGGAAACTCGATCCTGGTCCGGGTGCTCACGCAGCTCCTGGGCGAAGAGGTCAGGGACGAGAGGGCTAACTAATTCGACTGGAGGAAAGGGAGGCCACGCTAGAAGGGGAAGTAAAAGCGAATTGGCAACCAGAACACGCATGCAGCAATGCAACCAAGCAACTCAAGCAAAACTTAATGGAACTAAGAGGCAACCAAGGCAACAGCAACAGCAAAACTAGTGACTAGCAAGAAAACAGAAAAGAATTAAAGTCCCTTCTTGGGATGCTTGGAGAGCTCCTTGGAGTCTGGGCCAGGCGACAAACCATGTTTGGCGTCAGGCACGAAGTCTCTATCGGGCAAATCAAAACAATCCTTGGCACGATGTAAGCCAGAACAAGAACTGCATTTGTGGGTGAAGCGGCAGGAAGAATAAGGTGCAGAGCAACGACCACGGTTCCATGACCTGCAGACAGCAAGCGACAAGTTGTTACCCCAAGCTTCGCTAAGCTCCGAAGACGGGATACAGAACGGATCCGGGGCGAGGCACCCGCTGAATGGAAATTGAACAGCTGGACATCCATGCTTGACCAATCCTGCAGCTCCATGGCGGTGGCATGCTGGCAAATGGCGCAATCATAGGCCAACCAAACGCGACCAGCAAATTGCCGGTAAGTACGGAGGATTAAAAGCTTGTAGCTCGTTAAATCACACCAGCGATGTTGGAAGTGAGAAAACAAGGACCAAAGAAAAAACTGAGAACGCTTCAGTCCAAGACACAATGCCCTTGATGTGCTGGCATTGTCTCTTGGGAGTGGAGGTGAGAATGGCATGCCCATCAAACAACAGTTGAGGCTCGGGTTAAACTTCTGACAAATTCGCTGAGAGAAGGTCGCTGAAATCCACAAATTTGCCCGCCACAGTTTGCGCCACCAGCTTTGCAGGTACAGGAGAGAAACCGGGACCAACGACAAAGGGTTGTTGAAAAATGGGTGGGGCCAAACTAGAAACGTGAGCAGAGGTAGCCAAGTGGAACGGGTTTTGGACGAACGAAGACACAGAGTTGGACAACACAGCAATAGACAGAACAGCAAGGGAGAAAGTGTTCCCAATGAGGGCATGGCAACCGACCTACCTTGAACAGAAGGGCGGAGGAAGCTTGTAGATTGAGACAATCCGGCGCCGTTGGAGAGGCCACCCCACGCCAAACAAGATGGAGCAACAACAGGCACATGAACAGGTGCGATCAAACTCCCGATTGGTAGAACAGATGCCAATTGCGACAAGGCCTCGGGTCCAGCGGGTGGCAAATCGGCAGCTAACGCAACACGAACTGCAGCCACCAGAGGCGATGAACTCCGGCGAAGGACTAGGATCAGAACGTGGCAGCAAAGGAGCTGTCACCAGAGAAGACGAAGTCGTGGTAGAGTTGAAGTACTCGATGCCACGGCCAAAGAGTAAGCACTATCAAGACTATTACGAGTTTGACGCAACATCGCAAACTTAGAGCCAAGCAAGAAATCCACAATGATCTGCAAGCAAACTGCAAATGCCACAAACCGTGCAAAGCCCCAGAATGCCACGGGGCACCCCCTGCTGCAGGGAGCGACTGCTGACCAGCAATTGTCTCAAGGTTAACTTTGCCTAAATTACATTTAGCCACATTTAAAAGTGCATCAGTTTCCAGTGGCCAAGAACAGTGCTACAAACCAAGTTTCAATAATATATTATCTACCTATTTAGGAAATTTTGGAGGGAATTTTGTAATTTTGGGAAGACTTCAGAAAAGTGCTCTCTCATAAGAGAGATTGACCTGGATCAACCGCTGTGACAAATTGCACAAGGTTCTAACAAATGGTCACACCGCAGATTATCGAATAAGTGCCCCACTCTAATAGATGACAACCCCCCCTCCCCCTCTTGGCCAAAATTTTAAATAAGTGCCTCCTCCCCTTTACAGACTTTGTCGTTCTTGCACTGATGGTAAATTAGCACCATCAAAAATCAAAATCGATGTTTTATGCTTTAAAGTATGTTATTAATAGATCTATACGAACTGCTTTGTTGTTCATAAGCAAATGATACGCATTGCAAAAGTAAATGACTAGGGAAATTTAATAAGGGCCTCCCCTCAAACAAGCTCGCCCTTTGAATAAGCATTCCTAACCTAAATTTGCTGAGGCCCAGGATGCTTGTGGTATGACCGAATGGTAAAAAATCTAAAACACTTTACTTATCTTTCTTGAGACATTTTTCATTTAGAAGTTGTGCCTCAGTAAGAACTGAAAAAAAAAAAGAAGAGAGTTGCACATAACTTCTGGTGGAAGGCCAGAGGGCACAACTTGTGCTACACTACATTTGTGGCAGTGCCAATCAAGAACGTTTTAGAAAAACAACAGCAAAAAAGTTGACACCTGAAAAATAATAACACAGGCAAAGCAATAATTCTTTGTCAACCAAACTGATTAGACATCATTGTTTTCAGCAGCCAATATCTGTATTGTTTGCACAACTTATCATTTGGGATTTTTCTGCATAATATCATAGCAGACCTGGAAATTTTGGCACTTTGGATTAAATCTATCTAATAAAAAAAGCAAGCTGTTCACACGTATGTGACAGACAGCAAATTAGGTTTTTGCCCAACATAGCGCAGCAAACACTAAGTATAAAATATAAAATATAAAATTCAAAAGTGCCCTCCCATTTAAAAACGTTCATGTCCACAAATTAATGTAAAATAAAGTCTTTGAGAGAATAGGACTCACTGAGAACGTTTAGAACACCTCTTTCAAAGACAAAGTAAATAACATCATACATGACTGTAGGATAACATATCAGAGCTTACAGTTTTCTGTTCAATACATTTCTACATTCATCTTCCACTTGAAGCAATCTCCAGCCAAATAATCCTTGTAAACTTTGAGTCAAGTCCATGTGCCATGCCTCTTTTCCACTGTCCTGAAAGCTGCGTGGTGTGAAAGCTCTGTGAGAAAAGAGAGAAATGTATTAAATAACCTGGAATGTTTCAAAGACAGGCATAAAGCTAAGCGTAAGTTCGTTTCATTCATTTGTATGTTGCAAGTTTCAACTTAGTAAGACTCACCAGAAAGCCTGACTTTCGCTCGCTATGCCATTTTTGGTTTACAAATCTCTTCTCGCAAACACATCCATCTTTGTCGGAGTCTTCTCACAAATGGCTTCTGTGCATGATGGAACGAAAAGTGTGAAAAATGCAGTCAAGCCAGTTTTGGCACACTTGTCAGTTGGATGCATGAACAAAACAGCATGGGATGCATGAACAAAAAGCGCACGAGGTTGGGTGGGGTTTTTTGGGTTATAAGTAAACGGCCACTGCCATATAACTAAAAATAGATATCTAAAAAGTACATGTGCCTACTGCTCTAAAGCAGGGAGGTTACTGAGTAAGCATGAGAGCAAAACCTGATAACTTATATGTAAATCAGTGGACAACAGTCTAAAACACACTAAAAAAAGTCGAAATATCACGGCTTTTGTGCCCCTTGTACAAACAAGTTTATTACTTCGCACTGTCCTGTTGTCACAGCCTGCAGATCATAAGGACATGACTCAATTGCTAATTTATCAAGGATTATGCCGTCTTATGTTTTATTCATCATCGTCGGTATAGAGAAGCACATTTTGTCTCTTAGGCTTGTCAATTTATAAGAGGTAATATCATTTAAATATTATTTCAAAAGCAGCCTCTATTTTGTGCTCAACGTGAGCAACTTCAAAATATGTAAACTAACATCAAGTCAATATGAGTATATTTATTTATATATAATTTGAATACCTGTGCAGTTGCGTCGCCGCCCGAGTCGCCGTCTGTACTCTTCACGTTGACACTGAGAATAGCAATCATCTTGTCCTTGTTGTTTAAATCATGTAGATCAGATATTTCTACATATTCGTTCCAATCGCTCTCAAATCTTTGAAAATATATTCGCCTATTTTGCGAA
The DNA here is from genome assembly GCA_964036295.1 of Plumapathes pennacea. NCBI lineage: Eukaryota > Metazoa > Cnidaria > Anthozoa > Antipatharia > Myriopathidae > Plumapathes > Plumapathes pennacea. The sequence continues at coordinate 36,185,498 of OZ038463.1, read as the reverse complement.
ACGTCAAAATGAGCTTTTGTATATTGATTTAGGTCCTCAAGAGACTTGAAATGCTGGACTTCAACCACTTGGCGTCTGTCACCAAGCTGTAAAAGGATCTGCAACGCCAGATAAACATTCTGTGTTTTTATTCTGAATATATGCATTCCACATGGCTACTCGAGCAAACAAAATATTAAAATATGCACCTATTGCAAGAATGAAAACACAAATATGCAAATAATCACGTTCTTATTGCTGCAGTGCACCAAACTATGACTCGACAGAACACGGATGGTTTAATTTCAGGCCAATAACTCAAGGATTTTACCTTCTTCATTTCCTCCGTCGCCATGTTTCATGTCGCATGCTTTGAGACATTCTCGTTCCAATCTCCCAACGTACAGTCATCTCCAGGTCCCCGCTGTAAATCTCATCCACGTCCCCGGTAACCGGAGCACTTCTAATGATCAAAAGTCGTTTTTTGCCCCGCTAAATCCCCCCCCCCCCCCCCCATATCCCCGCTATTCCCGGGTTGGGGGGGGGGGGAATTTACATTGACTGGTGCATCACTGATTTGATATTCAGCCGCCATTTTGTCAACCGTACTGTTGCGATGCTTAGTCACCAGTACTTTACTGTAGTGCAGTGACGTAGATTGTCGATATATGATAATTTTGACATGATTCACAATTGTGAATAATCTCTAATCTTAGGTTCGAGGACATGCTGGTTCCACATGAATGGCGGGGCGCACAGAACAATCCCCGCGGGCGCAAAACTTTCGTGCGAAACTGGTGACTAGTGCTTATTCCCACACGGGTATGTGGTTTCTGTGATGGCGGCGGTGTCTGCTCGTCAAGGTAAACACAGGGTGTTGTTGCTTGTTGTTGTTTATAGTGGTTTGTTTTGTTTCAGATCTTTGGTGGAAGAGACCGTAATTTGATGTTTTTCGTGGCATTTGACCAGATCAATTTCTTTTGTTGTCGAATGAGAGATGAATCATTTCAAAATGTTTGCGTTGATACGTACGTTTTATGAGATATAAATACGAATGCAATTATTTCGCAAGTGGATCATGTTGCTTTGTGGTATGGCGATAAAACTTCAACGAGATAACAAGAAACAACTGAATCATTATAGTATGAGTGCGTTCGAATTTGAGACTCATTCTATAGAGATAATTATAAAGTTCCGGCTCGTCGAGTTGGTCAGTGACTTAACTTTACGGACACTCAAACGATAATTTCTCTTGCAGGCCTTGCAGACTGCTTGCATTTTTACACTGTTGAAGTTAAACGTTGGGTTCAGCTACTTTTCTTTAACTTCAGCATGTAGTTATGCTTAAGATTTTTGATTTGCGTGCTTTCAGATACTGATCTAGCGTATTTTTGTTTTGTTCGTTATATAATTGTTGCTCCCTCGCCTCTCGCTTGTTTAGAGCTGAGAAGGCGAGTTACTCTCTACTATATGGGTACTCACTTAGAATGTCTGAAACGATAAAATATATATATTTAATCGCACAGTTTAGCCACTTTCAGTTTGAGGTGTAGTAAAAGTTTTTCCTTCCATGACTATGTAAGGTGGTATAAAATGTAAAGTAAATTTGTGTACAAGGTAGGGGTGATCATGTATCTGCACAATATTTTGGTTTCAACTTCACAGTCATTCTACAAGAACATTATATCAATTTATCTATACAGCCATCATACGATCAATGCAGCGCCAAACTCCTTTACCACCAGTGTCACCAAAGAAGTTGTCCCAACGTCGAGTTTCTAGTCTGAGCCCCATTAGGAGTCCTGTGAAAGGTTCGAGAAAAAGTAAGACAAGCATTAAAAAGAGCCAGTCTGACTCAGGCCTGGTGTCATCATTCAGAAAACTTTCCATCAATCCTAGTCCACATCCACCTCAGAGGGGAAAGAGCGTGTCCCCTCGGAAAGGGAAACATGGAAGGGCCAGACACAGGTCTCTAAGTTCATTTTCTGTGTCATCTGTGCAAGATATTGCTAATTTGATCAAGGAAGAGAAATACAAGAATGTTATTGTCATGGCAGGAGCAGGCATCAGCACACCAAGTGGCATTCCAGATTTTAGGTAATTGTGTTTATTCCTGTGTGTTTCTGCTTACAAAATTAAAATTTATACATTACATAAATGTATTTCCCATGTACAATCCTTCTGCACCCCCACTCAACCTTCCTAACCTCTCTCCGGAGTTTGTTCTAAACATTATGCACATACTGTGACTACAGTAGAAGCCACATTGAGATAAATTGATAAGAAAATTAATGTACATGTAGTGGTTGAAACACTATATTATGGGTGGCAAATGGTAAAATCTGAGACTCTCAGAGACACTGAGATCCTTATTTAAAAATCCAAGAATAAGACTTTAACCACTCCGAGACTCTGAGATGGAAAGAAACAAAGAAAAGAAAGTAGACTCTGAGGCTCATCGAAAGGCTGCCGAGATTCCAAGATATGACCAAAACATTCCGAGACCCACGACTTTTTAGATACCATTCACCACCCCTTAAAGTGACAGCTTATAGTTTATATCCTTCAAAGGTTGCAAACATCAACAGACTAGTAGGACATATTAAAGTAAGACTTAATATTAAGACTGTATTTAGACTTGAAATTTTACCCCCTTGTATTGTTTGAGGTGGCTGAAAATAGGGGTAATGGGTATATAACTCAATTTGTCAGAGTACTGTGTGTTGACATTATTCTGTTTATATGCAGGACACCAGGAACTGGCTTATACGACAACATACAGCATTACAAAATTCCTGAACCATCTGCTATATTTGACATTGAATACTTCTGGTACAACCCAAGACCATTCTTTTGTTTGGCAAAGACGCTCTATCCAGGAAACTACCAACCCAACTATGTGCACCATTTTGTGAAGCTACTCCATGACAAGGGCCTATTGTTGAGAATGTATACCCAGAATATTGATGGACTAGAAAGATGTAAGTATTACATATACCTACTATGCATCCTGGGGGGGGAGGGGGGGGGGTGAATCACAGGTTTTGGTATCGCTTAGGGTGCTCAACATCAAACACTGACATTTTATGTGACGTGGTACCATTTAGGGGTCGGGTGTCAGGCAAATGAACTTTCATTGCATTGGTATACTATCTGGAGAGACTTGTGACAAGCCATTTTTTTCTTTCCAGTGGCAGGAATACCAGAGAGCAAGTTAGTCGAGGCTCATGGCACATTTTCCACTGCTTCCTGCATTCGATGTCACAAAGCTTATGATGGAGAAGCAATCAGGGTAAATTGTTGTTGAGAGAACTTTCAGGGCAATGAGTCTTTCCCAGCATAAGTTAAGTTACCATGTAATACATGCAGTAAGTCTACAAAATGACGTCTAACCATGAACTTACCTCCACAGATAAACAGAACAAGGAAGTTAAAATTAGTAGCCCTGCAATATTTTAATGTGTGGTGATTACTAATCGAGCTCTGATGTGGAAAATACGAACCCTGTAGAAGCAAGTATTTGTTTAGTCTTAAAATGTCAGCCGTCTCCTCCCCATGCCCTGCTCCGCCCACTCCGACATCAAATTTTATAAAGTTATTGTCAGTGATAACTTAATCGTGATGATGATGGTGTATATTATTCTGCTGATTTTCCAGAAAATTATCATGAATGATGACATTCCAGTGTGCCTATCACCTCGCTGTAAAGTAAGTTGACTTAAAATAAAAATAAAATAAAAATAAATCACTTTATTTAAGTCTCAATGTATTTAGCACTGCCGTGCTAATTGGGGAGACTTGAAATGCAGAAACTAAATATCATAAACTGAACGAAAATTCGTTAAGAATCCCAACTGGTCGGAGGCTAACCAGTTGGCTATTTACATAGTGTGCCGGAGGATTTGAACTCAGGGCTACCGTGTTGCAAATTCAGTTAGTAGTCAGAGTGGGACTTGAACCTGGGACCTCCGGATTTCAAGTCCGGCGCCCTAACCACTCGGCCACACTGCCTGCCTCCAATTATTTCTTGCAATTTCATTTGAACTGGCCCCCAAGCTTTGCTGTCTTTCATAGATTTATCTGTGTATACATAGACAAGCTGTTTGTGGTCACTAATAATAATTTAGTAATATTCACTAATTGTTATTAGTTATGAAACAAGTTATGCGCTAAATTGTACAAATCAGCGCATCCCTTTTTACTAATTTTTTGCACATTATAGAAAGGTTGTTTCTCAAAAAGTACTGAACGGAGATTTATAGCAAATACGTAAACGAAGATACACTTATAAATCTCCGAACATACTTGTTGTTTTGTCGTGCAGGGAATCATCAAACCCAACATTGTGTTCTTTGGGGAGGATTTACCGAAGAAATTTTTCTCCTATGTTGTGGACTTTCCAAAGTGTGACTTACTCTTGGTCATGGGGACATCTCTCGAGGTATTTACGCCACTCACTATAGAGCGACAATTTCCAGAAATTTCCTGGAAATTGAGCTTGATGCGATGTTTTGTTTTTATTCTGTATAACGATTAAACGAAACTTTTTCTAAGCAACAGTACAACGTTCGTAGAAATTTTTAAATTCCGGATTTTCCTGGAAATCTGAGCTTGGTGTACGTTTCTGGTTCACCACGTGATTCCGCGAAATTCCACAGTGCAGTAGCCTGTGGATACAGCCGCTTCCCATCGGGGCACTTCCGGTTGAAGGCTAACAGTGTAGTTATTATGAGCGAAGTTGAATCAGTATTGCCAACGCAGTACAACGCAGAAACTTCAACGAATGCTTCGTTCAGAAATCTAATGTAACCTGTTTCTTACAAACCTGCAACTCTCTTCTTGTATTTTAGGTGGAACCATTTGCAGGCATTGCCGGAGCCGTTAGTCGAGATACGCCACGCATTCTTATTAACAGAGATGTCGTTGGGCCATTTGCCACTTTATCTGGGAAAAGAGCAAATGATTTTGTCCTAAAGGGAGACATCGTCGAAGGCGTTAAGAAGCTAGCAACACTTTTAGACTGGAAAGATGATGTTGATAAACTTTCAAATGAAGCTGTGGAAAACTGGAAGGGAAGTGCTAGTGAAACATTGTCAGACGTAAAAACAGACCCTCAGGACCAGAGAAAGCCAGACGATAAGACAAGAGACTCTGAAACGCTTGGCAAAGCGACTTCTGTAGTTTCAAATGGAAAAAGTCCAAATGTGAAAAGTAATCATTCTTTCGTTGGAAGGTCTCCAGTCGAAAGTCAGTTGGCGTCCACTCACATTACGAGTAGAGAAAGCCTTTCTCGACCAAATTCTGTAGCGCGCCAAGTACCTTTGTTGCCATTCAGATTTTCTCGCCAGATAGATGCACCAAAGCTTCAAGGTGACTTCAAAGCAATTGATCCAAAAAAAGACCTTGCTAGTGCGGGAATCGGCTTGAGTAAGGCAAGAAGCAACAACAAGTAGCCAGGCTGTTAATCAATGACGAGGTTTGAGAGACGACTTGGAGGGTAAACCGCAAAGATATTTGTGGCTTCCGTTTTCTGTACACAGTATCAGAGGAAATGGCTTGAATTAGGTAAGAGGCACGCAGGCGTAGCTACCGCCAGCTTTTCATCTCGCCTTGTGACTGCGAGATTTGAGCGACAATTTAGGGTTTAACAATTCGTAAGAATGCTTGTGTGGGTTCCTTCTTACGTACACAGTAGAGCTAGAAAGGGCTTGAATGAGTCAAAAAGCATGCAGACGTACTGTTCGTCTCCATTGATGGCGAGATTTGAGCGAAAACATGGAAGCGACCCGTCAAGAAGTTTGAATTAATGCCGATGAACTGATTGATGTTTGTTTTGATAAGTCTTCCCTTGCAAAATGACTGTCTTGGATATACAGAATACACAGTGTATCTCGTGCACGGAGTGACTCACTTTGGCTACAATCTTAGAAAAAACTTTCCGGACCTGCAAGCCATGGAGGGCGAACAAGAGGTCCAGAATAGCAACACCGGGTGACTTGCTGCATGAAGTGTGGTCGTACCGTGTGACATAGCGTCAGCAATCAAACTGCAAATTTGTATTTGAAAGAACTGTTACAAGATAACTGATATTTGAAAAAAGGCTAAGTGTGGTATAATTGACAAATTGAAGTTATATTTTTTATGCTTTGCGAAGAATGTGCATGCTGCAACTTAGTCCGGTATTAACTAAGCAAAATTCCGTTTTATAGTGACTACCTGTAAATAATTAGTTTTATAGAATTAATATATTATTTTTTAAATAAGCTGTTGTGGTGGTCCTATTGTGAGATAGTCAATTGAAATGAGTATTGCACGAAGGTGAAGCATGGGAGGGGTGAGTGGGGGGCGACGTACAATACACTCGTCCGACCCCCGGTTACGCTTTCGTAGGTTTACAAAAATGGTTTCAACCAATCAGCGGCTGGAAAGCAAAATGGCCAATAAGCACTTTCATAATCATGCGCAGTAGCAAGGTACTTTTTTGCGTTCGACGTTAGGAGAACGCAACCCTAATCTCAACCGGATTTGGGTACCGTGGGGTCGATGGGATACCTGTCACGTGCTTTCCGCAGCCGCGAGAAATCGAGATTTTTCGTTGGGTGATGTTCCAAATCTGCGCCAGGTCTATCAAGGCAAAGACACCTACTTTTCAATAAAAGGAGTCAATATCTGGATAATAAGGGTAGCACAACAGCAAAAATTCCACAGAAAAATGTAACTCGACTCGCGATTGTCGTATTTCAGTTTCTGCGTTGATGAAAATATACTCAATATGCAACCGACACTTTACTTATGTTCCAGATACTTATCTGGAAGAAATATACGGCTTTGTGGAGACAGAGGTATCGCGGTAATTCAATCGCAAGCCACAGGATGGTCGAATTGTGAAACTCTCGTGTTCACACGACCCCACCAGCCCTGCTGACTGTAAATATCGTGTATAAATAAACCATCATCATCAACTCAACTTATTTCTTTCGACGAAGGTATAAATCACATTTGACCATGTCTTACAATTTCCGTATATCTTCAAAGAATTAAAATTAAAAAAAAGAAAAGAAAAAAGAAAGAAAGAAAAGGTTTTGGTTTAATATTGCTTGGCCAGGGTTCGAACCCGGACCGCACGCGGTCTTCGTGCTGCTCACTTCCGGTTTCAGACGAAACCCACGAACTTTTGGAGATCGTTATGGGGAAAAGCATTTTAGAACAAAAACAAAAGAAAAGAACAATCGCCCGATGAGGGGCTCGAAACCTCCACCCAGGCTCTACCGACTGAGCTAACTGGGCACAATTCATTTGCTGTACTTGAAGGAGTTGGGCAAGCGGTTATAATTTTCATTCACTTTGGCTGTGTTTTTACAAGATAAAAACGTATCGAAATCGAACTGAAACCCTGATGGTAGCAAGAACGCGGTCCCTTGTGGGTAGAAAACCAAGCGAAACGCTAAGTAAACAATGATGTTATGCGACCTGAAGATTCCGTCTTCGGGCGGAAGTATCACGGTTCAGAACAGTTTTATCCCAATGAGCAGCTTGGATCTTTGCCCGAACTAACAAATGCCGCCCATACTGAAATGGTCTCATGCTGTCCACAGTTTCTATCCATTCCTGTCACTAAAATGTTGACTGTCAGGGGCGGATCCAGGAAATTGACAAAGGGGGGGCCGGGGACATGTCCCCCCCCCCCCCCCCCCCCCCCGGAAAATTTTGAAATCTAAACCTCCTAAAACAGCGATTTCCTGCATTTTTAGACCATTTAAGCTTTTGGAAGCTTATTAAGCTTTTGGAAGGAAATTTATCTTTCAGGTACTGCCGGTGAGTTCGGCGCCGCATGGAACGCGTAATAAAACACTTTGCTGCCTAACGCACACCCCCAATTGGCCAAACGACAGATAAATCTGTTGCAGCGCGCTAATAGTATAGGAGCCAACAAACTAAGGTCATCCTATTGTAATCATCAATCCCATGCAGATGATATAAGTAAGAGTCACATCATGGGATTGATGAATGTCATCCTTCTCTGGTTACACGTGGCATAGTCGTCAACACTGTAATCCAAAGGTATATCCTTGTGAACAAGGAGAGAATGTCTCGTTCGAACAAACCCATTTTCTCTCATTGGCTCTATGGCTCTTTTCAGACGGATTAATTTTGCAACACAATTACACAAGTACGCCTGGGCCGGATCCCGGGCCGGATGAGTGTCAGAGTGTTGTTCGCACGCAGCACGTCATTCCACATTGCTGCTTGTTTCTCAATTTTCTTTATAATAATTACTGGTAACGAAACTGAACAAAAGTTCTAAATTGATTGATATAAACAACAACAAAAGACGAAAAACAAAGCCCGTGTACGATTGTAGAGGTCTACGTTGACTGAAAAAATCCGAGACCCAGACAAAAGGGGGGGGCCGCGGCCCCCTCGGCCCCCCCCCCCCCCCCCCCCTAAATCCGCCACTGACTGTTCACTTACTGTGAGCCATATTGCTCTTTTCCCAGCCCCTGGATAACGTCTATTAAATCGCCCGTACCAAGATTAACCTGGGATACAAAAGGGAAGGCATCAATCGACTAGCATAGGAAACTGGAAGGTGTGGAGATGAGAAAGAAAAGAGTTATACTGAGCGGGATGCAGTGAATTTGGGGCACATCGGCGGCAAAGGTGGAATGTGAGTGGGGCAAAGTCTCATGATGGCGCAGGAGTCCGATGTCAATTGCTCTTTTCCCTGCCCCCCAGGCATCAGCCTCCCACGTCCAGCACTTCAGCACCCCTGGCTAACGTCTAAATCGCCATCGGTGTAAAGGTTAACCTGGGATGCAAAGGGGAAGGCATCAATCGACTAGCATAGGAAACTTTTGCAACGATTTCCGCCCTGTGTTTTCTTCCATTTGCCGTGCAATGTCCGCAGCGACACATTTCTAATAAAATCTTACCATACCCCAGGCCAAAAAGACAAAATCGATACCCTATTTCAGACTACAAACGCTTGAAAACGATACCTTTTGGGGCGGCACATACCTATATGGCTTATTTATGGGAGTATCACCCCCCCCCCCCCCAAAGCCCCCCGGGAGCGGGATGCATTGGATTTGGGGCACATCGGCGGCAAACTCGGAAGGGTAGAATGTGGGTAGGCGTGGCAAAGGCTCGTGATGGCGCAGGAGTCCAATGTCAAGGTCGGAGAACAGAAAGGCAACAAGTGTCGAGCGAGCTCTCGATGAGTCTCCTGATCCCGCACTTGTCTACGTTTTGCTCGAAGTTGGGCTTAGCAAGGCTCGTGAAACAACACATCAATACTTCCTTTGCCTTCCGACTACTTTGGATGCCAACCTTGTCAACACCGGAAACTTGTCATAAAAAACCAGTCACGTGCAAAACAGTACAAAAGAAGCGCAGATTCTTTTAACAACCCAAAAGACCCCGAGACTCGGAGACGAACATCGCAGCAACATGAACAAGTTTCTCCTCATTTCGCTTGTCCTGTTTGCGCTCTTCTTGCACGTGAGCTACGTTCATGCCGAGGATGAGGAAGATGAACCAGTGATGAAATATATGACCACTTCAATAAACGGCCGGCAAGACGTTCATGATGGTGATAATGATGGTGACGATGACTACAAAGGCAAACCATCGAAACTTCATTGGGAAAGAAAGTTAAAAAGAGTAAGAAAGGTATTTGCCCTGGCTAATATTAGGTTTTCCAAATGATCTAATTTTTGATTCAGATATAATTTATTGCATTTAATATACAAAAAGTTCATTATTTTTCTGGTATCGCGCGTGGGACTGCATTCAGAAGGCCCGAAGGTTGGCAATTTTACCGGAAGTAAATAGCTTTGCTCGGACGGTTACTACCGAAGCACAACTCTCAAGGGACGCGTGCGGCAAGAGCAACATGGCATTTTAATACAATTGGAGCTGAGCACTTCGAGGTCAAATTGATGCCGTAAACGAGACGCATTATCTACTAACAATCGCAAATGAACAGGCGCCATTTCACTTCTGCAGCTTCTCGTTTCTCTGGCCTTTTGCGCGATCTTCGAACTTTTCAGGACTGCAGAAGTCTGCCACCGCTAGTCTTTTCTGGAGGAGAATTCTGAAGACGAATCTACGGAAGCACTTGTATGTCAACGTCTCCTTCAAATCCTTGCAATATTTGAATCTGGTATTTCCAGACAGCTTGACTTTTGTGCGCCTCGGAGATTGTAAAACGAAGTCTTGTCTTGCGCCGAAACCAACACCTCTCTTCTCTGCCCCTTTCTTTCCAAGTTCGCTCATTATTTTCTTTCGTTTTTGTTGTAAACCGCACTTGAAATTCGAAGCCATGACGCTCTCAGTGTGATACGAAACACATTGACAAGCGGAAACAGCAGGAGCATTAAAGCATCCGATATCTTGTTTCACCAAGCAACCGATAAATAAACACTAAACCCATGGGGGAAGGGATGCAAAAATGGTCATATTTTGAAGCTGCAATGTTTATGTACAGCGGAACCAATCCAATAAGGCGACCAAGCAGGGAATCACCGAATCGAGCGTTTTTTTTTTTGTTTTGTTTTGTTTTTTGTTTTTTGGTGGTTTTCGTCCAATTCTTGGGTGATTTGACGACTACAAGAAAATTCTGTGTTCGCAAATGTCATTTTACTCCTGCAATTTGAAAGCCAGAAGATTGAAACTTGGCAGATAGTCGCTGAAATATATATCCACAAAGCTCAGTAAATTCTCCAGAGATTATCACCGTTTATACCGGACAAAAGATGTGTAATCCAAACCAAAAGACGCCATATGGTTTTATTTACCAACATTATACGCATGCGTAAACTGACCCCTTCTACTGTGGGCGCATAAAACAGCAAATCTTCTTATGACGGCCAAATATTTTGCCATGCGTACTCTTGGTATTCAGCAGATTCCAAATAGTTTGAGATTGACAAATTTTAACTTGTTCGAATTTTGAATCTCAAATTTCTTCGCCTAAAATCTTCAAATCCAAAATGCCAAGCGTACGTTTTTGGGTTTTGAATGTAAGAAACATAAATTTGATTCGAAATTGGGCTTTATTTATTAATCGTGGAATTAGTTTTATACCTCGTTCACACCAATGCTTAAACATGTTTAATAAAACTTGTTTAGTTAGGTCGGCCGCTCACAATGCGAGTGCGGCAAAACTAAACTGGTTTAAAACCCGTCCAACTAAACAACCTGTGCGAGGTGGTGTAAAATGTTGTGTAATTGACACAAAATCAAAACAGGATTTAGAAAACGCAGTCTTGTAAACTTGGTTTAATTAAACTGGTTTAGTTGGTGTGAACAGGGTATTACACTGTAGTTTCTTTGCAAATGAGAGACCACCAGGGGGTCGCCTATTAATCCAATTAATTTTATAGTTGGCCATTTATATAATGTTTATAGTATCCAAGTGACTTTAAGACCACATCACGAAATTTCAGAAAAATAGCTATTTTTGTACCGGAGAAAGAATTTTTTAACTGATTTTTCGAAAAACGTCCAAATTTAACAGAGCATATACCTTCCCTTTTGGCATCTTCCCAGACGTCACGGAGGACGACGTAGACACCACCACAGACCAGGTATAGTCTGTTTAGTGCATATATCGTCACTACCATGCGCAGGGAATGAAATACAGTTGAAGCTCCCATAAGTGGACACCTTTGGGAAGCAGAGAAAGTGTCCGTAACCGGAACTGTCCGCTTACTAGAATGTGTAAATGCATAGTTTGACTGAGCCAGAGTTTAAATGGTGTTCGCAGAAGCGTCCGGAAGTAGAGCTGTCCGCTTACGAGTGTCCAGCCAGAGAGCTTCCAATGTATGCTCCTTTTAGTCGAAACGCTAAGTCACTCGCGCATACGATCTTGGCGCCGAGAAAAGAAGAACGTACGGTATATGAAATATACACAAACCTTGCGATTTGCAGAAAATTTCCAAATACTCAATCGCAACGCCATATTTCATACGCACCTCCAGCGAAAAGATAGACTTTAGATCCTCTAAGGTCACCGAAGGTCACTGAGTAATGAAAATGAGAAAAACAACTATCGCACACCAGTTTGTCCCATCCTGCAGAGCTTTTCGCGCCAGGATAACAGAAACCACTGATGTGTGGTAGTCGTTTTTCTCATTTTCATTACTCAATGCGAAGCTCTCTGGGCGGACACTCTATGCATGTTTTTATACTGTATTGATAGTAAGATTCTTTGCCGCAGTATGCAAAAGAATCCCCAACTGTGAGAAATGTTTCCCGTCGAAAGGCCCGTGCTTCAAATGCAAGGATGGTTTCTTTGGCGTGTTGTCAACCACTTTTCGATTTGGAAACCCTTCATTAAATCCTGTGAAGCGCAGTGTCCTAAAAGAACCAAGCTGTTCAAGAAACCTTGGGTTGGCAGCGTCTGTGTGAAAACTGTTACGTAAACTAAAAGTGTGCCTCAGACGCATCTGGTTCAGTTTTCTCGGAGCCGTATGTTTTCACTAAGAAAAACGAAACAAAATCTATAATTATTTCAAGCTAAAACGATTGAAAACGATAAACTTTGGGGCTCATATGTTTGAGTTTCCCCTCCCTCCTCCAGCCATCTTCCCCCTCTCCCCCCCCCCCCCCCCTCCCGATTCTTTGCTCGAGAATGTAATCCTTTTTTGACCCTGCAATCCATCAGATTGTCCGCCAAACTGTGGCTCCTGCATGGAGGACAGATGCGTTAAATGTGCAAACGGAACCTTTGTGGTGCTCAACAGAACTCGGCGTCGTTTCGACAACGAAATTTGTGTGACTGAGTGTCCGAAAGGAACCAGATTCTCATATTGTACTTCTTTGTTCTCCACTACAGGGTTTATCGACATCTACATGCTGTCAGGCGGCTTAGATGACTCTGGTGTAGTCAAACCCCCCGGCTTATCCATCATTAAAGTGAACGGAGTTGACAAGAGCCCCAATGTGAGAAATAATGTCACATAGCAGCGATAAGTTTACCCCGTCATAAGTATATTTGCCAAAATTAAGCTACAATTGCCAATGAAAACTTTGATTTCAGTAGGGTGAAGTAAAATTCAATTTTAGCCGCAAATAATGAAGTATTGAAATCATGATTGTTGCTTGAATTGCTGCCAACACAAAGATTAGTCAATCATATCCAACGATTGGCCAATACAAGTGTCTTTATTGACTCTTGTTTCAATACTAAACTAAATCGTGTTAGGTATAAGTAGGAAACGTTGCAAAAGGTAACTGGACTTCATTTGATGCATGAAAATGAATATGTAATAACTGACCCCGTGCATTAATAATATCATATAGATATAGTGATGTAAGTCTGGAAGCTTTGAAGACTTAAGTCTTACGAGATGAGTTTAAAGAAAAATCTTGTCAGTTAAGAAAAAAAAACAGAAAGAAAGAGGAAAATTGATTCTCGCTTGCCTTGAGAGTTCCATATAGCAGGGTTCTAATCTAAGTTCTTAAAGATATTCTTGTCATCCATCGTGTTAAAAATCAAGCTGTATATTTTTCTTCTCTTACAGAGAAGAGGTCATAACGTGGTCGCAGTGGAGAGATCCACTGGGAGCGTTTTTCAGGTTGGGACTTTTGACACGCACGGTAAGAGCGCATCTGGATATGGATTGAGTCGTTTCATTCAAAGTCTTCCAGACGACACAATTGTGTTAGTGTCTGTCAAGGACTCAGCGGATCGTTACGTCAGCGCAGCCGCAGTTGCTGCTCTTAGAAGCGTGGGAGCTGTTGATCCAGTCAAACCGGTATTTCGTAGTTCGTGGTTGCTTGTGGGATACAAGGGTGGTGCCAAACCTTCCTGGGTGAAGCAAGTGCATGCGTCTAGGTTTAAGGGGCCATCGGAGGTGCACGTCCAAATCGCTAAGAAAGGTAAACTGTAACTGCCTGAAAGTAAGTTCTTGCTAATTTTGTGTAATGTTAAATAGCGCGAGATATTTATTAACTGGTCCACTTCCATCTGAAATTGAAAAAGCGAATTTTTGACAGGCCTGAGCTCACATGCAGAAACTGATTTTACAATTATCTAATTACAACAACTATCAATCAAAAAGACATGGAAGTGAGATTTGTAGCTCGGGCGCCAAAATGTTTAATCTCTCGCGTTTGGCTTTGGCGCCCAGGTGGCTCTTCTACTCCGTCCCCTCTCTTTCCGCCGCTTCTTCAAGTGCATTGTTGCCAACGTCGTTTTACTTTTGCCCAAATTGGTTGTCTCTGTCGAGTGTAAAGAACCTTCCTCGCTTGCTAATCAAGAGAAGCGAAGGCTCAGCAGAGAGCGGCAAAGGCGAACTGTGGCGAGGGAACCTATGGGCGCGCGAGGTAGGAGCCTCACTTCCATGCCAGTTCTTCTCGCTCGCGATTGCCGTTGTGTTTGTTAAACATTGACCAATCAGCCACGAAGTTCAACTGAAATCATGGAAGTGAGGTTGCTACCTCGCGCGCCCAGAGATCTTTTTCGCTTGCTGGTCGCCGCCGTTTTTGTCGGAAAACGCTTGAAGGAGTAATATAAGGACCTCTGGAACCAGGGTAGAACCAAGCAGTCTTGTTTTTTTGTATATTTATACAATTATTTACTATTATATATGTTCACATGGCGATATTCGATCACTGTTGTAATGTTGTGTATGTATGCAGTATGTGAATTTGAATCGCATATCTAAAAAAGAATTGTACAATTTTCTAAACTAATAATTTTACATTTGTTTTTTTCAATGGATTAGATCTCATTATTCAGCCAACAATAGCTGCACCTCAAGGTGAGTAATCTTGTTTCATCCATAAATGCCAACTATGCTAATTGACTAAAAATGTAAGCTTTTCCGTATAAAATCATGCCGACACCAGGAAAATTCCTTTGCGCAACTGCAGAGGGTTCTACGTGTACGAGCTGACTAAATCTCCGACTTGTTACTTGCTTTACTTTGCAATTGGAGTTGCTGGTTTGTTGCTTATGTGTAATTGAATGTTCCAGTTTACCAAATCTGTTCTTCCAAAGACAATGATGATATCTATCTTGGCATTTATAGGCAGAAAATAAAGTGGAGTTCTTAAGATAAATTGATATTTTCATACGAACACCAGGTTCTACTTAGGAGCCGAGCGGGCTTGAAGAAGTTCTTTTTGCTGCTCAAAGTTTGCCCATATTTTTTTGTGTTTCCTTTACGCAAAATATTACAATGGACGACTTATTTTTATCATTCTGTGTTTAGAAGAACGAGTAGCGTGCTTTGCAGAAAGTTATTTTTAAATTATCAGCTTACGAAAACTAAGAATTTTATGCCAGGTTTGTTTTGATACGAATGAAAAACCAAGAAGAGTCCAGGTGCGACTGGTGAATTTTGTTTGTATTACGAGACGCCAATACTGCTCTAGAAGCAGCCCATCGCTTGTTTTATCTTGACCAGTCAGTGATTCGGGCGCACAAAATGTGACTTCCCTACGAGGTGCACGCCGGTCTTTCCTCTCCCACATGGCCATGCATCTCTGTCCAATCCTTTATACCACTCACTCCGTCGGAGGAGGAGGAGGAGGAGAAAATATGTCTTGTCATTTGTTGTTTGCGCTCTTGATGACGACTTATCATTCAGTGATGATTCTGATATTGTGCTTCTTTGCTCTCCACTACAGAGTTTATCGACATCACGTCCTCCCGTCGCCATTTCCTCTCCCGCAAATATAAGAAAAATGACTGGGAGTCGGTACGTTTTCTTCTATTTCTCTAAAGTTCTGCTGTTATGTCAAAATACTCGCACGCTTCCTGAAACTTTAAGGCTTTATCTTCATTTAGATGTGCTTTTGGAGGTTGTAATCCGAAAAAAACCCATGTCACTTTCAGAGTTAAAATTGTCACTCCGTTCCTTAACTAATCCTCTTAATCGGCCGCTTCTGAGCCCACTGTCCCCGCTTTACGGCGGCATATCTTTTGCGCCATGCGTGCTAGATCAAATCCCCGCACGGATTCGAATAGTTCAGGCATTTATGCGTATTTTGGTGGGTTTTTCGTCGTCAAACTCGAGATTTCCAGTCTGTCACTTTTAAGAAACAGCTGAAGATGCTGGTCTCGAATCATGCTTTGAACCATATTGCGCTTGTGGTGTTTTTCCTTTTGTTTTTCGCTTCGTTTGTTCATGGGTATTCCGACCAAACACGTTTGGAGAAGACGAGAAACCAAGAAACTGGAAACCAAAGAACTGGATTTGGTGACTAGCAATCCTTCTACAGCAACGAGAAAGCGTCCATTAGATGAAGAATTCCGCGGGTTATAGTTTTTGATCAACATCAAGCTGCGCAATATAATCATTTCTTGGCAATTTATTGTCGGATTTTTGAAAAATAGTGGACGAAATATCGACAGAGAATTTATCGACGGATGTGTTTGGTAGAATCTTATGGAGTTCTGACCATTCTGGACATGTTTATTGGGCTTCGAGCTAAGACAGTCGGAAATCGAAGGTTCCACTCGGCGTGCTATTTTTAGTTACGGCTTCTAAAAATCCCACAAGAGACGTCAGAGACACAGGCGATTCAAGTGAGCATTAACACAGGCTCTATTTTCAGCCGTTCGCTTTCTCTGCGAATTTACAACCTCCCTCAGTGTCACATGCTTCCGGCATTTCAACATCTGACATATTTATCTTTACGACAACCTGTCCTGACCTCTACAAAATAATGCAGTTTTAATTGTACATTTAGTGGAGTGAAAGACGACTCGATTTACAAATCGTGGATTTATCACGGATATGAAAATTTTGCATCACGACCCTTTGGAAGCCGCTGAAATATATATCCACAAAGCTCAGTAAATTCTCCAGAGATTACCACCGTTTATACCGGACAAAAGATGTGTAATCCAAACCAAAAGACGCCATATGGTTTTATTTACCAACATTATACGCATGCGTAAACTGACCCCTTCTACTGTGGGCGCATAAAACAGCAAATCTTCTTATGACGGCCAAATATTTTGCCATGCGTACGCTTGGTATTCAGCAGATTCCAAATAGTTTGAGATTGACAAATTTTAACTTGTTCGAATTTTGAATCTCAAATTTCTTCGCCTAAAATCTTCAAATCCAAAATGCCAAGCGTACGTTTTTGGGTTTTGAATGTAAGAAACATAAATTTGATTCGAAATTGGGCTTTATTTATTAATCGTGGAATTAGTTTTATACCTCGTTCACACCAATGCTTAAACATGTTTAATAAAACTTGTTTAGTTAGGTCGGCCGCTCACAATGCGAGTGCGGCAAAACTAAACTGGTTTAAAACCCGTCCAACTAAACAACCTGTGCGAGGTGGTGTAAAATGTTGTGTAACTGACACAAAATCAAAACAGGATTTAGAAAACGCAGTCTTGTAAACTTGGTTTAATTAAACTGGCTTAGTTGGTGTGAACAGGGTATTACACTGTAGTTTCTTTGCAAGTGAGAGACCACCAGGGGGTCGCCTATTAATCCAATTAATTTTATAGTTGGCCATTTATATAATGTTTATAGTATCCAAGTGACTTTAAGCACCACATCACGAAATTTCAGAAAAATAGCTATTTTTGTACCGGAGAAAGAATTTTTTAACTGATTTTTTGAAAAACGTCCAAATTTGCCAGGGCATATACCATCCCTTTTGGCATCTTCCCAGACGTCACGGAGGACGACGTAGACACCACCACAGACCAGGTATAGTCTGTTTAGTGCATATATCGTCACTACCATGCGCAGGGAATGAAATACAGTTGAAGCTCCCATAAGTGGACACCTTTGGGAAGCAGAGAAAGTGTCCGTAACCGGAACTGTCCGCTTACTAGAATGTGTAAATGCATAGTTTGACTGAGCCAGAGTTTAAATGGTGTTCGCAGAAGCGTCCGGAAGTAGAGCTGTCCGCTTACGAGTGTCCAGCCAGAGAGCTTCCAATGTATGCTCCTTTTAGTCGAAACGCTAAGTCACTCGCGCATACGATCTTGGCGCCGAGAAAAGAAGAACGTACGGTATATGAAATATACACAAACCTTGCGATTTGCAGAAAATTTCCAAATACTCAATCGCAACGCCATATTTCATACGCACCTCCAGCGAAAAGATAGACTTTAGATCCTCTAAGGTCACCGAAGGTCACTGAGTAATGAAAATGAGAAAAACAACTATCGCACACCAGTTTGTCCCATCCTGCAGAGCTTTTCGCGCCAGGATAACAGAAACCACTGATGTGTGGTAGTCGTTTTTCTCATTTTCATTACTCAATGCGAAGCTCTCTGGGCGGACACTCTATGCATGTTTTTTTTTACTGTATTGATAGTAAGATTCTTTGCCGCAGTATGCAAAAGAATCCCCAACTGTGAGAAATGTTTCCCGTCGAAAGGCCCGTGCTTCAAATGCAAGGATGGTTTCTTTGGCGTGTTGTCCACCACTTTTCAATTTGGAAACCCTTCATTAAATCCTGTGAAGTGCAGTGTCCTAAAAGAACCAAGCTGTTCAAGAAACCTTGGGTTGGCAGCGTCTGTGTGAAAACTGTTACGTAAACTAAAAGTGTGCCTCAGACGCATCTGGTTCAGTTTTCTCGGAGCCGTATGTTTTCACTAAGAAAAACGAAACAAAATCTATAATTATTTCAAGCTAAAACGATTGAAAACGATAAACTTTGGGGCTCATATGCTTGAGTTTCCCCTCCCTCCTCCAGCCTGGGCCGGAAGTGGCATTTGTGAGAGAACCGGTGAGCAAATGTTGAAAAGAATAATCAATTTTCCAGTCATTTGAAGAGGTGTTATTCTATTAATCTGCGATGCAACAAGACCGCCGCTTAACTGTCCTGAATACTGTCATTTACACTCAATATTTTACAGAAAATGTGCACTTGTAAGTGGACCGTAGAAAATTGAAAAATATGACCCGAGGAATGGCTGTGCTTTTCGAAAATAGAGACACAATATAGTACTTCGTATTGGAGTACCCTGGGTGCCAGAGGACAGGGACAAACAATAACACGGAGACAGACGCACACACAGAAATAGACAGACAGTCAGTCAGACACACAGACATATAGAAATATACAGAGACAGAGAGGAGCACGAAAGACGCTGGGAAAGACAGAAAATAAAGCGTAAAAAGAAGAATTCCGGACAGAAATTCATACAGTCAGATGTGGATGACAGACGAAACAAGTCCTTTTTCAGACGTCAATCCGACAAATTGAGCGCCCAACTGTAGCTTCTGTATGTCGGACAGGTGCAAGAAGTGTGCAAACGGAACCTTTGTGGTGCCATACAGCAAACTTCGGTGTCGTTTCTTTAACAAAACCTGTGTGACTGAGTGTCCGAAAGGAACCAGATTCTCATATTGTACTTCTTTGTTCTCCACTACAGGGTTTATCGACATCTACATGCTGTCAGGCGGCTTAGATGACTCTGGTGTAGTCAAACCCCCCGGCTTATCCATCATTAAAGTGAACGGAGTTGACAAGAGCCCCAATGTGAGAAATAATGTCACATAGCAGCGATAAGTTTACCCCGTCATAAGTATATTTGCCAAAATTAAGCTACAATTGCCAATGAAAACTTTGATTTCAGTAGGGTGAAGTAAAATTCAATTTTAGCCGCAAATAATGAAGTATTGAAATCATGATTGTTGCTTGAATTGCTGCCAACACAAAGATTAGTCAATCATATCCAACGATTGGCCAATACAAGTGTCTTTATCGACTCTTGTTTCAATACTAAACTAAATCGTGTTAGGTATAAGTAGGAAACGTTGCAAAAGGTAACTGGACTTCATTTGATGCATGAAAATGAATATGTAATAACTGACCCAGTGCATTAATAATATCATATAGATATAGTGATGTAAGTCTGGAAGCTTTGAAGACTTAAGTCTTACGAGATGAGTTTAAAGAAAAATCTTGTCAGTTAAAAAAAAAAAACAGAAAGAAAGAGGAAAATTGATTCTCGCTTGCCTTGAGAGTTCCATATAGCAGGGTTCTAATCTAAGTTTTTAAAGATATTCTTGTCATCCATCGTGTTAAAAATCAAGCTGTATATTTTTCTTCTCTTACAGAGAAGAGGTCATAACGTGGTCGCAGTGGAGAGATCCACTGGGAGCGTTTTTCAGGTTGGGACTTTTGACACGCACGGTAAGAGCGCATCTGGATATGGATTAAGTCGTTTCATTCAAAGTCTTCCAGACGACACAATTGTGTTAGTGTCTGTCAAGGACTCAGCGGATCGTTACGTCAGCGCAGCCGCAGTTGCTGCTCTTAGAAGCGTGGGAGCTGTTGATCCAGTCAAACCGGTATTTCGTAGTTCGTGGTTGCTTGTGGGATACAAGGGTGGTGCCAAACCTTCCTGGGTGAAGCAAGTGCATGCGTCTAGGTTTAAGGGGCCATCGGAGGTGCACGTCCAAATCGCTAAGAAAGGTAAACTGTAACTGCCTGAAAGTAAGTTCTTGCTAATTTTGTGTAATGTTAAATAGCGCGAGATATTTATTAACTGGTCCACTTCCATCTGAAATTGAAAAAGCGAATTTTTGACAGGCCTGAGCTCACATGCAGAAACTGATTTTACAATTATCTAATTGCGACAGCTATCAATCAAAAAGACATGGAAGTGAGATTTGTAGCTCGGGTGCCAAAATGTTTAATCTCTCGCGTTTGGCTTTGGCGCCCAGGTGGCTCTTCTACTCCGTCCCTTCTCTTTCCGCCGCTTCTTCAAGTGCATTGTTGCCAACGTCGTTTTACTTTTGCCCAAATTGGTTGTCTCTGTCGAGTGTAAAGAACCTTCCTCGCTTGCTAATCAAGAGAAGCGAAGGCTCAGCAGAGAGCGGCAAAGGCGAACTGTGGCGAGGGAACCTATGGGCGCGCGAGGTAGGAGCCTCACTTCCATGCCAGTTCTTCTCGCTCGCGATTGCCGTTGTGTTTGTTAAACATTGACCAATCAGCCACGAAGTTCAACTGAAATCATGGAAGTGAGGTTGCTACCTCGCGCGCCCAGAGATTTTTTTCGCTTGCTGGTCGCCGCCGTTTTTGTCGGAAAACGCTTGAAGGAGTAATATAAGGACCTCTGGAACCAGGGTAGAACCAAGCAGTCTTGTTTTTTTGTATATTTATACAATTATTTACTATTATATATGTTCACATGGCGATATTCGATCACTGTTGTAATGTTGTGTATGTATGCAGTATGTGAATTTGAATCGCATATCTAAAAAAGAATTGTACAATTTTCTAAACTAATAATTTTACATTTGTTTTTTTTCAATGGATTAGATCTCATTATTCAGCCAACAATAGCTGCACCTCAAGGTGAGTAATCTTGTTTCATCCATAAATGCCAACTATGCTAATTGACTAAAAATGTAAGCTTTTCCGTATAAAATCATGCCGACACCAAGAAAATTCCTTTGCGCAACTGCAGAGGGTTCTACGTGTACGAGCTGACTAAATCTCCGACTTGTTACTTGCTTTACTTTGCAATTGGAGTTGCTGGTTTGTTGCTTATGCGTAATTGAATGTTCCAGTTTACCAAATCTGTTCTTCCAAAGACAATGATGATATCTATCTTGGCATTTATAGGCAGAAAATAAAGTGGAGTTCTTAAGATAAATTGATATTTTCATACGAACACCAGGTTCTACTTAGGAGCCGAGCGGGCTTGAAGAAGTTCTTTTTGCTGCTCAAAGTTTGCCCATATTTTTTTGTGTTTCCTTTACGCAAAATATTACAATGGACGACTTATTTTTATCATTCTGTGTTTAGAAGAACGAGTAGCGTGCTTTGCAGAAAGTTATTTTTAAATTATCAGCTTACGAAAACTAAGAATTTTATGCCAGGTTTGTTTTGATACGAATGAAAAACCAAGAAGAGTCCAGGTGCGACTGGTGAATTTTGTTTGTATTACGAGACGCCAATACTGCTCTAGAAGCAGCCCATCGCTTGTTTTATCTTGACCAGTCAGTGATTCGGGCGCACAAAATGTGACTGCCCTACGAGGTGCACGCCGGTCTTTCCTCTCCCACATGGCCCTGCATCTCTGTCCAATCCTTTATACCACTCACTCCGTCGGAGGAGGAGGAGGAGAAAATATGTCTTGTCATTTGTTGTTTGCGCTCTTGATGACGACTTATCATTGGAGGACAGATGCGTTAAATGTGCAAACGGAACCTTTGTGGTGCTCAACAGAACTCGGCGTCGTTTCGACAACGAAATTTGTGTGACTGAGTGTCCGAAAGGAACCAGATTCTCATATTGTACTTCTTTGTTCTCCACTACAGGGTTTATCGACATCTACATGCTGTCAGGCGGCTTAGATGACTCTGGTGTAGTCAAACCCCCCGGCTTATCCATCATTAAAGTGAACGGAGTTGACAAGAGTCCCAATGTGAGAAATAATGTCACATAGCAGCGATAAGTTTACCCCGTCATAAGTATATTTGCCAAAATTAAGCTACAATTGCCAATGAAAACTTTGATTTCAGTAGGGTGAAGTAAAATTCAATTTTAGCCGCAAATAATGAAGTATTGAAATCATGATTGTTGCTTGAATTGCTGCCAACACAAAGATTAGTCAATCATATCCAACGATTGGCCAATACAAGTGTCTTTATCGACTCTTGTTTCAATACTAAACTAAATCGTGTTAGGTATAAGTAGGAAACGTTGCAAAAGGTAACTGGACTTCATTTGATGCATGAAAATGAATATGTAATAACTGACCCAGTGCATTAATAATATCATATAGATATAGTGATGTAAGTCTGGAAGCTTTGAAGACTTAAGTCTTACGAGATGAGTTTAAAGAAAAATCTTGTCAGTTAAAAAAAAAAAACAGAAAGAAAGAGGAAAATTGATTCTCGCTTGCCTTGAGAGTTCCATATAGCAGGGTTCTAATCTAAGTTCTTAAAGATATTCTTGTCATCCATCGTGTTAAAAATCAAGCTGTATATTTTTCTTCTCTTACAGAGAAGAGGTCATAACGTGGTCGCAGTGGAGAGATCCACTGGGAGCGTTTTTCAGGTTGGGACTTTTGACACGCACGGTAAGAGCGCATCTGGATATGGATTGAGTCGTTTCATTCAAAGTCTTCCAGACGACACAATTGTGTTAGTGTCTGTCAAGGACTCAGCGGATCGTTACGTCAGCGCAGCCGCAGTTGCTGCTCTTAGAAGCGTGGGAGCTGTTGATCCAGTCAAACCGGTATTTCGTAGTTCGTGGTTGCTTGTGGGATACAAGGGTGGTGCCAAACCTTCCTGGGTGAAGCAAGTGCATGCGTCTAGGTTTAAGGGGCCATCGGAGGTGCACGTCCAAATCGCTAAGAAAGGTAAACTGTAACTGCCTGAAAGTAAGTTCTTGCTAATTTTGTGTAATGTTAAATAGCGCGAGATATTTATTAACTGATCCACTTCCATCTGAAATTGAAAAAGCGAATTTTTGACAGGCCTGAGCTCACATGCAGAAACTGATTTTACAATTATCTAATTGCGACAGCTATCAATCAAAAAGACATGGAAGTGAGATTTGTAGCTCGGGCGCCAAAATGTTTAATCTCTCGCGTTTGGCTTTGGCGCCCAGGTGGCTCTTCTACTCCGTCCCCTCTCTTTCCGCCGCTTCTTCAAGTGCATTGTTGCCAACGTCGTTTCACTTTTGCCCAAATTGGTTGTCTCTGTCGAGTGTAAAGAACCTTCCTCGCTTGCTAATCAAGAGAAGCGAAGGCTCAGCAGAGAGCGGCAAAGGCGAACTGTGGCGAGGGAACCTATGGGCGCGCGAGGTAGGAGCCTCACTTCCATGCCAGTTCTTCTCGCTCGCGATTGCCGTTGTGTTTGTTAAACATTGACCAATCAGCCACGAAGTTCAACTGAAATCATGGAAGTGAGGTTGCTACCTCGCGCGCCCAGAGATCTTTTTCGCTTGCTGGTCGCCGCCGTTTTTGTCGGAAAACGCTTGAAGGAGTAATATAAGGACCTCTGGAACCAGGGTAGAACCAAGCAGTCTTGTTTTTTTGTATATTTATACAATTATTTACTATTATATATGTTCACATGGCGATATTCGATCACTGTTGTAATGTTGTGTATGTATGCAGTATGTGAATTTGAATCGCATATCTAAAAAAGAATTGTACAATTTTCTAAACTAATAATTTTACATTTGTTTTTTTCAATGGATTAGATCTCATTATTCAGCCAACAATAGCTGCACCTCAAGGTGAGTAATCTTGTTTCATCCATAAATGCCAACTATGCTAATTGACTAAAAATGTAAGCTTTTCCGTATAAAATCATGCCGACACCAAGAAAATTCCTTTGCGCAACTGCAGAGGGTTCTACGTGTACGAGCTGACTAAATCTCCGACTTGTTACTTGCTTTACTTTGCAATTGGAGTTGCCGGTTTGTTGCTTATGTGTAATTGAATGTTCCAGTTTACCAAATCTGTTCTTCCAAAGACAATGATGATATCTATCTTGGCATTTATAGGCAGAAAATAAAGTGGAGTTCTTAAGATAAATTGATATTTTCATACGAACACCAGGTTCTACTTAGGAGCCGAGCGGGCTTGAAGAAGTTCTTTTTGCTGCTCAAAGTTTGCCCATATTTTTTTGTGTTTCCTTTACGCAAAATATTACAATGGACGACTTATTTTTATCATTCTGTGTTTAGAAGAACGAGTAGCGTGCTTTGCAGAAAGTTATTTTTAAATTATCAGCTTACGAAAACTAAGAATTTTATGCCAGGTTTGTTTTGATACGAATGAAAAACCAAGAAGAGTCCAGGTGCGACTGGTGAATTTTGTTTGTATTACGAGACGCCAATACTGCTCTAGAAGCAGCCCATCGCTTGTTTTATCTTGACCAGTCAGTGATTCGGGCGCACAAAATGTGACTGCCCTACGAGGTGCACGCCGGTCTTTCCTCTCCCACATGGCCATGCATCTCTGTCCAATCCTTTATACCACTCACTCCGTCGGAGGAGGAGGAGGAGAAAATATGTCTTGTTATTTGTTGTTTGCGCTCTTGATGACGACTTATCATTCAGTGATGATTCTGATATTGTGCTTCTTTGCTCTCCGCTACAGAGGTTATCGCCATCTACATGCTGTCAGGCGGCTATGATGACTCTGGTGTAGTCAAACCCCCCGGCTTATCCATCATTAAAGTGGACGGAGTGGACAAGAGCTCCAATGTGAGAAATGATGTCACATAGCAGCGATAAGTTTATCGCCAAAATCAAGCTACAATTGCTAATGAAAAGTTTGATTTCAGTATAGTCGCATAATGAAGTACTGAATATGTTTGAAGTGCTGGAACACAAGGATTAGTCAATCATATCCCTCAATTGGCCACTCACAAGTGTCTTCATCCGCTCTAGTTTCAATACTAAACTAGATCGTCCTAAGTATAAGTAGGAAACGTTGAAAAAGGTAACTGGACTTCATTTAATGCATGCAAATAAATACGTAATTAGTGACCCCCTGCATAAATAATATCATATAGATATAGGATGTAAGTCTGGAAGCTTTGAAGACTCAAGTCTTACGAGATGAGTTTTAAGAAAAATCTTGTCAGCTAATAAAAGAAAAAGAAAAGGTCCGAGATAACGGGGTTATACTCTAAGTTCTTAAAGATATTCTTGTCATCCCTTGTGTTAAAATCAAAGCGTATCTTTTTCTTGTCCTATAGAGAAGAGGCCATAACGTGGTTGCACTGGACAGATATGGGCGCGTGTTTCAGGTTGGGACTTTTGACACGTACGGTGAGAGCGCATCTGGATTTGGATTGAGTCGTTTCATTCAAAGTCTTCCAGACGACACAATTGTGTTAGTGTCTGTCAAGGACTCAGCGAATCGTCACGTCAGCGCTGCCGCAGTTGCTGCTCTTAGAAGCGTGGGAGCTGTTGATCCAGTCAAACCGGTATTTCGTGGTTCGTGGTTGCTTGTGGGATACAAGGGATGTGGTGCCAAACCTTCCTGGGTGAAGCAAGTGCATGCGTGTAGGCGTAAGGGGCCATCGGAGGTGCACGTCCAAATCGCTAAGAAAGGTAAACTGTAACTGCCTGAAAATAAGTTCTTGCTAATTTTGTGTAATGTTAAGTAGCGCGAGATATTTATTAACTGGTCCCCTTCCATCTGAAATAGAAAAAGCGAATTTTTGACAGGCCTGAGCTTACGTGCAGAAACTGATTTAAAATCATCTAATTACTCAGAAAACGGCAGAAAACAAACCAACAGAGAGAGATAAAAGAAAGATAGAAGATAGAAAAATAGAAAGGCACAAAAGGAGCAAATGCACAGAAAAGAGACAGAAACATTTTTCTTTGTATGAAGGGTCACACTTTTACTTTTGTTTTTTTCGATTCAACATATTGCGCTCAAAACTGCGGCTTATGCGTTATGGTAAATGTGTCAGGTGTGCAAACGGTTTGTTTGCGTTGCTTAGCAACAAACGCAAACCTCAATTCCGTTTTGGTGAACGAAGCATTGCTTGTGTGACGGAGTGCCCAGAGCGGTTCACGCCCTAGACCACCAAGTTCGGTCCTGCCTGCCGACCCGACAGTAAATATAGGGCCTTTACATTTTTCTGAAGCCCGGACGATCAAACTAAACGAACTGCTGATACTCTCCTGGGTTCAGATAATCATTTTATGACATTTTGCAGAGGTTCCTGGATCTCAGATAAAAAGTATTCTTGCGAAGAAACTTTGAGGATGCCTGATGTTTTCGATGGATAAGGTAAGTTATGTGGAAAGATGGAGGAATACATAGACACCAGGGCACATTACAAGTCTACAAGGCCGTTCACAGTGCAGCACGATGCATGCACGCTACACTGTTCAGCACACGACACAGAAAAGCAAAACAGAACGTACTGATTCAGTGGCCGAGCGGTCTAGGGTAGTGGAAAGAATCCGTGATGAAGGTCTGAACCGGTGGTAGGTTTTTCACCCAGGGAGGCAATGCGTACGGTTTTTTCTTCCAAAATCTATCTTTTTTTCACAGTTTGATATTCCACCACACAGCCACGCCCACTAGTGGGACGTATAACATGCACATTGCGCGTAACAGCGTAACATACAGGACGACGGTATTATACAGTACAGCACAGCAACAGTACTGAACACAGTGCATCATATCATCATATACATCGCAGAATAACACAACTTTAGGCAATATTATATTACAATACTGCGCAAGACTGGATAGCATTGCAACACAGAACGTTCAGCACCGGGGGCAATATTATATTTCAGTACAGCACAACACAGCAGCACAAGACAATGTACAACACTGAAAATCTCGACTAAGGACAGTATCATATAGTGCAGCATACAACGGGAAAAGCGAGGCAAACTCACTCAAGTTAAATAAGGAAATGTTATATTGTGTTCCACACAGCCATCCCCACTGAAACCCAGGCGTTGATGTCACAAGTGGTGATCTTGATTTAGTTTGAAGTTTGATTTGCACGACAATAGGAGGAACCCTCCTCGGCTGTAGCACAAACTAGTAGACTGCGAGCAGTCCTTCCTTTTCCTTCCAGATTGTCTAGCGAGTGCCAAATAGCGAGAGCGAGGTGTTGGCCGGCTACGCGCAGAAGTGTTTGCTACGCGCGCGGAATTGTGGGGCTTCTCAGGCTCGCTACACGATCTGGAGGGAAAAGGAGTTATCACCCTAAGATAGAGTTTGAAATGCCTCAAAAATAGACTCAGCGTAATACTGATTGATTAGCAGCTTTATATGCATGTTTATCTGACTCCTATCACATGTTATGTTGTCTGTAAGTCGAGTGTTTGATAAAAGATAGTACGGGTTTGAATTATTTTGATGTTGCAAAGATACCATTATTAAAGTATGTTTAAAAGAATGTTTGTACTGTGCATTTCTCTGTGGTCCCAGCCAATCAGCTTGGGGTTAGACGATTCGCAAACAAATTTGTTTTTCCGGCGACAATTCTTCTGTCGTAGGCTTTTTAGCTCGAAGTACAACGGCGCCTGGACTTCGCAAAAGTAGTGACTCAGCATGTGCAGGTACTCTTTGATCCATCTATGCCAAAATTGCGAAAGCAGCTCTTCGACCTTTCGCCAACGTTTCCGGGGATGGAACTCCGTTGTGTCAACTGTCTCAGGGGCGAAGTTACCACCCATTTGACCATGCAGAAAATGATTTGGTGTTGACGGCACATCATCTAGAGGATCAGAGGCCTGGTAAGCCAACGAACGCGACCTGAGAAGACTTTCGGCTCCGGCGAAAACAGTGATTAACTCCTTGTCGGTGACATCATTGTTACCCAAGACCCCATAGACAGCCTTCTTGGCAGCTTTCACCATAATTTCGTGAGCTCCACCGAAGTGTGGAGCGGCCGGGGATTGAAACTCCATTTCACAGCTTTGTGCGCCGTTTGCCTTTGATTCGCTTCTTGGTCCACTTGATCCAGCAACTCTTTGATCTCACTGACGGCACCGACAAAGTTAGTTCCTCGGTCACTGATCATTTCTCGTGGAATCCCTCGTCTATTAGTAAAACGGGCAAAGGCGTTCAGGAAGGCGTCAGTGTCCAGTCCCCAGGCCATTTCTAGGTGAACTGCACGGGTCGCTAGGCAGGTAAATAGGCACAGCCATCTCTTCTGTCGGCGTTTCCCACGTCCTTGCACGGTAGTAAACGGACTGATTGAAGGGGCGCATGGTATAACCAAGTCTGGGTTTCGAGAGAGGGGTCATAATCCGAATGGCCCTCCTGTTTCTTCTTCTTTTGCATTGGTTGCATTCATGGGTAAGGCAAGAAACAACAACACTAAGTAGCCAGGCTGTTAATCAATGACGAGATTTGAGAGACGACTTAGAGGGTAAAGCGCAAAGATACTTGTGCCTTCCGTTTTCTATACACAGTATCAGAGGAAATGGCTTGAATTAGGCACCGCCAGCTTTTCATCTCGACTTGTGATTGCGAGATTTGAGCAACAATTGAGAACAATTCGTAAAAATGCTCGTAGGTTCCTTTTTGCGTACACAGTAGCAGAGCTAGAAAGGGCTTGAGTGAGGCGAAAAGCATGCAGACATACTGTTCGTCTCGACTGATGAAGTTTGGGTTAATGCCGATGAGCTGATTGATGTTTGTTTGATAACTCTTCCCTTGCAAAATGACTGTCTTAGAAATACAGAATACACATTGTATCTCCTGCATGGAGTGACTCACTTTGGCCACAGTTTTGGAAAAAACTTGCCGGACCTGCAAGCCACATGGAGGGTTCAGAAATGTTCAAACATGTTTGCGTCAGCAATCAAACTGCAAATTTGTACCGTTACAAGATGAGTGATATTTGAAAAAAAAGCTAAGTGTGGCATAATTGACAAATTGAAGTTATAGTTTATGCTTTTTGTAGAACGTGCATGCTGCAACTTAGTCCGGTATTAACTAAGCAAAATTACGTTTATAGTGACTACCTGTAAATAATTAGTTTTATAGAATTAATATATTATTTTTTAGATAAGCTGTTGTGGTGGTCCTATTGTGAGATAGTCAATTGAAATGAGGATTACACGAAGGTGAAGCATGGGAGGGGTGAGTGGGGGGCGACGTACAATGCACTCGTCCGACCCCCGATTGCGCTTTCGCGGGTTTGCAAAAATGGTTTTAACCAATCAGCGGCTGGAAAGCAAAATACCAATAAGCCACTTTCATAATCATGTGCAGTAGCAAGGTACTTTTTACTACCCGTAAAAACCAGCGACTGCTAAGTAATCTCTCTTTGTTCCTACAAAATTACATTTTGGCCAAAGAAGCAGTTATCCGTGCACTACCCGCCGAGTGTTATAGATAAATTGCCCAACAGAACAAAACCAGAAACAAGGAAAAAGAAAAGACCAGTCGCCCGATGAGGGGCTCGAACCCTCGACCCTGGGATTAAGAGTCCCATGCTCTACCGACTGAGCTAACCGGGCACGCCTTGTTTGCTTAACTCGAAGAAGGTGACGGAGCGGTTTCAATTTTCCCGTTAGAGTTAACACAGTAACCGAACCACGATCCACTTTGGCTGTGTTTTTACAAGATAAAAACGGATCGAAATCGAACTGAAACCGTGATGTGGCAAGAGCGCGGTCCTTTGTGGGGAGAACACCAAGCGAAACGCTAAGTAAACCACGATGTTCTTCGACCTGAACATGGCATCTGCGTGACACCTACTTTATCAAGGCTCCGTCTTCGGGCGGAAGTATCACGGTTCAAAACGGTTTCATCCCAATGCAATGACCAGCTTGGATCTTTGCCCGAACTAACAAATGCCGCCCATACTGAAATGATCTCATGCTGTCTACAGTGTCTATTAAATCGCGCGTACCAAGATTAACCTGGGATGCAAAAGGGAACGCATCAATCGACTAGCGTAGGAAACTGGAAGGTGTGGAGATGAGAAAGAAAAGAGTTATACTAAGCGGGATGCAGTGATTTTGGGGCACATCGGCGGCAAACTCGGAAAGGTGGAATGTGGGCGGGGCAAAGGCTTGTGATGGCGCAGGAGTCCGATGTCAAGGTCGGGGGGATTTATACCCGGGGGGGGGGGGTACTCCCCTATTGAGTACCCCCCCGGATTTATAGTGCTGCGTCATGATTACGTAATAAATTTTTCATTACTTACAATCCGAAAAGAAAGTCAACAAGTGTCGAGTGAGCTGTCGATGAGTCTCCTGATTCCACTGCCCGACTTTGAGGAAACGTCGACAAGTAGAGCAAGGCTCGTGAAACAGCACATCAATAGTTCCTTTGTCTTCTGACTACTTTGGATGCCAACCCTGTCAACACCGGAAACTTGTCATCAAAAGCCTGTCACGTGCAAAACAATACACAAGGAGAGCAGATTATTTTGACAACCCAAAAGACCCCGAGACTCCGAGACGAACATCGCAGCAACATGAACAAGTTTCTCCTACTTTCGCTTGTCCTGTTCGCACTCTTCTTGCACGTGAACTACGTTCATGCCGAGGACGAGTATGAGGAAGAATGGCCAGTGAGGAAAGACGGCCAGCAAGACGTTGATGATGGTGATGATGATGACGATGACGACGAAGGCAAACCATCGAAACCTCAGTGGGGAAAACATGGCCATCACGGCAGACACCATCGCAGACATCACGGAGGTCGACGAAGACACCATGGCCATCATGGCAAGCACCACCACAAACATCACGGTGGTGGGCCAGGTATAGTCTGTTTTACTGTATTTTGCGAAACGAAACGAAACGAAACGAAACCGAAACCGAAACCGAAACGAAATGAAACGAAATGAAATGAGGAGAATGACGACCTAATATAAATGGAAGAGTGTACAGCCGACTCGGTCACTGCCAAGCGCTGGGAGTGAAGTTAGTTAAAGCTCCCATAAGCGTATACCCTTGGGAAGCAGAAATTGTCCGTCACCGGAACTGTCCGCTTACTAGAATGTGTAATAAAATACATAGTCTGACTGAGCCAGAGTTTTTAAAAACTCTGTTTAAAAACGGTGTTCGCAGAAGCGTTCGTAAGTAGAGCTGTCCGTTCACGAGAGTGTCCACCCAGAAAACTTCGATTGTGCCCTCCTTTTAGTCGACACGCTAAGTCACTCGCGCATACGATCTTGGCGCCGAGAAATAAAGGACGTACGGTATATGAAATATTGTCACAAACCTTGCGATTTGCAGAAAGTTTCCAATACTCGATCGCAACGCCATATTACATGCGCACCTCCAGCGAATAGATAGACTTTAGAAGCTCTAAGGTCGCAGAAGGTCACTGAGTAATGAAAATGAAAAAAACAACTATCGCACAGCAGTTTGTTCCATCCGACAGAGGTTTTCGCTCCAGGATAACAGAAACCACTGATGTGCGGTAGTTGTTTTTCTCATTTTCATTACTCAATGCAAAGCTCTCTGGGTGAACACTCTCGTGCGTGTATGTATGTTTTTTTTTTACTGTATTGATGGGCAATTCTTTGCCGCAGTATGCAAAAGAATCCCCAACTGTGAGAAATGTTTCCCGTCGAAAGGCCCGTGCTTCAAATGCAAGGATGGTTTCTTTGGCGTGTTGTCCACCACTTCTCGATTTGGAAAACCCTTTATTAAATCCTGTGAAGCGCAGTGTCCTAAAGGAACCAAGCCGTTCAAGAAACCTTGGGTTGGCAGCGTTTGTGTGAAAACTGGTACGTAAGCTAAACGTTTGCTCCAGACGCATCTGGTTTAGTTTTTCTCAGAGCCTTATGTTTTCACTAAGAAAAACGAAACAAAATCGATATTTATTTCAAGCTGAAAAGATTGAAAACGATACCCTTTGGGGCTCATATGTTTGAGTTTCCCCTCCCTCCTCCCCACACCTCCCATTCCTCCTCCCCCCCCCCCCCCCCCGATTCTTTGCTCGAGAATATAATAATTTTTTCACCCCACAATTCAACAGATTGCGCACCAAACTGTGGCTTCTGCATGGAGGACAGATGCGTTAAGTGTGCAAACGGAACTTTTCAGGTGCCCAGCAAAACTCGGCGTCGTTTCGACAACAAAACTTGTGTGACTGAGTGTCCTAAAGGGACCAAGCCTGTCAAGAAACCTTGGGTTGGCGGCATCTGTCTGAAAACTGGTACGTACGGCTAAACCGTGTGCCTCAGACGTATCTGATTTAGTTTTTGTCTGAGCCTTATTTTTTTACTAAGACCCTTTGGGACTCGTATATATGACTTGCCCCCCACCCCCCCAACCCCCCCCCCCCCCCCCCCCCCCTCCGGTTCTTTGCTCGAGAATATAATAATTTTTTCACCTCACAATCCATCAGATTGCGCACCAAACTGTGGCTTCTGCATGGAGGACAGATGCGTCAAGTGTGCAAAGGGAACCTTTCAGGTGCCCAGCAAAACTCGGGGTCGTTTCGACAACAAAACCTGTGTGACTGAGTGTCCGAAGGGAACCAAGCCTATCAAGAAACCTTGGATTGGCGGCATCTGTTTGAAAACCGGTGAGAGAATGTTGAAAAGAACAATCAATTCTCCCGTCATTTGAAGAGATGTTATTATATTAATCTGCGAGTTAACAGGACCGCGGCTACTGTCCTGAATACTGTCATCTGCACTCAATATTTTGCCAAAAATGTGCACTCGAAAGCGGACCGTAGAAGATTGAGAAATATGACCCGAGGATTGGCCGTGCTTTTCGAAAATAAGGAGACAAGTAGTACTTCGCTTTAGAGTATTCTGAATACTAGAAGACAGTGAGAAACAAAGACACGGAAACACGGGGACACACACACAGAAATAGACAGACAGACATATAGAAATATACAGAGAGACAGAGAGGAGCACGTCAAGGACGCTGGAAAAGACAGAAAAATAACGTACAAAGGAGACTCCGGACAGTCAGATGTGTATGACAGGCGAATTTAATCCTTTTTTTTCACTCCACAATCCAACAGATTGCGCGCCAAACTGTGGCTTCTGTATGAGGGACAGATGCGTGAAGTGTGCAAACGGAACCTTTGAGGTACCATGCAGCAAACCTACGTGTCGTTTCTTTAACAAAACTTGTGTGACTGAGTGTCCGAAAGGAACCAAGCCTGTCAAAAAACCCTGGGGATCAATTTGTGTGAGAACCGGTGAGTGAGCTAACTACAAAATATATTATTGTGAAAAAGCGTATCCGGGTTCTTTTCTTTGCGACAGAAAACAGACCAACAGAGAGAGATAAATGAAAGATAGAAGACAGAAATATAGACAGAAACAAAGGAGCAAACGCACAGAAAAGAAACAGATTTTTTTTATATAAAGGGTTACACTTTTGCATTTTTATTTTTCGATTCAACAGATTGTGCTCAAAACTGCGGCGCATGCGTAATGGGTAAATGTGTCAGGTGCGCAGAAGGTTCGTTTGCGTTGCTTAGCAACAAACGCAAACCTCAATTCCGTTTTGGTAAACCAAGCATTGACTGTGTAACGGAGTGTCCAGAAGGGTTTACGCCCGAGACCACCAAGTTTGGTCCCGCCTGCCGACCCGACAGTAAGTATAGGGCCTTTACAGTTTTTCTGAAGCCCGGACGATCAAACTAAAAGAACTCCCAAGAGTGATCAACTTCAATTTTCTCTTTTCAATCTCCTACCAGAGGTATATCATAAAATATGGAGAATTTCGCATTTGACACCTTGCTCAAATGACAGCTGATTAAAGAATAAATTCTCTTTTCATCACTCATACATTTTCTTATGTTATGGTTGGGAGAATTTTTATCTTAAGCTTGGGCGACACTTTGTGGTCTTTGTCCGACTTGTGTTGAGAAGTTGTAACATTTCGCAGAGCTTCCTGGATCTCAGATAATAACTACTCTTGGCGGATATTTGAAGAAGATGCCTGATGTTTTCGTTGGATAAGGTAAGTAATGTGGAAAGATGGAGGAATACAGTTCACAGTACAGCAAGATACATTCACGCTACACTGTTCAGCAGACGGCGCAGAAAAACGAAACAAAACGTACTGATTCAGTGCCCAAGCGGTCTAGGGTAGTGGAAAGAATCCGTGATGAAGGGGTCTGAACCGGTGGTAGGTTTTTCACCCAGGGAGGCAACGCAAACGGTATTTCCTTCCAAAATCTGTCTTCTTTCTACAGTTTGTTGATATTCCATCCCACTGACAGCCCCGCCCACCAGTGGGCTAGAACAAAAACGGGACGCATAACATACACATTGCGTGTAACATATAAGACGACGGTATTGTACAGTACAGCACAGCAACACACAGTGCACAAGATGAGAACCAAGTACTGAACACAGTGCATCATATCATCATTTACATCGCAGAATAACACAACTTTAGGCAATGTTATATTACAATACTGCGCAAGACTGGATAGCATTGCAACACAGAACGTTCAGCACCCGGGGCAATATTATATTTCAATACAGCACAATACAGCAGCACAAGACAATGTACAACCCTGAAAATCTCGACTAAGGACAGTATCATATAGTGCAGCATACAACGGGAAAAGCGAGGCAAACTCACTTAAGTTAACTAACGAAATGTTATATTGTGTTCCACACAGCCATCCCCACTGAAACCCAGGCGCTGGTGCCACAGCTGGTGGTCTTGATTTAGTTTGAAGTTTGATTTGCACGACAAGAGGAGGAACCATCCTCGCGGGCTGAAACACGTACTAGTGGACTGCAAGCAGTCCTTCCTTTTCCTTCCAGATTGTCTAGCGAGTGCCAAATAGCGAGAGCGAGGTGTTGGCCGGCTACGCGCAGAAGTGTTGGCTACGCGCGTGGGGCTTCCCGAGTTCCCGGGCTCAATACACAATCTGGAAGGAAAAGAAGCTACCACTCTATGATGGAGTTTCCTCAAAAATAGACTCAGCGTAATAGTGATTGATTAACGGCTTTATATGCATGTTTATCTGACTGCTCCTATGATTACATCTTATGTTGTCCGTAAGTCGAGTGTTTGATAAAAGATAGCATGGGTTTGAATTATTTTGATGTTGCAGAGATGCCATTATTAAAGTATGTTTAAAAAGAATGTTTGTAATGTGCAGTCATTTCTCTGTGGTCCCAGCCAATCAGTTTGGGGTTAGGCGATTTGCAAACAAAATTTGCTTTTCCGGCGACAATTTTTCTGTCGTTGGCCTTTTAGCTCGAACAACTTAGTACAACGGCGCCTGGACTTCGCAAAAGTAGTGAATCAACTATTTCCGTCATGCGATGAAACTTGTGGCTTATTCCCCCAAAGCAAGCCGAACTGTGATGATAAAACGTTGCACTAATAGAGAAGAATTGGCAAAATTGATAACAAAAAAATTGTAGTGTACAATGTGAAATTTTTCTTAATGGCGACGAACGCTGACCAAAGCAAGTGACGTCAGAACTTTCTATTTAACCGCTGCACTAGATGACAGCAGATTCTGACCTTAAAAAAAAACACATTTTATCCCCCCAGCTACTGAAAATCAGGCTCCAATGAAGTACCCGTGACACGAACCCTAACCCAGGATTAGACAATTACACGTTTATTTTAACCAGATCAAATCCCGCTCAAATATGTTCTAGAGCGCATTTGAGACCAACGAGTCAATAGAAATAATGGTCCAACTTGTAAACTATGTTTAATATGAATTGGTCTCTGTAGTGTCTCTATTTAAAATGACTGCATGATTTCATGACACAGGTAATCATCGAATACTATTTTTATTACAAGCTTACACAATAGTTCTTCAAAGTATGTTTTCGGTAGGAATCTATTTGCTACGTCATTTCATTTCTGCTGGACAGTAATCTATATATGCCTTTCCGTGTGCAGTGCGGCATGCCTAATTCACGGTACCGACAGAACCTTAACCTAAACCTATAATACTCTAATGGTAACCCTAGGGTTCCGTCGGTTCCGTGAATTAGACATGCCATTCCGCGTGCTTCAAATCTAGTCACTACTGTAGTTTTTTTTTATCACAACATGTGATATCCTTAAAAGAATTCAATGGTAATTGTGCAAGACAACTCCGTAGGCTCTCCAGATGTGCAGTGAATGCAAAACAATCATCACAAATTTCACCACAAACCACTGGACTATTGTATAATCCTCCTTCAAGTTGGTCTATATGATACAGTATTGAGAAATTGATGTTCAAAGCTGGTTTAGATGAAAACCAAATCATTGCATTACCATTGCAATTCTCGCTACATTATCTATACTGTTTCTACTCTTATGGTTGGGAGATTTTCTGCTCTCGTCAGTAAAAGGGCTAAGTTACAACGAAATGCCTCAAATAGATTCCTGGAAATACCTGTAGTTACATAACGTAAAATAAGACGGGTATACTATAGACTCATTTCTGGTAATGTTGCTATTTAAATACATGTTTATGTACATTCAGATGTGCTCCAATGCTACACAATCTAGGAAACTAAGCCAACAGGTAAAAAATGACAATAAAATATACTTATCACCTCTGTTTTGCAATATACTATTTAATACAATATTATTAATACTGCTACAATATCTCTTATTGTACTTAGCTTATGCAATGTCTCATTTTTGTCGGTACAATCTTTGACAAAATGCTGGACCTTTCCTAGCCTTTCTTGCAATGTTGGTGATTCATCGCTCAAAGCATTTATTTCCTTAAACCAACATCAAAAAGGGCAAATGGGTGTTCCAATAAGTTTTGTCTAAAATCGTTATGGAATGTTATGGGCAACAGTGGCTGTTCAATGGAAATACACCATAATAGAGCTGTTTTCGGATGACTGTCGAAAGTAACTGTGTGACTGCTTTGGTTTTGCGTTTGCTTCGCTTTCGGATTGGTCCACACAAGTTTGGCAGCTTTCTCAACCAATCAGGAACAAAACCAAAACCAAAACCAAACACTTCTCACGCAAGCGATGGCGTGTACTCGCATTGCTGATTGGAAAGTAAAACCAAACGCAAGACCAAACGTGAATTACTTTGGCTTCTGATTGGCTGAACTGTTTTCTCCCAGTCTCTGTGATTGGCCTGTGTGATTGGCCTGTGTGATTACTTTTGTTTCGGTTTTCGACAGTCATCCGAAAACGGCTCTATTACTAACAACAACAACAATGGCCATGTTCATAAGGATAAAGTCAGTACTAATCAATTACAAATCACGTATACCTTCCTCATCTGAGTAATGCATTTATTCCTGCCAGGAAAAGTTTTTATAAAGAAGTCATAAGTGCTTCATGTTCACATCAATCTTTTATACAATAACTCCTATGCCCACAAAGGAAGGTGGTCGGTACGGAGGTGGTGGGTCCCCGGCTCTCAGACTTTCGTTGTCATCCAAAACGGAATTGTACGGCGGGGGAGGGACGTTGCCCTCAAAGAATCCAGTAACTGTTTGTCGGGCTCCTGTTATCACATACATGTGGTTTCTGTGAGAATGACGACGGTGATAATTATACGATCTAGTCCTATGTCTCGACCTCTGATGTGCTCTGATTCGAATTCTGGCTGGAGGGTGCTCAACTGTGGAGTTCTGCTGACGTCGTGTGAGCATTGTGTGACGGACAATGCTAAAGATGATCAACACAATAAGGAACAAACAAGTGCAGACCGTGGCTACAACAACGAAAGTGTACGGAAGGTAGCTGGTGGATGGCTCTTCTTCTCCCAATGCAGATGAATTTGTCAAGTTCGTGGGTGCCACGCTTGAACCTAAGAATAGAAAAAAGCCAAAAATAAACATCCTGGATATGAACGCAGATTCACACACATGGGCCTAGAAGACACAAAGCTTTTATGTAGGTTGTTTGATACAACTGTTACAACACACTCTTTGGAGCAGAAGCTCAGAAATAACATAAACAAGGCTAAATTTCTGCACCAGTACACTCATTCAGAATCATTTCTACAAATACTACTGGCTACTTACTCGGTGTTGTCTCGTCGAATCTCTGAATGATATTCGTGGTCTTGGCAAATGGTTCTTCTTTCGTGGTCTTCATAGATTCTAATATTATGGAATAGTTCACAAAACATCCACTGTGGTCGTCCAATAATTTCTTTGCACCAGCGAAGGAAGGGTGTCTCATCTCATGACATCCAGAGAGCCTTTCTATACAGAGTTTTAGACGTATGACTTGTGTGCACACGTGCGAGGAATTTGCATCAAACTGATGATAACAGAAGCGAACTTGAGTTTCATTACACTGATTACCTGTGTGGATATAAAAAAGGTTGTTTTACTAAAGCCTAACAGGAGAAATGCTAACAGGGCACATCAACTAGACTCAGATTGGGTGTCTGGACACCACTCAGCAAGGGGTGGGGGTGGGGTGAGATGAATTTTAAGGCCCCGTTTACACTAGAGTGAATTTATCCGGATTCGAGGCATCTGTTTCCGGATTCATGAAAGCGTTTAAACTAGTTTTTGTGAATCCGGGGTAACTTTTAGTGAATCCAGAGAGAAAACGAA
Source organism: Plumapathes pennacea (assembly GCA_964036295.1). NCBI lineage: Eukaryota > Metazoa > Cnidaria > Anthozoa > Antipatharia > Myriopathidae > Plumapathes > Plumapathes pennacea. The sequence goes on along the minus strand of OZ038463.1, from coordinate 36,146,605 downwards.
TCCGGAATCGAAAGTGGGAACTTTGTATCTGGATATTTTGTGTCCGAAACAGTTTTCAAGTGTAAACGGGGCCTATAACTACCTTTTTCCAAGATGTTATCACCACTAGTTGCCTGTCCAGATTACAATTTTGGTTTTGTTTTGTTTTGTTTTTTTCCCTGATCAGCTAAGCATGCTTCCACACTTGCTCAGACCGACCAAAAAAAAAAAAAAAAAAAAAAAAAAAAAAAAAAAAAAAAAAAAAAAAAAAAAAAAACAATAACAAAATGCAGAAAACATAAACCACAGAAATCAAAGTTTACTTTCAATCAAAAACTGCTTTATGACAAGGAAAGACTTTTATTTCCTATTTTATGCATCAGGTGAGGAGATTTGTCTATTCTGTTTAGTGTACCTTGATCTTCAGCCATCCCTGCTGAGCACTTCCTCTCCAGGGATCTCTGGTCCCTCTTGAGTTTCCTATACCAATCCCTCAAATTCTTTGAGTTCTCACAATGTCCAATGTCTGAAAGACACTGTGCACAGTCTGCCACCTTATCACAAGATGATTTGCCAATCTCATCTCTTATTTGTTGCTCGCATGATTGCAGAAGCTCTGTGGTACAAATTTTGGCTGGGGAACAAGAAAAACAAAACAGTGAAAAAAAAAAAAAAACTTCCCCTGATAAGAACAACAGCTGAAATAACAATAACACTAATAATAATAAAAATAAAGAAGGAAAGTCATTATGGAGATGTACTTTCCTGGGATGTACCTCGCTCTGATGAAGGGCTTAGCACTCAAAACATCAGCTTGAATTATTTTTACAGTCTACAGGTAGCTTTCCTGTAGCTTTCACAGATTAACCCTTGGTCAATTCATTATACAAGTGTCAACACTGTCTGACATTTTCAATTGTCACAGTGAAACAGACTGTCCCCTGAATGGGTATATTATCTGATCCAAAATGTCCCTCTGCTGTGTGTGAGTGCTGCAACATCTACTACTTGTGATGAAACATCAACACATTCACTGTCATAAGTTTCTCTGATTATATAATTACAGCTTAGAAAGAGTAAAGCTGCTATTATATAGTAGAAAGACCTCATTCAGAATTTTCATCTGAGTGGTCACACAATCAGTTCACTGAGGTTGGGTCAAGTTCACCTTTGGCATGCAAGGATTTATAGTACGTAGCATTACTTTATGCTAAACTTTCTTCTTGCATGTACACAACTAATACATCACACTCTCAGACAAAAGAGCCTGTCTTCAGATACTGCAGGCACTAAATTGACAACACTCTGAACTAAGTACATGTCTTAATGCTCTGAAATTCTATACCATACTGTTACTTAAACTTTTGGCAGAGTATTATTGCATGTCTAACCTATAATGCATTTTCATAGCTTCTTTACTTTTGCCTTCCATGACTATAAACTGTATATATGGTGCACTGATTGGAAACCTGGAGTCGGATTCACAAAACTTGCATACAAATGAAAATGTTCCTACAAGTATAATTTATGCATCAGAACAATGACTGACACATACTATCTTGAGCGAGATAGTATGCATAGATGCATAAGTCATAAGTTTACAAAACATTTTTGTTCATTCGCAAGTTTTGTGAATGCAACCCCTGATTTCAGGGGGTTTAATTCCAATCTGAATGATTGGTGTAAAAGTTAGACATGTTGATTCAAAATCTGCTACATAGTAGCATATATTAGGTTGGTTGTGATCGTCCGGGTTAGAGTAGTCTCCAGAAAGACTGTTGTTGGTGACTGACGTTTCGACTACCTGAGCGGAAGTCATCTTCAGAGTCAAGTGAAAGTATTCGTCAGATGGCAGTATATATGTCTCTGGCTGTTGAAGTGATTGGTCCGTTATGTCGGCCTATGGTTGGTTGAGTCGGCCTGGTTGTGTTTCGTTATTGGTCAGTTGATGTTCTTTTGTCCTGTTGATTTGTCTGTTGTATGTTCGGTTGTGTTTGATGTCATCTATCAGTCGTTTGTAAGGTGCCGGTAATTGTTGGCATCTGTTGAGTGGTTTCCGTTCTAAGTTTGTCTACCAGCTTTCCAGTGTAAGTCGTTGGTAGTAGTTGGTACTGTGGCTGATGCATTCAGCAGATTCCCAGTTGATGTCGTGTTTAGTCTGTCGGTAGTGTTCAGAAATGTGATTTCTTATGTCATCGTTTCTGGTAGCTCATTTGTGTTCAGGTATCTGCCAGTTTCACCAATGTAGGTGGCTTTGCTGGGACTCTGCTGAATGCATCAGCCACAGTACCAACTACTACCAACAACTTACACTGGAAAGCTGGTACACAAACTTAGAATGGAAACCACTCAACAGATGCCAACAATTACAGGCATCTTACAAATGACTGATAGATGACATCAAACGCAACCGAACATACAACAGACAAATCAACAGGACAAAAGAACATCAACTGACCAATAACGAAACACAACCAGGCCGACTCAACCAACCATAGGCCGACATAACGGACCAATCACTTCAACAGCCAGAGACATATATACCGCCATCTGACGAATACTTTCACTTGACTCTGAAGATGACTTCCGCTCAGGTAGTCGAAACGTCAGTCACCAACAAGTCTTTCTGGAGACTACTCTAACCCGGACGATCACAACCAACCTACTGTTCACACTCCTGGGTTCAAACCATTTGCCATAGTAGCATATATTTATACACTGTGTAATAATCGTAAAGTTACTTTATCTCAATAAGAATGTGCTTGCTCATGAATCAGAAAAACTAAGACAGCTCAGATATACTAGTTACTGAGACTTACATAATAAAACAAACATACATACATGTAGCATACCTAACCGACATGTAGCAAATTATAAATAATAAATTAAAGAAATTTTTTGTAATGATGAACGAGAAAAATGTAAAAAATAAGTTTATGAACTACACAAAATTATTGATGAATTACCGTAAATCCTCAAATAAGTAGCTGTTAGGATAATGCTTCGAGGTTATTTCAATTTCAGCTGAGAGAAGAGGCACTTTTATGAGGGGGAGCTTATTTGGGATAGGGGAGTGAGGGGGGGAGGGGGGGGGGAGTATTCAAGAATTTATGGTACACAGCAATAAGCAAAGACAGATTACCAAGACATTTCTGACCAAAATGGTTTGCCTTTGATGTGAATGTTGTTGTCCTGAGCTGGCTCAAATCAATGGAGATGTGAACAGTATAGCTTGAGAGTATGCATGTATACTTTTTCACCTACCCCCCCCCCCCCCCCCCCCCCCCCCCCCCTCCACTTCACCCCTTCAGATAAATAACAATAAATAAATAGTTCATCACTTGGAGAGGAACTAAAAGCATGACACTGCTCTGCTGAAGTTGGTTTGGCTGTGCTACCCTGCCAAGGTGAACTTGTACATGATTCTATTATTAAAAAAAAAAAAAAAAATCTTTTGAAAGAGAAATTCAAAGATGACAAACAGGAGTGCCACAAGTTGTTGTATGTCGCAGAAGGCAGAACAAGCAATATGCATAACAAATTCTTGCAAGGACAACTCATCCAGACATTTGTCGTAATTCATGAAAAGTGCTTGAAATGCTGGAATACGTCCAAAATGTACACAAAGCTTCATCACAGAACCACTCGAGCCTCCCACTTGACCCAGGCGACAGACAATCATTTTAATACTCGAACAAGTCAGCCGGATCGATTGCAGTAAACAGCGCAAATTAACGATTTCAAGACGTCGCTTTGATTCGCAAATCCAAAACCTTCACAATTAACAAATAAATCACAGGAATATATCTTGCGCTGCGAGCCAGTGTCATGTGAGAAATATCTAAATTCGCTAATGAACTGGTGAAAAAAGAGCGGATTTATATATAACAACAGAATCAAGTTTGCTGTTCCATAAGTGCATGTTGTTTTTTTATCAGGGACGAGAATGTGAAAACATCCTGGCGCGTTGCAAAATAAATAACTGCGAGAGATCTGAAGCACGCAACGAAAGCCGGACCAAACCCGCGGACCAAATTAACTTGAAAGAGATAAGCCGACAAAGGAATAATAAGTCAGTTCGAACGAAGGCACATCTCTAGCGAACTTAGTCTCCTAATTCAGTCTAAATTCATTTAAAGAAAGCCTTTATAGTGTGTAATGGACGTCAAAGTTTTGAAATATCGAATAAGACAATTACCATAATGCTAGAGTCCCTGTTGTTCTGTAACTCAGAACCTTGTATGTGTTTACGGCATGAAGTATATCCTTCAAAACAAATGCTAACTTTAGATTATTAATAGAGAGCACGAAGCCTGAAGCGCAAAACGCGAAGCATGGACGATAGATTCGCCCGACGGCGGCATATGGTCGCTAGCTGTGAAGGCGAGCTTCGCCTCAAAGGCTTCACAGCGCATAGGCGGCTTTCTAAGCACTCAAGGTTTTAGATAAATCGAAAGTGACTTACCTGTAGCTGAAACAGTTAATAATAGAGAAAACCATAGCAGCCTTGAAAGGACAAATTCGGCCATCTTAATTCTTCATTTTCACACAAACAAGTAATTCGGCTGTTTGTCGGTCCAATTGATTAATATGGAAGGCGTGCTGTGATTGGCTGGAAATTAAACACGCGCTGTCACTTTCTCCCGCGACTTTGATTACTCCAAGTTCAAAGGAAACCAATCAAGTTGATAAATGTTTTTGAAAGAATGCCGCTTATTGTGTTGTGATCATAAGAGACGGCTTTTCGCTTGATGTGGGCTTGATTGAAACTTTTATTTCGCAGTTTAAAATAAAACGGCTGTCAGAGCAGAAGGGAAGCGGAAAAAAAAAAAAAAAAGAGCATGATGGCCAAGGCCGCGTTGGCGGTTTGATCGATTAGGATTACCGTACCGCTTCTCCAATGCACAGTCAATTATTACGATTTTGTTGAGTCTCAGCGAAAAGGCAAATAAAACAGTCTACAACACAGTTAGGGACAGCGGTTAAGAATTTATTCAATTTTTTTTTCGGGATATATTTCGCAAAAGATGCCAACCTGACGGGTTTTTTTTTAACTTAAGAATTAACGGCGTAATGCTCAGGGCCACCGAAATCTCTCTCAGTACAAGTCTCCCAATCGTTATTATTTATTCGATTATTATTATTATTAGGGGCCGTCGACATATTTACCAGTTCCCCGCTTAACAAGGGCCAAAGCCCTTCCCAGTACCCCTCAGAACCTCCCGCTAAAACTTGTGTTGTCCCTACAGTGATAAAAACAATTCCTTGACAAATTTTACAGGAATTTTAAACCTGATTCACTCCTTGGCACCTAACCAAGCACAAGCATAAACGGAAACAAAGCGACGCAAGCACAAGCATGAAGTCCTTAAGCCAGAACACAGGCTACACGCACGCGCAAAACGAAAAGCGTGGATCAAAATAGTTCGTAGAGCCCTAGAGCCTGTTTTTACTGTGAAATAAGGACCTCGTGCTTACGTTTGCGTCGCTATCAAGGCTCTAACCGGTGTGCTTTTAAAAAAAGAATGGTTAGTCTCCAGCTGGAGGATGTAGGGGTGGGGCTGGTGTGTGTGTTGTAGTAGGACGCGCGGTTACTCAGCAGAACCAGTTAAGAACCGGTTAGGAAACGCACGAGGTAGAGAGTACAGCGCGCACCGTAAGAACTATTAAAGCTTTGAGTTATTCCCTATACTCTGGTCTTCGGTTCCCTCTACAGTGTGTGGGAGGGGGGGGGGGGGGGGGGGGGGGGGGGGGGAGGTTTGCGGGGGCTGACACCATGCCAAAAGGATGTCGAACACCTTCAAAGTAAGGAAACGTATATATAAAATAATAAATAAATAAATAAATATATGATTATACAAGCTGCGGTTTATCCAATCAGCGTGAACTGCGAAGCAAACTGGTGTCGGATTCAGCGTAACTTGTTACCAGTCCGTTGGGTACGTAATATTTAAAACAGGATCGGAGCACACATATCACCTTTCAGCTGTTCGTGCTTCTCGCCGTAAAGATGTCAGGTCTTGTGAAAGCAAAGAGTTTTGACTGGAAGGATTCAAATATGGGCCTCTTTGGGACAGATTTGGAGAGAAATGTAAGTAAAAGCGACAAAACAATACCCGGAAATGTGTCCCGTCCGATGGTCCTGACACCGTGCGAAGTTTCGAAACTTGAGGTAGAAGACGGGTAAAGTTTAAAGGGCGGACAAATTGCATGCCTTCGGCCTTCACTGCGAATGCAAATGCTTCGAAACATGCAAGTCCAAGCAAAATTTTAAATTCTGTCAGCGTACACAACGACAGCTTATTGTTTTCTCGTTAAAAAGGCGAAGTTTCGGTTTCACGCGGACTGCCTGGTGTGAAAATAATTAATATACCGAATCTCTGAAATTGAGTGTAGTGTTAAATTTATTGTACTGCATTGCTTTCTTATTTTTTAGTGCGTCATCTCTAATACCCTGACTTGAAAAACAGATCGCCTCATGAGCGAAAACTGGCTCCCTGCCTATCATTCAACTATCCTCGGTTTCATCTTTCAGTTTTAGCAACAAAGAGCAAAATAATTATCACTTTTCACAAACTGGGGCGAGCCGTCAAAATGCCTTCATTATTTATCCATCGATAGCTTGCTATTTTTCATTTTATATAAAAACGTTAAAATATGCATATTTGGCTGATTTTTTTACAGTACTTAGTTTAAACTGCGGCATCTGTGAAGCGTTTGAAACCTTGCATGTTTATTAAATATCGAATGTTTAATTTTTATCGAAAGTTAATATTTAACACAGCCCAGCATTGCTTATATCTTTTGCTTCTGGAGCAACCAATCACGAGCCAGGTTTCCGCTCTTTGCATATGATTACGTTCATCCTCACATCGCCACACTTCTGATCTGTTCGAGAAGTTGCACAGTTAGTTTTTTGTTGTATGCTGCTACCATGTCGGGGCTTGTCAAGGCGAAGAAGTATGACTGGAAAGATTCAAATATGGCATTGTTCGGTTCAGATCTTGAACGAAATGTAAGTTTACCCAAACGAGATATCGATATATCATGCGAGCTGATATCATAGTTCATGCATGTACACCCAGTTCAGAACAAGTGCTCTACCATAATATACCGGTGTTCAAGGCATTTAACTAATATGATGGAAAGCGTCGGTATTTCCAGTCATTAACAGAACTTCGAATTGGCTGCAAAACTTTCTGAAAGGCTTAAATTCGACTGCTTTTCTTGTTGTTTTAGATGAGCAGGTATTTGCTTTCTTCGCGTTCTTTCTAGAAAACCTTATATATCAAGATTTAGTAGTGAATTAGTTGTTCTTCAGCAATTTGTGCTGCAGGACTGTTTTTTTTGTGGTTTCAGAGCTGTCATGATAAATCAGTTATGCTAAAGTTGATCGGTAAGCGATCGTGAAAATCGAGCGATGTTTGGTGTTAAGATTTGTAAATGTGGGTGTGTTAGCGGGGCAAATATGCTCACAGAATTGAACAATTTTAACGTCATTAGGTGAAAAAGGATGCAGCAGAAACCGAAAAAGCTTGGAAAGGCTGCGGACAGAAGCTAGGAGTTCAGATCTGGCGAATTGTAAAGTTCAAGGTTGGTAAAATCAAATTTTCCGAATTACAGTTGCTAATTAACTCGTTTTTAAAATATACTTCTTTTAGCAACTGTAGTTCTTGCGCTGAATAATTGTCTGTGATCACAGTGCGACCAGTCTAATGTTCTTTTATAGGAAGCGAGACCATACAAACCCACAAAAATGTAAACTGCATATTATATTCAAGCCTGTTATACAGTATATACTATGTGGCCGAACAAGTACAACAGTTCAATTACTGTTTGCTGAAGGACCTTTTATTGCAGTAACGATACATATGATATATGGGCATAGTTGGCTTGTATTTTTTTGTCATTTCTTCATGACATCATGGTGCTACATGTTTTAATTATACTGCAAAAATGTATACGATCAAACGAAACATAAATTCAATGTGTGCATTCTTTGGAACAAAAATGTTTCATGTTTAACCAAATGAGACTTTCGACCAAAGCATCTGATTGAATACATATTATTGATTGCAGATACTATTTTCAGTGCGGACATCGGAATACTAGCATTTAATTCTTGTGTGACTGTAAAGGAGTTGAGAGCTACTATATAAGGGCAGGAATGCTGCATGAAATTCCAACACACCTCATAGATATTTAAAATTAGCATGAAGAAATGTTTTTTACTCAAATACTTTTTGATGATTTGAATTACTCTCAACGAACAGAAGTCTAGTTAATAGCCAAAATGCAGAGTTTAAATTACAATTTATACAGTAACTCAGCATGGGCTAGATAATTTTCATGCAGCTAAATATATGCTATCAGATGACAAATTCACCTTTTACTGACATATTATATTGTCTTTGGTAAGGAGAACAAGAAATCATAGCTTGCTTCACAGTCCTTCCTATTCTTGATTCAAGATGGCAATGCTTTTGACTGTACCTTTTTAAGCAACTTTTTGTTTTTCACATTTCACTTACCAGGAGTAATTTATTTATCTATACTGGAGATATTAATCTTGCTAAGGCAAAAGTTGATTGAAGTACCATTTTCTCATAATGTCATTTATACATTTTCTTCTCAAAGCTGCAGATAATGCTTGGTTAAGACTATTAAATAGGTTTTTGTTTCCAATATTGATCAATATTGTTTTGTCAGGTGACTGACTGGCCTCAAGAAGACTATGGCAGCTTCTATAATGGAGATTCGTATATCATTCTACGCACATACAAGAAGGACCCCAAGAGTGAGGTAATGTGTGGAAAAATAGGTACAGGGAAGCTAATGTAATCAAGGAAGCTAATGTAGTCAAAGATTGATTATCAGGACCTGTTGGGACACATCCTGAAAACGGCCAGGATGAGTAGAAAATATGAACATTGGGACATGGCATTGGAAAGTGAACATTATAATATTCTGAATTAAACATATAGAGTAAAGTTTCACAGTTTGAGGGAAAAACAAAAAAGCAGTGTTTGATTCACTGAGTACAGTGTAACCAGGTTTGGTGGTTGTTTTTTCTTAAGCAAACCATGATAAGCACTTCATCCTCATCTCAGATTTTGTGAGGATTACAGTGTTGCACTTTTCACCTCTCACATGTTGTTTCTGTGCAAGAAAAAAAAAAGGAAAACACGACCACAGAGGAAGTTGAGCTTGAATTTTTGAAAAGTGTGGATAGCGTGGGTAATCAATATTTGACGGAAGTACAATTTACGTCCTGTACACTGTACTTATGGAAGGGTTTATCGATGTAAGAAAGGTCGTGCGAAACAATGATTATATATTTTTTCATGGTGAGAAAGATAGAGTCAGGAATGTTTGGAGCACAGCTTTTACATTGAGTGAGACTGAGCAATAAAGCTTTGTTATATACATTTTTTAAATATTATATACAGGAACTGGACTATGATGTCCATTTCTGGATTGGGAAATACTCCACCCAAGATGAGTATGGTACTGCAGCATATAAGACTGTGGAACTAGATACATTTGTAAGTACTGTATGTGATTCCCACATACCTGCATGGTAAATCTTGATATTCTTTAGATGAATGTTGTACATGTATGCTAGGGGGAGGGGGTATGTAGGGATTTCAGTGCTCTCTGTATACATTTCTCCACATCTATCACTTCTAATTTTAGAAAAATTAAGTTCGACACTTGTCTGATGATTTGTGTCTTTTGCTCTCACATCACTATGACAGTATAGCATCTGCTAGTGAATGATTTGTTATTTTCTAAACACAGGGTTGCAATATAATTAAAGCACTGTGTCTTGGTGTCTCAGAAATGTGAATGAATTAGCTGGGTGAGATAGTTGTTGATGTTATTGTGTGCACTTTTGTTCCATCATTCTACAGTTGGATGATAAACCGGTGCAACACCGTGAGGTGCAGGGACATGAATCACAACTGTTCAAAAGCTATTTCCCAATTTTCAGCATATGGAAAGGAGGGTGAGCTACCTTTCTCATAAAATTTCAAACCATAAATCCCTGAAAAAATATATATTCAGGGCACATGGCATTTGATTTGCTTGATTGATCAATCAATTCAGCTCGCTACATACAATAGCTTGTTAGTTTTCTTTCAGAACATTTGGAAGAATTTGTGCTCATTGTGTTTTTCCTCAGGGCTGATACTGGGTTTCGTCGTGTTGAGCCAACCAAATATGTCCCACGTTTGCTGGAGGTTCATGCAGAGAAGGTATTTATCACGTATCATTCCCTGTCACAGTTTATAGATATGTGCTTTGTAGTATATAAATCATATCATTCCCATCATTGTGAAAGGTATAAATGACAGTGTGAAAGGTATTTATAAATTGAACCACAAACATGGCCGTGCACAGTCCCATGGCTTCAACATAACTCATCAGGTAAAAGCATCACACTGGTATCGTGAAGATCATAGGTTCGATTCCCTGTTGAAAACCTGGATTATTTTCCCGGGCTATCCTTGCAACCACTGTTTTAAGTTGCTTCTGCATAACTGCAAAGGTCATTTTAATATTGTCCTATTTTCCTTTGTTTCACACAGAAACGCTGTGAAGTGAATGAGAGGCCAATGAAGTTTGAAAACTTGAACAAGGACGATGTGTTCATCATTGATTTGGGACTAACAATCTACCGGGTAAGATTGCTGTGAGCTGTATGAGCTATAGCTGTGCCTGATACAAGGGTATGGGGTGATTTGTCAGTGAACCTGTGTGTTAGCAAGTTGTAGATTGTTAAACATTTTGAATGCATTTCTTTCCATCAGTGGATGGGAGAAGATGCCAACATCAAGGAGAGGTACAGCTCTGGTCAGTCTGTACAGCAGCTCAATAGTGAACGAGGAGGGAAAGCAAATGTTATCACCCTTGGTAAGTTTGTTTAAATCATAGGTATTGGTACAGAATTGCATTTGACACCATGCACTCCTAAAATAGCTAGAGCCTGATCGACTTTACACGATGCAGTTGTACCTGAAGTATTACAAACTGTAGAAAATGTAAAAAAATCCGCAAGTCTTTTCCAGGTTGGTATGTTATGGTCAAGAAGTGGGGACAAATATTGTATTGCTGTAGACTCTAACAACATTTTCCTATTGAGAATTTTCTTAGCATTATATATGAAATCTCAAGTGTAGCCATTGTTTGTTCTGTTTATCATAGAATATCCAGAACAAAGATATACCTCACGTGTGAAGATACTGCACATAATGAAGATCAGTTTTTAGAACTAGAGAAATCCTGGATTTATTCAGTATCTATATAAAATAATATAAGTCAGTTAATAATTTTGTTTACATGTTGTTGTTTACTAGATGACCAGACTCCTGAGATGTTGCCAGAGGAGCTGAAGCAGTATTTTTCAGTGGGAACCAAGAAGTCTAAAGACAAGGTGAGGTTGACAAAGAAAAAGTTGAGATTTGATCAGTTTTTAGGTGCACTGACTGTCAGTGATATTATATTGTTATAAATTATTTTGACAGTGGACAAATCACATTGTCATGTTTCATTTTTATTCCATATTTATATAAGCCTGATGCAAAGCCAAAGGTGGAGCTGTGCCTTAGCAGGTGAGGAACTGTGTAACATGTAGGTCATGTAGTTTTTGAGTTTTCATGGTAGCATATTTTGGGTTATTACTGATACACGATGTATGCACAAAATATTGACAATTTTAGTTTTGTTTTAGCGTGACGGTTTGATTCATTTCCTTTTTTCTTAGAGTATCAGATGCATCTGGAACTCTGCAAATTAAGGAAATTGCTCGAGGAGGAGCAGTTCAGAGGAGTCAGCTGCAGAGAGATGACCGTATGTCACAACTAATTCCATCTGCTTGTCGTCTACAGTCATAATATTAGTATTCAAATTAAAAAAAAAATGGGTGTGGAGTTATTATGCACCATGCAATGCCTAAAAAAAGAAGCCATGTTTTCTAGGTTGATTGATAACTAATTCGCTGATATATTTAAGATGAATATTGTGATCACTCATTTCCTTGGCAACTATTGTTTTAACTCTACTGTTTTTCTTCCGTTCAGTTTTCATCCTTGATACTGGCTTAGAATGTTTTGTGTGGGTGGGCCAAGGTGCAAGTGTTGATGAGCGGCGCAAGGGAATGGAATTCGCGCATGTAAGTTAAAAGTCAAAATATTGCGTTGCTAGAAAAATTGCCTCCTGTGACATGTCCTCTAAGGTTGATATGCCAACCGCCATAAAGGTTTTCTCATTTCTTTTCTGTTTCATACAAGTATGTACCTTTTTTTGTAACTTCTTTCTTGTGTTGACTACCTTGTTTCATTTTGTTTTATTGTTCGTTTTACATGATATGATTTTGATAAGGTTGATACTTCTTTGATCGCCAGAATTATCTTATGAAGACTGACCATCCTTTCGTCCCAACACACGTTGTCAAAGACGGAAAAGAACCTGACAACTTTAACAAGCTTTTCTAGACATGAACTGGATAAGGTGTGTTGAGATTTAACTCGTAGTTCCAATTCTCTCAACCTTTCAAGAAAAAAATGTACGGGTGACAAAGCGAGAACTGGTGGTTAATTGACTTCCCCTCCCACCCCTCCCACCACATCACAGCCCCATTCACTCCTGAGTCCACGGTACAAAACATCTCGTGTCAATGTGTAAGTAATGTAGTAGGAATTAGTTGATCCATCGACGTCGATCCAAGCAAGCTATTTGCTAACAGTTCTCATTACAGATTTGCTAACAGTTCACATTACAGATTCAAACAGATTTGGTGAGCAGGCGAATTCTGAGCTTTGTATTGTACTAATAATACTATCCTCTTCTTTTAGTGACCACAGTTGACATGGTAAAGATTCAGACTGGTTCCTCGATATATAACTAGAGCATTTTGCTTCTATATAACCACCTTCTGCAATAAGCTGCCTCCAGATGGTATCCTTAGGTCATAGGTAGAACCACTAGTAGACTAAAGTAAGAAGATACGAACAGAAGAGAATGATGAATGAATGTGGGTATCAGGGATACCGGTGACGAAATCTAATAAAATGATTACATGCTCAACACACCGAACATATAGCTCCATTCTTTCATGAAGTGCATGACGAAGTCAAAGCGACACATGCCCAAGAGATATGGGTCAAAGTGAAACGAGCGACTTAAGCCAAAGCGCAAGCACAAGCGAATATACAAGGGAGAGCGACACAAGCATGAGCGCAAGTACAATAGATGCGTCAAATTGTAGCGCAAGCACAAGAGGTGCTTTAAAATGAAAACGGGCGACATGTGCAAGCACATCGGGTTACCCCACCCCCAGGAATAGAGCCTGGGAACGAGGATGGTAAGCCGCGTGCTTGGAAGACAAGTATCAGATGATCCCGTTACATGCGCAATAGCGGGCGGCTCGGACTCACTCGGTGAAGTGCACACGGTCACGGCTGCCACATACATCGGAAAGTTGAACTTGTTGAAGTTTAGTAAAAAATTCTGGGCTGGTCTACGGAAATCTGCATTCGGTAAGCGTCTTGCTCCGATTGGTTTGAAATTCTTGATTCTTTCGTCTGATTGGCTCCTGACTTCTTGTAGTCTATTGGTTTGTCAATCGATCGTTTGCGCGTACGCGCCTGGGAGTCGGGGACTAACGCGCACGTTTTGTTTGTGATCAGTTATTTTGTCTGATCAGACTCCAAATTCCACGCCGTCGTGATTGGTTTGTGGTTTGGTTTGTGATTTTGTTTGACAGGTTAGTGAGTAAATTGTGATCCACAGAACGGGCCAGCGAGGTTTACTGAATTTCAACACAGAAAATATGATCCAAAACTTGGAGCAGCAAGGCGTAAAGAAGAGTGTACGCTTTCATACGAAAATATTAAATGAGATCAACAAGCAACTACAGCCTTCCCTCCGGCGTTTTCTTTTATTATAGCCAATTTTGATGTTTGTGTGGCTACACCAAAGCAACGTTTTAGAAGGTTCAGTCTGTATGCGGCACAAGGCTTGACGACCTGTCAAAACATTTTATTTCGTTTCACCCCAATGCACTTTCAATGATAAACACTTCTCAAACCTAATAATAATTCGTGATTGTATTTGGCAACCAGCGCATCGCATTTGGTTGCTGTTTAAGTGTTCCACGGTCTCTAAAGTAGCTTAATTTTCAATATCGGACCCCTTGCTATAAAAATTGTGCCAAAATAATTTAAGCTGGCCGTAAATATAGGTGCGGTTTTTAATAGAAAGACAATATACTGTAAATTACTGAGAAATGGGCCTCTAGTGGGTGAACTGGGTCGACTGTATTACAATCGTCCGGCGAAGTCGATAGTCAACTCTGTCTTTGGTCGGGCTGCTTGACATACAGAACTACTGTTACAGGGGATTCGTCATGTAGCCGCAGACATGGGAGAACTCAAAGGCGAGGAGCATGAGATGACGTTTTCTAAATTGAGTAGCGCTTTTTAAAGATTAAAATCAGTTGCTCTTGACAGCTCAGCTCGAAAGTTATAATCCCGGGGGGGGGGGGGGGGGGGGACTCCCTTAAATTAAGTAGGGGGTGTGCCGCTGAGTCCCTTGTGACTCTGACCCTGTTCCAGAGTAAAGAAAGGCAATTTTGCTAGCCTGTTCCAGACAAAATGGTAAAAATAGATACCCTGTTCTATGGCGACTTCACAAAACGGAAACGGCGTGCTTGAATAAACATGTGGCGTTGCGTGATTTAAAGCAACAGTTCAGGGCTGTTTTGCAGCGAACGACTCATTATAAATCATCAAGGAATCTGGGACGAAAAATATCAACCCTGTTCCAGAGCCAGACTGCTCAAAAAATACGCCCTGTCCCAGAGAAAAATGGTGTATACCCTCTTTCAGGGTTGGAGAGGCGAAAAGTATACCCTGTTGAAGGGCACATCCCCGTATAGCCCATATATAGGGTCCTTGTCCATTGCCCTGAACTCTACAGAGGAACGTCCCATAACTCATCTTGTCCTTTACATGTTCTTCTATATTGTTTTCCTTCCTCTTCTCTTTTATGTTCTTCTCTCCTTGCTTTCATGTATTTCTGAAACGAAACAGCTCCAATTAGGATGTATTCTTGTGAAAGCAATTGACGTTTGCAATAAGGTGAACTGACATTTAGGCAACTTTTGTTGAACAATAATACGAAGGGAAACATATTTGCGCCCCTTAAATTTAACCGGTTTCCATCTGTCGTTCTGAGGTAAAAAAAAAAGCATATTATTCCCCCATAGGCAGATTGTATTAGAATCAAGTGATCAAAGACAAAAACAGGGAACATATTATTCTGTTTCTTACCTTACTTAAAAAGATTTTTCTTGGCCGCCTCTTCATCGGCGTGAGCGAAATAATAGGTCTTCACGTCTGAAAACTGGCTGAGTAATTGCTGCGCATCCCCAGACGGCCTACGAGGAAGGACCAGGTTTTTTACTCCGGCCTCCGCTAACAGTACAAGACAAATTTCACATGGAACTTTGCTGATGTACGCAGTTGTAGATTTGTGGTCGATGTTACGAGTATTTCTCAAAAGAAGGGCGTTCTGCTCGGCGTGTAGGAGATACGGGTTTTCATTTGATGCTTGGTTTGCACCTGAGGCTGGTACTTCACCTGGTGCTTGGTTTGCACCCGAGGCTGGTACTTCACCTGGTGCTTGGTTTGCACCCGAGGCTGGTACTTCACCTGGTGCTTGGTTTGCACCTGAGGCTCGTACTTCACCTGGTGTTTGGTTTGCACCCGAGGCTCGTACTTCACCTGATGCTTGGTTTGCACCTGAAGTTAAAAAGCTGCGTGGAAAATCACCAAACTGTGATTTTGAAGGGAAACCGTTCAGGCCAACTGATATAACCTCATCCTTCATCATTAGTATCACACCAACCCCGAGGCAGTCTGGATCATCCGTTCTTCTGGAGGCTATCAGGGACATTCTTGACATGTGTCGCGCCAGCAGGTCCTGAACGGGTTCTTGAACGGCTTCCTGAACGGCTTCCTGAACGGTAACCTTCAGGGAAAAAAAGTTGGGGACTAGCTGTACGGTTGTTGCAGCAATCCACTTCATCATCTGGCCCATTATTTTATTCGTCCAATCGTTGATAACGCTGCCAGATATCCCAGAGCAACGAAGGACACTTTCCTTTCCTTCTGCCGCGATTTTACTCAAGTACTCGACCCACTTGTAGCCCTGGCTCTGAGAAACATTGCCTGACCAGTAGTGCTCTTCAAAAGATTTAAAGAATTCGGTTGCACAGGTGCTTTCAACTGTCATGTTTGCCTTTTTTATGCTTGATTCAAGGGTTGTTTGAACTTTTTTGGTTATCGTAGCTGGCATGTACACAGACATTCCAACAGGACAGATTCTTAGCAGGTTCTCAGTCCTACTCGCATTCTGAAGGTCATCGCAATTCCTATCAGGAGACGCTTCTGGCTGGAAGGGCAGAAAACGAATTCGCGAAACCTCTGCTTGAACCAACAGTTTCACACAGAAGGAACAAGGCTTTCGTGACATGTACACAGTGCAGCCTTTCACCTTGTCTGGGAATTTGATGAGGACTCGAGCTGCTGCGTGCACTGGGACGCCATCTTTATGACGCTTCCGGCTGCAATCCATCGCAACTATCCTGTCGTTTTTATTCACAAACACTGCACCGGCCTTGTCGACCCCAAACTGTCCTGGCGTATCGGGCTTAACAATTGACGGCTGGTCTGGTGGATTATCACCATTTAGAGGACAGCGTTCCATCCAAAGTGCCATGATGGCAAACATATCTTCCCTTACGATTCGTGGATGCTGTCGTGAGGGTGATAGCTCTTGCTGTTCCACATGTGAGCTAGAACTTTCGCCTTCGTTGTCTCCCATCGCTTGAGTTAGCAAATCGGAGCAAGAATCTAATCTTAGTCAGGAGAAGAAGGAACAAATTTGTTTTCGGACTGTTGCCTGCTTAGCGAAAGAGGCTGTCATGCGTGACATGCGTTTAATGCGTTTCGCTTAGTGATTTGGCGTTTCGGTGCCCGCGATGTCGTTGTGATAGTTGTCATTTTTAGAGGAGAAAACTTACGCCAAATTGTTGATATTACCAGAAAATTGATTAAACTCAAGCTACGGGTGATCGATGTTACTTCACAGTCACATTTATGGACTATATACCACCACACGTCGCATGGGCGGCCAAATCTCACAATTATACAAAACATGACAATAACTAGGCCATTTTATACAATATGATGAATATAATGAAGTTGTACTAAATGGGATATTTCAGACAGTTACGGCAACCGTAAAATCGGCACATAAGTAAGTTTATTGAGTAAGTACATTGTCAAATCTCGCACTGAGTCAGTACAACAGTGACAACACAACAACTTAGCTTAAAAATATGCGTTCCTAGGCTCACTATACGGACTTTTTATCAAACAATTTAGCACGTCAGCAGTTGATACAGTTATTGTCCTAGTGCTAAATCTATTCTGCTTACATCACATATGTCTAAAACGGCATAGAGCATTGGACACTGATATCATTCTAGTGCTAGCAGGGCAGAGTAGAAATCATTAAAGCTACCTTTAGTTTAGTCAGGTGCTAGATCTGAGCCATTTTATAGGTGAATTCCATAAGCCATCACTTCATTCATCCGGTATGAAGTTAGAAACACTTTTGTGGATTTGCACTTCTTGCTTAGTTTTGAAAAAGGAAGAACTATTTTGCTGACTCCAGCTTCGAGCAAAAGGCACATGCAGTCATTACACGGGGGCTTAGTGATAAATGCAGTGGTAGTTTCACTATCTGGGATCACCCGAGTATTTATTATCATCAAGGCGTTCTGCTCTGCGTGGATAAGAAACGGATACTTCCCGTTTCTTGCGAGAGAATTTTCTTCTCCGGGTCTTTCGTTGTCGCGTGGAAAGTCACCGAACAATGCTTTAGAAGGGTACCCGCTCAAACCAACAGATACAACATCCTCCTCTGTCATAATAATCACACCCACACCTTCGAAAGGATCATCAGTTCGTTGAGAAACTATGAAGGACATTCTGGACATGTGAAGCCAAAACGCGGAGAGCGGATGATGATCATCAGAGACACTCAAAGCTTTAATTCTAGACTTTTGAGTAAAAGGCCCAAATTTCGTGTCGTTCTTCAGTTTATTGGTTACTCTACCAATCCATTTTCCTACCTCTATCATTCTGTTCTTAACTGTGTCGATGACATTTGGATCAGACAGCCCAGAACAACGCATGATATCTTTCTTGCTTCCTCCCCCCATCTTCGTTAGTTCCTGTTCCCATCTCACGGTCCAATATTCAGCTTTGAAGATATCGATGACTAGTTTGTCAAAATCTGTGGTCTCCAGTACGTCCAAGTCTGGCACATATACAGACAATCCAATTGGACAGATTCTTAGCAGGTTTTCAGTTCTTTTCGCATTCTCAAGGTCATCGCAATTCGTATCAGGAGACGCTTCTGGCTGGAAGGGCAGAAAACGAATTCGCGAAACCTCTGCTTGAGCCAATAGCTTCACACAGAAGGAACAAGGCTTTCTTGACATGTACACAGTGCAGCCTTTCACCTTGTCTGGGAATTTGATGAGGACTCGAGCTGCCGCGTGCACTTGGACGCCATCTTTACGCTTCCGGCTGCAATCCATCGCAACTATCCTTTCGTTTTCATTCACAAATACTGCACCGGCCTTGCTGACGCCGAACTGTCCGGAGTCGGGATCCGGCTGCTGTGACGGAGTCTCACCATTTAGAGGACAGCGTTCCATCCAAAGTGCCATGATTATAAACAGATTTTCCTTTGAGATTCGGGGAATAGCATTGGGCCGCTGCGATTGCATGGTCTCGTTGGAGGCGCTGCTTTGTTGCGATCAGATAGTAAACGATACTGTTTTTATCCAAGCACATGCAGCTGCCATTAGAATATATTTTCTAACTCACGATTCGCGACTTTGAACTCGCAATTTACTACTTCGAACTTGCGATTCGCTAGAATAAACTCGCGATCGGGACTTTGAACTTGCGATGGTGTTTCTGCTGTCTTTAAACACTGCGGGCTCAAGCTGTTTTCCGCCCAGCTCTCCGCCTCACATGGTTTCGCTCCCAGCCCTACCCGGCCGCACCGGAGGGTAAGCCAAAGCCGGCTCAAAGGGATAACTTCATTACATAGTATTTTCATTTAGGGTTGAATTACGCTGAGACACTCCTGGTTTGATAGCTTGCGTAGCTAGCGGATGCGGGTGAGGCACACAGTCGCAACGTCACTATTTTGCAATTTGAAAGAGGGGGAAATTGAGGGCGAGCAACAAAATGAGAGGGGAAGGCAAAAGAAAATATCCCACTGTGCCTCAAATTAAAAACAAGCGACGTATACAAGCACAAGAGGTGCATGTGTGCAAGCATAAGAACACGAGATCATTTTAACCCCAGGTAAACTATCAGATGACGCATGCAACACGTCATGCGTAAGAGAGGGCAATTTGACCCAGCAAAGCGCACGACTTCAAACTTGCGGCCATTGATTAAACACTAGATTTCTGCTGTGCGCGAAGCTTCATTCGGTTTGTGGCCCTCTGCGATTGCAGAGAAGATGAACATTTAGCGCGACCTGCAATGCTCTGTTTTCTGATTCTCTAGTCTGATTGGCTCCTGACGAGAGCGTCGTCTATTGTTGTTGTTGTTGTTGTTTTGTTTTGTGGTTTTGTTTGTGATACGCCAATGAGTGCAGTGTGATTCACAGAACGGGCGTGCGAGGTTTACGGAATTTCAACACAGAAAGTATGATCCAAGACCCGGAGCAGCAAGGGGTAAACAACAGTTACAATCCTTGAAGGGTCGATGTTATATTTTTAAATTCTTTTGCTATGTATTAGTCTGCGCATTAAATCTCAATTTGGGGCGCAATAAATACCTATCCCCACTCCCCTTGGGGTTACATTATTCACCTTAAATGCATTTCGGTTAAGAGCTGTACATTATAAGTTATAAACACACCCAATTAATTAACCTATTAGGTCTACAATTTCTGTAAGCTGCGCGTTTAATTTAATTATACGTCAGGTAGCGTTACATTCCCCGAGTTTTTTTTTTTTTTTTTTTTTTTTTTTTGGCATTCTGAGTTTTCAGCGATGAAAGCAAATAAATGTGTGATGTCGGAGGGTATTTGTTCGCTCAAATATGCACAGAAATGCAAACAATGTTCACTAAACTAGGCTTCCTCATGTGCGAGTGACCGTTGCCTTTAACAGAAGACCCAAGGGCCACTGAAAAAGACACGATTGACACGAGACGCACGCTTTCTTGTTTTTCTACTTTCTGATTTTTGTGCGGATTCTTTACCAGGTGCTACTCTCAATTCTTCATTCGTCTTATGGGAAAAATTCTCTGAAAATCGTGCACATAGGTTATCGTCCGTTTTGTTTCTGTAAAATGTGGCCCTAAGCAAAAACACTCACGGCTCAAAACGTATCTCTACTGACGGAGTAAAGGTTCGACAAGCCATTTCATTGCGTCTAAATAAATTCTTCTCACGCAGTTTCGAATTCACGACTTAAGGCCGTGTCACAAGAGGCAATTTTGCATGCAACATGTCTCGAAACAAATTGCAAAGTACACATTACACGTTGCAACAAGACCACGCAATGTACAGGGTCTAGAGGCAAATCTTACCTTGTAAATGAAGCCCCATCGCTTTGCACAATAATATCTTCGTGAGTCTATTTAACCGTGTTCCTTCGTCCGCCATTTTGAAAATGTGGTAGGCACTTCATGTATCCTACACCATTATGTCCCCACTGACCGTAACCAAACTTATCGCGGGCGCCAAATCACCGTCGCGTCAAAGATTTTTTTCGGAGCATTCCGAGCAAAGCACGAAGTGCGTCGGCTTAGCGACGATGCGAGTCTGCAGTACTTTGGCCTGCGGAGTACATGTTAAAGCGATGGGGTTTCTTACAATGTAAGATTCGCGCGTTTAAATTAAACTCCTCTGGACCTTATGCGCAACGTTGCGGATTGTTTAACTTTTAATGCAACTTGTCTCCAATTTTGTTGCGTTGCAATTTCTCTCGCAACGCCGTTGCAAGAAAACTTGGCTCGTGTGACATGGCCTTCAATAAATAAGCGCGTTTGTTTTGAACAGGTAGCCAGCATTCGTTCTTGTCGTGTTGCAGCGTCGCGTCTCATCTTACTGGACCTTCCGTGTTACGGGAAGCAGCCACGTATGAGAAGAGGCACAGGACAGCATAACAAATCTCGTTGCACTGAACAATTCACCTCCCAGCGGCTTCCGGTAAAACAAATGGCGCGCGAACCCAATTTTTGCCCACTTTTGTCGGAAATAAAATAGCTACTTGGGAGTTAGCTATTAAAATTGTGTAGTATATACTAAAACAATTATTCGCCTCAGTGTCGGTGAATAGCGACAGTAGTAGTACTCAGTGTCGCTATTCACCTCCACTTCGGCGAATAATTGTTAAACATCAAAAATAAACAAAAGGAGACTGAGAGGCGAGGGAGGATTTGCAACCTTCAAAATCAAAATAGAGCTATAATAACCGCAGATATTCAGATATATGTACTAGTCTACACTGTTAGCACCGAGTTTAGACTTCACCGCCCTTCTGTCCGCTATCATAAAAAAACAACAACAACAACAACAACAACAACAACAGCCGTTCTTCATTTTATCCTCCGTCCCCAGGTCTCCTACGCTTTTCCTTTCCAAGGGAGCCTATAAATTTGACTCACTCTTTTGGTTGAAAACTTGAGTCCAATTCCCTCAAGTGTCACTTGCAGCTTTCCTGCCTCGCCGCTTTTCATGTCCTATTTAGAAATAAAATGTATTAAGTAAAACAGATTATTTTCTCCGAGTTTATTTGCTCCGAGACGCTAGACTAACGCTCGAAACTTCAACTTCAAACCTTTCTCCATACATATGGGGTCTAAGACGATTATTTGACTGGGAAGTAAACGCACCACGCGCCAGTCCTGTGATCACAGTATAAATTCTCCCAGCCATTCGATAAGTTAACGCGTGAGTCATGTAGTGGGAATTAGTCGCCCCATCAATAAATCAACTTTCAAACGAGCGACTTATCAATAGCAAAGTTTCACCACAGTATGATATACCTCTGGTGAGAGATTGATAGAGAAAATCAAGTTTGATCACTCACCCCAATAGGAAATCCCCCACCAAGTTGTGGGCCTGAAAAAGAAGTTTGCAAGGGATTAAGATTTCTGTGAAGCTCAGGAAATTTGTCCGACACAACCATATGTCCCTACAGGCAGCCCAGGCTCCGGGGGTCTGTCTGTCACGCAATGATCTGTGATACCTTTGGTATTACGAAAGAACATGACCGTTGGCTTATAAAGAAATGTATGGGGATTTGGGTCGTTCGCCGAACGGCGGTCTTCGGCATCTATTAAACCTAAAAACTGGCTAAATATGTTTAGGTGCACGTTATCTTACCTCTCTCCGAACGTCAGCTCGCTAGAACCGGTAAAAATTTCGGGGTGAAGAAGAGAAGAGAAAAGAAGGAAAGGCAGGAGACTCTGACATGACCGAGGGTCACTGGTCACTCGGCGACAAAAATCTCAGCAATCGACGAACCAGTCGCGACGAAACTCAGGCACGAGCCATCTGCATAAATATCCTTTTCATTCATCCGATGCAATTGACGGTCCGTCCAGAGAGTGTCGAGCAATTTGCCGAAACGATGTCTTTTCGGCAGCGAAATGATGCTCGACCCCACAAATGCGGACACGACCCCCAGCACAGGTATTGGAGCGTGTCATGTGATATGTGATGCCCGCTGCGTTGCGCAATTTTCGAGACGGTTGGGAGATTTTTGTCGTTCGCGAACTCGGGTTTTACGGCAATAATAAAGCTGAAACTTACGTATCTTGTTCCTGTGTCCTTTTTGCCACTGTGGCGATTTCAGCGCGATCCGTTCAATTTTGCTTCGCTAAATCCCCCCTAAAGAAAGAGGGAGAAGGTAGGAGACTATGGCTGCCATCGCATTTAACGCCCCGCACTCATACGGCTATAAATCTTTCGAAATTGGTCCGAGCGCCAAATTTCTTCCGAAATCCCTTTCTCCAGTCTTGTTGACATGCCATGCTCAATCTGATTGCGATCCTTTTCTGTATCTGGGTACAAGCGCCGGTTATTTGTCACAAAACTGAGAAAGTCGATGCAGCGGACAAGCAGCCCTCAACGGATTCAACCGTCGATCACAAAATTTCAACTGTCCCGGTAGGGCAGAGGTCACTTGACACACGTCACATACGCCGAGGCCCACCCCGCAAGGGCAAACCATTGTTTGAACAACCCACGTTATCTGGCCGACCCATCCCCACCCCCACCCCCACCCGCACCACCCCCCCCCCCCCCACCTTCCCAGAAAAACACTCAAAGCCAGTAAGCCATTTTCGAGATGCTATTTACCTCTGATTAAAAATGAATACAAAAATTACTATTCGCACGTTCAATTGAAAGTAGTTTTAGAATTGCAGTTCTGTAATTGAAAGTAGTTTTTAGCGTCATATGGGGCAAACGGTCAGCTCGCCGCAGAAGGCTTCTCAGTATTCCTCTGTACGCAATCTCTACGTTTGCTTCACGTTTGTCTTTGTCTACTATCTGTTCCTGGTTTGATGTAACTAACGCTTGTCGAGTTGTCTAGTATTGTTGTTGTTGTCTGTTTGTAAGTGTCTTTCCGTCTCTTAACTGAAACATTAAAACTTCACGAGAGTCATAAGGAGATCAGTAGTGCATCACGCACATACAAGAAAAAAATAACAACAACAACAACAACAACGACAACAACAACAAACAACACATCAAAATGCAGCAACTCGTGTCTTTGAAGCAGGCATAACCGAAATAATAGGTCTTCACGTCTGGAAACTGGCTGAGTAATTGCTGTGCATCCCCAGACGGCTTACGGGGAAGGACCAGGTTTTTTACTCCGGCCTCCGCCAACAGTGCAAAGCAAATATCACATGGAACTTTGCTGATGTATGCAGTTGTAGATTCGTGGTCGATGTTGCGAGTATTTCTCAATAGAAGGGCGTTCTGCTCGGCGTGGAGGAGATACGGGTTTTCATTTGATGCTTGGTTTTCACCTGACGTTGGTGCTTGGTTTATTAAAGAGGCTGGTTCTCCAGCTGATGATTGGTTTGCATCTGAAGTTAAAAAGCTTCGTGGAAAATCACCAAACTGTGATTTTGAAGGGAAGCCGTTCAGGCCAACTGATACAACCTCATCCTTCATCATTATTATCACACCAACACCGAGGCAGTCTGGATCATCCGTTCTTCTGGAGGCTATCAGGGACATTCTTGACATGTGTCGCGCCAGCGCTTCGTTTAGTTTGTAGCTGTTTTCAGTGTTTCCCTCCACAGGCCGCAAGATGAAAGATTCGGGAACTAGCTGTACGGTTGTTGTGGCAATCCACTTCTTCATCGAGCTTATTTTTTTGTGCGTCCAATCTGTGATAGCGTGAGCAGACATCCCAGAGCAACGAAGGACCATACTTTCCTCTCCTTTTGGGACGTCATTCAGGTGCTTGTACCACTTGTAGCCCTGGCTATCAGAGTATTTATCTCCATCGTTTGACCAGTAGTACTTTTCAAAAGGGTTTGAGAATTCGGTTGCGTCGACTTGAAGTGTCATGTCTGAATTCGTTATGCTTGATTCAAGAGTTGTTTGAACTTCTTCAGTTATCGTAGCTGGCACGTACACAGACATTCCAACGGGACAGATTCTTAGCATGTTTTCAGTTCTTTTCGCATTCTCAAGGTCATCGCAATTCGTATCAGGAGACGCTTCTGGCTGGAAGGGCAGAAAACGAATTCGCGAAACCTCTGCTTGAACCAACAGTTTCACACAGAAGGAACAAGGCTTTCTTGACATGTAAACAGTACAGCCTTTCACTTTGTCTGGGAATTTGATGAGGACTCGAGCTGCCGCGTGCACTTGGACGCCACCTTCACGCTTCCAGCTGCAACCCATCGCAACTATCCTGTCGTTTGTATCTACAAAGACAACCCCGGCCTTGTGAACGCCGAACTGTTCTGGCTTTGCAGGCGTAGTTTCAAGTGACAGCGACTTTTGCGGATCAGCATCGTTTGGAGGACAGAGTTCCACCCAAAGTGCCATGATGGCAAACATATCTTCCCTTACAATTCGTGGATGCTGTTGTGAGGGTGATAGCGGTTGCTGTTTCTTGTTTGAGCTAGAACTTTCGCCTTCTTTGTCTCCCATTGCTTGAGTTGAAAAATCGGAGCAAGAATCTAATCTTAGTCAGGAGAAGAAGGAACAGATTTGTTTTCGGACTGTTGGCTACTTGGCGAAAGAGGCCGTAATGCGTGACATTATGCGTTTTATGCGTTTCGCTGCGTTTCGTGGGTCTGTGCTAGGCTCAGTCCCCAGCTGTCGCCGGTGACTTGGCGTTTTGGTGCCCGCGATGTCGTTGTGATAGTTGTCATTTTTAGAGGAGAAAACCTATGCCAAAATGCTGATATTACCAGAAAATGGATTAAACGCATACTACGGGTTATCGATGTTACTTTCACATTCACATTTACGAACTACCACCATGTTACGTTATCTGTGTTGCTCAAGCTTTACGTAGAAGTACACACAACGTGTATTGAACAAGAACTGATGTATCGGTTTTTGTAGTCTTTTCATGGCATGCTGATCATTCTAATATGACGATAGGATAATATTATATGAATCACCGATACGATACTAAATGGCTATTGTTGTAATTGACTGCTAAATGTCCAACTGTCACACACCACACGTCGCATAGCCTATTATAGTTTAATTGTACTGACTTAATGACTATTATGTTGATGCACTAGGAAACTGTTTGTCTGTTTGTATGTTGTGACTGTTTGACAGGGCTTAAAGGTTCTCACGCATCACATAAAAATAGCAGCATAACAATGTAGTTCATAAAAGCTTCTGGAATAACGCCTTAAGGGATTCCATTGAAAATGAAGTTGCGGTGATTTTGTTTTGAAACTTTGCACAATTACCAACCAATTATAGTACATGAAAACAATAAGATGAAAATGGGGTTAGGGTGCTTGTTTCCGCTATCAAACCTGAGTGCTCCAGGGGATACGAGTTGAATATTTGTTTGCTTCTGTGGATTTGTTGTGCGTTTAAGTTCCCGTCAGCGTTTGTTGACACAGAGTCCTGGCTACAAAACCTGAGTGCTCCAGGGATGCAAGCCGTACAAAACTTGCATCATTCCCGGCAGCTCTATTTAATAAACGTGAAGCTGGTCCACTATATCGCGCACGGAACATTCAGGAAATTCACATCAAATCAAATTCGCTATAAATCGAGCTACCTTTCTGTGAGAGTTCGAGATATCACCAGTTGCAAATCAAATAATAGCATGTTGACTACCTTTAGTTTGTCAGGTGTTAGCTCTGAGCCCTTTTTATAGCTGAATTCCAAAAGCCATCACTTTATCCTTCTAGTATGAATTTAGAAACACATCGCGGCCTTAATTTCTTGGACTTTCCGTTTTTACGTTTGCACTCGTCTTCTGAAAGAGGAAGAACTGTTTTGCTGACTCCAGTTTCGAGCAAAAGGCACATGCACTCATTACACGGAGGCTTAATGATAAATGCAGTGGTAGTTTCACTATCTGGGATCACCCGAGTATTTATTATCATCAAGGCGTTCTGCTCTGCGTGGATAAGAAACGGATACTTCTCATTTCCTGCGGGAGATTGTTTTATTTTTTCTCGGAGTTCGTTGTCGCGTGGAAAGTCACCGAACAATGCTTTTGAAGGGTACCCGCTCAAACCAGCAGATACGCGACTTCCTCTTCTGTCATAATAATCTCACCCACACCTCCGACAGGATCATCTGTTCGTTTAAGGTATCAGGATACCCTCGTGAACGACATGCGTTCAAACCCATTTTTCGCGCTAGCGTTACATTTAACTAATAATAAAGTATATATTTTCTGAAAGCTCAACAATCATAGATTTAGGGTAAAGCTTTATATTTTTTGAATTTGCTAAAGAAAGAAAGTTATCAGCTTCCGAGTGAATTTTGACCTTGCCTCATTCAAAAACCCTAATGTCACTCAGATTTTACCCGATTTGATTATTTATTGTTTCAGCCTAATGTTGACACAATGAAGAAAAAAAAGGTGTCTCCGAATTTTGATATCTTGTCCATATACAAAGTTATTGACTTTTAAAGTTGGCCGATCATATTTCTAGCTACGCGCAAGACAAAAGCGGACATATCTTCCGAACAAAAAAACAGAATTAAAATCGGAGACACCTTTTTGTAGCTTTGATATTGATTCACATATTTGCCAAGTTTCAAGCCAATCGATTAAAATCCATTGAAATGCAGGTTTCCGAAAGAAACACTTTTCCGCGTTTTGAAAACACCGAGAAAAACACATTTAAAGATTCTGACCAGGGAGCCGGAAACCTGTTTACATAATCGCCTCATCTGTCAGCAATCTGTCAAAACACCGCAGTTAGTGCTTTCGCATAGAGGCTTTCCAGGCATCTTGTCGGTAATTGAAACACGCAGCACAGTTGGAATTCGGAATGAGTTCAAGCAAACGACAAACTCGTTCTAAACGTAAGAAAGCGTTCACAAAGGCATACAGGGAAATATTTCTTATGGCATTTCGATATTCTTGCAGATCTGCTGTTAGTCATGCGTTATCCGTCGCGCGGCTAAAATTTGTACTTTATTGTGTTGCACGACTGACGCGCAAGCCGCATGCTGCGCAGTTAATAATGGTAATAGGACTGAGTGGAGTCCGATTCGGTCTGTAATCATACGAGTGATTACGAAATCGGACGACCGCGCTTCGCGGGAGTCTGATTTCGTAATCACGAGTATGATTACAGACCGACATCGGACGACACGAAGTCCTCTTACCAATTAATCATAAATATTACAATTTCTGAGAATGAAATGATCATATAGCTTCAGCGTCTTCTCTTGTACTATACATAAAAACAAAGCATCAAGAAGTACTTCATCGCCGATCTATTTTAACACGCGCGTACACACGGTTCGGCGTTTGTAAACACGCCGCTTGTTCGTAGTTATCTAGCTCTCAGTTATATCAACTTAAAATACTTGAGAGAAAGAAGAAGCTAATTTACCCAATGATTTGAGTTGAATGCGGATTTTTGAAGTAAAAGTAAAAAATGTGTAAGTTCTTTACACTCAGTAAAAATCAGTAAACCCATCACGAACTCACAAATTGAAAGACAGTTTATTTCGACTTTTCAGGTTTACATTTTTTAACATAACAGGTACTTTGAAACTCAGAATACTAGTTTATTTTTTTCACAGAAGTTTACTCCAAAGCATTCAAAGGAAATACTCAAGACTGAAAAAATCTGTATCTTAGCGGGTCGGCACAGCAATTACAAACTTACCGATTTCTTGACGGCTTAATTTTCTAGGAGCGTTTGTCCATCACAGTCCATCACAACAAAGTTAAGTTTCTTCCATGATTTTGAAATGAATTAACGACGTTCATTGACATTGGCCGAGCCGTAAGTTTCGGAGTGTCTATAGCACAGCATGCTGGCGATGTCGTGAACTAAACAAACGCGCCCGACCGGCGAAAATTTCCTGTCTTCTTTCGTTACATAGTGACTGTTCACGTTCTTTGATTGACCACAAACTGTTCCTTGCATGTTAAGTTGTCCAAGAATTAACAAAATTCGCCTTTCGAGAAGCCACAAACTCACACCGGCAATCGAGTTTTCCACTGAAAATCAGTGTAACGCTGATTGGTGCATTTAAATTTCACTCTTGCTTATGATTGGTCAAGCCAACTGTCCGATTACAGAACAAAGAAGTATCCGATTACAGAACAATAGGTGTCCAATTAATGATTAATCGGGGGGGTTTATGAACCAATCACATTCGAGGAAATTGTAATATTTATGATTACGGGTGATACTAACGATCTGTTGACAGGTAGCTTCCGGCGAGAAAGAGAAATATAAAATCCTTTCGTTTAAATATCTCGAGGAAAAAAATAGGTATCCAAATTTTGTTTTCAGAAACACAAGGTAAAACATGTAATAATTTCGTTAAGCCAAAAAAATTTTTTTCGAATCTGGCAAAGTCCGGAGGGTATCCTGATACCTTAAGGACATTCTGGACATGTGAAGACAAAACGCGGGGAGCGGATGATGATCACTAGAGACAATCAAAGTTCCATCAGGCTCAGGCTTTTCAGTAAAAGGCCCAAATGTCGTGCCGTTCTTCAGTTTATTGGTTACTCTACCAATCCATTTTCCTACCTCTATCATTCTGTTCTTAAATGTGTCGATGATATTTGGATCAGACAGCCCAGAACAACGCATGATATCTCTCTCGCTTCCTTCCGTCATATCCTTTAGTTCCTGTTCCCATCCCTCGGTTCAATATTCAGCTTCGATATCGATGACATGTTTGTCAGTATCTGAGGGTTCCAATCTGGCCACAGGTCCGGCACGTATACTGACATTTCAACAGGACAGATTCTTAGCAGGTTTTCAGTCCTTTTCGCATAGGTCATCGCAATTCGTATGAGGAGACGCTTCTGGCTGGAAGGGCAGAAAACGAATTCTCGAAACCTCTGCTTGAACCAATAGCTTCACACAGAAGGAACAAGGCTTTCTTGACATGTACACAGTGCAGCCTTTCACCTTGTCTGGGAATTTGATGAGGACTCGAGCTGCCGTGCACTTGGACGCCATCTTTACGCTTCCGGCTGCAAGCCATCGCCGCTATCTTGTCGTTTTCATTCACAAGCACAACACCGACCTTGTGAACGCCGAACTGTTCTGACTTAGCGGGCGTAGTTACAAGTGACAGCGGCTCTGGCGGATCAGCATCGTTTGGAGGACAGAGTTCCACCCAAAGTGCCATGATGGCAAACAGATGGTAGGTCCTCATCTGAGCTAGAACTTTCGCTTTCACTGTCTGTCATCGCTAGAGTTGACAAATCGGAGCAAGAATCTAATCTTAGTCAGGGGAAGAAGGAACAGATTTGTTTTCGGACTGTTGCCTGTTTGGCGAAAGAGGCCGTAATGCGTGACATTATGCGTTTCATGCGTTACGCTTCGTGGGTTGTGCTAGCCTCAGTCCCCAGCTGTGGCCGGTGATTTGGCGTTTGGGTGTCCGCGATGTCGTTGTGATAGTTGTCATTTTTAGAGGAGAAAACTTACGCCAAATTGTTGATATTACCAAAAAATTGATTAAACGCAAGCTACGGTTGTTCGATGTTACTTCACAGTCACTTATGGACTATACACCACCACACGTCGCATGGTCGGCCAAATCTCACAATTATACAAAACATGACAATAACTAGGCCATTTTATACAATATGAATATAAAGTTGTACTAAATGGGATATTTCAGACAGTTACGGTAGCCGTAATCGGCACATAAGTAAGTTTATTGAGTAAGTGCATTGTCAAATCTCGCACTGAGTCAGTACAATACATGCACAACAACTTAACTTAAAATTATGCGTTTCTAACTGGGGCATACAAACTATTCAATTGACCTAGGCTCACAATACGGACTTTTTATCAAACAATTTGGCAAGTCAACAGTTGATACAGTTCTTGTCCTGGTGCTACATCTATTCTGCTTACATCATATATGTCTAAAACAGCATAGAGCATTGGACATATAATTCTAGTGGTAGCAGGGCAGAGTAGAAATCATGAAAGCTGCCCTTAGTTTAGTCACCAGGTGTTAGCTCTAAACCTTTTTTAACGCATCCAAAAGCCATCACTTCACTCTTCTCGTATGAAGTTAGAAACAGTTTTATGGATTTGCGCTTTACTACTTTTGAAAGAGGAAGAACTATTTTGCTGACTCCAGCTTCAAGCAAAAGGCACATGCAATCCTCACACGGGGGTTTAGTGATAAATGCAGTGATAGTTTCACTACCTGGGATCACCCGGGTATTTGTTATCATCAAGGCGTTCTGCTCTGCGTGGATAAGAAACGGATACTTCTCCTTTCTTGCGAGAGATTGTTTTTTTCGGTCTTCCCTGTTTCTTCGGGGTTCGTTGACGCGTGGAAAGTCACCAAACAATGCTTTAGAAGGGTACCCGCTCAAACCAGCAGATACGACTTCCTCTTCTGTCATAATAATTACACCCACACCTTCGACAGGATCATCAGTTCGTTGAGAAACTATTAAGGACATTTTGGACATGTGAAGCCAAAACGCGGGGAGCAGTTGATGATCACTAGAGACAATCAAAGTTCCATCAAGCTTAGGCTTTTGGCTTTTAGGCTTTTGGCTTTCAGGCTTTTGGCTTTCAGGCTTTTGGCTTTCAGGCATTTGGCTTTCGGCTCTTAGGCTTTCAGTAAAGGGCCCAAATGTCGTGCTGTTCTTCAGTTTATTGGTTGCTTTGCCAATCCATTTTCCTACCTCTAACATTCTGTCCTTTACTATGTCAATGACCAGATCAGACAGCCCAGAACAACGCATGATATCTCTCTTGCTTCCTTCCCCTATCTCCTTCAGTTCCTGTTCCCATCTCTTGGTCCAATATTCAGCTTCGATATCAATGACAAGTTCGTCAGTATCCGAGGCTTCAAATTTGGCCAGGTCCGGCACATATACAGACAATCCAACAGGACAGATTCTTACCAGGTTTTCAGTCCTTTTCGCATTCTCAAGGTCATCGCAATTCGTATCAGGAGACGCTTCTGGCTGGAAGGGCAGAAAACGAATTCGCGAAACCTCTGCTTGAACCAATAGCTTCACACAGAAGGAACAAGGCTTTCTTGACATGTACACAGTGCAGCCTTTCGCCTTGTCTGGGAATTTGATGAGGACTCGAGCTGCCGCGTGCACTTGGACGCCATCTTTACGCTTCCGGCTGCAATCCATCGCAACTATCCTGTCGTTTTTATTCACAAACACGGCACCGGCCTTGCTGACGCCGAACTGTCCGGAGTCGGGATTCGGCTGCTGTGACGAAGTCTCACCATTTAGAGGACAGCGTTCCATCCAAAGTGCCATGATTATAAACAGATTTTCCTTTGAGATTCGGGGAAAAGCAGTGGCCGCGGCATTGGGCTGCGAGGAGTCTGCCATCAGATAGTAAACGATAATGTTTTTACCCAAGCAAAGCTGCCATTAGAATATATTTTCTAACTCACGATTCGCGACTTTGAACTAGCAATTCACTACTTCAAACTTGCGATTCAATAAACTCGCGATCGCTACTTTGAACTCGCGATGGTGTGTTTCTGCTGTCTTTAAACACTGCGGGCTCAAGTCGCCCAGCTCTCCGCCGCACGTGGTTTTGCTCCCAGCCCTACCCGGCCGCACCGGAGGGTTAGCCAAAGCCGGCTCAAAGGGATAACTTCATTACATAGTATTTTCATTTAGGGTTGAATTACGCTGAGACACTCCTGGTTTGATAGCTTGCGTAGCTAGCGGATGCGGGTGAGGCACACAGTCGCAACGTCACTATTTTGCAATTTGAAAGAGGGGGACATTGAAGGCGCGCAACAAAATGACAGAGGGGAAAGTAAAAGAAAATATCTAGCTGTGTACCTCAAATTAAAAACAAGCGACGTGTACAAGCACAAGAGGTGCATGTGTGCAAGCATAAGAACACGAGATCACTTTACCCGCAGGTAAAGTATCAGATGACGTATGCAACGCGTCATGCGTAAGAGAGGGCAATTTGACCCAGCAAAGCGCACGACTTCAAACTTCCGGCCATTGATTAAACACTAGATTTCTGCTGTGCGCGAAGCTGCACTCGGTTTGTGGCCCTCTGCGATTGCAGAGAAGATGAACATTTAGCGCTACCTGCAATGCTCTGTTTTCTGATTCTCTAGTCTGATTGGCTCCTGACGAGAGCGTCGTCTATTGTTGTTGTTGTTGTTGTTGTTGTTTTGTGGTTTTGTTTGTGATAGGCCAATGAGTGTAGTGTGATTCACAGAACGGGCGTGCGAGGTTTACGGAATTTCAACACAGAAAGTATGATCCAAGACCCGGAGCAGCAAAGGGTAAACAACAGTTACAATCCTTGAAGAGTCGATGTTATATTTTTAAATTCTTTTGCTATAGTATTAGTCTGCGCATTAAATCTCAATTTGGGGCGCAATAAATACCTATCCCCACTCCCCTTGGGGTTACATTATTCACCTTAAATGCATTTCGGTTAAGAGCTGTACATTATAAGTTATAAACACACAACAATAACCTAGTAGGTCTACAATTTCTTTAAGCTGCGCGTTCGATTTAATTATACGTCGGGTAGCGTTACATTCCCCGAGTTTTTGGCATTCTGAGTTTTCAGCGATGAAAGCAAATTAATGTGTGATGTCGGAGGGTATTTGTTCGGTCAAATATGGACAGAAATGCAAACAATGTTCACTAAACTAGGCTTCCAGTCATGTGCGAGTGACTGTTGCCTTTATCAGAAGACCCAAGGGCCACTGAAAAAAAAAAAAAAAAAAAAAAACACGATTGACGCGAAACGCACGCTTTCTTGTTGGTTTTTCTACTTTCTGATTTTGTGCGGATTGCTACTCTCAATTCTGCATTCTTCTTATGGGAAAAATTCTCTGAAAATCGTGCACATAGGTTATCGTCCGTTTTGTTCCTGTAAAGTGTAGCCCTGAGCAAAAAAACACTCACGGCTCAACACGTATCTCTATACTGACGGAGTAAAGGTTCGACAAGCAATTTCATTGCGTCTAAACAAGTTCTTCTCGCGCAGTTTCGAATTCACGACTTAAGGCCGTGTCACAAGAGCAATTTTGGATGCAACATGTCTCGAAACAAATTGCAAAGTACACGTCACACGTTGCAACAAAACCACGCAATGCACAGGGTCTAGAGGCGAATCTTACCTTGTAAATGAAGCCTCATCGCTTTGCACAATAATATCTTCGTGAGTCTATTTAACCGTGTTTCCCTCGTCCGCCATTTTGAAAATGTGGTAGGCACTTCATGTATCCTATACCATTTATCGCGGGCGCCAAATCACCGTCGCGTCACGGGTTTTTTTCGGAGATTTCCGAACGAAGCACGAAGTGCGTCGGCTTAGCGACCATGCGAGCCTGCAATAATTTGACATGCGGAATATATGCTAAAGCGATGGGGTCGTTTAAACTGAACTCTTCTGGACCCTGTGCAAAACGTTGCGAAAAGTAGATTGTTCAACTTTTAATGCAACTTGTCTTCAATTTCGTTGCGTCGCAATTTCTTCTGCAACTTGTCTCGCAACGCCGCTGCAAAAAAAACTTGCCTCGTGTGACATGGCCTTCAATAAATAAGCGCGTTTGTTTTAAACAGATAGCGAGATGTTCGTTCTCGTCGTTCTTGTCGTATTGCAGCGTCGCGTCTCATCTTACTGGACCTTCCGTGTTACGGGAAGCAGCCACGTATGAGAAGAGGCACAGGACAGCATAACAAATCTCGTTGCACTGAAACAAAGAACAAAGAAAAGTCACGGCCCGCCACCAAACCAAGGATTTCCACCGCTTCACCGGGGGAGGGGTGGGGAATGAGCTGAAGAAAGGTCTGGTGAAGAGACAGTTACCAAGCAACGCCACCACCAGCACACCAACAAACCCATCTCGTAATCAAGAAGCCATCTCTCTTTCTCATGCTCAATTTAACCTTATACACCCAAGAGCGATCAATTCTAATTGTCTCCTCTATTTTGTCGCCAAACATTTATGATACAGCAAGGAGAATTTGGATTTTGATACGTTGCTCAGATTAAAGCTGACTCAACTATCAATTCTCACTACATCACCAGTCTTCTTAAAATGTTTGGAGAATCCGTGCACGCGGTTGTGTATCTTGTTGATACTTAATACAAAAAGCGGGTCCCAACTACTTTTGGTTAAGATTGTATGTTTTTATGCAAGGGGATTATTTGCGCAGATAAAGTGTTGTTTTAACACTAAATCTCGTAATCTTTTACCTTTGGCGACTTAAATCTGTGTTCCACTGTACCTTGCGTCAACGGAACTGAAGAAAAACATTTGATTAGAGCGTACAGGATACAATGTTTGTCTACGAGAACAGCTGTAAAATGTAGATATCAACGTAAACTTCATGTTGATCTGTAAACAATATGTTGGTTGACGTTGAAAATTAAGGACTTTAATCGATCATTCGTTACTACGTTCAGCATTTCACATCGATATATTACCAGGCTTCCTTGATTTGCACTTCTGTAGACATTTTTATTTCAAACTACTTACCGAACTCGTCCAAAACAAAAATTCCTTTCTGTGTTGAACAGTTTCTGATGTGGCAGAGATCTATGTGAACCTGATAACAAACAAAAGTAAACATCAAGAAAAATACACAAAAATAAACATCATCAAAACTAAACATCAACGAAAAATAAACAAAAGTAAACATCAACAAAAATCAACAAAAGAAAACATCAACATAAATAAACAAAAGGAGACCGAGAGGCGAGGGACGATTTGTAGCCTTCAAATCAAAAATAGAGCTATAATAACCGCACCGAGTTTAGTCTTCATTGCTTTTCTGTCCGCTATGATAGAAATCAAACGTTTTTCACTTCATCCTCCTTCCTATCTTTCCCAGGTCTCCTACGCTTTCCCTATCCAAGGGAGCCTGGACTAGGTATCTGAACGTCTATAAATGCGACTCACTCTTTTGGTTGAAAACTTGAGTCCAATTCCTTCAAGTGTCACTTGCAGCTTTCCTGCCTCGCCGCTTTTCATGTCCTGTTTAGAAATAAAATGTATTAAGTAAAAACGTAAAACAGAATGTTCTCTCCGAGTTTATTTGCTCCGACGCTGGGCTAACTCTCGAAATGTCAGCTCTTATCGAACCTTTCTACATACATACGGGGTCTAAGACAATTATTTGACTGGGAATTAAACGCACCACGCGCCACTCCCTACTACTTAGATCACAGTACAAATTCTCCCAGCCATTCGATAAGTTAACGCGTGAGTCATGTAGTGGGAATTAGTCGCCCCATCAATAAATCAACTTTCAAATAAGGAACTTGTCAATAGCAAATTTTCACCATACTATGATATATCTTGGGTGAAAGATTGAGAGAGAAAGTCGAATTTGATCACTCACCTCAATAGGAAATTCCCCACCAAGTTGTGGTCCTGAAAAAAGAGTTTGCAAAGGGTTAAAGGCTATATGTCCGACCATGTTCCAGGGAGGTTGAACCCATACCCCATCTTATAACTCACAACACTCGTTTCAAAGTGCAGAGTTATTCGTTCCCGACCCACCCCCCCCCCCCCCTTTCCCAGACAAACACTCAATTTCAAGATGCTTTGTGCCTCCGATTTAAAATGAGTACAAAGATTACTGTTCGCACGTTCAATTGAAAGTAGTTTTGCATTTGCAGTTCTGCATTCATGAAAGTAGTTTTCATATGAGGCAAACAGGCAGCTCGCAAAAGACTTCCAGTCTTCCCCTGTACGCATTGTCTACGTTTAGTTCACGTTTGTCTTCGTCCACTGTATGATCCTTGTCGAGTTGTCGAGTGTTGTTGTCGTCTGCTTGCAAGTGTCTTTCCGTCTCTTAACTGAAAACGCCAAAACTTCACAAGAGTCATGAGGAGATGAGTAGCGCATCACGCAATACAACAAAACAATAACAACGAGAACAACAACAACAAACAACAACAAACAACATATTAAAATGCAGCAACTCGTGTCCTTGAAGCAGGTGGCCGAGATACATAAACGCACATCTGAGACAGAGAAAGAAAAGCGAGATACACGACACAGATTAGATCAAAACAACAAAAGACACAGCACTAAAGACACGTTCACATTCAAAACAAAACAAAAGTGCAATAGTAAGCAACAGATTAGCCAAACAAATAAAAACACCGCAAACACAAAAACACCGCAAAAATTAGCACAACAAGACCATACGACGGAACTACGGCAGCTTTCCATTCAAAACAAAGGCAAGAACCTATACGCACACGGAAGTAAACAAAACATATAAAGCAGTAAACACGCAAACAAAAACAGAGAATTTACAAGACTCAATCACAACACACATTTAGAGCTCAAAAGACAAAAAAAAAAATGTTCTGGATACTTTAATTTGGGCACGTGTTTCAAGTTAATTTGTTGCCAGACTGGCATCGCTCAGAAGCGCGTGAATGTGCGTGTGAGCGGCCAGAGGTCCTACCTGTGCCTTTTCCTCTGAGTCTCTCCGCAGCTCGCTGCATGCTGTCTTTGATGCAATAATAAAGCGCTTTGCACTAGAACAGAGAACAAAAAGCAAGTAAGGGAGGGGCACATGTAGCATGAGAAAGCTTACCAACAAACAACAGGAAACAAACGTGTCGCATAAAATCAAGATGTCTGCCCAGAAAATTATTGTTATTTCTCTCTCCTTGTGATTGAATCTGTTTTCGCATTCTGACACATCAGTGGTATAAGAGGTCATTAACTCAACCAATAGTATTAGTACAATAAACGACTCCTGTGCTGACAGACAGCTTAGCAACACTCACCTTCTTTGTGCAGAACTTGTTTAAGATTGTGTCCTCTCTCCGCCGGCACCACAGACAGAGCACTTTGGTTTTTGGACAATACGTTATGTTGACAATCTTCTCGTACCACCAGCGCTCCACTATCACGCCCGTGCCCGCTCTCAACAGGATGCAGTCATCACACACCTGCAAGATCCACCAATCAGCATTTAACTCTTAAGATCCACCAATCAGCATTAGGGTCTTAAACGGGCAGTGTCATGAGATGCGCATGCGCGCGCGTTTGATCGAATCTTGAAATTAACATTCGGATTGAAATCCAAGATGGCGTCCACAAAGGCAACATGAAACTGAAGCTCGCGCGCGCCGTGCAGCGTAAATATCAAAACGCGTGTACATGTAGCTGTCGTGGTGTCGAGTGATGTATTCAGCGTGACTGACTGGAGTGCTGTGCATCAGGTTCGTCATAACACCTGCAGTGATAAGTTTACTTGTGCAACAAAGTATGCTCGCACTCACCTCCATAAAAAATACATCTCCGTTCATTGTGCTCCCGGAATGCACCACAAATGACTGTTTCTTCATCTGACGACTTCCGGCCGGCTTCAAGTCGATGTCATTTCCATTCTGCGACAAAAATGGTTGGTTTAGGGCTAACGAAAACTCCTTTGTGCCGCGCAAAACGGCACGTTACAAAACGAAACGAAAAACCCAAAACGACACGGTGAGCCACGACAACAAATGACATGGTAGACCAACAGGGCATGATAAAGCACAACAAAACACTACACCGACACATGGAGCCACAATACGTTGCACCACACAGCGCAAAGCAATAAAAAGCCGGAAATATTCGAAAAATCCCCACGCAGACCGTAAAGTCGTGCTTTCCAGCTGTCAATACATGCCTCGCGCTGTTTTGCTTTGCCTTCCTGAGCTTAACATAACGAATAGTGCTTTTAAATAATTAAACCTGCCCACTCGAGACAAAGGGTGCTCATAATCAAACCTTTGAGCGAGTTTCTTCCTTCGCCACAGGGTTTGTAAGACAAGACCACATGACTGAAAGAGCGATTAATTTGTCCAGCAAACAGTGACAAAAATGCTGCCAAAAGAACTATGCACACTTTAAAGAGCGTGTGTTTTAGCAGACGCTGTCTAAATCAACCTCACAATCGACCCAGGTGTAGAGCTGTCAAGAATAACGCTGACAAACACAAAAGGAATTCTTACGACGAAGCCGTGTCACCATGGAAATTCAATTGCCACAAAAGACTGCTGACTTACTTTTAGTGTTCCCCAGTAAAAAAACACTTTCATTTTTTCCCCGAGCTAAACAAGTGGAGTCTTTTGTCTTATTACAGGGTGTATAATGGGAAAAAAAAGGGGGGCAAATTTGAAGGCGTTTCGAGTTCACTAAGAGTTGTGGCGAATCTTCGGAAATATTTCGGAAATATTAGAAAACAATTCGATAAATACTCGGAGATTGACACTCGCATT
The DNA here is from genome assembly GCA_964036295.1 of Plumapathes pennacea. Classification (NCBI taxonomy): domain Eukaryota; kingdom Metazoa; phylum Cnidaria; class Anthozoa; order Antipatharia; family Myriopathidae; genus Plumapathes; species Plumapathes pennacea. Next base: position 36,107,573 of record OZ038463.1, on the reverse strand, counting down.
CCGAACAAACTCTGCATGTCCAGATATAACCTGCCCTGAACAAAGGGCATGTGTAGCTGTAGAGTGAGGAGAATTGGTAGTCTGACCAGCTAGAACCAAAGCAAGAGATCACTTAACTCTCCCAACCTGTTCTGAATAAAATGTATGAGTAGTGTTGGGAGAATTGATAGTCTGACCAACTTAAACTCAAACAAGAGATCACCTAATTCTCCCAACCTGAACTGAACAAAATGTATGAGTAGCGTTGGGAGAATATTGATAGTCTGACCAGCTTGAACTCAAGCAAGAGATCACCTAATTCTCCCAACCTGCGCTGATCAAACGGCATGTGTAGCGTCAGGTGCCCAGCTTGATCCAAATCAAGGAATTACCCACCATTTTCTCCGTACTGAACGCCATACAACTGACTTGGGAACAGGTGGTAAACTAGCCTGTGAACAGGCTCTCTCTCTCTTTTATGGCCGCGCGGAATCTGGGAGAGAATTTGGCTCCCAGACTCCGCGCGGCCGTACAAGAGAGAGAGCCTGTTCACAGGCCAGCGGTAAACTTACCAGATGATACATTATAATAGAGTTACGTGAAGTACTTACCAGATTAGCAAGGTTGTCCAACAGGTCGTTAACTTGTTGACTCTGTAGTAGGCCAATATGTGACTTGCCCAGAAGTCGCCGTATCTTTTTGCGCAGCATGCCTTTCTCCACCCCCATGGCCAGCATGAAGGCGGTGAGATTGTACAGCAGGGTGGACAAAAGTCGGTCCTCGTCCTCCTCGAGTCGTTTTTGCTCAGTAGGCCCGAGGGACTGGTACCTAAATGGAAGGGACGGTATAAATGACAGTGTGCACAATGTGGAAATAGGGCGCGCATGCGCAGTACACACACGCACCTTTCGATCATTTCCAGTGGCGCCTGGTCCATGCCTATAGCTCCTCTTTCAGCAGCCACTGCGTCAAGGTAAATATTTTCCCAGAAATCCATATTGTCCCAGAGTGTGGACCTTTCTCTCACCAGGCCCTCGAACAGATACCGACGGCCCGTGCTGTTTCGGGAGCCGTCGTCTTCAATCGGAAAGATGTCGCCATTATAATAACGGTAACCTGACATGAGAAATTGTCAGACACATAAGATGGCGTGTTGTCGCTATGCCTGCAATCTCTTGCGATAGTATGACTTTCTTCAGAGGTGATCAATGCGTCGCCAGTATTTATACAAATCTGGATTCCCACACTGTATCTTGCATTTTAATCACAACTTCGGTTGGCTGGTTAACTGGAGCTCATCGCAATACACTATTTTTAGTTATGTCTAATAAGCCGTTTCACCATAAAGTTGAGTTGAGCTCAGGTCAGAGGAAATAAACAAACAAACTCGCACAGCCGGTACATTAACAACGCATGTAAGAGGTTGCTCGACTCAAGCACATGGGTGTAAAAGCCTGGCATAAACCCAAACACGAACCTGGCAAGAAACAACAGATAACGAACTCGGCGGAGAGAGGCAAAACAGACAGTACGAGTTGAACTGGAAAAGACTCGGACCCTTACCTTTGCTCAAGTTGCTTTTCTTGAGAAGAGGACCTCGCGGTAAGAGAAACAACGATCGCTCACTCATTGTTTCCAGCGAAGTCTTCCCGGACGACACTTGAGAGTCGTTCAACTTCATGTGCGCGAGTTTCGGGCTCTTCGAATCGTCTTGTTTCGCAGACTTGTCTGCCGCTTTCAACCTAGGGTCTCTGATTTTCGAGGCTTCTACCGAATAACTTCTAGAAATCTTCTCTTTCAGTTCCTTTCCACGTCGTAGCAGCGCCACCACGTCACTGTTCGAGCGTGACAAGTTCTGGGGTGGCGTTCTGCGTGACATGCGTGACGTCATGACGGTGTCGATTTCGCTGCTGGTGTCACTGATTTCTCCGTGGCCGCTGTCAAAGTCACTCTCTGCGTTTTGCGTGTTGCGCCTTTTGGCTGTCAAATCAAGTGGAAAACTTCAACTTTGTACCTAAATCACAAGAATTTGCAAGCTGCAAGATCCTTACACTTCCAAGAGCTAAAGATCGCGATCGTGATCTGATACATCACAATCAACAAACACAGCACTAAAAACAAAACATCACCATCCTAAACAAAAACCTCTACACCAACACCAACACAATATAGCAAGGCCTTATCACATTTAGAAAAATGCATCTATTTTAAAATGCAGCTTTTGCGCCCCCTAAAGAGGCTGTGTTGATAAGGAAGAGACTGTATTCGCAGGCTTACATTTTTCAGAGTTTGGCTCAGTGGACAAATCCGAGAAGTCAGAAAGCGTCGAGAGGCTCTCGGTGGTGGAAATGACGGAGACCTCGTCATCATCGCAGAATCCCTGCGCTTCATCCCGGATGTTGCGTCCGTAGTAATGCGTGTGTGCGATTTCCAGGAACTGAAAGGCGGACGCTACTCCTCCTATGCCGTGGTTTTCCACGGTCGCTTCAAAACCCACCACCACGGCCTTGAGGATCTCCAGCATTCCTTTGTACACACCTCGGCTGATGTGCTGTGAGAAACAAACCCCGCATGCATTTTAAAAACGTATTAACGTTTTAAATACACATTGGCGCCCAACAGAAAGTGATTCAGGTGTTAAGACGGTTACACAAATACAGGACTTGACATAGAAAGGCTAAGTTGTCACAGAGATGGTGACGAGTTGACATGTAAAGGACTTAGATGGGAGTTGACATGGAAAGGACGCAGTTGACACAAGATGTGACACCGAAAACGGAGTTGACAAGATGGTGACACAAGATGTTAGCTGACGCATCGTAAGGTTTGAGTTGTTATAAGACGTGGAACAGATGGGAAGTTCGCATGGAAAGGTATGAGTTGTTATAGGATGGTGACGCAAAGACGGGAGTTGGCATATATGTAGTTTTTAGTTATCAGACGTGACATAGAAAAGGCAGTTCAAATAGTAAGGTCTTAGTTGACATGGTATGGTTAGATGGCACATTAAGAACTCAGTTGTCACAAGATGTCACACAGGGAAGGGAGTTGGTATACAGTGAAGTTTTACTGTCACAAGATAGTAACACGGAGAATGGAGTCAAGTCACAAGATGGTGACACAAAGATAGGAGAAGAAGTAGCAGCAGCATCCGCGACTCGTTCAAGCCTCGTCTGGAGCAATGTTTACAAAATTCGTAGATTTAATAGAATCAATTATATTACTTTCTGTTAATGATTGACAGTTAAACTCAGGAAATCTTTAATTCTGATGTTATGTGTTTGTTATCAACTCCTTCCGTCTTTACAGAATAAGATGTTATCCATTTAATTTGCCACAAAGAAGAGCTGACAACGACGACGACAAAAACAATAATAATAAAAAAAGGAGACAGTGTGGCAGAGTGGTTAGGGCGCCGGATTTGAAATCCGCATTTCAAGTTTCCCCAATTAGCACGGCATTGCTAACTACATTGAGACTAAATAAAGTGATTATGTTTTTTTACTAAAAAGAACTGAATCACGAATGATCACCATACAGTTAATAAACATCAAGATGCTAAGACACCTGGCCTGCAGTTATTGCCTACCTTGGCTTCAGGGACTGGGGGCTGAGACGAGTCCCCGCCAGTCCCCCAAAGAGAGGATGAAGAGGGTGGAGACCATCCGAGAGAGAGCGAGGAGAGAGTGCTCCACCAAAAATTTGGCTGTACATTGAAGTGAACGTTTAATTTCAGGTTTAGGTTTACATTTACATTTACTTTGAATATTATCAGCATTTCACAACTGCATTTAACTTTTTACTGCTGAAGGCGGATTTACTAAATCTGGTGGGTTCTTATTTCCTCAGAATCAGTGAAATATCTGTGCTCGTTGAGGATTTACGTATAAGGTGACACAATTTGAAGCAATCAGAGTGTATTACGGTTATTCACATTTATCAGTGGCGTTGTGAAGATCTGGGGGGAAATGGAGTTATCGCAGAGCGAGGTGCCTCGTGGTTTAATTTCTTATCACGGTTCAGAACGATTTATTTTTCACTGCTATGAAAACGTAATTCACGCTACAGTAGTTTCTTCCCCGTAGAAGGGAATAAATCAGAATCAAATGTTTGCCTTTCAGAAGGTTTAGTCGTGATGTTGAAGGGGAAAAAAAAGGAAAAGAAAGAAAAGGACGAAAAAGAAAAGAAAACGAAAATAATGCGAACGTTATAGAGGAAAGGAAAATAAAACATGAAAAAATGACAATAAGGTGAAATGTAGGTTAGAGTAAATGCAACAAAGGAAAGGAAGATAAACATGAAAAAAGAAAATGAGGTGAAATGTAGGTTATAATAAATGCAACAAAGGAAGGAAGATAAAACATGAAAAAAATGACAATAAGGTGAAATGTAGGTTAGAGTAAATGCAACAAAGGAAAGGAAGATAAACATGAAAAAAGAAAATGAGGTGAAACGTAGGTTATAATAAATGCAACAAAGGAAGGAAGATAAAACATGAAAAAAATGACAATAAGGTGAAATGTAGAGTAGAATAAATGGAACAAAGAAAAGGAAGATAAACATGAAAAAATGAAAATAAGGTGAAATGTAGGTTAGCAGAAAACAAATAGTGAAAAGCGAAACATGAAATCAAATAAAATGAAACAAAAAAAAGACAGAGTACAGAAAAATGCAAGTCGAAAATACAGCGCTAAATCAAAATGAGAACGAACATTCAAATGAACTTATTGTTATGTCTTTTCGGTATCAAAACACTATGACTGTGTTCAATGACTATTCAACCATTAGCCACTTGACGATTCCGGGGTAGGGTGGGACACCCTGCATAAACACCCCCCCCCCCCTCCCCCCCTCCCCCCCCGTCTTTAAACAAAATATAATGTTACCGTATCCTCGACAACATCAGAGTCTGTGTCGGCAGTCGGCGCGCTAAACAGTCGGTTGGCCGCCATCAGACGAAGGCTTTCCTCTGCCATCAGTTTCTTGAGCTTCTTGGAACTTAACCAACCTACTCCATCACCGTTCATGACGCTGCGCAGAACGTCCTTCAGAAAATTTTGGTTTTCACTGAGGAAAAATAAGCACCACCAAGTTATTATTTAAATGGAGATGGTGAAGGCGATGGTGGTGGTGGTAATGGTGATTATGATAGTGATGATGATGGTAATGATAATGATGATGGTGATGATGGTGATGGTGATGGTAATAGTATGGTGATGATGATAGTGATGGTGATGATGATGGTAATGATAATGATGATGGTAATGATAATGATGATGGTAATGATAATGATGATGGTAATGATAATGATGATGGTAATGATAATGATGATGGTGATGATGGTGATAATGATGATGGTGATGGTAATAGTATGGTGATGATGATAGTGATGATGATGGTAATGATAATGATGATGGTAATGATAATGATGATGGTAATGATAATGATGATGGTAATGATAATGATAATGATGATGGTAATGATAATGATGATGGTAATGATAATGATGATGGTAATGATAATGATAATGATGATGGTGATGATGGTGATGGTAGTGGTATAATGATTGTGATGCTGATCATGAACGTGATCATGCTTATAACGGTGACTGGAAGTATTACTTTCATATCTTAATATGTTCGTAACGTAACTTCCGTGTCCATACATACCTCTTCGGGAGATGAAGAAAGCATTTGTTAATTACTACCGTCTGGTAAAAGTGCGTTAAACAGAGGAAGCGCCAGTACCGTACATGATTTTAAGAAGCAGTTTCAAACAGCACGCGTCCCAGGGCACACAATTTTGAGACAGTTACCCTTGAAGGCGGTTTTAGTTCAGTGAATTTCATCCCCTCCCCTCCCCTCCCCTCCTCTTCCTCTCCCCTCCCCCCTCTTACATTTGGATTGCTTTCTCCGCTGACACGTGACGACCACTGGCCGACATCCTTGAAGTTGGCTTATCCTCAAATACAGTTTTCTGGCGCATTCCTAGCAATACAAGGGAAGCTGTCGTTAGAACAAGGACACTTTGATTGAGCTCAAATTGGACGCCACATCTGCACTGTTTCTACACCAGATGCGAGTCGAAATAAGCTAAACCTCATCATCGCAGCCTTCCCTAAACAAAATGATTTGTGCACTGGGTATTGAAAGGAGATGAGTTTGCCTTTGATTGCTCCTTGGGGTTAAAGAACCAAATCAACAAAGTGAAAACACGGACAAACATACAAGTCACAAAAAAAAATAGACTTTCAACCATGCCGAAGCCAAAACAATTACTGTACATTGCTAACCAGAAATCGCACGAAAACAATGCGTATATTTCTTAGTAATATGTATCGCTAACAATAAGATGTTCCTTTACCTGGAAAGGGGAGAAAAGATTTGTCCTCTGGCGCAGCAGCCTTGTTAACATTGTTAGTCACTTTGGACGCGTGTCCATTCAATGCCGCCTTCTGTTCGCTCTCCTGCCACGCGTTCTTGGCCACATTGATGATGGTAGTCTTCTTGAAGCTGTTGAACAGCCCTACAGAAAGGAGGAATCACATTCACAATCATCACCATCATCGTTCTCATTATCACCATCAACATTATCGTCGTCACTATCGTCGTCAACATCATCGTCATCATCATCATCGTCACCACTGTCATCATCACTGTCATCATCTTCACCACCATCATCACCATCACCATCATCATCATCACCATCATCATTATTACCATCGCTTCCGTCATCCCCATAGTCATCATTATCATAGCCATCACCCTCATCATCACCATACTGTCCCCGTCATAAATAATGTGATGTGGAATGGCATGGTTACAAGGCAGTAGGGTCATTTCTGGTCAAACGTGTCCCGTGTATAAACGTGGGGCAACACTGAAGGTCAAGGGGAAGGGGTACCAAGAAAGCTCGAAATTGTGTTCCGCCTGCTTACTGATGCTCCGGAGAACATTTGACCAGGATTGTCGGAGTTGAGGAATGCTGTGACTGTATAGTGGTAAAGTGTGCGAGTGTTTAGAGAAGCTGTACCCACCCACAACAGCGCCAGTGTTCATGTTGTTAAAGAGACTTCCTTGGCCGTCTGAGCTTGTGTTCGACGAGTTTTCAGACACGAACGTTTGTTCACTGTCGTCCGTGTCGGACGCTTGACCAACTTTTTTCTTGCCCAACTCAGGAGTTGGCGGGTTCGACACCGAGTGCATGAAGTCGTCTGTGCCATCCGAGCGAGCGGAGTAAGAGTCGCCGCTGCTCGTTGAGTCGCTTAAAGTCGATCTGCCCGATTCCGAACCGGCGGTCCTACAAGAGATCATACGAGGGGAGTGAGTGAGTGTGTCACTCAGCGAAACGATTAACTACATCACGTAAACAAAACCTGACACGGACAACCTCTTAAACAAGGCTGCGTCTGCAGGAAGCTGTTCGGTTTAGATGTGTTTTGTTTATATCACCTCTCGTCTACACGAAAACGATCAAACTCGGCGATAAAAATGCATCGAATCGAAAATTTAGAACCAAAACGTGGATCGTTCTCAAAACGCTCCGAGTGAAAAACGGGAAGTGCAAAGGCATCCGTGTGAATATAGCCCAAGAGATTCATGAATAGTCCGGTTTTGCGGCTGGTGAAAATCAAGTCTACCGTTCAACTCACCTAACTGGAATGCCATTTTCAGGTCGTACCCGGGCGTTGTCTTGTCCATGCAGGAAATGACCAAAGGGAACAGAGATGGGGTTGGGTCCCGGAAAAGACGCCTGTACATCGGGAAACGGCGAGGACGCCCTAACTGGAGCAAAGGGAGGCACTTGAGAGGCAGTGGGCGTTGCGCCATTAATTTCTCCACTGATCATCTGCATGACAACATCGCTGACCGAGCTGTAACACGAACTGCTGTCGTCATCATCGTCGTTGTTCGGCGTCATTTCGTCTTCGTCGAAGATCAAGCTCGGCTCGTAATCCACGTCAACCCACGGTTCTTTGTAGATTCGCGAGTCCTTGTCGTACACCTGGTAGCTGATGGCCTCCAGGTTATCGCTGAACCACTTCGACTTGTCGCCGATTACTTGCGGGTCACAGATACCTGGGTAGCAAGAGAAGGAATCTTTACACTCAACTAATCTAGAAAAACCCCTCTTTTTGTTTTGTTTCCATTATCAATCCTTTGCCCGGTATTTTACAGCACACGTACCTTTTAGAATCTTTGCGTACGCCGTATTGGAGGGGAAAACCAACCACTCGCCAAAGTACTCAAGGGACTGCAATCAATGGGAATTAAAGGTTGTGATAATTAGGAGCATCACGTGGCAGTAAAATGTAGAATGTATCAACCCCGAGGTTGACACACGGGGGGTAACTCCCATATAGGAAAGGACAGCGATGCACGTAGTACCTCTTAAGAGTCAAAATCACGGGTTTTGGTACCGCTTAGGGTGCTCAACATCAAACGCTGACGTTTTTATGTGACGCGGTACCGTTTAGGGGTCGGGTGTCAGTCGAATGAACTTTTTTGTTTGAAAACAGCAAGAGATAAAGTGTCCCCACCCCCCGCCCCCCGGGACACGACTATACGCCGAACGCCGAACGCCGTGAAAAAGAAAAGAAAAAAAAAAAAAAAAAAAAAAAACATTTTGTCGTAACGTCCCGAGCGTTAGCCATAATCAGTCATAAACTTGTATATGGCCTAAAACTTAAATCCAAAGCGGATCCAGAATCAAAGCAACATGAGTCTTCTTTACACACACACCTGAGACTCAGCTAATGCCATTACAAATTGAGAAAGTTTCGGCCGTGATTTCATGAACGAGCCCTTCTGTAAGGCAACCACGGGGCGCGAGTACAGCCGTAGTATGCGCGTGTGCTTTCGTATATCTCCCAGCAAGTTTGCTGACATGAAAAAGTTGACCATGGCGACTCTGACTGCAATGTCCACACTGTCCACATCGTTCCCATAGATATACTGCACCCTGGTACTGTCCAAGTCACTGTCTTCCTCGCTTGGCAGTGTCAGGTCATATGCATCCGTTAGAGAAGAACTGTCCAGGTTATCGATTGACTGGGATGGTCCACTTAGGGCTTGCAGGGCCTGTGGGAAAATTTTCATAAATATATTCATAAATTCATTCCCCTTTGAGTATGTGGTTAATTTTGGAATTGGGAAAAGAGAAAATGTTCTTATATTAAAGAAACATTTTATCAACGGTTTGTAGCTCGATCCTAGACATTCCACTTACCTGTTTGAGGTTTCTCAAAAGCAATGGTCCGGCTGGCTCTGGAAGATCTGGAAGTTCATCTGCTGATAAGGGAACTGTGATCTGGGAAACAAAATAAAATGTTGAGGGCCTTGCACACAAAACGCCACTGATCAATAACTGTCACTACACCCTCTGCCAGCTCTATACTAGAACTTCAACACACAATCACACACACACACACACACACACACACACACACACTTAACTCCATTACTCAACAAATGGTAGATGCAGTAATGGAAGTAAAAGATAATAGAATTGTTTCTGATATCTTTCTGCTACAGTTTATATATTACATTGACCAGTCTTATGCAGTACAAACCATTCTTTATTCAGTGAAACATATTTACAGTATAAGTATTCAAAATACTAATATATTTATTTATGTATGACGTCTTTTATTCTTATTTATTCATTTTATCTACCACTATTGACTAATATTTTATATCCTTTTACAGGAATGTTTTAAACTGTTAGACTATCCATTGTCTCTTGTATGTGGCCTTAAAATCTCCAAGGGATTTTTGCTTTTTGAGCTGACCATTACAAATGTTTATGCTACCACATTATTCCAAAGTTGCTGTCAGCATTCTTCCTGTAAGATTACTGCTTAAAGTAAATATATATTTGTATTTAGAGAGCTGTAGTCATGAAGAAATCACTGAAGCAGGAAGTAAATCTGACTTATGCTGATGGAAAAAAGTACAATGATTATTATTATTACTTTTACTATTGTAAGTATTATTATTATTATTATTATTATTACTATTATTATTATTATTATTATTATTATTAAATTATCATCATTATTATACAGTATTTTTACTCTTATGTTACTGATTAGGTCAGACATTTCAAGCTCATCCACAGGCTCCCTCCCACTGAAGGAGGAGGGAGCCTGCAGAGGAGCTTGAAAAGTCTGAAATCAGGCTAGAGGTTGCAGGATCCATAAAAAAAGCCAAAATCTGCCTCGCTCAACATTTAATTTGGTTTATTTAACAGCACTTTTGATTGGATCTTTGAAAGTTCAATTATCATAAGCTGCTGCTAACCTTTGTATTCCTGCCAGTAAAATGAGGGGGATCTTGGGAACGCTTGAAGACTGCTAGCTCAGACAAGCGAACTAAACCCTAAAACAACATGCATAACCACTAATTACTAACTGTATCCAAACACCAGGATGTATCCCCTTTTCAGCCTGAGTTTGCAACAAAATTCTCCCAAACAATCAAGAAGAAAAGAAGTGAGTAGCGAGAAGTTGTTTTTAAATTGACCATCTGTCTGAGCAAGTCATGAAATGCCACATTCTCCTGCACAGTTCTACAATCTGGCAATATAGTTTTATTCCACCTTACAATACATATTCCAGGCTTGTGATTAATGTACTCTAAAATTATGCTAAATATAGACAAAATATAGACACACAGTAGATGCTTGATCTATTATTGCACTGCACTGTGCTAAAAACACAATAAATCATGCCTAAAAGAAGCTACAATAGGCAGCTGCCCACACTATCATAGTTACTCATGTAAAGAGTGTAATAAACAAAATTAGTATTATTTATAATATTATAGGTAAAAGAATATAATAAATAACTATATACTCAGAAAAAATGATTTACATGTAATTGTGTCAAATATGTAACATACAGTATATTATTAGGTAGTAATATTCCTCCAACCATTAAAGAAAAATGTGTGACAAATATAGTGAGGACAAATATATTTCCCAATCAGATTTCACCTTAGAAAGCTTATCAAACAAGACTGTTCAACCCATATTTTATATAATCAATAAATATTATTATTATTATATTAGGTCTGAGGTCAGTGTATTTGCATAGACTAACCTCAAACCTAATTGAACCATCAATTCTCACCAAATTTTCTTCTTGTATAGTTGGGAGAATTAACACGATGAATGTGGGAGTAAGAGGGTAAAATGGGGCTATGTATAACTAACCTTGTTTGAGTCCAGGTCCACTACCCACACATCTGACGGCATCTGGAAAGACTCGCACTTATAACGGAAGAAACTTGCTGGAACTCCAATCACATAGGGTGTTGGGGCCAAGAGCAGCTGCTCTGCATTGTTCATGCACGTTGGTAGTAACGGAATAACAGGAAACATGTACTCCAATGGGTAGAGTAACGATGTCAGAGCCATTACACTCATTGTTAGAGCATTGTAGTCACGTGATTGGACAACGACCTGGGAAAAAGAGGCAAAACTTGTTGGTAACAGTAACTCCAACAGTTTTAATATCACATGACTTGTGCTTGTTGGTACTGTACTTACATGTACGTCAAATCATGTAATAGTTACTAGGCAACAACAAGTTATCAACAACAACAACAACAAAAACAAAAACAACAACAAAGATAAGAAGCTTACTAACATGCTGCCTGGTAATTTTCTTTCAGATTTTGTTTTTAAAAATGTTAAATTCTATATATTACTGTTCTTATACGGTTACCTAACAACAAACAATCTGATATACCTCCGGCAATCAGGTTTTCGAAAACGACACAGCACAGAAACAGCCCTTATTCAAATCATCGACGAGTTTCTGTTGAACCTCGACCAGAACCGAGTAAGTGGCGTAGTCATGGTGGACTATTGCAAGGCGTTCGATATGGTTGACCACAATATTCTTTTGGACAAATTGGAGATATATGGGACCAACAGTAAATCGCTGCAATGGTTCAAGTCCTACCTAACTGACAGAAGCCAGCTCGTAACGTTAGCTGGTACCGACTCAGACAGAGCAAGCGTTAAACACGGAGTACCACAGGGTAGCATCCTTGGCCCTCTGTTGTTTCTGGTGTACATAAATGATCTGCCCTTACACGTCAGCTCTGCAAAGTTGGACCTATTTGCTGATGATACAACCGTTACTTCGTCTGCGGCTCACAACGATGCCATAAAACTGCAGGAATCTCTGAACACAGCCCTCACTGAGTTATCGGACTGGGCAGTTGCAAACAAGCTGCCTCTCAATGAAAAGAAGACTAAGGCCCTAATGATAACCGGAAAACGGCTGTCCACCAAACTAAACTATACCCCGGTACTAACAATGAATGGAAAACAACTGTCCAGTGTTCCAAATGCAAAGCTTCTTGGACTTGAAATCGACGAAAAACTCACATTTGTAGCTCACGTAGATAACCTCTGCAAAAAGCTTTCTCAGCGCATAGGGGTATTAAGGAAAGTCAGAGCCTTTCTTCCTTTACAGCAGAGGATTCTATATTATGATAGTATGATTAGGCCTGTTATGACCTATGTAAGTGCTATCTGGACATGCTGTGACCAGGAAAGCCTAGGGCGAGTACTGAAACTGCAGAAGCATGCGGCAAGAATAATTCTAAACACTTCTAATCAAGCCCCGTCAGTAGAATTATTCAATAGGTTGAAGTAGTTGCCATTTTATGAGGAAGCTAAGTTAGCCAAGTGTTTCTTAGTATTTAAGCGACTTAAAGGTGAAGTTCCCTCTTATATCACCAACTTACTTAAGCTCAATAGTGACCTACACTCTCGCAAGACCAGATATTCCAATTTTAATTTAGTTTGCCCCAGATTTAAGTATGAATCTGACGGAGGCAGATCGTTTGGTGTATCCGCCTGTCGGCTGTGGAACTCCTTGCCATTGGCGCTGCGTGAAATTGAGTCGTTTACTGTTTTTAAACAATCTTTGTGGAACTATTTTTTTAATCAACAGCAATTTTTGAACCATTTCATAGTGTAGCTTTTTATTAGTATGTTATCCGTGTAGATAGATGTAGTTTTTATCCATTGACCTTGTTAATACCTTTACTTTAAGCTTAGATTTTTTAAAGAATTGTTTAGTATATGTATGTAGAGGGCCACACGTTTATTAGCTCTGCTATTATGTGCTACCCTCGTTAAATAAAGACATTACTTACTTACTTACTTACTAATTATGTTTGGTTATCCAAATGAGTTATCACATGCATACCAAGCTCTGAGCACAAACAAATTATTAAAACACAAATAGTTGCTCTACAAGGAGGTCGAAATAATATTTAAAATTTTCCATTGCACGAACAATGAAAACCAAACGCAAAATTGCCACGCTACAACTATATTCTAATGGTAACTTGTGGGGTATTGCAAAATCTGAAACATTTTTCTACAGGAAACATATTTTTGATTGGCCATAACTATTTGAGACAATCCATACTTTGTCTGTTATTTATAAAATATCATTAACAGTATTCCCTGTAGTCATTTTGAACCAAATTTTGTGCAGAGTCACAACAACCCCGTGCCATAACGTTCACTAAAAAATTTAAGTCCATCCAACTAAATTAAACATATATTCAAATTGAAACTGTGCCACTAATGTAAGGTGTCAAAAACCACACTGTAAGATGTGCCTATTTATAACTGTTTCACTTCTGCAAGTACTATTTTAATCTGTAATATAATTAGACCATACTGTACATCATATTCAACAATATCAAATTTGTTGACTATTATTTAAAAATATCTTACAGAAAACCAAAAAGAAAAATGCTTAACTACTACATACATTATTCATACCATTAATTTATTATTTTATTGATTTTCTGGTATTTTCTGGGAACAATGAGATCCCAAAAAGCCAAAGGGGGCTTTACAATTTGGTAACAATGATTTTTATGTAAATCATGCTTTTCTCTCTCTCCCTCGTTTTCTTGCTTTAATATTTGAATAAGAAAATTACGGCTACAATATTGTTTGTAGTATATCAACTGAATGAATTAATCTACAAAAACACATGAAACCAGCTGCTCCGATCGAATTATGCTGTTAAACTTTGCCTTTCCTGTTTCTACTAAGATACAAACTACCCTTAAAAACCATCTTGCCTTGCGTAAAAAAACACGCAACTAAATAAAAATTTAAAATAACAGAACATGCACAACGTGTTTATTATTTATTTAAAGTTTCTGGGGGAAATTCTGCTTGATCGCCTCGATCGCAGTCATATTAAACATTTTGACTATAAACGTCTCATCTAGCACGAAACACAGTAAAAGCTCGATCAGAAAAAAACACAAATGACAACTCAACAAAAATCATACGCACTTACCTTATGTTCAAGAAGAATACAAGTTAGGACTTTTAAACATGTCTCCACACCAAGCAACTCCAGAGGAATATGCACTGGAAAGTCTATGAGTGGGAAGCGATGTGATTCTGGCATTGCGAATGTTAATGAAGGATATGAACTTGGACTTAGAATCTCAACTTCGACTCTCGTCTTGCCCGCAACCGGGGCAGGAGCGAGTAATAAACGCTGAATCCACGTTTCCACCTCCGCCATGTCTTCGGCGAGGGGGCTCGTTTTCTGGTCTTCCGTACATGTAAAGACAGACCAGCTGTTCAAACCAGGGACCAGGTTATCGTTTTTGTCGTAGCTAGCTTCACCGACCCTTGAATCGATCATTCTTCTCAAGAAAAATAGGCACTCCCTGAACGTCGAAAAAAATGGGTGATGTGATACGATGCAAATCGACGTCAAAGTCATGCACATATCTCGTCTATTCCGCATACCTTTCGATCGTTTTCTCTTTGCTGGGCCGTCTTTCGCCTCGGTGCCTTCCTTATTAAGAAAGTTCGTACAAGGCCGATAGACGTTCACGCAAATCCCATACCGAACTTGGCCTGAATCCTTTTCGGTGAGTGTAAACACGAATGAATTTGCTTCGCGGAGTGAAAATTTCTTCGACACAGTGTTGCAGCCTTCTGGTTGACAAAAGAAAACCACATCAGCGGGCAGAATGAAGTCTTCGTGGTCTTTCTGTGGAAACCGGCGAAGCAACTCCGGCGTTTCAATGGAGTCGAGTGTTGGTTTCCGAACGCCGACAAAAACGACATAGTCGACGAGTCGCTTCTGAGAGAATTGGGCGCCCAAACCCGTCATGTTAGCTTCGCTATGGCGATAAATTGGAGGGGAAGCTCATAAAGTCTCTGGAAAACATCACTAAGCAGCAACAATGAGCACACAAGTCTTCACACAGGAACTAGCCCGTACTTGCAAAGCGTGAACTTGGTAAACACGATATCGTCCACTCAACACGCGTGTGACCGCGATAAGCAAATGACGTCACGTGCTAACATCTTTCTTTTTCACAATTTCTGTTTATATTTTAATAGTCACTTTCTTTTATAACGCCTTTCTTTCCCTTAATTGCCGCAATATTTTCTTTCGTGATCAGTAAATTGCTGCATAATGGGATATGTGGCATTACTTCCAGTAGGACAAGCATAATCTAACAACAAAGGCTGTCTTCATATGGAAAACTCGAGTAGCGGCCCAAAAAAAGACTTTACAGTCGGTCTGTTATGGTTTAATCGTGTTTCAAGGGCAACAGTTGTCTTGTTTTATTTGAGTTTCGCGTTTTATTTACTCTTTTCTTTCTCTGATCGCACAATATCGTGTATTGAAGCTAGAATCAAACTGGCAGATACGTCACTCCAATTTAAAATTCAAACATTTTGAATTTCATGCCGTGGCAGAAAGTCAATCAGAATCAGAATTTTTGTCCCTTATTGAAACTGTACGTTGGTGTTACAAATCTTTGGGAAATTTTCTTCGTTATTATTAGTATTTAATACTTAAAACCGTTTGGCCCAATTCACAAAGCTCGGGGGGGGGGGGGGGGGAGGGGGGGTTGAGTGCACGCTTTATGGTGGTCAGCTGACGATCCTTTCATATATCATTACTGACTATATTTCGGAATACGTGTGAAGATTGTCAATTCTATTCTACAACTTTTCATTGCAGCCTTTTACATTTATTTATAGCCTGTGCAGAAAAATTGGGGCACCAGATATATCACTCAGTATTGACAGAACCGGCTGTCTGCTCTCCAATTGAAAAAAACGTCAAAGCAATATTCTAGCAGAAAAATCAATATTTCATTACGAAAGTTAGCAAACTTAAATAACATAAAAAGTTGGTTGGTATGATTAGAATTACTGTGCCGGTTGCAGGTCTCTTGTAAAATGGAAAAATTGGTGTCGTCACTAACCAGTTTCGCCACTGACTGTATGAAAAATTAGTATTTGTGAAACTTTACTCAGTGTGGCAACTTTATCAAAGATGCATGCAAGAAATGCAGTTCACATAAAGAAACACTTGATCAGCCATATCATTAAATTAAAATGGCCACATCGAGAACTTTCGTTCGAGTGCAGTCACACCTCATTTCAGGTGTTTCAATTGGCACTGAATGGTTAGCCCAACCTTAGTTGAAGGATTGCCTTCAGTTAAGATGGCAGTAAATTAAGTAGAATAAAAGCGACTCAAATGGATTTTGTTCCAATCACTGTAAGATACCGTTTTTTGGTAGATGGAGGAGACCGCTGGCTAAGATAACGTGCACGGTACAGTGTTATTGTACCTACAATATTTGAACGCTAGGCTGGCTGCCGCGCGAGTTTATTAGAATAGTATCAAGTACGTTTTGTTACGACAATGGCAACTGACAAATACACAGGCAGTAAAGAATGAAAACTTCAGTATTTATTTCCGAAACTGTGAGTTGGCAAGCTGTATTTTAATTTGTATTAACGATTGCAAAATAAATGATGACACTAGTGAAAAAAAGTTCAAACCACCTGTTAAAAGCTTGAGCATGCACGGCTTGGAAGCTTGAGTGGGCACACCTGCAGTACTGAAGAGCTGTGTGCAGTTGAGGACGACAAGGGGTCGCCGGCCCAAGAAATTAAACTAAAAACGCTAATTCTGGAATGCCTTTCGTTTCATCGCTAGGGGCGCATTTAATAACAATCTGTATAGTTTCGAATAACTGGTGGGTAATGTTTGTTGGTTCAGGGATGAATTGATTGCACATGTAAGGCAGAAACTGTTTGGATTGCCAAGGCAACTACGGTCACAACAATCAAAGCGAACAGCCACAGAACAAACGGCCACTTCGGGCTGTTTATAGCTGTTCTTATTTTTAGCTTAAACAAACGGCGCAGATATTAACTTACCCCTACAAGTACGGAAGCCGCTGAAGATGATAATTAAAACAAAATTATATTGTGGAGCTGCTGTGGAAAGGCTGTGCATGTCCAGTGGCACTTAAAACGGAATTTTCTCGATCGAAATGTTCATAATAATATTTGGCAGGTATTGTTCACATCTGGCTTGCTTTAGTGTTTCCAGGAGGGTGGGGCCGTTATTCCGTTTTCAATCCCGGGTGGGGCACACTCCTACCCAAAATTCTTAGTAGAACAGCCTTCCGCCATTTTTGCTTGACAAGCAAAAGGGACTGGGTCCAAAGACTGGGTTCCAACATGGCGGCCAAATCTCCAAAAAACCGATTGCTGCTACTTCGCCAAAATTAAACCTAGACAATCCAAAATTAGCATGTGGACTAATTTAGGCGTGCTCTTTTCAGTTCTGGAGTTTAAAAGGTGCAATCTCATATTTTGGAGGGTGCTGCGGTCGCGTGACGCGTGGTTGCAAGTCAAGAAAGGTAGTTTATTGTTTATGTATTCCGTGAAAGAATTGATAGCCAGCTTTACGTACTCAAGAGGTCTTGAAATTTCGTACGCCTCAGAAGAGGCCCCTCAGTGTGATGTAGTTGCTAGTTTAATCTCAGAAAATTCAGCACCGGTTTCTCCACCCGGCACGGAAACACAACAAGCTTACTCAAACAAAAACAGACAACACAGTCTAATTTAGAACGATACGTTCTCAAATAATATAAAAATGCCGTCGATATATCACTGATCAAACCGTACAACTTGTGATACATTAAGAAAGCAGTACATAATTTCTTGTGTGTGACCGCAACTAGAGAATACTGTTTATTAAATATGGTCCTAAAAGAAGTGTTTAACCGCCTGCAGAGAAATGAAGAAAATTAAATCGTAGCAGAGCCACGATTGCTTACCTATTTATCATTACAATGTTGCTCGCAAGACGGAATTGCTCTGGCATCGGCAAATTTCACGGTGAAGTCTAGCGAACGCTCACGGGATTCACTAAACGAGATTTCTCATGAGATAAATGAAGAGAAGGCAATGTAATATAGTGTTAGTGCAGAATAGTGTCACCCGGATAGTTAACAATTATCCTACTCGGGCTTGCCGAATATGGATTGATAATTATAAAATATCTATGATACTACGCGCGCCCTGATTGGCTAAATAACCGTGTTAGATGACAGTATATTACACGCTGACGCGATACGCGATGTTTTTTACTTGGCTAATTATTTTATAAAAGAAATATATAACGTGTTCCCGTGTAATATAGCCTCATCTAAACACTTGGGAAGTTGCGAGAACACTCGAGTAGCGCCGGAAACCACTCGGCGGCCTCGTGGTTTCCTTACGCTACTCTCGTGTTCTCCCAATTTCCCAAGTGTTTAGATGAGGCTATATTACACGGTGACGCCGTTATATATTTCTTAAACAACCAACGAGGTATCAATCCATATTCGGCAAGCCCGAGTAGGATAATTGTTTTATTAAAAACTGGACCACAAAATTACAAAATACTCTCCAAAATTATTTTATTTGACGCAAAAAAGACCGGAAGACGACTCAACTTCCGCTCCAAAAATACAATGATCACATGATTACGCGCGCAACTATGACAACGTCTTTGCGAACGGGCTAATAGCTGAATGAATGATAATCGAGTGGAGAACACATTACCATGGATTTACACCGCACAAACACTCTCAGAAGGAGTTTTCAAAAATATCTTAAGTTGATGTACCAAAATTATTGAAAACTTGGACGTTGGTACAGTTGTAAACATCGCATTGCGGAGGGAATCGCTTTCTTTGTTCGCCATGTGCGACGTTTGTGATGCTGCTTGAAACTGACAACTGGCTGTGCTGAACGAGAACTGAAGCTGGAGATGCTTGAACATCAGCAAGGAATATTGAAGAAGAAAACTATATTTGCTTCTGTGAGGGCAGAGTCGGTGGTGATGGAAAACTAGAGAGCTTAAGCACCAGACGTTTTTGATATCACGGATCGGACGTCAAAATACCGAGGAAGACTGGATCGACAGCGGCGTTTTTGGCGCGAAATTTTTTACTTAAGCGGCGCGCCCGCGCCACCGCGAACGTGATATTTAAAAATTTTGTTCAGTCATTGTTCCCGACTTTATTTTGCAACATGCCGCATTTAAAAGATGTTAGAAACGCACTTTTGATTGCTCACAACAGAGGTTTATTATCGGATGCAGCGCTGTTGCTGTTATTGGAAGAGAATTCGTCCAAAAACCCAGAATTTTCGTACGAAAAGTACGAAAGGTTTAATATCGAGCGTGTTGAAGAAGCGGAGTGCAAGGCCGAGTTTAGAGTTGAAAAAAAAAGACCTACCACAGCTTGCTGATGCGCTTCAGCTACCGGAAACTTTCCACTGTCATCAACGGACCACCGCAGACAAGTTGGAAGGACTATGTATTTTATTGAGACGAATGTCATTTCCTTGCCGGTATAGCGATATGATACCGAGATTTGGCCGACCTGTACCGGAAATCAGCATGATAACAAACGAAGTAATGCAATACATCTACGATGTGCATGGACACAAACTGTCTCAGTGGAATGCTGACATACTAAGCCCACATTGTCTCGACATCTACACGGATGCTATATCCGGCGAATAAAGGGGCAGCCCTAGAAAATTGCTTTGGCTTTATAGACGGGACAGTTCGCCCAATATGTAGACCCTCACAAAACCAAAGAACAGTCTTCAATGGCCACAAGAGAGTGCACTCTTTGAAGTTTCAGTCCGTGACACTACCAAATGGTCTCATAGCTAACCTGTTTGGCCCAGTCGGTTAGTGATGGATCTTTTTCTTCTTGATGTTTTATGACACCTTTGCCCCTAGCCTTTTGAACTTAGGTTTTTTAACCTACCCTTCCTATTCTCCTGTTAGGAGTTTTGAATACATGTTTAATTCTCAGTTTTTCTTTTAGAAGGGAGAAGGCATGATGCAGGAATTCTTGCTGACTCCAACCTGCTTCACAGTTTGGAACAGCATGCATACAACACAAATGGTAATCCAGTCTGCCTTTATGGAGACCCAGCATACTCTCTAAGAGTGCACCTTCAGGTTCCATTTAGACATAATGGTCTAACACCTGCAATGGAAGCATTCAATATATCAATGAGCTCTTTGAGGGAATCAGTGGAGTGGACATTTGGAGATGTTGTAAGGTCATTTAAAGCCCTGGATTTCAAAACGAATCTTAAAATAGGTTTAAGCTCTGTAGGCAAAATGTACTTAGTTTGTGCACTGATTCAAAATGCAATTACATGTTTATATGGGAATCAAACTTCAAAATTCTTTGAACTTGAACCACCAGCACTGCATGAGTACTTTAGATAAGTTAAATCACCAACTACAGCTGTAAATATACTGCATAAAAAGAGTACAACTGTAAATATACAATGTGGAAAACTTTAAATTATTTTATTTTTGATTGTAAATGCAAATTTCAGCTAAGGCTGTTTATAGCTACAAAATGTCAATTTTATGAGCCTTCCAAGTCAATAAATTGAAGAAGTCACAAAGTACTGGTTGGTAACCACCTGATAAATTTGAAAATTCATGCTTATTGTATCTTTTAAATAAGTATCAATCCTTTTTGTTGAGTTGCTGAATCACAGCCATCATAAGTTGACTTTGCTGCTGCATAAGGGCTTGAAATTGCTGTTGTTGTTGTTGCTGCTGCTGCTGCTGTTGATGTTGTTGCTGCTGTTGTTGTTGCTGTTGCTGCTGAATCAAAAGCATCATATTTTCATGTCTTTGCTTCTCTATTTCCTGCTGACGTTCCTTCATTTTTAGTTCTTGCTCTCTCATCATCATTTCCAGAGTATTTTGTTCCCTCAAATATTCTAGGGTGTCCCTCCCTGAATTTCTGCTTTTCTTCTTCTCACTTTTATCATTGTCTTCTTCTCCTCTTTTCCTCTTCTGGCTTTCTCCAAAAGTTTCCATGGCAATTCTTCTAATTTCCAGAGCACTTTCTTTGTCCCTTTCTGATTTGGAGGAGTTGATTTCACCTAAGATTACAAGTATTGAAGCTGTTCAATGGGTATAACTATATTTTCTCCCTGTGTCTTAGCAAATATGTCAAATTTCATCAGTCATCAAGTATTATAGAATCTGGAAAATCATTACCATTTACAATGAGCTTGCTCAATTTTGAGAACTAAAAGCTGCTGATTTAAATGTTCACATAGCATGAAATTATCAGTAACACAACAGCGAATTTGGTAGAACTCGAAATTCATACAAATAGGTATCTTTGCATTGACTGTAAGTACTACTTTTGAAGTATTTCAAAATAATGTTATTTTAATGCTGCAAGCTCTTGTAAAATACAAACTCATGCAACTGCCACAATTTGTTTTGGATGTTTGGATTTGGGACATTTGTTATGCGTATACCAAAATAAACTGATATCCTCACAAAATATTGGGAATCTTGCTGTCAAAATTGAAGCAGTGATCGGAAAAATCGGTATACGAGCCAAACATTCGAGAAAGTTTGTTTACAAATTTCTAAAAGCATTCAAATATATGATCTAATTAAAATTTTCACTTACCATCGTTCTGCCTGAGGCTATCCTCTAGCTTTTCCAGGTCAATGCATTCTTCAATCAGCTGATCGAGTTCTGAATAGGAAGGACTAATTCCACTCGCCTTGGCTTCTCTTCTCATTCTCAGTCGATATTTATCAGTAACCAAAGTGTACCTGTCCTGAACGGATCTTTTAGACATGCAATCTTTAAACAAGGGATCTTTCAACCCGCTCAGCGTTTCGGCTATTGACAGCCATTTTTGGGCTCTGGAGCTTGTTTTCTTCTTGGCTTTGAAAGGATTTTGTACCCTCACCTCCTTCATTAATGCTTTGTCATGTTCGTCTGACCAATCCATGGGCCCACTATTAAAATAGACATAAATAAGAATACAAATCGTGCAGTTTTGTCGGTTGACAAGCATTATTCCAACGTTTCGGCAAAGATCGATTGATCGATAGACCACTGAAAATCTGACAATTACAATCAATCATAACGCGAAATCACGACATAGTTTGCATAATGAAAAGCCGATTTACAAAAAAAGACAAACATCTTTGCGATATCAAGCTTTAAACTAAGCATAAGCGGGTACTTGCGTTTTCCACAAACCGCGGGAAAATTCACTTCAGTCACAAGGCTGCAAATAGCTTGGATTAGAGGCAAAAACGCTGTTTTGACTACTGAAAAACGTTACTTTAGATACATGTACTGTACTTACTGGTTTAATTTGATGTTTGAAGCCATGTCTCAATCGTTCCGCTCTCAAAGCCACTGTCAGAACAGTCAGAACAACACGAACTGCAAACAACTTGGTCTCACGTCCGTGCCTTCTCGTCAAAAACGTCAGCACATGCACATTGATTGCGAAACCCAAGTCGAGGCTTCCGATTGCCGTCCGTGAATCAAGAACGTCTGGTGCTTAAGCTCTCTACTGTTTACATCGCGGAGGCAAACCGAAGTAAGCGATCGATCAATGGCTGCTCTTATCGACTTGAGCGAAGGTGCCGTCTTGTTCCCTTTAATTTGCTGTTGTGTAAAAGCACTTGAGGAATGCTTTTTTTCCTCTTTGCCCGTTCTTTAATTAGTGTTGTAAATTTGTCTCACCCGGGACTTGCAAGCCACTCTCAACATTACTTCTTCGCTCACGCGTTCATTGACCATATTTTTCCACCTATTGGATATGAGCTGATAACCCATGTCCAAGAAACCAATCAAAAGCCTAGAAATCCAATATCCAATGGTCTAGTTTTTAATAATATCCGATATTCCTCTCCTAGCGTCCCAAATGGTTTCACATGTTTGACGACTTCCACATTCTAAGATGGCGAGCAAACAAGCGAAATCACACGAGCATGACGTCATTGTGAACAAATATAACACGTAAACATCACATGATACGTCTGGCATGCGGTGTGGCCGGGTGGTGAAGACGGGCGAAAAGTAGATACGAAGGTCGCTAGTTCGAATCCCGCCGGCGTAAATATCGTACTACAATTTTCTTTCAAATGAATTTTCTTTCCAAGATTTGAATTTGGTACGGCCCACTTTATGGGAAACTGAATGAGTATGGACAATCAGGCAGGATTCTCCACCACACATGGTCGTCAGATTTTGGCATAATTATGAGCCATAAAAAATTGCGCCGTGAGCAGGATTTGAACCTGCGCGGGGAGACCCCATTGGATTTTCAGTCCAACGCCTTAACCACTCGGCCATCACGGCATTAAGGATTAGTTTAACGTCCCACCCATGGACGCGATCATCTAAAACCGTGCTTTCTACACGGCATGGTCTTACCAATTTATTTAAGACCCTGGTTAGAGGTCCGGCTGGGCATTGAACACCTAGCCTCCTGCCTTTCATTCCAGCATGCTAACCACTACACTACACTGGAGGCAGTAAAGAGTATCATAAAAAATAGACTATTTGAGGTAAAGTGATGAGCCGTGTGAGCCTGGGTACGAAATAAAACGCATCTTGTCTCTCGGCCACCCCGGAGACAAACACGAGAGACTGGAGCACCATGCCATGCAGGAATGTATTTTCATTATTTTGTACAAAAGATGGTATATTCAGTGAAAATCTTTGTTCTGGTTAAAATGCGGGATGCGCTTACATAAGATAAACAGGCACCTGAAAGATACATGTGCCTACTGCATTTTTTGTTTTTCTTTACATGAAGAAGTGGCATATGCTACGGGAAGTGAATGAAAGAGCTCCCACCCCTCTTGCATCGCTTTAAAGTTTATAATTCCAAATGTAAACGAAGACCGTACATTAAGACGTATTTGCGTCGCCTTTGTCTTTACGCTAAACTGTTCTATTAGAAATTTAATAAATTTCCACTGGTTTGCCGTAGTGTGGACTCTTATTTACCACGATTTACGTCATCACATGGTCAAAATGTTGTGGACTCACGAGGCGCTTCGCCGAGTGAGTACACAACAAATTTTGACCATGTGATGGCGTAAATCGTCGTAAATAAGAGTCCACACCACGGCAAACCAGTTGAAATTTGTTTTTTACCACAACATCGTTGTATTTCGCTGCAAAACGTGACATGCTGGCGTCAGCATCGTTGTCTGGACTCTTATTTACCACGGTAAATCGACCAATCAGAGAGCGAGAAACTAGTGTGTTGTGGTAAAAAACTATTTTCTGTGCAAACTGCCAAAATTTAAGAATGAGGAAAGTGCACAGCACTCATATTGCAGGAACAGAAGGAAGGATACAATAAAGGCATTTCACATTTATTTGAAAAACTTCACTCAAGCATGGACTGCGCGCGCGCCTGGGAGCAGGGGTCGTCAGTCATAAGAAAGTAAGTACTGCAAATTCTAAAATGCATTTTGTTTTATCACAAGGGTCATTTAATAACCATCGTATTCCGATAGGAATAAAGCTATAGCTGCTGGTGGGTAATATTTTTTATTCAGGGCTGACTTTATTGCACATGTAAGGCAGAAAATGTTTAAATTGTCAAAGCAACTACAGTCAAAACAATCAAAGCGAACAGCCACAGAACAATCGGCCACTTCGGGCTGTTATCTACTCTTATTAATTCAACACACTAAACAAAAGGCGCTGAAAAGATAATAATTAAAACAAAATTGTGGAGCTGTGCATACTAGGCCTTGCATGTCCGGTGGCACTTTAAAAATATTCTTGACAAAGTAATATTCAGAGTAATATTCGGCAGGTATTTTACACCTGGCTTGTGGGGCGTCCTATATATATATATTTAACAAATAAACCAGCTTCAAGCGTGCTCCGTTCAGAAATAAAGCACGCAGCAAGTGACGAGAGCACGAAAGAAGTGTAGGGAGAAACGCGAGCCGAAAGCTTCTGAACGGAGCAAGTTTGAAGCTGGTTTATTTGTTTTATAACATAGAACTTCAAAACTTTCACAATAAAACTGTCTTTATTACAGTTTCGCTTCAATTTTTCAACCAGGCCGTCTGTTCTAAAAAATTAGACAACATCTCACAGTAAAGAACTATATTTCCTGTAGAACTTTGGACTACAAGTACATGAAATCATACAGTCGGCTATAGTGCATAAAATGCAAATTTGAAGGGAATCAACAGATGCTCCAACGGCCGACTCGAAAATTGTGTGAATGAAAACTTACCGATTTCTTGACTCTACCTCGTAGTACAATCATTTGAAGTCTGTCCGAAAATTCTTCAATCATTTTTTTCAGTCACATCGTCGGAAATTCTTTCTCTTGCATCACTACAAACACGTCTGTTCGTCTGTCTTCGCCGTTCATGTTCAGTGATTGCTCACGGCTGATCTTCTTCAACTGATTGATTTGCTCTCTCCTTCCTTGTTGAAGCATTCAACTTCATTCAAACAAACCACTGATGTAATTGTGACTCCCAAATATGCTGTACTTAGGGACAGTGCTTAAACCGAGTCGCTTTCCACGACGCTGACAAGAAACTTGTCGTTCTTCGACATAGATTTTCCCTCTCCGAACTTTTGAAGTGCTTTTTGATGAGGTCACGTTCTTTACCGATTCACGGTGAACCGTACTAGCCGGTGCCTTCTCTTAAAGCCAAATTTTATCTCGAAGTTGGGCATTGGTGACTCCATTCTCGCATTATTTTCTCTTTTTTGCCAGAGGATGACGTAAGCGTGGTTTATAACTTATAAACCACGGATAAGTGTGGTTTATACTCTGGCAAACCACGGTTTGGATATATAGAAATCAAGTGAAAACCAAATATCGCCAAGTGGAGTTATGCTTTAGCTCGTTACGTTACACTATATCCTGCCAGCGCGCCGGAAAGACTATTTTAAACAGCCGACATGACATCAATGACAGAGTTTATACTGCCATAGCTGGTGTTGACGATATATAGTACAGCTTTAGAAAGTTCAGCACTGATTACTCCACCTGTTTTTCGGAGCAAAAAGCAACAAACCGCTTTATGGACGCATGATGGCCAGAGTAGCCGAGAGAAGCTTGGGTACAAAGGTGAGCAGACGAACGTGGAGGCCAGCGGACGCTGCTTTATGTTGCGCAATCGTCAATCCAACATGGCGGATGAACGTAAAGGGAAAGATTTTGCGAAGAAACAGTTGGAAAAGTACGGGTGGAAACAAGGTAAATGACACAGACTGTCGCTATGTGTTGCACATAAGCCCCTTGTCTGTATTATGTTTGTTTTTATGTTATGTTCGTATGTGCAGTATAAAACCGCGGTTCCTTGTGTTATAATTTCACAAGTTGCGTCTCCTCCGATCGTTTTCAGGGAAAGGACTTGGGAAAGAGGAAGATGGAATTTCCAAAGCCATCAAAGTGGGAATAAAGAACGACACAAATGGGGTGAGTTGATTTTCCTTTTAACTCCTAAAACTGCTGGGAACGAAATTGTGGAAAAGCTGGTACAGAATGTGGACACTACTTACAGTTTATGCAAAATTACTGACATCATGGCTAACAAATTGCAAAGAACTTGTGTTAGCAGGCTGGTAGTATACTTCAAGAGGTTGAGATCATTCGTCTCAGGGCCTTACACCTGTAAAAGTTGTTTTCATTTTAATGCACAGGTTGGTTATGATCTTGGAGAACAGTTCACTTTTCATTGGTGGGACCATGTTTTTAACAAGACAGCAAAGAGTCTGGTAGTTGAGCAGTGCGAGGTAAGGAAAGCTTAGTATGCCATGCTGTTTCTCTCTGTCAACTCCTTGTTATCTTTTTTGTCAAGGTAAACCAATAACTTGCACAAAAGCAACTTTGAAAAGAGTGAATGCAAAGTCACAAGCCTGAACATATTAGAACAAGTCCCAAGTTCTGCTAACTCTACATCTATACACTTTGTTTAGGGTCGGACAGGAGAATTAGGTTCTTGCATCTTGTGGCTGAGAAGGTTATCAACATCCTCCAGTTAGGGCAAGCTCTTCTATTAGTGGCAGATAAATCATTATGTAATATTTATATGTACATGTATATATCTTTTCTCTAGGATGGTGTGAAGGTGTCGAAGAATGACAAAGTTGCATACAAGTCACTGTATAACAAAAAGCCTACCAAACACTCTGGTACTCCACTTTTATATGGCAGATTTGTCAAGGTAATATTTGTGTTTATTTTTGTAGTACTGGTAGTCTTTTTATCTTAAGATAAAAAGACTGAGTACTTGCTTGCTTGTAAGGGAAGGTGGCAATCAGGTGTTACTTTTGTTCCTCGTTGGCCAAGAATGCTGCCAAACTTGTTTGGACCAACCCAAAAGCATACCAAGCAAAATAATGCAAAACCAAAGCAATCACATTGATTAATTTGGACATTAATTTGAAAACCAGTGGAAATTTGTTAAGTTTACCAAATGTGAGCAAGTTATCAAATGCCATGCAAGTTCTCCCTACTCTTATGTGAGAGATGCAGGAGAAACTAGAATTTGATCACTAAGGTGTTGAGTGTTACACTGCACATGGAAATCCAAGGTGTTAGTCAAGGGAAAAACTTTATAAGATTGTTTGAAGTAGACATTATATGTCAACATGTTATATAGGATACAGATGAGCAGAGTTGTGTGTATTAAAACGTTTGCAATGTATTGTATTATTTTTGTAGGCGTCCTCAACAGAATTGCAGCCCAAAGACTCTGATAGTGACTCAGATGAAGAAGAGGCTGCAGATGATCAGTGTGTGCAGTATTCACATATTTTTTGAGTGATTAATAAATTAACCTTTTCCCTCCTGAGAATTTAACCCTTTCACTCCCAAGAGTGATCAACTTCAATTTTCTCTTTTCATTCTACCACCAGAAATATATCATAAAGTATGGAGAATTTGGCATTAGATGCCTTGCTCAAATGATAGCTGAATAAAACATAAATTCTCACTACATCACTCATACATTTTCTTATTTTATGGTTGGGAGAATTTGTATTTTGAGCTTGGGAGTTAAAGGGTTAATGTTGATGCTGTTGAATATTTTTATAAAGAAAATGTTGAAGTGATAATTTCATCAAGCTGCTGATTCTATTAGATGGAAAAGCTTGAAAGTGTTCTTTTAGCTATGCTTTAAAACCCTTTATGACCCATCAAATATTTCCTCCTGCGTGTGATTGGTAGAATCGTGACACGTGACCGAATAACGTCCGCTCGGAAACATGCACAAATAATTGTCCTTGGACATTATCTGTTCCTCGAAGCTCACAGTTGCCCTTGAGCTTCGCTCTCGGGCAACTGTTCGCTTCTCGGAACAGATAATATCCTCGGACAATTATCCATGCATATTTCCTCGCCAGAAGTAGTTTATTGTTTATATAACTCCCAAGCTCAAAATGCAGATTCTCCAATGTTTCAAGAAAAAATGTATGAGGAATATGTAGTTTAATCTGAGCAAGGTATCAAAAGCCAAGTTCTCCTTACTGTATGGTATATTTCTGGTGAGAAACTGAAGGAGAAAATTGAAGTTGATCACTCTTGGGAGTGAAAGTACAGTATAGCACATGATAAATCATAGTGTACAAAAATGAGGATGACTGATCATTGGATAACAATGGATGATTGATCATTGCATGATTGATCACTGGATAAAAGTTTGCAATGCACAATTTGACAGTTTGTCATCTGTCTAACTTTAACTTGTACATTTGCAGATATCCAGAGGATAAACTATTCAGTGCATGTGGCGGCAGGACAGCTCACAAGTTAGTACACTTACAACCTTTCCGTGTTTATGAAGTCAGGTTAAATATGTTGGGTGATTTGACTCAACCCGGTATGATAGATTGATGACAATCGATCATTAAAAATCCTATCGATCAATTTATACTATACAATGACAATAATCGACTGATATTGATTGGAATTGGCCAATTGATGACTAATCAATTATCACACAAAAAATTCCTCCAATGTCATGGTGGATATATGCTGAATGTGTTGCCCCCCCCCCCCCCCCCCCCCCCCCCCATTAGCCCTCAACATTAGACATTATCTAGATTTGACATTCAGAGGCACGCAAGTGCAAGAGAATGAAAGCTTTTCTAGTCTCTCTCACATGCTTTACGTGTAAAAAGGAGTCTTTACAGCTTGTTGTCAATTTGCAGAGCTGCTCGACACGGCTTCAAGTTGAATGGCAAACTACTTCGTCTTGAAGAGCATGAGAAGCAGACACTTTCTGCTGCAAGGTATTAACCAGTGAAGACAGTGAATCTCCTTTTGTCATATTAAATTCTTCTTACTATATTTCTTGTTACTGCTTATAAAGGACAAGGAGAAGTTGGGAACTGATCGATGTTTGACTCGTCGTTTTTGTATTAATTTCTTTTTGGATTTTTTGTTTGTTTTTTAGTTCACTAAACAACAGTCCTGCCGTTTCGGATTGCGAAGGAAAACTCCACAACGAAGCAATTTTAGGGAAGGAAAAAGAGAAAAATATCGAAAAGAAAACAAAGAAACGAAAGAAATTGCGAGAAACTGCTTTACCATCAGACTCCGCTGAAAAGAGTTCGTTAAAAACTCCTGGCGTGGGATGCGATGAAGAAAAACATGCTAAACGAAAGAGGAAAGAAAAAAAAGGCAAAGGTATTGATTCTCGGAACAGCGATTCGGTGGGTTGTACTGCCAATACAGGGTTATCGGAAAATGACCTCATCCCGACAACACAAGAATGCAAAGCTGACAGCCCAAAGAAAACCAAGAGAGACCGACTTAAATTAAAGGATCGTGAAGGCCTTCCTTCGACGGAAGCGATTTTGAAAGAAGGAGTGCGTGGAAATGAGAAAAAACACAAGAAGAAAAGAGCAAAGAAAAAGAGGACACGAGCGAATAAAGAAGATTGACTGAGAATTTTTTTAATTACAGATACTCGACACATGTGACTCAAATAAACAAATTAATATTGTGTGAGTCCTGCATGTCATTTCTTTTTCGTTCAGTCTGTTTGTGGGAGATTTTTCTCGTTGGTTCTGAGACTAGCGTTTTAAATATTAATATTCACAAAATGCAGGGCGGGTTTTGTAAGTATGAACGTGGGTGGAAAGCAGAACTTTATGAGCCATGCTAGAATCGCGTGACAGACGGAATTTACACTTGATGACTTACTTCCTTTTGAAATCATGTGCTCGTCTCATGACAAAGATCAGAGCAAAACGCCTGTGCTGTAGATATATACTCTTTAAAAAGTCGCTGAAGCTATAAAATTCTTTAATCAGATCAAACCACGAGCCTGTTTCAGTCTTTGGATGGCGTTAAGGAAGTGTTATTTATGGACTAATATAATGAAATTCGAAACTTTCCCGTCACATGACATTTGAAATGAAATCATAGCTGCAAACAACCTCGCACATCGTTGAACATTTGTGTGGCGTCCGAGTTCCACGGCATTGCAATCAAAAGCTCTGCTGTAACACATCGGTTAAAGCACGGGAATTGTCGGGTGAGTATTTAGAATGGCCCTTTTATGAAGCACTCCCTACTGCGAGAGAGAGAATGAAGCGAGGTGTCAGCCGACTTTATCAGTGTTGAATACGGCGCTGTGCTTCATGGCGGTAGCTCTTTCGCCTTCTTCGGATAAACAAGGACAAATTTCTCGCGTCATTCTTGGCCTCGAGTCACTCGCTTTGGCCCTCAAGCCTCGGTCAGGCAGCACATGGGTTTTACTCCCTCCGGCACGCATCGTATCAATGCTTTTGACTTGTAGGACCCATATCACCAGTTGCCAGCGCTAAATTACACTTTTTAATTGTTAATTGGCAGATTTTCCCCTTTAGAGACTACACAAGTTATGAATACATCTGATGTTTGATTGTGTTCTTAGAGTTTTGCCCGAAAAAAGTGGCGCTTGGCCCTAAATGACGTCACGAGTTGCGCGCGTGACGGAAAAAGGAAAGGTCTTGGTCCCACGGAGTTACTAAGGAATGTTGTTCTTCTGCTTGCGTCGTAAAAACACGCGACTAAAAGAAAAAGCGAAAATTTAGCAACTCCCTCTTTATGTGCCTTCCTCTAATTTTGTCTTTAGGATTTCATTACAGATTCTATGCTGTTTAAAATACTTCCAAAATGTTGGCACCTTGTGCTCGTTGGGAAGACAATGATTATTATCATGCTGAAGATTACAGTTTGCTAAAAATTGAATTGAAGAGCCAATCATTAATTCTTCAACAGGATGGTGCACTATCCAGGAATGTTGGCGGTGATTGTGTTTGTTTTGAGCCTGGCACACAATCCAGCCGAGGGGCGCTTCATAGTGGATCGGGGGCCAAGGTGTTTCAATGAGACAGAGTCTCATGAAGGTTTGTTTTGGATTTTTTTCAGAAAGTTTGAAGAAAGTGAAAATGATTCGAGAGTTGCTGGTGTGCGTGTAAGTGGAGCCCAAGCTCCCTCGACCACCTTGAACCCAGCCCTCCTCGAGCTTTCATGTGCTAGCGAGTAAGACTGGAAGCCACTTTCACATTCATGCGCATTAGCTATGGTGAAAGCTTGCTTCATTGAATAACCGAGTGGCTGTAAAATAGATCTGCCTGTATTTGATTTGACTCGTTTCTACTGATGATTTGAATTTACAACGAGCAAATCCCAGGTGGATGTGATCAAATGCTCTTTACAATAACTAGCGTGAATGAGATTGAATCGAAAGCAAAATTTACAACTTTTGGTGATTGTGGGTCGGTCATACAAAGCATGCATCTGTGATGACGGTTATTTCAGGAGACATCGAAAGGAAAGTGGTTCAGTAATATGTAAAAATGGGAAATAGCAAGAAATTTAGGCCCCGTCCACACTACGCCGGATAAATTTGAAAACGCAACTTTATTCTTACGGTTAGGCCTACCGTCCACACTAATCCGGATAAATTGTCCACGAAAACGGAACTTTTCGAAAACGCTCTTCAAAGTGGATAAATTTGAAAACGCCGGCTTTGCGTTTTGGTGTGGACGGAAAATCTCTCGCTCGGAAGTATACCTAAGTCAACCCAAATTTGCAAATTAAATCGGGACATGCGTACGGACCTGCGATGGTGGCCAAACGGACTCACGAGTTCACGCAAGTCAAAACTGAGAAAAACTATTTTAAAAATGTTCAGCTGATCAGACGATCATCTTGCGTCAAAGTGGCTTGACTTGGATGGGTGCATTGCCATACGATGAAGATCTTAGCTCAACATGCGTGCAAATTTCAAGTTATCAAGGTCAAGTCAAGTCGATCCAAGTGAAGGCAGAACGTACGCGAGCTGTACCGCAAGTCGTAAACTTTACATGGCCGATAGCTCTGTTGTTAGTGGTGAAATTCTGACCTTGTTATGGGAATAATGTATGTCTGGAGTGCCTCTAATTACCCACTTTAATTTCTATCCAGTGATTACAGCGCCACACATTAAGTTTGAGCTGATACCAAACGAGGACAGATTTCCCCATGGGTCCCAAGTCACGCTGTCGTGTGTAGGGTACAAGGCCGACTTGGCCTGGAAGAAAGAGAGTGTTTATCCCTACTTGCTCTGGGTGTTCGGGCCTTCGGGGAAGTTAATTCAAAGATGCGGTGGCCGATGGCCTGAAGATATCGAGGAAGTGAAAAAGTGTGCGCACGTCATTGACCACGTGACCTCAGCAGACAGTGGAACTTACTCCTGCACGGTCGTTAACGCAATGGCTTGTACGTATACCAACGTCACCCTCTCAGTGGAGGGGTCGGGGAGACATTAGTAGCGACCTGAAATGTATATTTTTAAAATGCAGAATAGCTAAATAACGTACTCTTCGGGAGTGAAACTTAAGCTTAGCTTTTTTTTTTTAACTGAAACCGAATACATATCAGTAACGTTAAATAAACGCGCTTTGCGAGGCATAAAGACGTTTGTAAATTAATATGAAGTGTGGAGTGTAATAGGCATCGCCTGAATACCTTTCTGACGTCACTTCCGTCACCGTTGGTCACCTGCAAGCCCCATTTTTCTTATGCACAACTTGTTACAGAAAAATGCATTAAACTAATTTGTACTTGAGTACGTCAAACTCTAAGTATAAAGTTCCCTGGCCAAGCTTTAGGTTCAAAAAGCGTCGCAAATACGCTTGCTTTGATGCAAAGTTTGGCTCGTTCCAGTCCCTCTCTGATGACCGCTGACTGAAACATGCAGTGATCGACGGCACTTAATGCCTTTGCGCTTGGCCGTTCACAAATTTGATGCGTGCACCTTGCGTTTGCGTTTGCTTTTCAAATACGCACATGTGTGACCACCCTTAACATAGGCCGCCCAATTTTTTTTTTATAGTTGGACAATTTTATCCACGCGTTACTTCAATGATACTGTAGCATTTATAAGTTTCTTTACGATTTATTTCTCGATTACCCCTACGAAATTACAACCAAGCATGTACCCCTTATCAGATAACTGCTGCGAAAAATACATTCTCAGTTTAGAGAAAATGCTCTACGTGTTCACCTCCTCTGTAAACCTCAGGCACCGACGACAGCTGTTGAAAAAGCGGAAAATGCCACTATAGAAAAATACCGTAAAGTGGTGAGAATGGGAAGTGGGAGAAAGGATGGGGGGAGAGAGGAGGTTTCTCTGTTACCAGAATGGTGAAGTGGCCTTTTATAGCTGCGAGTCAGTTTCCGTTCGATGTTCGTGACTAGAACTCTACTTATATTACTACAAACTGCTACTGCGCTGTAACTGCTGCCACTAAATCTGATCCTATCGACTTACGTTGTTCTGAGTCGGCGCAGCCATACAGCTCTGCCCTCATGGAGATGTGACCGTGCCATGACATCGGGTGAATCATGACAATACGAGCTGTGAACGGAGGATCGATTTCGTTGTACACGACCGTGTGACGATCGGTGTTGGCAGAGAAAGTCTGCAAAGAAGAAACAGAAAGCAATGTTATAATAATATTATTATCATAATGAAGTCACGTCATGTATATTCGAAAATGTCAGTGTCATTATAATGACAATAATAATAATAATAATAATAATAATAATAATAATAATAATAATGATAATAATAATAATAATAATAATGATAATAATAATAATAATAATAATGATAATAATAATAATAATAATAATAATAATAATGATAATAATGATAATAATAATAATAATAATAATAATAATAATAATAATAATAATAATAATAATGATAATAATGATAATAATAATAATAATAATAATAATAATAATAATAATGATAATAATGATAATAATAATAATAATAATAATAATAATAATAATAATAATAATAATGATAATAATGATAATAATAATAATAATAATAATGATAATAATAATAATAATAATAATAATAATGATAATAATAATAATAATAATAATAATAATAATGATAATAATAATAATAATAATAATAATAATAATAATAATGATAATAATAATAATAATGATAATAATAATAAATAAAATAACAATGAGATGAAGATGAAAAGGGAGAGCACTCTAGTGTACCTTGATGCGTCCTGCCACCCTGTGGTACACAAAATTACATTCCACTTCACTAGAATAGTGAAGAACGAATGTCTTCACCCACTGATTATGATCACGTCGACCCTGGGTAGCCACGCCTGTTATGCGGGTTGCTCGTCCCAGGTCCACCTGCAGCCACTGCTTGAAGTCGTTATACCTTGAGGACCAGGCACCAGTTCTCCCTCCTCCTCCATTGAAATAGAGCCGCCCATTGGCCGCTCTATGAGCACTGTTATACTCAGAGGATGCACTCATTGCCGAGTCGGGAATTTTGTTGTCTTGTAAGCCCAGGGCAGATTCACACACGGGAGGGGAGGGTTCGGGGAAACCTGTTAAAAGTGTGCAGTTACGAATTTGTCAGAATGTGAGTGAAATTTTCGGGTTCTTTATCGCCTCATGACTTTCACTTGTGGTGCGACGTTTAACAAGTCTATTTACTGTAGCCGAGGGATGCTTTCAACTGGTCAAGCACAAAAACGGGGCAAAACGTTTTTGGAGAAAAATGGAACAAGGTCAAAATGGAATAAAGTGGAATAACTACTCTGCACGAAACATTCCCAGGAAGCTAGATGAGAAACACATAACTCAAACACCAGGCTTTTGCTGAAAACCAACAGTGTCAAGCATCCCAACAGTGTGGAGTTAATAGCGATTATAGCACAGAAATAATGGAAGCAAAGTGTCCAGCTTACCTTCCCGGCATCCATAGAGCTCCCAGCGCAAGGAAATGTGTCCGTTCCAAGTTTTAGGGTGGAGTCTGATGGAGCGTGCTATGATTGGTTCAGGTAATATGTTCCTAGCAATGGTATTTTGGTCACTGCTACCTTGAAAAACCTTATAAGAGGAAACAAGTGTAATTATTTTATGAATATTTAAATGATGCCTTTGGATCCAGAGAGAATCTTACCCAGTATCACGTAATACAGGTGATTTTTTCAAAATGCTAAGCAGGGTGCAGGCCTGGGCCCGGTTGTTCAAAGAGTGTATAGCGCTATTCGCCGGATAAGTCGCTATCCAGTGAATAGAATTAACCATTAATCTTAATTCAGTCGAGAGGATAAGGATTTATCCTGTGGATAGCGCTATCCACTCTTTGAACAACCGGGCCCTGTTGATAATATAAAACTTGCGGCAATCTCCTCCCTTTAATTAATTCAGAACTAAAAACAAATCAATTTAAAGATTTGTGAAAGAACTAGTAAAATGGCTGGGAATCGGCTTTCTTAGTCATCCGTCTGTTCTACTGCTTTCTTTGAACCGGTCCTTAGGTTACTAAGTAAGTGTATAGTGGACTGGCTTTCAAACCTCGTTGTCTTGGTAGGGCTTGAAACGTCCCCCGTCCACCATGGAGGATAAAGTGTAGCTTTTGACCCATTGCCGGTGGTCTTGGCGGCCCTGGATGGCTATCCGTGTGATCTTTACATTCTTTTCTGTCAATCAAATGTCATAAAATTAGTCAACATCATCATAAGCAGCAGCAACAACAAAAACAACAACAACAACATTATTAGCATTAAGATATTCATCATTATCTTGACGTTCATCATCATCATAATAAATACGAACAGCCATCAGGAAAACATCATCATTATTAACTTTGCCATCATCATCATCATTATCATCATCATCATCATCATCATCATCATCCTCATTATCATCATCATCATCATCATCATCATCATCATTATTATCATCATCATCATTATCATCCTCATCATTATCATCACCATCACCATCACCATCACCATCACCATCACCATCACCATCACCATCACCATCACCATCATCACCATCATCACCATCATCATCATCATCATCACCACCACCATCGTCATTGTCATAACATCACCATCTTCATAAACCTAAATGTTCATATGTCAAAAATTATCATCATTGGTGGCAGTGGCATAATCATAATCACAGAAATTATACCAATGATTCTAAAGCACCAAACCACTCTCATTAATAATGCTCTAAGTCTATAGATTTCTTATGAGTTACTGACAGAAATAATAGGGAGTTTAAGAAACCTAGGATGGCGACGGCAACGCGAGGAAACAAAAAATAGTATCTCAGTTTTCCCTATGTCTTTGTAAGTTTGCCTATTCTTAGGTTGCTCAATTTGTTCCGTTTTTGCCTAGTTCTATTGATTTCATCGTTCCCTACTAAGAAGAATGACTGTCGTTATTTTATCGAACTGTCGTCCACGTCCTGACAACGACGTAAAAAAGAAGCATTTGAAGTCGCACGCGACAGCACGGCGACCCCAAGAATATGTCAATTTCAGATATTCACGTGCTTCTTTTGTCTTCTGTGATTAATTTTATTGTTTCACCGACGTCGCTGTCGTCCTCTTGCGTCCTGCATCTTAAAGTCCCTAATAACTCTAGATGAAGGTTCTAGGAGTAAATGGGTGAAATATTCTAAGTTATTACTGAAGTCCACTTGTATCCACTGCTCGGGGTCATTGTTCCTCGCAGACCATGCCCCAGTGGAACTTCCCTGCCTCACAGTGCGCAGGCGTGACCGAGTAGGCCCATGATTTGCATCCCAGTTTGAGGAGGTCAATATGGACTCATCCGGGATCTCCCCATTCTCCAAACCAAGAGGAACCGTACAACCAACTTCAGGAGGAGTGA
Organism: Plumapathes pennacea; assembly: GCA_964036295.1. Taxonomy (NCBI): domain Eukaryota; kingdom Metazoa; phylum Cnidaria; class Anthozoa; order Antipatharia; family Myriopathidae; genus Plumapathes; species Plumapathes pennacea. The sequence goes on along the minus strand of OZ038463.1, from coordinate 36,070,188 downwards.
AACCTGGAACACAAAAAGAAAGCAAGAAAAGTTGGATACAAAAAGATAAGAAAACTCATAGACTAAGACAAGGTATTTGTTGTTAGTCAGAGATCTATTCAGGTTCAATGCTAGCCAGTCAGACTTTCCTAAATTAATCTTACTTTTTGTTTATTGCCTTTTTGACAGTGTAACATAGTGGTATACTTTTACAACTGCACAAAGAAAACTAAAAACAGTAGATTCACTGGTGGAAGGCAATTACAGCATTTCTTCAGGGATTTTCAAAGCATAAGTATGTAGTACATAAGAAGGAGCAGAATGTGTACAAAGAAAAAGCTGGTAAACAATATCATAAAAGTGTACGAGGAAAATAAATATGGACGTAAAATAAAATGTAGGTAAAATAATAAAAGTAATATGGAGATATATAGTAAAAAGTAGGAACAATTTTTTGACAGTCTGAAGGCACATTGATATGTTCCTATATTGATCTCACAGAAGTTCTGGATTTTTGTTGTTGTTTTTGTTGTTTTGTTCTTGGCCACAGTTACATACCATATAGTTATATGTAGTCTGTTATTCAGATGATAAAACTCCATATTTACTCACCCTCCGTGCATCCATATAGCTCCGCTCTCATGGAGATATGGCCCTGCCATGACACTGGATTGATGCGCACAAACTGAGCAATGATTGGTGGATCAATTACCTGACTTACAACTGAGTATCTGTCGGAGTTGCCTGAGAAAACCTTCAAATTAAAGAAATGCTAAATTAACCAAATGGAAACAGCCTAAAAAGTGTGCAGTGGGTGCTTAATCCCTTCACTCCCAAGAGCAATCAACTTCGACTTTCTCCTTCAGTTTCTCACCAGAAACATATATGATACAGTAGGGAGAACTTAGCTTTTGAGAGTTTGCTAAGATGAAAGGTGATTAAACTATCAATTCTCACTACATTTCTCATACATTTTCTTCTTGAATGTTTGGGAGAATTTGTATTATGAGCTCAGGAGTGAAAGGGTTAATCCCTTCACTCCCAAGCTCAAAATACAGATTCTCCCAACCTTTCAAAGTGTTTATGAAGTGAGAAGAACGCTTGCTATATTTTTCAGGCTTCAAAGAACCTATTTGAGCAGTGTGTATTTGTATACACAGACGCACTCTCTCTGTGTCATCTTTTTTTTTTGTTAGAAATAGACTTTACTCACTTTTGTGACGCTGTTTTGCTGGTACGGAGAGAAAAACACTCCATCCTGGCTATAAGAAAGACTGTATGACTTCACCCATTGGTCAGAATCCATACGACCCTGAGTGGCCACACGTTGTATCTTGGTGGCTCTCCTCAGGTCTATCTGAAGCCATTGATCAGCGTTATTGTACCGGGAGGACCAGGCTCCACGACGTCCACCGTTAGCCTGGAAATGTAACCTGGCATTTGCCGCCCTGTGGTTGTAATCCCACTCTGATGAAGCAGACAGTGATGCATCTGGGAGCTTTTCGCTCTGCAGTCCCATGGCCTGCATGCATTCTGGGATTTCAGGAGAACTTGCTACAAAATAATGTGAAAATATGTAAAAACTCTAACATTGGATTGTCATTTAGAGCTGTTTTCGGATGACTGTCGAAAACCAAAACCAAAGTAATCACACAGGCCAATCACAGAGACTGAGAGAAAACAGTTCAGCCAATTGGAAGCCAAAGTAATTTACGTTTGGTCTTGCGTTTGGTTTTACTTTGCACTCAGCAGTGTGAGTACATGCCATCGCTTGCGTGAGAAGTGTTTGGTTTTGGTTTTGGTTTTGGTTTTGTTCCTGATTGGCTGAGCATGCTGACAAACTCATGTGGACCAATCTGAAACCGAAGCAAACGCAAAACCAAAGCAATCACACAATATTACTTTCGACAGTCATCTGAAAACCGCTCTATACACTAGAATCTTTCATTGGATTCTGTGGAAACGTTTCAATAAAATCCAATGTCAAGGGGTAAGTGTTTTATGTGATTTCTGGGTTTTGCATTCAAGTCATATTTTCGGGTGCCTGAGCTTTACAATATGAAATTGCAACGTTATCTGTAAAATTCAAGCATTCAGCTGTCTGAAAGTCCTTTGCTTTCATGACCTCAATGTCCGACAAACTCATAATGTGCTGTGCAAGTCTAACCTGAATTGCAGCCAAGGAATTCCACCCTCATAGAAATGTGATTGCGCCAAGTCTTAGGATGAATACGAACATAGCGAGCCACGATGGCCGGTGAAACTTGTTGAGTGACAATGGTGATTCTGTCTCTGTTAGCAGCAAAGACCTTGGAATACACAAGTCACTTGTCAGGGCATATTGACAAAGGAGCCATTAAAAAGTAACTCTTATCCCATGCATTTTAAAACATACAGGTATAGGGTGCTTTAACTCATTTAAACAGAGTTCTGTTGAGTGATTCTGCTATTGTAACTAAATAAACATATGTTACGAAGATCTATCTACTTCCTATCAATATTTCTATTGATATATCTATCTAGCTACCATATAATTAACACCTAACCACAGGTATATCACTCTGACTCACATAATTATATTTATTACATAAACTCTGGTGTGATATAGAGATTTCCGCCACTGAGAAATGTCGTATCTGAACACACGTAAAAATACGATATTTTTACGTGTGTTAATATCAGCCAAGCAGTGATCTTGCATGTTTTTGCATTTCTTAGTGGCGGAAATCTCTGTATCACACCAGAGTTTATGAAATAAATAGAATAATACACGGACTCTTGGAGATATGAAATTTATCTTCTCGTGTTCATCTCGATATCTCACGAGTGAGCTTCGCTCACTCGTGAGATATCGAGATGAACACGAGAAGATAAATTTCATATCTCCGCACGCCCATGTATTATTCTCTATTTAACATACATGCATGCATATACTGTAATAAACCACACAATTGACAGCCGTACACACATACAATATACATATATTGTTACCTTGACTTGCCCATTTTGCAGATATGGTTCATAAACTCCGTTGTCTTGACTTGTAGACACCGTGTAACTGGTGACCCACTGGTAATGTTCCTTTCTTCCTTGTGTCTGTATCGCGGTTATCTTCACAGTGCGACCAAAATCAACTTGTATCCATTGACCCACATCATTGTATCTGGAAAGGAATATAGTGCAAAATCCATGTGAAAATATTTTCAGATTCGCTTTAAAATGTACTTTATGTCTTTGATTTTATAACTGGCTTGGAACAAATCAGAGCACCGGCGAGAGATATACTGTGTCCAAAAATTTCACCGCCACCCTGCAGTCATCAAGTAGTTTTTTAACAATTTCGATCCTAAAGTGCAATATTCTTGACATCCCATGTTCATTTACTCTGATAGTCACCCTTATTAAGTTCAAGGGACCGCTCTCGAGCAATCTTCGCAGCAGCTGGACAACTAACAGTTTGAATTTCCCCTTCGTGGTCGGTCTACAAACTGCACTCGTCGCCGCCATCTTGTTTCGACTATGAAAGAGCGTGGACTAAGCACGAGCAAAGAAAACTTCCGGTGAACCCCAGCCCCTTTTCAAAACTAACTCTGTCGACACGAAAAATGAGCAAAGTTTGGAGTTTAAAAGCTTTGAAACACACTCGGTAAGCAAAACTTGACTTTTGATTAATAAGTTGCTCTGTAACTGACAAAACATATCCCCGCCAAATTATGCCAAAATATGTGCAAGGACATCGAGAAAAGCCTACTCGGGAATAATAAGTAAAGCAAGTCAATGGGGTGCAGTCAGAGTGCGTTTGGTAAAGTTTAAATACCTTGCTGACCAGGCGCCTTGTTTCCCGCCACCAGCTGTATTCCCCAGTCTCCCTAAAGCAGGTCCATGATTTTGGTCCCACTCGGAGGAGGCGGTGATACGGGAGTCTGGGATCTGGCGACTCTGCATGCCCAGTGGGGTGGAACATTCTGTGTGAAAAAGAAACAAAAGAAGTCTAACTTATAGGTGTAAGGATTTCACTCATGTAAAAGCGAGCTTGGTAAATAAATGGCCCTAAAAGCTAAAACTGTTCATACAACCCAAAAAATGCTTTAATACATGACTGTGCGCTAAGTCACACAAAAGTTTTTACAGTATAGTCCTTATAAAATTATTTCTACCAGGTGATCGAAATATTTAAAAGATCAAGACCTCCGTACGACGAACTTGTCGGTAATATTTGTTTGTTTACTGTCTTCACTTTGAAACAATTGATTCTAAACCTTTGTTGTCCCTTTCATGCCGCATCGGATGTCACGCGTTTCAAAATGAAATTTCTGGACCTGTTTTAGGTTAACAATACCAGAAAGATTGTGGAACAAAATATGTAATGCACTTTCACTTTTATTTACGCCCACTGTTTATAACATCACGAAATTTGTTCCCAACAGGTGACTTTGTCGAACAACATCTAAGCTGTTCAAAAGAGGGTGATAGATTTGCCCAAAATTGCAAATAACAGTTAAACAGGTGTAGCTGATAGCATAGTTATCAATAAATATCAACGTGATGTAAGGGCATCACCTTGAATTTGACTGAGATATAACGCTCCGAACGTTAGCTCAACCCAAGCTCAAAAATCAGATTCCCGGTCCAGCCTTTTCAAAGAAAATTGTATATGTGATGGAGCATGGTAAGCGAGAACTGACAATTTAATCAGCTTTCATATAAGTAAGCGCTTAAAAGCCAAGCTCTTCATACTGTATGACATATACCTGATATGAAACTAAATTGAGGAGAAAATTGAAGTTATGCCTGCACAAGGAACAAATAGAGAGGGGTGAGAGAGGGAGCTGAACCGACAAATGTTAGCCCCTTATACTTTAGGTTGTACGTATAAAACTTGTGCTCTCTGCTTGTGCAAATTGATATTTCGCACAAAACGTCCCAACGATTTTGGACAAATTTAGTGATTTATAGTCCTCATACGTACAAGCATTCATGTGATAAACCTTGAATAATTTGACTTGTGTTCTGTTTTAAATAATTATGCTTTCAAAATTAGATATTTATTTTTCTCGTTTATTTTCTGATGATGAGTTTGAAAAAGAATACCGTGCCAAGTTTTACATGCATTACCTGGATCTTGTGAAGCCACGAGAGCCAACAGGAGCAAGAACACGAACACAGATATGGCCGTCCGCATCTTCCGAACTGATGTCGTGTAATGACTTTTTTTCTTTTCAAACAGTTCTCTTAATCCTGTGATGTAATAGTATTTGCATTATTTTAACCTCGAGGCGGTAAAATCACTGGCGCAGTTGGGAACGTAATAAGTGGCGTCTGACTTGAGCTAATTAAAGAAGATAATATGTTTTCGAAATCTTATTTTTTACAGCAGTTTTGTTATATTTGCAACGTTGCAAAGGTTGTTCTCGTTTGTGTTTCTTCACAATACTTTGTTTGGTACACTCAAACTTCATAAGGAGCGTAAGAATACACCCAATACCGCTGAGTCTGCACTTGAGTGCCTTGATTAACAGCAGGAAACGTAAATACATTTCAAGAGTCGGTTTTAAAAGGCTTTGTCTTTCAAATGTATTCCAGCCTTAAATGGCTTTCCGCTTTATGACCTAATTGTGAAAATATAAAAACCCCAATATCTTTTGCCAATGAAGTGTGGAAATGCTTGCTGTTTGCGCACGCCATATCTTCTATATATATCTGATATGTATTCTATCCATAAATTATACTTTGCAACACTTCAGGGCGTTTTTGTTTAATACTAGGAAAACAATGAGCTATCTTGCCCTGCCAGTTATCAGAAACACGAAAAAGCAAAATCTACACGCGGCAACTATCCATGAAATATTGTTACTTAGGGTTCGCGGGTGTCTGGTAAAAGGGAGGAAATGAAAAAGTGTTTAGCGTGTCAGTGTTATTGTCATGATGGCGCCACCAAGTAAGATTGTGGAAAATTCCAAGCAATCCAGGCGAGAAGTCTTTTGTAGTTATTCAAAATAGATAATGGATAATATTTGTGCAAAGGGCATCTTTTTCTAAATAACGTTTAGTTGTGGTATGGAAGAGGGGGAGGGGAGGGGTAACTTTGTTTCACCTGCAGCCATTCTTAAAGTGAAACTGACGGCATCTGCCTACTTTGTGTTTAAACTTCTCACAACTTACACAATACTTAACCCTGTTGTGTTTACTGCTGTTTTATCTTCGATTATTGATCATAAACAAGACAGTATTTTGAGTGTTGGGTGCATGATTAGGCTGACCTCGGCTGTTCTAGATAACGCAGACTTTTCCTATCAGATGGCGGGATACCTAACCAAGGCTTGGTCAGCAAAACTTTCAAATTCTTGGGGCGCGTTCGATTGGGTCTATTCCGGAAAAGGATTAGCGACGTTGATTGTTAAAATTATTCGGTTTGGAACTCTGACTCGGAAACGCCGGGTCAGTAGTCGATGCAAAGCATTTTTTTTTTTACAAACAAATTAGCTGTTCTAATCTCCTTTGTCTAACGGAGTTTTAATAACTATTGTTTATAAAAGTGTGAAGAGGCCACGCATAGCAGACAAAAATAGAGAGCAAGAGCAGTCGTGCGTCACAAACTTCAACAAGTAAATAACTTCACACATGAGTGACTGGCCAGATGTGTTGAATACAACTGTTTGCAAATCTTGCTTTAAGCAAGTTTTGGAATTCAAGTTGGCTACTCTTACAAGGGCTGCAGCTTTTTCTTTTCTTTCTTACTAGTGCTTTGCTTGTCACTGGAGTTCATTAAAAAGGCAACTAAACTCGACCAATATATTAGCCTTGGCCAAATGCGGGAAAAAAAATTCCATTCTATTGTAGATGGCTTTCTTTTTTGTTCTTCATGAATGCATTCATGATTTTGCGAAAGTCAAGTTCAATGCCAAAAATACATATTGTAATATAGCCATATACTGAAGGAAATATTCGGATTGCGTGGCAGTAGCTAATCATTTTTTCCCCAGAAGGGATTTTTAAACACATGATGCAGAGGGCTGAAAGTAAACAAATAATAGCGCTTGATTGGTTGTGTTTAAGCTTTAAATGCCTACTGAATTCATGTTCAACTCTCACTCGGCAAGGACGGCGGGGTCAATTGTAAAATGGACCAAGTTCATACATGCCATTTGAGGCTTTATCTGTTTTTTCTTACGGGCTCTATATAAGAATCATGTTCGTGATGTTAAATAAAAAGTTTATTGGACCGTACAAATAACTATACACCGCGACATTATAAGGTCTTGCACCATTTATTTTTCGATGATTCGCACAAGAAACTACAACCCAACATTACCATTTAAAAGCCCGTAATATGATAAATGCTGCATTCCCTGGTTGGAGAGGATCTTCTACATTGTGTGCGTTTGCCTCTGGGACGGCCGGGTGCTGTGGAGAGAAGAAAAAAAGCGGGGAAATGAAGTACACCGTCCCTTGGCAAACACGTCTCATATTTCGTGCTTTTGATTGTTTCACAGCTTTTAATAGTTCTGATTGGAACGTGTCCGTCATTGACGATAGTGGAGGCATCGTCAGAACGAAGCTTCTAATCGCCAATTTCATGTGGACAATTTTTATGAGAAATCCAATAAAAGCCAAAAAGGAGGCAACGGATTGTAAGGACAAGTAAGGACAATTACTTCAGTGTATGACGTATAAAAGATAAAACCGCTGCTGCATAACACCGCAATCCTATACCTGGCTAAAATGAAAATATATTATCACGATCAGTCATCAATTAATGAATTCGTCGGTGTCTACCTCTTAAAAATTTAATGAGAAGCAAGTCTGTCAAAATTACTACAAAAGGCTGTGTTAACTTTTTAATATGTAACGCTCTATTATAAGATAAGGTGGATAGTACGAGCGATCTGATTGGTAAACGCGCGTGCATTTTAACTCAAAATACGCGCGCGCGTCAATTTGACATTTTCTTTGTTGTTTTTTGCAAAGTTTCGTTTGCCTTATCTTATAAAGTAAATAAAGTGCTTCTCTAAACTGCTCTCGTGTTCGTTCAAATTCCCGCGTGCATCTATAACTCAATATATACGCACGCTTTATCTCTTTAGTCCAAACCTTAATGGCATGGAGCTTCGCAAGTGATAATGTCTTCTTCCATGCCGCCCAACTCCAAGCAGTGTTTTCCGCCATTTTGGGGAGGCGGATTGGTACAGGTGCGACGACGCGTCTTCGAACCGAACCCACAATCCTCCGAGCACTTGCTCCATTCTCCCCAGTCACTCCAGCCACCGTCCACTTTAGGAACTAAAAATGAATGACACAGCCCACGATTTCACTCTCTGCGAATCAGTCATTGAGAAGCACAATAAATCATCAATTACTGAATAAAATAAATCATCACTCCAGCACAACAGCAGCAGCAACAACAACAACAACAACAACAACAACAACAACAACAACAACAACAATAACAACAACAACAACAACAATAACAACAACAATAATAATAATAATAACAACAACAACAACAACAACAACAACAACTGCGACTACTTTGCTGCTACTACTATTCTACCACACTTGTACCAATATTACAATATAGTTTTGACTTATTTCGCTAGAACTAATTCTATTAAGTCTGATGCCTTTGACTTAATCAACTTACGATTTCCGCAACCATACAGCTCTGCCCTCATGGAGATGTGACCGTACCACGATTCCGGGTGAATCCGGACAACCCGAGCTGTGAACGGAGGATCGATTTTGTGGTACACGACCGTGTGACGATCGGTGTTGGCAGAGAAAGTCTGCAAAGAAGAAATAGAAAGCAATGTTATAATAATATAACATTTATCATAATGAAGTCATGTCATGTATACTCGAAAATGTCAGAGAATGTCATTATGTTATTATTATTATAATAGGAAATAAAAGGGAGAACATTCTGAGGTACCTTGATGTGCGCTGTTGGTTGGTAGTACATGAATTTGGAGCCGTCATTAGAGTAACGAATAGTGAATGTCTTCACCCACTGATTATGATCACGTCGACCCTGGGTAGCCACGCCTGTGACGTGGGTCGCTCGTCCCAGGTCCACCTGCAGCCACTGCTTGTTGTCGTTGACTCTCGAGGACCAGGCACCAGTTCTCCCTCCTCCCCCATTGAAATAGAGTCGCCCATTTGTTGCACCATGAGATTTGTCCCACTCTGAGGAAGCACTCATTGCGGAGTTGGGAATCTTGTTGTTTTGTAAGCCCAGGGCAGATTCACACACGGGAGGGGAGGGTTCGGGGAAACCTGTTAAAAGTGAGATGTCTACAGTTCTGACTTGTCGGATTGCAAGTGAATCTGCGAGGTCCATCTATAGTCATTGCATAAGTTAGCATACTCTCCGCTTCAAACAGCAATAATGGTGTAAAACACTCTGAAAGACTTGTAGTGTTTCTAGAAAAATAAATCACGGGAAACCTGATGACAAACGAACAAAAAATAATGAACCCGGCAAAAACTTCCCAAAAGAGTACGTTTCAACAGTTTCGTAGCTGGATTAAAGGCGCCATTATTAATAACAAATCATGTCAAAACATCCAAAAAGCGTAAAAATGCAGTGCACGAAAAAAAAAAAAAATTAACGAGTTAGTGGAGTGTTTCCCTTACCTTCCCGACATCCATAGAGCTCCCAACGCAAGGAAATGTGTCCATACCAACTTTTTGGGTGGAGTCGAATGTGGCGTGCAATGATTGGTTCAGGCAAAATATTTCCGATAATGGTGTTTCGGTCGCTGTTACCTTGGAAAACCTTATCAGAGGAAATACGTATATTGTTATGAGTATTCAATGACTAACATATGCACGGATCGGGTATCTTAGTCACCCTCCCGGCTAATCCATTGTGGACTGTTCGACGTTAGGATACTAACTGAGTGTACAATAAAGTGGCTTTCAAACCTTGTTGTCTTCGTAGGGCTTGAAGTGTCCCCCGTCCACCATAAAGGATAAAGTGTAGCTTCTGACCCATTGGCTGTGGTCTTGGCGGCCCTGGGTAGCTATCCGTGTGATCATTACATTCTTTTCTGTCAATAAAATGTCATAAGAACAACCATTACACTTATAGATTTCATAAAAATGCGAGTCCAAGCCTAGTTAAAATCAATAATGAAGTGAAGTCATTACTGAAGTCCACTTGTATCCACTGCTCGGGGTCATTGTTCCTCGCAGACCACGCCCCAGTAAAGCTTCCTTGCCTCACAATGCGCAGGCGCGACCGTGTAGGCCCATGATTTGCATCCCAGTTTGAGGAGGTCGATATGGAGCCATCAGGGATCTTCTGACTCTCCAAACCAAGAGGAACCGTGCACCCAACTTCTGGAGGAGAGAAACCTGAAGCACATACATACAAAAAGAAAGTTTACGTTAAGAAGTTATATCAATCTCAGATAAATCCAGGCTAAAAGTGAGACAGATGTGAACAGTTAGACTGTTAGGAACTTTAAACAAGAAGCCGAGGACGACGACGGCAAACTCGTCGAAACAATGAAATTGATTGCAGAAGACAAAAGGCGCTCTTGAATATGTGAAATTGACATAATTTTGGGGTCGTCGTGCTCTCACGTGCGACTTCTTCTTTTTAACGGGATAGTGGCTGAAGACGTGGACGACACTGTCGAGAAATTAAGACAGCCATTTTTCGTAGATGACTGAGACAATGAACGCAATAGAACCTCGGCAAAACGGAACAATCGAGCAACCTAAGAATAGGGAATGTCACAAACACATAAGGAATACGGAGACAATTTTTTCTTGGTTTCTCGCGTTGCCGTCGTCGTCCTAGTTTGCTTAAACTCCCTTCTATTAGATTGGATCGACTAAGGATCGATGTGTGAAAGCTGGACGTCGTGAAAAATTTTGAAGCTGACTTTCCAATGTTCAAACTTGATGAGCAAAAATGCCCAAATGCTCAGACAAAGGGCTAGCGCTTGAAACTCTTTCACAGCGTCCAGCTTTTACACTAATTGACTCTTAGTCGATCCAAGTTATACGTGTATTTCTCCACGCTGACGCAGTCAATCTAGTTCTCTTAGAAGTGGTTTTTCCACTGTTATGAGATTGATCTGACTTTCTATTGATTCTTTTTTGTTTTGACAGTGTGGAAGGTTACTACGCTAATGTTCATTTTAACGATTTCATTATAAACGGAGAAGTTTGCATGTTGTTTTGGTGGGGGTTATATCGGCTAAGCAGTTTACAGTGGTGTGTTATTCGGAAGATAAAACTCCATATTTACTCACCCTCCGTACATCCGTAAAGCTCCGCTCTCATGGAGATGTGGCCGTACCATGACACTGGATTGATGCGCACAAACCGAGCGATGATTGGTGGACTGATTATATGACTGACAACTGAGAATCTGTCGGAGTTGCCAGAGAAAACCTTTTCGGGAATAATAATAAAACAGAAAACAAACAAACAAAAAAACAAACAAACAAACAAATGAAGACAACAGCGGAATATGTGTTTGACAGTGAAGGAATTATTGTAGTACTAGATACATGTAGCTGTATACATTAGTAATCAGGATGTAAAAAAAACTCATTTAAGATGAACTCTTTTCCTACCTGTCTTCAATATTTTGTATCCTCTGTGAAAGAAAATAAAATGTGGAAACAAATTTCACTCACTTTCTTGATGCCGTGTTTCTTGAATGGATAGAAGAACACTCCGTCGTGGCTATAGGAAAGACTGTACGACTTCACCCATTGGTTATGATCCATACGACCCTGAGTGGCCACGCGACGTATTTTGGCGGCTCTCCCCAGGTCTATCTGAAGCCACTGATTAACGTTATTTTGCTTGGAGGACCAGGCTCCAGTCCGTCCCCCGGCAGCCTGGAAATGTAACCTGGCATTTGCGGCTCTGTGATTGTTGTCCCACTCTGACGAAGCGGATAGTGACGCATCCGGGAGCTTCTTATTCTGCAGTCCCATGGCCTTCATGCAGTCTGGGTTTTCAGCAGAACCTTTTACAAATGTTGCAATATAAAAAATAAAATTAACATTAAACTGTCATTGTTAGCGAATACTACAGAAACTATTTTTTCTTTACGGTTAATTGAAAGTTTGGTTCATGGAAGTTCTGCAACACGCTGCGACCAATCAGAGAACGGATTCTGTCTTCTTGACCAATCAGGTTCTATAAACAAAAGTCAGTCGTTACTTTGGTTTTCTCTCGAATGCAGTTGCATTGTTTTCTCTTTCGTAGTTTCTATCGGGTGACCTCGTCCATCGTTATTGATAGAAATAAAGAAAAATACCATGAAAGTTTGGAACTTTTCCGATCATTTTATAAAGACGTACCTTTGCAGCCATAAAGCTCCAGTCGCATGGAAATGTGCCCGTACCAGCTCGTGGGGTGCACGCGAATAAAACGAGCTGTGATTGGAGGACGGATGGCATTTGCGATGACGCTGTTCCTCTCTCGATTTCCTTGAAATTCCTTCAATCATTCAAGCGCATTTAGTTACACCCTTTTGATTGTAAAAGAGGACTATTCCTTTCTTCTATTTTCATCGTAACCCTTCTTTTCTGCCCGTGCTTTCTCTAAACCTATCCGTCCTCTTCTGCTCTAACTTTTGCTCTGCCTATAACCTGCTTTACTTTGCTCTTTTACGTTCAACTCTACTGTTATCGTATCTATGTTTTATTTCTATATGTAGTACCTTAATGTCAGTATAGGTTTCATAGTGTTGCCCGTCGATGCTGTAAGTCAAGAAGTAACTTTTGACCCACTGATCCGCATCCTGCCTTCCTTGAGTGGAGATCCCCTCTACATCTGAAACGTGACCCAGATCCACCTGAAGCCACTGTCCTTTGTCATTAACACGTGCGGACCACGCCCCGGTGTGACTGCCAGTCCTGTGAGTGTGAAGTCTGGAGCGCTCGGGGCCGTGAAATGCATCCCACTTGGACGAGGCGCTCAGTTGATTATCTCCAATCTGGCGGTTTTGGAGGCCCAGAGGGGACCTGCAAGCGGTTATTGGAGTGGCAAAGCCTGAAGAGAATGAGAAGTAAAATAAAGAAACAATGTCTTGCTCTGTCACATCAAGACATGACACAAATATATGACGTCACATATCACATCACATTACATCACGTGATGTGACGTGACGTCACAGTATATCACATTGCATTACACTCCGTCACGTCACGTCACTCCACGTCACGTCACTCTCCATGACAACAAAGCATCACTTCTCGCCACATTACACTATCTAGACACCAAGTTCCCCTAATTTATACGTGTTTACCTGATGTGCACCCATAGAACTCGGCTCTCATTGAGATGTGTCCATACCAAGTGACGGGATGAATACGAATCGCGAGTGCAATGATTGGGTCATGAAGTAAGTGACTGACAACAGTGTAGCGGTCCGCATTACCACTGAATACCTGAAGAGCAAGTAAAGTGTTATAACTCCAACACTGATCATGAATTCGCAGACCATAACAGTTGTATGATGCGTTTAATGAAGCGGGTAATAACAAATACAGTAGAACCCTGCTACTTTGAACTCGGTTAACTCGAACTCCCCACTATCTCAAACTCAAACCCATTTCCCTTGGATTTCCCTTTCAGTCATTTACTATCGGCTAACTCGAACAATGTCTCACTTCCCTTGGGGGTTCGAGTTAGCAGGGATCTACTGTATGCTCATTTTTTTTTATCTAACCGCCAATATTTTTCACATTTAACTTGTGAACGTGTGCCGGTTTGTGTGTGTGTGTGTGTGTGTGTGTGTTTGTGTGTGTGTGTTAGAGCGAGTGTAAATATGGGTTATTATTCTTAGTTTACCTTAACACCTCCATTCTCCCTGTAATACTGAAAGAATATCCCGTCGAGACTGTAGGATAGTTTGTACGTTTTCACCCACTGACTGTGGTCCATACGGCCCTGACTGGCGACACGGCGAACCTTCGTCATTTTTCCAAAGCGGAACTGAAGCCATTGTTCCAAATTATTGTGTTTGGCAGACCAGGCCCCTTTCTTCCCTCCGCTCGACTGATGGTGGAGTTTGCCGTTTGTAGCCCCGTGATTACCGTCCCACTCAGTCGAGGCCGACAAAACTGGTCTGTCAAGTTTTGCCATGCAAAAAGGAGCTTTAGGAGCTTGAAAGCCTGTCAATATAAAGTGTCACAGAGAAACTGGAACCATGGGACTTTAAATGCTTTCAAAATTATTAAAATTAAAATTGATATGCATAGCTTTTCGGTGACTTTAAACCAGCTTAACTACAGTGACAATCACAAAGTCTATAAGACAATCAGAAGCCAAAATAGTTATTATGTTGTTTTGACGTGGATACATATATAAAACTATGAGAAATCAATAATAAAAAAGTTGATATAGAAAAGCTAAGCGCTGCTCAAGCTGTTTTGGACCAATCCTATATCTAGCAAAAACGTATAGCCAAAGAAACCACTCAATTACTTTCGAGCCGTCAATTGAATACCTCTTCATATTACCAAGAAGTACGTAATATATACATGTTAATGATCTGTACGAACCTTTGGTGCAGCCATACAATTCCAGCCTCATGGACACGTGACCATACCATGTTTTTGGGTGGACCCTTACGTAGCGAGCTATGATTGGTGGATCCAGAAACCGAGACTCGATCGAATTCCTATCCCGGTTGCCCTGAAAAACCTTTGAGGACAAAATAGCTAAATTAGATTCGAATATCAGTTTATTTGTGCGCAACTGTAATACAAAACACGAATTCTACGAAAAGGTAAATAGTGCGAGAGATCTGAAGGCAAACTCTTAATTTTTGTAAGAACCCGCGCGGAAGTGCAAAGAAATGTATGCTCAGAAAATTTGCAAGTCATCTTCAAGGCGTGCCCGGTTAGCTCAGTCGGTAGAGCATGGGACTCTTAATCCCAGGGTCGAGGGTTCGAGCCCCTCATCGGGCGTTTGACTTTTTTGTTTGATTTTTTAATTTTCACCCATCTTTGAATTAATTACAAACGTCGAACAGGAACGCGTAAATTAGATTGGTTTCCATTCCATTTGATGAACAAACAAGAAAACACTTCCAATAAAATGAATACATTATGGCATAAATTGTTCCGTTTCTCACCTCCTTGTGATTATAGGGCAGGAAGTAGCCGCCGTCCATGCTGTAGGAAAGTGTGTATGTCGTTACCCATTGGCTATGATCCTGTCTCCCTTGAGTAGCGATGCCAGTCACCTTAGCCACTTTTCCCAGGTCAACCTCAAGCCACTGTGCAGGGTCATTGTACTTCGCAGACCAGGCTCCCCTAAATTGGCCCTGCTTGACCGTATTGAGTGGGGCTCGGTTAGCACCGTGGTTTGCGTCCCATTCAGAGGACGCCTTGACGTGCAGGTTCTTCAGCCCAAAAGGAGCTCGGCATTCAAAGCTTGGCACATAATCTGAAGGGAAAAGGGGGCAGTTAAAATGTTTTCTTCTTGACTTGAAGTTTTGACGAAACACTTCTGAAACACCAACATTTACGTCCCCCCCCTTCTCACCACCAAGTTGTTGAGTAGACCGGGGGGCATCTTATGATCCTTTCATGCACGCTACTTCGCAGATTTTCTGTCCGTTGTCTCTCACAGTTTACATGAATGTTCCTCTTGCATATGCGCACGGGACATAATTTAATTCTTTTTCAACACTGAGCCGTTACAAGTTACTAGATCGACATTAACTGTTTATAGATGTGGTCTTTGCTGCAGTTTTGACACAATGTGCAAGTTCTCTAACCTGACGCACATCCATACAGCTCTGCTCTCATGGATATATGTCCGTGCCACGTCATTGGCTGAATTCTGACAACTCGTGCGATGATTGGACGTTCAAGCACATGGCTAACCACGTGGTACCTGTCAGAATTGCCAATGAAAATCTGCGGAAGGAAGAAGATTGAGATACTTCATTTGCGTAGTTACGCCTCGTTCAAGGTCAAATTCTTATATTTTGGATCGACTAAGGGTCAATGTGTGAAAACTGGACGGCGTGAAAGAATTTGAAGCTGACGTTTCGCTAGCCTGTCGTTGAGCAAAAATCAGTCAAATTCCGTCGATTTTGGCAGCGAAGAGTTATAAGACTGTCGCCTGATAAAGGCCCAGTTATTAGAAAACAAAAGAGTACACAAATTAACATTTGATGATTTGATAACTGATATAAGAGCTACTGTATAATCCGTTTGTAAAATTTAACAGGATACCAAATGACAACAATTATATTTTAACAATAGCTATATAATAGCACAGCCGTTGTGTTGAAAATATTCCTTTAGTTTGGTTTGATATTTGGATCCACTTTCGCCTGAATAGAGTATCAGATGCTAGGTTCTTCTGGCTGCCTAGAAATGGAAAACAGCAACCATATGTCTTGACCAAAGCCTTGTAACTGTCTTACCCTTTCATGATGGCGGAAGAAAATTCCGTCAAGACTGTATGAAAGACGATAACTTTTCACCCATTGATTATGATCCATTCGTCCTTGCGTAGCCACTCTGGTAACCTTGGTAACCTTGCCGAAGTTGATCTGTAGCCATTGATCAGGCGTATTGTGTCGTGCAGACCAGGCCCCAGTCTTCCCTCCGCCAGACTGATGATGTAACCTCCCGTTGTTGGCTCCGTGATTGTTGTCCCATACGCTCGATGCAGAGAACTGGGAACTAGCACCCAGGGCTGCTTCACAGACCTCAGGGACAGGCACATCTGGGTGCGGGAAGTAATTATTTAAATTACCGGTCTCGTTATTAACCAGTCTTAAAAGCAGGCGGTTTCATTTAAAAAAAATATACGGAGAGTCAAACTGTTAATATTGCTAGTGGGACTGTGTGACATTTTTGTGCTATAAACAAAAGGCATTGCCGTCTGAATGTCCTTCGCTTCCACAACATTCATTTCAATGTCCGGTTGTCATAATAAGCGCAATGACTCACCTGATTTGCAGCCAAGAAACTCTACCCTCATGGAGATATGTCCATACCAAGTCTTTGGGTGAATGCGAACATAGCGAGCCACGATGGCCGGCAAAACTTGTTGAGTAACGACGGTGTTTCTGTCTCTATTGGCACCAAACACCTTAGATTACAAGTCACAAGTCAGTGTATATTGTCTAAGGAACCGGGGAAGGGGGAGGGGGGACTTCCATAGAAAATAGGTCAGGGATGCTCGTCGTACCTCTTAGGAGTCAACATCAAACGCTGACATTTTTATGTGACGTGGTACCGTTTAGAGGTCTGGTGTCAGTCGAATGAAATCTTGCATGTATGGGTCTTTACAGTAATTAAAGGCATCAAAATTTTACGGCTTTGAGGGAGGGGAGTGGAGTGATCTCGATCGTTTGTGGACTGAGTTTGGACCACAAGTTTGAGCCGAATTATGTGAGGCTGTGTTTCCCATATTTAACTGTTTTAAAACTGGGTATGCTAAAGTCGATGTTTCTGAGGTTATACTTTTATACCCTAACGGTGTAAAATTAAACAGGTCTAGTACAATAAGAGGCAGTTGCTTGTGTTTGATTTTAAACATGAATATAGCAATATCCTGGAGCCTTCTGTTGTAGAATGTAGTGCGTTTTGCTCTCTTTAACATTTCTTCGTATGATGAGGACCAGTCTCCAAAAGACAGCCTTTATCCCTCTTTCATATAACATGCATGCATAACATTATGTGTACACTATTCATCCGTTACACGGTCGTAAATTTGTGCACATACCTTGACCTGCCCTTTGTGCCGATAAGGTTCATAATGTCCATTGTTCTGACTTGTAGACACCGTGTAACTGGTGACCCACTGGTTATGGTCCTGTCTTCCTTGTGTCTGTATCGCGGTTATCTTCACAGTGCGACCAAAATCAACTTGTATCCATTGACCCACATCATTGTATCTGAAAATGAATTATCGTTAAATTTAAATGTTAAAAAAAAAAAAAAAAAAAAAAAATCATATAAAGCAAAATCCGCATGAAATATTTTCAAACGTGCTTTACGATGTACTTCAGTACCTTGCTGACCAGGCACCTCTTTTCCCGCCACCAGCAGTATGTCCCAATCTCCCGTTAGCAGGTCCATGATTTCGGTCCCACATGGAGGAGGCGGTGACACGGGAGTCCGGGATCTGACGGTTCTGCATTCCGAGTGGAGTGCGACATTCTGCATGAAAACACAGATAGAGTCCAAAGTATTTTTACTCGTAAATCTTCGCCAAGAAGGCTTTGTCACATCAACACAAATAACGAAGCCGACGTTCGTGCGTTTACGTGCGTGTACGTGCATGTGTGTGTGCAAAAGTGCGCGCGCGCTTGTTAATCAGTCTGTTCGAAAGAAGAAACACCAATAACAGAATTTCATAAATGTAGTTGAATGTACTCACCATCGCCGAAAGCCAACTGAGGTTGCAGGGACAGCAGAAACATCAACACAGGTATCCACATCTTTGTTAATATCTGTTAATCAGCAGCTGTTGTTAGAAAATAATGCAGAAAGTGTGACCAACGGTAAGTTGTTACGGTGCAGATCTTGAGGGGGAACTCGCTTCTTGACTTAGACTTTTTTTTTTAAGATTGGGATGTACTGAATGGAGCTGACCTTCACCCCTAAGCTCTCGCTCCTCAAGTGACGTTTAAATTAAAAACTAGCGATTATGTGCTCTGGAGCACGTACGGTAATTTAATACGAACTTCCTTTAGCGCTGAAACAACTTAATGGAGAAGCGAAATCCGATAAGATCATGTAGTATTAACGGAAAAGCCTGGAAGGAATTTCCGCGGCAAGTTGACTGCAACGGTTCGAGAAGACGCCCGTGCATCACGATGCCGTACACTGAGAAGAGACGTCTATTAACGCGCGCTCGATCCAAACCGAACACCACCGACAGATGTCTGAGCTTCGAGCCGAAAAATTCCATACTGATGACGTCACCGCTACCCAGATCTGGGTAGTTTCTGTCAAAACCACACCTATCGGTGCAGCTCAAAGAGAAGTCACTAGAAGTCGACGAACGTTTCGACTAGCTATATTCTGTGTCAAAACTTCAAAATAGGGAGTCTGCATGGCGAGCAGCAAACCTTTCACTCTCGAGGCTTGATTCCGCGGTGACTGTAAACGAGAGTGAAATATCCTTTCCCGGTCGAGCTCAAACGTGTTGGAGAGAAAATACGGAGTGCGGGGTGTGGAAAATGGGAGTGTGACGTATTTTTTTATGGAAAATATGGAGAAAATGTGGAGTGTTGGCAAACTCTTGTGGAATCATTATAGTATCCTCTTAAATAATGCTCTTGCTTCGCTGTGTTGCGGACTCTGACCCATTACAGATAATACAACTGTAACAGTTTTTATCGTTTAAATAGAACGATTTTGGTATGGTGTGAAAATGATTGTCTTGGATTAACAGACCCACGGTATTAAGTTCACTGGTTTTCAGCAATGCCGAAATTATGAAAAGGCCCAAATTATGAAATACAATTTTTAAATCGGAAAACTTAGTGGAAAAAGTATATATTTGCTCAGTGAAGAGATTCAAAATGATTCAGCCACGACTGCTCTTCACTCCAGATACCGGCCGGAATGTAGTTTTTCTCCATTCGTGTTCTATTTCACTGTTTTTAGAATTTTCCAACTATAGAATCAGAGTATGAAATACCTGATAGATCATTGTTTCAATTTCTCTATTTTGTCGTTTTTAACGCTTTTTTCTTAGGAGTGAGAAGTTTATCGTAATTGTCTTCAAAGCGGGTGACTGTATGGTTCTCTTTGGTTACAGATATGAGTTCCATGATGGGTTCTTTGTGTTTTTGGTTTGAAAATCATCGTTAAATCACTCTTTAAAGCTTGCAGTATTTGTCTTTGAGAGAGAGAGAGAGAGAGAGAGAGAGAGAGGCATGAGAGACACAGACATAGACAGTACAGACAGAGATAGCAGTAGTATTCGTTGATAAGCTTACCTCAAATCACTGACCTTGTTGGATGGGCTCCGCTCAGCGACTGTTTAATTGAATCTAGTGAATGCTCATTTTATTAGAAAACAATCTCATAAATCTGCAGAAAAGTATACCTATTTAAAAGTTAATCTAATTGTATAAACAAAATAGAGAGATTATAACGAATAACAAATTTAAATACATGAAACTGCGCAATATTTTAAGTAACCAGCGGGACTGAATCGAATCAAATCAAAATGAATCAAGTCGTGTGCATACAATGCTATGGCAAAAAAGAAGCCGATTTGAAGATTCAGAAATTACCACCAGAGATATGAACTAATCTGAGCTCCTAAATTTTCCGAACAACATATTACTGTCGTAATTGTAAAGGATTCTTTTTTATTCCTCCGAACACATTCCTTCAGCCACAAAAGCGTTTCCAGTCGGGCCATACAAACATAAACTAAATAGCACCGTTCAGACAATTTTCTGATTAAACAATTTTATGAGTTTATAAGATGATTTAAGTGAAATACCGCCCACCGAGAACATTAATATTACCTCTTTAATTACAGATCTTATCTATCGGGTGCCGAATTATTCAATATTCTAATTATCTAAATATTGAATTAACTGAATTAATTTCTTGGCAATTAATATTTATTATGTGGCAATTGAATTTGTCTAAATGTTAATTGAATTATTTATAAGGCAATATTTAATTATTTTTGTGTGGAACTTTTTTATATATGGCATTAGCTGTTATTGCAGATGTCAACTGTTTGACATACAAACTTTATTTATTTTATTTCATATTGACATTTATTTGTGGTCATTCGGACTTTAGTTATGGGCATTTATTTATTTCATGCTAATTATTAGCTGTTCACACATGAAAATTGATAAATATGTAAAGGAACAGAAAATGAAAAGACTGTTTCGTAAATAATTTGGCAGGTATTTGCACATGGTAAATTTACAGTTCGTTCGACTCGTGCCGGCCAAGGCCCACATTTACGACGCGCAATAAGTAAATGACAAGTTCCCTCTTTCATCGTACGGATCATTTCTATCACGTCATATACAGTACATGCAATCTGTGTTTACCACGACGGGCACTCGAGGGTATAAAATGCAACAGTGAGACAATACTTTACTGACTCAGTTTTGTTTTTCAGAACTTTTCTATAAATATACAAATATTTTAATATATTTCTTGTTATTAGCAAACAAATACTAAACAAACTCATAACTCGTGCGGAGATTCTTCTAATAAGCGGGTATCAGATTTGATATTTTACGTTAGGTAAACTTTCAGGCAGCTGGCACCCGAGCAAACAGTGCATGGATTGACTAAATGGCACGGGACACTGCATTTCAGACTAGGTGTGATTGCATCGCCAGAAATTCCGGACATTTTGCGTCCACGATTGCTTCCGGTTTTTCCCAGCGGCGTGCGGTATGAGAATGCGCCAGTCATACATTCAACGTTGTTACGTATTTTGCCTCAGTGGGGTGGGGGAGGGATGGGTTTCTCCGGTTCAAAAAGAGACTGCTACGTTTAGATGTGCCGCTGAGCGACCCAGTTGAAATTAGCTTTCGTTTGATGTAATCCCCGAGCGAAGCGAAGCGAAGTGAGGGTAATAATCACGGCCCTAATGCAGCAAATTCGCTTTATGTGGAGACTCCAAGCGAGTCGCCATCTCGAAATCTAATGTTCGTCAGTCAGTCTGTCAGTCTGTCATAGGGCGACCTCTAAGGCAATGACGTAATAATAATTATCGATTAGCGTCAAAGCGAGGTCAAACAAAGGTTTGAACGAAGCAACAACTGTACGTAACTGCGTTCACGAAAATGAATTTGAAAACTGGAAAACTTGACACAGCACGGTCTCGCGAAGCTCGTCTGCAAAAGAGAAGGGAACTAGCACGGGCAAGGCGAAATCGTGAAACAATCGAACAGCGCCAAATACGGCTAGAGAAAAGACGACAAACATTTGATAACCGACAGCATCATGAACGGAAGCGTGCCGAAGAAACGGCTCCGCAAAGGGAACAGCGCTTGGAAGCAAATCGGGAGCTTCAGACGCCGTCTTGTGTTAAACTCAGATCCTTATTTAGAAAGGACAAGCAACAAAGGTTAGTCAGTGGAAAGCGAACAATCACCGTGGCAAATATATTCTACCCGTATCTTGTAACTCGATCACTTCAAGAATGTATTAAAACCTGTATGCTGATCATTTTCCCTCGAAGTATTGTTTTAATACGCTTCTGTCGCCAGTTTTGGCTACCGTATTGGCTCAGAGCAATCGGAACTTAGAGTCTTGAATGATTTAGTCAGATGTCTTATTATTTCTTTCAAGACTAAAACTGTAACAAATAATGTAATTTGACATGCGGTGATTGCAGCGAGAATCGTTCACAAGCCCTTAGAAGTATGACTAGGTCTGAAGCCCGTGTATAATTTGAAGTAAACCGTTCAAGTTTTGCTTTGATTCTGGGAGAAATCATGTTGTTTTTGAGCGCGTTCACGTCCAAAACAATTCGAGCTCATTAAACATGCATGCCTGAGTCTTGTGCATGCAGTCCAGAGTAAAAACAAATTGCACAGGAAGCCTATTTAATTGTACTGCCTATGGATTCAAAATTAGAAAATCAGTGTTTCTTTTTTTTCCCGTACTACGACGGCCGACCAACTTCAAAATTTGAGTATTAGATTTTGAGAACGTGCTTGGCAGACTGTATAAATTAATTTGTCGTGCCGACCGACCGTGGGAAATACGTACTTCGTCACGCAATCGATTCTTTTTTTCAACGCAAAAGTATAACACACACCATTCTTTTTCTCCTTCCTTTACGTGTAGCATTTGACTTCGAAGAAAAGATTGAGTCAACATTTCGGTAAAACAAAGGCTACTCTTCTTGGGAGTACCAAAGTAAAAGTCCCATTAATGTCAGAGCGAGGGGTATCTGCGATTATCGTATTTCTAGTTTTCATGCGATTCGGAGCTTCCTAGCCCAAAATATCAACATCCGAAGTCGGCGTATTTCACGGGAGGTATTCGCCACGGCTGGCTGTGAACTGCAAATTCAAACGCAAAAAGTACATATCGAATTTGCTCCAGGGGACTGACCGAGGCTTCACAGGAGATGTTCATTCCTTCGACAATCAGGTACGGGGTAAACATTTTGCGTTGTACCCAAGGTTCTTGTATTAAATGCAGCTTAAAAAGTGACAGTAGCCGGTTTTGAGCGTATTCTGCTATCAATCCCTTCTTACGTCGGCCAAAATTTTAAATTCAAAAAAGTACACATCGAATTTTACCGGAGATAAATATATTTTGTACTGTTGTGTTTAGGAAGCTTTCCTCTTCCGAATGCTGCCCAAAAACATTTTTACGAACGTGCTTCAGTTAAGCAAAAAGCGCAATTTATTATCAGATCACATACATTTCTCTGTTATTTCTTGAGCGGCTTTCAGCGTGAAACCTGATGCCTTTTCCAAGATGGCGCAACCGGATGTCTGAAATTTCTGGCGATGCTTCTCGCTAGGGGGGTCTGGGGGCATGCTCCGCCAGAAAATTTTCAAATTTTGGCTCTCGGAAATGCCATTTCCTGCATTTTCCGTGGGATATTTCAATAAATAAATACTTCAGTAAAACGAGCCATTACAAATTCACAGTGATGTTAGCGGTCGGTGTCACGTTCTAATACGTGTAAACACAGGCAAGTAATTACGCTCTTTCACCTCACAGAGATTTTGAAGGCGTTCTCTAGCAGTTTCTTCGGACCCTCAGACCTCTTGGACTTCACTCTGACTTCACACGCATTACATATTCCCTAATTCCTATTCTCAGTTAAAGGCAATTTCGTTCAGTTTTGAAGCCGTATGGCGGGGTAACCTCTCCTCCACAGTTAAAGATTAACTAACGTCTGGATGGAGGAATAAAGTGACGCGTTTTTTCGCGTGACGTACACTATAATACGAAAAAATATATGAAATCAATTCAAAATCAGCCAATTTAATGATAAAAACGTCTCAGGCAATAGAAAATTGTATTTTTGTCAGATTAAAAAATATTCTCCAGATTTCAGCAGTACGCCCGTGCGTACGTGCGTATATGGTAGCTAAGAAACAAATGTTCGAAGTCAAACAGTCAAAACAATTATGCATGAAAATGAGATAACTCAAAATGTAGATTCTCTTATCCCTTTGAAGAAAATGTACGAGTGTTGTAATATAACTTATAGTTTAATCAGGTTCATTTGAGTAAATCAAAAGCCAAGTTCCCCATACTGTATAATATTTTTACGGGTGAGAAATTGAAAGAGAACACTGAAGTTGATCGCTCTTGTGAGTCTCGCTCTAGTCCAGAGATTGCTTATGCAACAATTCTTATGGTGCGTGCGGACACTTGCCACACCAAGCTTGAATCCCAGCATCTGTCGCGTTCACGAGACAAAGCTTGTTATTTCAAAAATTTAAAATTCGTCAAACGCAGTTTGAAAAGTTGTTGAGTTCGAAATTTACATATTCGAAATAGTAAAGCGGAAAATAGACATGAATTCCACATCCAAAAAATTCACCTATAGGCCAAGGGGATATTCTGCGATTATCGTATTTCTAGTAAGAATAATTCGTAGTAAACACGAACGCATGAGAGGCAACACATTCCAATCAAATCTCACTACAATACAGTCAAACTTCTATTAAGCGGTCACCCTTGGGACTGAGCCAACTGACCGCTTAATAGAGGTTTTCTAAAATTCAGCATGTAATACGTGAAAATTTGAAGTAAAAAGTTACCAGTGTTACCAACAACACGGTAACGCACTCAATATAACGGACTCAAATGCTGTGGCGGTCGTAAGAGAAAAATCTGGTGACGTGGAAACACTGCAAACAACTTTCGACGTTCACCCGAATAACCTGACTGATAACTTCGAAGTTATTGGTCAAGGGACAACGAGTTAACAGAGGTGGTGGCTTTGGTCTCGAGGTTCCTGGCGAGTACATATTTGAAGGTGACAGTTTTTCTTGTGGCTGGCTAGAACGGAAGCTGGTAAAAGAGGAATTTAGATCCGAGAAATATGACCTGCACTGCGGTGGACCCACACAATAATGACACTTTCATTTTGATGAGGTGTTAAAATGTAAACTGGATATGCCTGGCTATCGTCATGTGATATCGCATTGTAATCTAACTAGGTGACCGTTTAATAGAGGTGAAATACAATAAAATTAGCCAATTGGGGAATCTAAACGGTGACCGCGTCCGCTTAATAGAGGTGACCGTTAAATAGAGGTCAAGTTTACAGTAATTCAGTGAAGCAAATTCCAGGACTTTGATTAGTGACCGCTTAAGAGAGGGTGACTGCTTAAGAGAGGGCCGCTTAATAGAGGTTTGACTGTACTTAGCCAGAGAACATGGATTTCTTTGAACATAAATCCAATAAATATTTAGCAATAAATTTGATATGTGAATCATTGTATAGTTTAAAGCCTTTAAGCGAGACTTTTTGCACAACTAACATCACGTATTTCGACTGATATCTTGAAAATAGAAACTTGAAAAAAAAAAAAAAAAAAAAAAAAAAAGAAAAATTACGCATGACACGCGAGCTATCGCACTGTATTTCACCCAGCTTGGCAATGCTCTGTGTTCAGTGTATAGCCACGTCAACCTTAAATCGAGCCATTGAGTTGTATGGTCTGTGCAATAGTTCTGCTGCGTTTGCCCTTTAATATCGGCTTTCTCTTTCCACTGCACTTTACTTGTATAAGCGTTTTTGCGACATTCCCGTCGATCGATGTGTGTCTAATTCTGTCGTGGACTACAAAATGTGTTCCATAATTCCCTCCCAAAATTACTGTAAATTACAAAACTCTCTAAAACTCTCAAACACTTATCATCTCTGTCAGGCCAAACTGGACTTTTTTCTTTCCATACGCATCGAAGACCGAACTTTACGATTAAAACGGACCACCAGAAGAATGACGGTAAAAATGCCTGATTAAGTGCCTTCAACCGGTAAAATGTTTGGGTTCTGCAGATAGCCCACAAATAAGGAGAAATAAGAATCGGAGTGATACTTACAATCAGATAGCCGTAAAATAAACTTTGTAATCGCGAATCACAAGTCCTTCTTGCTTCTCAGATATACGCTGGTAGCTACCTCGGGGCAAGGACGGGAAATTGCTCAGTGTTATGGGGCGAGTGTTCGTCACATGTCAAAACACCTGACTGAATCCGATTGGCCAATATAACAATTAACACGGCCTGTAGGATTCTCATTGGTTACCGGTGATGCCAAAGGGAGCTCCAGTTGTTTTAACTTTCATGTTTCTGTTCATGCTGTAAACATTCTGTAAACCACCGGCGATTTCGTGGCGATTTTCATGGCGATTTGATTGCGATTATTACGCGCGAGCACATATGGCGTCACGCGCGAAGCTGATTTCTTCTCTTGCAGCGGCTCTTTTGTCGTGCCGCTTGCGTCTGCCGAACTGGTCTTAAATGAGCTATCCACCTCTCCCCAGCGGCTCATCGCTCCTCCTCTTCAACTGTCCAAATAGTTTTTCCGCTTTTGTGTTTTTCTTTGCGTTGGCGTTGGCTTTGTCACAATTGTTTACAATCACAATTTCATCCACCATATTGTTTCCTGTCGCGCGACAAAACACCCTTGGGGGTAGGGCAAAGCAGCTTTTTGCCTCAAAATCGCCGCAAAATCGCATCTAAATTCGAGCAGGTTCGAAACAGCGGCGATTTCTCGGCAACAAATCGCCATAAAATCGCCATGGAATCGCAGGTATTTTACACATGCGATTTGAAATCGCATCAAAAATCGCCACTAAAATTGCACTAAAATCGCACTAAAATCGCATCAAAATCGCATCAAAAATCGCATGTGTAAACGGGCCTTAAAAGCACCCGTTCCAGCTCTTGCTTTGCAATCCTTGCCCAAAGACTGTTTTTCTTGTTTTACTAGTCAAACTCACTCAAGTTATTCATTCATTTGCTGGCCTTGGAGATCAGCTGTGGGCGTTCACAGCTTGAGTTCTTTTGTATTATTAGCATCTAGTTGTTTTCATCGTGCTTTGTTGATATTGATAGCCTCGATAATTGGTTGTTACCACAGGCAGTCTAAACTCTTTGGCATTCTCTTTGGCTTTTTCAGTGTCCGAGAGCACCCAACGAAGATATTTCTCAAGATACGTTAGTTTGCGCAAATGTATGGTTATTTGTCCAAAATATAGTTTATTTTCTGCTTTTTTTACGTTGCTGGCAAACACAGAGGTGTTCCACACTCCCAGGAAGGCAATTCAGAATATTCGTTTCCCAGCAGAGCGGTCCCAGAAAATCTCCCAGCCAGCAACTTGATGATGTACCACTTTGTCAGAAAATGTCAGCATTTCAAATAAAAATGTAGCCTCGATTGCAGTCTCGCTTGTTCCCATGCCTCCAGCGAGACTGAAAACGGCTATCTCTCTCCCAGCAGTCCAATTTATTTATTTTTTCCCAGCCAGCAAAAAAGCAGATAGATCTCATGCCAGCCAGGACAGGTTGCAGTGCGGAACACATATTTTGTGGAACAGCTCCGATGGGTGCTCCTCAGTGTCTTGTGCAAGAAAATCTTTCGCGTCAGGGTTTGTGTCATTCGAAACCGTGCTTGGTGTGAGACATTATATTTGTATATTTTCGCTGAAAGTTATATGGAAATAATTAATATTTTGATTGAATAATGTTCACGTGCAAGCGGCGTGTAAGCCTTTCTTTTCTTGGCTGAGTTTCAAAGTATGCAACGAATACCAGAATAAACCTTTTACCGGTTTTAAATGATTGTTTCAGGATAAAGGATTTTAAAAACTATCTATAGGGCGCGTTCGACTGGGTCTATTCCGGATAGGAATAGCAATGTCTATCGGTAAAATTCTTTGTTTGGAGCTATTCAACAATTCTTATGGTGCGTGCGGACACTTGCCACACCAAGCTTGAATCCCAGCATCTGTCGCGTTCACGCGACTAAGCTTGTTAGTTTCAAAAATTTTAAATTTGTCAAACGCAGTTTGAAAAGCTGAGTTCGAAATTTACATATTCGAAAGAGTAAAGCGGAAAATAGACATGAATTCCACATCCAAAAAATTCACCTATAGGCCAAGGGGATATTCTGCGATTATCGTATTTCTAGTAAGAATAATTCGTAGTAAACACGAACGCATGAGAGGCAACACATTCCAATCAAATCTCACTACAATACTTAGCCAGAGAACATGGATTTCTTTGAACATAAATCCAATAAATATTTAGCAATAAATTTGATATGTGAATCATTGTATAGTTTAAAGCCTTTAAGCGAGACTTTTTGCACAACTAACATCACGTATTTCGACTGATATCTTGAAAATAGAAACTTGAAAAAAAAAAAAAAAAAAAAAAAAAAATTACGCATGACACGCGAGCTATCGCACTGTATTTCACCCAGCTTGGCAATGCTCTGTGTTCAGTGTATAGCCACGTCAACCTTAAATCGAGCCATTGAGTTGTATGGTCTGTGCAATAGTTCTGCTGCGTTTGCCCTTTAATATCGGCTTTCTCTTTCCACTGCACTTTACTTGTATAAGCGTTTTTGCGACATTCCCGTCGATCGATGTGTGTCTAATTCTGTCGTGGACTACAAAATGTGTTCCATAATTCCCTCCCAAAATTACTGTAAATTACAAAACTCTCTAAAACTCTCAAACACTTTATCATCTCTGTCAGGCCAAACTGGACTTTTTCTTTTCCATACGCACCGAAGACCGAACTTTACGATTAAAACGGGCCGCCAGAAGAATGACGGTAAAAATGCCTGATTAAGTGCCTTCAACCGGTAAAATGTTTGGGTTTTGCAGATAGCCCGCAAATAAGGAGAAATAAGAATCGGAGTGATACTTACAATCAGATAGCGGTAAAATAAACTTTGTAATCGCGAATCACAAGTCCTTCTTGCTTCTCAGATATACGCTGGTAGCTACCTCGGGGCAAGGACGGGAAATTGCTCAGTGTTATGGGGCGAGTGTTCGTCACATGTCAAAACACCTGACTGAATCTTATTGGCCAATATAACAATTAACACGGCCTGTAGGATTCTCATTGGTTACCGGTGATGCCAAAGGGAGCTCCAGTTGTTTTAACTTTCATGTTTCTGTTCATGCTCAATTTGAAAGTATTAAAGTCTTGACAGTTGGTGTTATTTGTTGCACACATCCTGTGATGTCTAAAAGCACCTGTTCCAGCTCTTGCTTTGCAATCCTTGCCCAAAGACTGTTCTTGTTTTACTAGTCAAACTCACTCAAGTTATTCATTCATTTGCTGGCCTTGGAGATCAGCTGTGGGCGTTCACAGCTTGAGTTCTTTTTGCTCGCGGGGGCCTGGGCCCAAGCGAGCTTAAAAATGGGCATTTTAATATTTTTTCAGGGCGAAAACAGAAACCAAAGCTACGGTGAGCTTTAGCCGTAAAACAATGACGCTTTATGCTTTACTCTGTACATGACATCTGTTGCCTCATAAAATTCTTCTGCGTATCGTACATTGCCTGTTGAAGTGTTTCTTTCATTCGATCATGTAGTCTTTGTTTCGCAATGTTCATTAAATACCAGAAATGAAAAATACACCGAAATAATTCTGAGGATTGAGTTTGCAGTCACAAATGGACTGAACACACTAACTCGGGTACACGATTCTGAAATTAGGCCAAAAATTAGTATTTTCTGGAAAGTGTAAAGGCTATAACACGAGCAATTTCTCAGTTAAGGCCGACTTTGTAACTCCAGCGAGTCTATCACGTTGTAACAAGGATTTTTCTGCAAGTATTCATGAAAATCTCTGTGCAGAGATAACATATATGTGCAATGAATTAAGGATTTGCCAATCATTAAACTATGAGTTGTGAAAATACAGTAGGAAACCATGCATATACTTTGAACACCCTTTCTTCGAAAAGCGTGAATTGTTGGTCGAAGATTTGCGCTTTTTTCTCGCACCCGGCTGTATGAAATATCAGCGATTCTAAAATTAAGCCAAAAATTAGTATTTTATGAAAATGTAAAGGATATAGCCCGAGCATTTTTCTCAGCCGGAAGGCCGATTTTTAACTCCCGTCTATCACGGTAACAAGGATTTCTCTGGCAAATGGTTTGAACCCAGGAGTGTGAACAGTAGGTTGGTTGTGATTGTCCAGGTTAGAGTAGTCTCCAGAAAGACTGTTGTTGGTGACTGACGTTTCGACTACCTGAGCGGAAGTCTTTCTGGAGACTACTCTAACCCGGACGATCACAACCAACCTAAGGATTTCTCTACAAATATTCATCGGTTTGACCTGAAAATCACTGTGCATAGTTAACATGCATAGTTCATAAACTACGAGTAATAAAAATAAAGCGAGAAAACCATGCATAGTTTGTCGCCTTGATGAATGGAGGACGCTGTCGATATTGTTATAAAGGTTTGTGGAGACGAGGTCGCCAAAGCTATAAAAGAACTTGTATGGGAAATTTCGAATGACCTGAATATGCGCTAAAAGTGCTGAAGTATAATTATAACAGCGCTTACTTAGCCACTTTGTGTGTGTGATTTCTTGTGTTTCTGGGTCGTTTTGGGCCGGGAGATATGACTGTTGTTTTATATGTTAATATAAGAAGAGAAAGATGGAAACTTCGTCAGCTGCAATTTTGCAGCCGCTTGCTCAATCTTGCTGTATCAATATTGATTTCTGCTGATACCATCAGATCTCCCCTGCATTTGTGACTACACGTTATTCCACCCCAGGGATAATAATTTTCTGCAAATTTCTCATCCCGGAAAGGTCCTGGCAAATCCCCACCCGGGGAATGCATGCATGGGGGATGATATCAGCTGAAATCAATATTGATACAGCCAGATTGAGCAAGCGGCCGCAAATTTGCAATTTATAGCCTTCATACTTGATGAAATCAGTCGAGACGTACATTGAAAATGTTGGGAATTTACCAGGAAAACAGAATATCAAAGGTACTCGATGTGTTTTGATGAGATCCGTTCGATATTGTTGGTGGTTTATCCGGACGAACCCAACCTTCCTTAAATGGAATTTCTGCATACTAGTTGAACTTTTTAAAACTATTTTTGATGATTCCATCTATTATATTTAAAGACCTACACTTGAACAGCATCCAAAATTGTCCAATAAACTAACCAATGAAATGACATGTATATAATGACGTGATGATACGCATATAATCACTTGTATATAGAGCCGTACAGGGCCTAAAACTCGACGCAAACTTGCATTAAACTTGCGTTTCGTTTGGCCACACGCTTGTCTCACCTAATGTTTTTTTTTTTTTTTTGGTCGAGCTCAAATATGTGAGTACGCATTTTCGCCTCAACTTCTGACTTGGTTTTGATTAAAGCTTGTGTTGATCTGTTAATCCCTTTCGGCTCAGCCTAATAATGTTCTTGTAATTTGTACTACAAGTTGAAAGATGACGAAATGCAACGAGTGCTTTAAAGTGCACATAAGCCTTCAGAGGATACATTTTTATACGGAATTAGGAAGTAATCTAAGCAACTTATGCCCAAAAGAAAGCCTTTCCGAAGCGTTCTTATATTTTTTTCACGCGTTTGAAATCGGAAATATAAAATTCAGACCGCGCAATGTAGGAGACTGGGACCTGTGACGTCAGAGGAGTGGCGCGTTTCGGCTCGGCACCTCTTCATAGCTCTTATTTATCAGGTTTGTGTACGTTTTTCTCGCTGTTTACCCGTGTTTTTGGACTCGTACGGCAATGGCGAGCTCTAGAAGCGATGAAGAAAGCGGTATATCTGATATCTGAACTATATTACATTGATTCCACGTGTATACTGTACGATATCCACTATGAAGTCCAACCCGTGCGCTGACAAGAGCTACTTGCTGACCAAGAATGGCATGAAGCGTAACAGAAAGGAAAAGGAGGGAAAAGAACAAGAACCATAACACTGCAAGATTGCTCGGAAGAACATTTTGGAGCCAGTAGTTGGTAAGCGTAAAATATGTCCGAGTTTTGCATTTGTTTACGTGGTACATCTGTAATTGCTTCTCTGTGTTTTACTCATATTTTAGGTGTTCGTGTGGGAATTGCAATGTTGATGTGCTACGGCAGCATCGGCATTCACAAGCATTGAGATTCTGCGGATGTCTCACGATAACTCTCGCTCGGGATTTCGACTGAGAGCAGTTGCGTAATTCGTCACGGCAGTTGACCACGGTCAGTTATATTTGACTTCGAGAGAGAGCGGCTCTACTGAAAACTCCTGGAATGTACAAAAACAGTCATTCTAAACTTCCCTGTACGGGTAGACAATAAAGTATTACACTTTAATTGCGGTTTGTGGCGCCCTTCTTCACCGTTTGGAGGATTTTGCTTTCGCCGCGGTGGATCAACAGGCGACTGTCAACAGTCAGAACGACTCCTTTCGGAGATTGCCAAAAATTTCCAACTTCTGCGGCCGTCGTCTAACTTCGGCGATTTGGAAACCAAGTTGTTTGAGTAAATATGTGCCACAAATCCGGCACACGGTCGACTATAGCCCTAGAAAAATCTAGCCGAAAAACCATCTTTCGCTCGGTTTCAAACATGAATTGCAGTGTCGCAGTGTTGACCTCATCGACCATAAACCTCCGGCGAACGCGATGGTTTGCTCATTTGATATTCGATACCTACGATAGAAAAGGTAACAAACTTCCCACAGCTGAATATATTTTGGATTAAATATAATTACTTATTACTACCCGTCGACAAATTGTGGGACCCGACGATTACTCGGTCAATCTTTCCCCTTCTTATCAACTTTGTACTACAATACCGAGATTGTCCTTTACCAGGTCCAAGTCGAGATTGTGCAATTCGTTATTGTCAGTTCCATGCAATGTCAAAATCATCTGGTTTGAAATAAGCTGAGCAGAACCGGAATTGATCGTCAGCTCCCATTTCACACGTTTGGCCTTGACAAACTGGACCATTTCTCTTTCGCTTCCTCGCTTCACCTCTTTGGTCATTCGGAAACTGAATCATATAAAATGCGAATCCTTGCTTATGATCTGGCTCCAAGGAGCAGCCTCCAACAACACATCTATAAGGCATTTCGGAGTAAAACCGGTGAAAACTCTGTTCGGACGAGTCGAGACGCCACTCCTCTGACGTCACAGCCCAGGCCCTTGATCAATCATCTTACGCGGACAAATCTAAACCGGAAGTCAAAATGGCACTTTTTCGCATGTTTACCGGGCGAAAAAAAATATAAGAACGCTTCGGAAGGGCTTTCTTTTGGGCATAAGTTGCTTAGATTACTTCCTAATTTCGTATAAAAATGTATCCTCTGAAGGCTTATGTGCACTTTAAGTTTTCACGACGAGAAGTTCAGTTCAATCTTACTAAGGGTCTATTACGTTTTTGAGATCTAAAGTATGACAAGATGTACCCGAACTCATATAAACGTGCATTAAATCTCGATGCACAGCAATTAATATAATTTTTTGAACATAATTTACCAGATAATTTTCAACCCACTCGCAAAACCGACTTTCGAGTGGTCGTCGACACTTCCCGACATGCACCGACTCATCACAAATTACTTCCGATCACTTCTCCTCTGTTGTCGGTCTCGTTGTACTTGATCCAGTCCCTCGCGATCGGCGCGCTCAACATCTCGTCAGAGATCTGGAACGCCTCGCACAGGGAAATGGACTGGGGAGCAAGTTCCCGACACAACTCGCGGCTATTGTCCAGGACTTTTCGAGCTTGATGAGGAGACAGACGTTGGGCTGACAGGAACCAGCCTGAAAACAAAGAAAAAGAAACAACAATAAAGACAAGCGTACAAGACACAAAAGGGAAAAATAAACATCTTTTTCATCAAATGTGTCAATTGCCAATTTCTCCATACTGTACGATATTTTTGCTGAGAATGAAAAGAGAAACACGAAATCGATCTCTAGAGAATTGAAGCCTGAATGCAGTTGCGCCATCCACTCTCTATCAGTCACGTGGAAGGCAAAGTATTACGGGCAATATTTTCTTGAAACTTGTAGCACAACAATGTTGTGTTGCAAGTTGCAGCAACAATGTTGCACGAAGTAGAAGTGGGTTCTATTTTGTGCAACATGCTGCTGCAACATGCAACACGGTGGTAATATTCCAGTTTCGCATTATAGTCACAGATTTATCGCGCAGTAAGGATCACTTTACAGAGCTGATTCAACTTTCAATTCTCATTAAGTTTCTTACACATTTCCTATCTGACTGGTGAGGAGAATTTACTTACCCATACTCTTTTCTACGACATTCAGCTGATACAGATGATACAATTTTGTCAAAATGGGTCGCAGCTCGGGGTCAGCGGAGTTGATGGTGTTGTTGAAACACTCGCTGACCAGTCTCTCTCCGTACGCCCTGGCCGCGCCCTGCACCAGGTCCTGCTCCTTGTAGCACCAGGTTTCAAAGCGACCTTCCTTGCCAGCAGCTCTCATCTTCTTGCCGAGCTCCATAAACATGTCGTGTTCACGGCAGCACAGAAGCGAGTGCAGGGACTCCGTGCTAACGGGAGAAAAAAAAGCTGGGAGTAAGAACGGCTGGATTGTATTTTGAGGAGGGCTCCAATCCTTAGACAACAAAACAAAACAACGGCAGTGATGACAACAATTTGTTATTAGGTTAGATTGCTAGGTTGTGAAGTGATGAACATTGTACATGTAGACTTACCTGTCTACTCCATAGGTACTTGAGAAGGAGTAAGGCAAGAAACTCCTCATTTGCTCAAAAAGACTTGGCTTAAATACCAGCAGCCTCTCTTGTGCAACCTAAGTGAGAAAAACAAGATTCAAAGAACCGGACACATTTTTTTCTAACTGTGCATTAGACTTGACTTCGACTATCTTTGCAACTGCTTAAGTTGCTTCATAACTGTGAAAGTCACTTTCACTGTCATTTTCTATCAGCAGTTCATATACAGTCAAACCCAGCTATTTTGAAGTCGCACAGGACACGAAAAAAAGTTCGAAATAGCCGATAGTAAATGACTGAAAAAATAAATCCAAGAGGATTCGGATTGACTTTGAAATAACAAAGACTTCAAATTAACTGAGTTCGAAATAGCGAGGTTCCACTGTATATGTGCTTTCTCATATATAAATTGTAACACTTGACTTCATGCAACATTTTTTCTTCTCCTTTATTACAAGTGTTACTAAAAACACACCCATTATTCTCTCAAATTTGTAAAAGTGAAACTGAACAGAAGGTACTAAAACTGTTGAAAGTGAACATACAGTACGACCACTTGCCTTCTGCATCAGCACACTGTTATCCCCTTCCGCCGTCATGGAAGAATGTGATCCAGACAGAAAGACACCAAACCTGTTGGCCGACAGATATCCCTGCCCACCACACCTCTCCCTACACACGGACGCTGCCTCTCCCCCGTACCATCCCAGCAGGGCCTTGATCACACAGCAGACAGTGACTATCTCACCATGGTCAGAACCGTCTTCTGCTTTGTTGGCCCAGCGTTTTTTGGCATAGTCCAGACAGAAACCAACAGCGTACAATGTTGCCAAATGAGGGATGATGGCTCGTTGCTGCAGCTGGTACTGGAAAGTGAAATCCAATTGCACAACTGTTTATCACCAAGTATCTAAATTAAGCCTTAACTTTCCTCAACAAAATGTAAGAGTAGTGTTAGGAGAATTTATAGTTTGACTAGCTTGAACTCAAGAGATCACCCAACATTTTCTCCTAATTAAACTACATACAAATTATTGTGAAAAGAAGTTTGCCTCTGATCACTCAATACATGAACATTGTACAAATTAAATAAATAATAATAATAATAATAATAATGATGATGATAATAATAATAATAATGATAATAATAAGGACAATAATAATAATAATAACAATAATAATAATAATAATAATAATGACAATAATAATAATAACAGAAGGCAGCTTTATAACAATGAGACAAAATATTACATAAGTTGGCTCTTCAAATTCATGCAGAGTTCATTCCCACAGTATACAGTACTGCGTGACCCAAGAACATACTGCACAATGTACAGAAGCAGACAGTAAAGGCACACAGAGTAGACTTACTTTTAGAATGGGAGTATCGGACTTTCCTGTAGGACCAAAAGTGAGTCGAGTGGCAGAGTATCGGAGGGTGATGGTCATGCATGCTTTGGCTGCACCAATAGTCATGGCTGGAGAAACAAGGAGAATGGATAGTATTTACAACTAATGCCAAGATGAACGTCTGGGGAGGGTGCAACAGCTCTCGAGTCTGGTTCAGTGACTTCACAGAAAATTCCAAATGGTGTAGGCAAAAGGTAAACTTGACATGACACATAACACCATTGTTGTTCACAATATCATGTCAGTCTGTTTTTCATGTGCGCTTCAAGTATAGTTGTACAAGTATTGTCATGTACTTGTGTTTGCTAGGAATATTGGCTACATTGAGTTTGAAAGCCATGTTCTACCATGTTTACTTGGGAGTTTGCCAAACAATATCTGGACTGAAGTGGCTTCATGCATCATTCTGTAACTAACTTTTTCAAGATTTATCATAGTCCCAATTTCCACAGTAGCTACATGTAGTCAAGTATTGAAACATCTCACACGGACAGAATGCTAGTCCACCAAAAGTCCCCTCCCCACAAAATTTACTGTAGCTCTGCAAGTTTCTGATCCTTGAAATGCCACTGCCAACCATTATTACTTTCTAAAAGAACAGGTAGCAGAGGTACAAACCTGCAATGCAGAGTCGTCCTGACAACAACTGGTCTGCTACTGTCAGGAAACGCTTCCTGATGTTGCCTTTAATGTCAGTAGTATACTTGCCATCCTTAAACAGAAAAACTACAAGTCAAAATCAGACACAAATTCTGTGTAAATACCGAATATTTAGAGCTTCTTATGTATTTGACATTGCAGCTTTTGGGAATGTGTGAGGCTGCATCAGCCCTCCCCCCTCCACACATCACAACACAGCTATTTACCTCTGAAACATCTGAGAAACGATTGAGAAGGTTTTCTCTTGGAACTCTAACATTGTCAAAGGCGATCTTGGCATTATCCACTCCATTCAGACCAATTTTATGCCCCATGTCTTCAACTCGGACGCCCGGTATAAGCTTTAAGTTTTCATCACGGATCCGCACAAGCACCTTAGAGAAAGAAACATGGACAAGACAAGTTCTGGCATCAGAATAGTGGACCCTCTATTCCAGCTGTTGTACTGTGCAATTAACAGTTTCTGCATCTGTACAGCAACACTGGTATTTCAAAATAAAACTGGGAATACCATTACCATAATTAACCCTTCACTTTCAAGCTCAAATTACAGATTCTCCCAACCTTTTGAGAAGGAAAATGAGTGATGTAGTGAGAACTGGTAGTTTAATCAAATTTTATCTGTATATTTGTGGTGAGAAACTGAAGGAGCTTGAAGTTGATCACTGTTGAGAGCGAAAGGATTAACACAAGCACTCAGCATTTAGTTGTATGACATTTAATTCTGGCTTCCTGTGTGAATGACCTTTGCCCTTGGTACATCAGTTTTCATCAATTTTGTTTACTTATACCCTGCACATTCTTTCTCGTGTAAAGATGCTTTGCTTATTTTTCATGGTATTGTCCTGGGTATAGATGTTTCGATCGAGTAATACGCCTCATGCAAGTTCATATGCCCGGTAATTAATCGCTCTATTGATCTACACGTGTGTTATTTGGCAAATGGTTTAAACCCAGGACGATCACAACCAACCTACGTGTGTTATTGTTAACTACCGTACATAAATGAATCTTCCGTCTCGACACAAAGCCATTTCCTGTACAAATTGAACAAATTTTAGTTTGCTTAATCTTCGGTGTTCGTTTCATTCGATTTGACACACAGAAGACATCTTAACACTTCTGCTCTGTCCTTCACAGCGTGTTAAAAGACATTGTTATTACTTCGCTTTCTTGTAGTGTTTACTCGATGGTTTC
Organism: Plumapathes pennacea; assembly: GCA_964036295.1. Classification (NCBI taxonomy): domain Eukaryota; kingdom Metazoa; phylum Cnidaria; class Anthozoa; order Antipatharia; family Myriopathidae; genus Plumapathes; species Plumapathes pennacea. The sequence goes on along the minus strand of OZ038463.1, from coordinate 36,032,228 downwards.
CGAATAATGCTATTGCTTCATTTCGAGATTGCCCATAGTCACGCCACAAGCGTGTCATCAAACTCCCTCCATACACTGTACGTCAAGTGTTTTAAAGTTTCTCATTATATAACAAACCCACTTTGTATATGATCGGGAACTACAAGAATGAACTACTTACCCCATGAATGCCACAGTTCTCTCCCTCAACCATCAATTGCGCAAAGACAATGACGTGTTGAGCGTGAAGAGCTCCGTTTGTAATCCAGTACTTCTGAGCGAGGGTAGTTGGAGTATTGACAATAAATTCCTTGGTTTCTTTATCATAGGTCGCCGTTGTTTCCATCTCGACTGCGTTATTGCCATAACCCAACTCGGTCAAGCCGAAACAGCCGATGTCTTTCAAGGAATCGATTCCCGCCAACAGAGCTTTGTGATGGCGTTCAGTACCAAGCTTCAGTACAGTTCCACCAAACAAATTGAACTGTACAGTCATTTTTGTCGCCATAGCTGGGTCAATAATTGCGGCTAGTTCGTGAGCTGCAAATATGCGAAGAGGGTTTGTCTTGAAATCCAAAACGGATATGAACTTGTTATCGCAAATGGCTTGCAACCGCTTTAGAGACAGTTCTCTTTCTTCTGCAAGGGGAATGTCGTACCGAGGAGCCATGTCAGTCTCTGGACGACTAAGAAATTCTCTCATTTCTTTTCTCATCTCGTGATTGTCATGATCCAACAGAGTTGCCATCTTTGACACGGGAAAGTCTGCTCTTGCCCATTCATCCCGTAGCTTTTGGAGATTTTGTGAAGCCATGAATACGCTCGCTGCTCTGCGCGGCAACTTCAAGTGTGATTTCACAACTTTGCAGGTCGAAGCTAGCTGGGACGGAGCCAAAGGTATCTGGCTATGTCGAAAGAGCCCCTGGTACCCAGGGTAGTATTTCGCAACCCTGCTGCCAAAAACAAATGCCATTCTTGCCACAAACAACAATAACTAATAATAACTGATGAGGTCCAGCTGAAACTCTCGCACAGACCCAACCCTGAGATTTACGTCCGTGAGAACCTAGAAACTAAGACTCAGCGGTGGTGTTTTGGCGCCCGCGATCCTCAAGTATAGCGGCTCTGGGTTCGGTCCCCTTCCCTTCCATGCGCTCAAACGCCTCGCCCTCACAAGACTCAACGACATTTCAAAGTTCAGAAATGTTGAGAGGATCTAATTGTATGACTGGATGGGAAAAGTTGCTGGCTTGAGAAGGTCATGCTCGGGTAAATGGATCTATGAGACAGAAAAACATAACAGGTGTGGTAATTCGCTGAGCAATTCGTCAATAGTGCTGATGCAGTGGACAACAGAACAGTCTTGATACTCATATCGGTTTATTGTTGTTTATGTCTGTACCCACAGATCCAATTTTAAGCTATCACAGTCGCACCAGAAAGCGTAGTCTCGGCACGACCGAGCAATATTGTGGTCAAGCCATTTGCTACTTTTAAAATAGGTATGCGGAAACGTTTAACGGTCTTTGACGGCTTCTGGGTCACGGAACAGCCTCTCAAAGGGTCCTTTACAAAGCACTTCCCATTCAAGCGTCTGTTCCTTACTTCAGGGGGGTGGGCTTTCCGAGCTGTCTCGCCAGCACGTAGAGCCTGGAGTGGAACTCGTCCCAGTCCATATACCCGCCCTCCAATGTCCGGATATCGTCCTTAAAAGGCTGGTAACCACGCCGGCCGTGAAGAACGCGTTGGTTGTCCATAGTGAGCATATCACCCTCCACCATTTTGTGTTCTACGATGTTGTTGGGCTCGCGTAAGATCTTTACAAACTTACGATAAGCGAGGTACACCTCCTCAATCTTATCAGCTGTGACTCCAGCGAAACCAAATCGCTTGCCGTCATTCACTCCTATTGAACGGATCTTTCCAAAGACGTCAAGTCTGGGGAAGATGGAACAGAATTTTAATTCTACAACCAGCAATCTAAAGCCCTGGCAGCGTTGACTTCCAAGTAAAACTATATTTATTATAGAAAGTCCTGTTTGTACGAGATAGGTTCTTGTCATGATGTCTCTCTTTACTCCAAATTTTCGCAAATAATTATCAAAACGAATAAACATCCTTCCACACTCAAGTTCAAAACAAACATTCTTCTGACCTTATAAGAAGATAATATATGAGTGGTGTAGATAGTTTAATCAGCTTTCATCTGAAAAAGTTATCAAGCCAAATTGCCCATACTGTTGTATTCGTATCGTTGTCTTCAAGGAAAATGCCTTGATGTATTGACCAATCAGGGAGTAGAGTGCCCCCTACGTAATAACGGTAGAACGTACGTGATAGGCGGCCTGGTGTTGCTCAGAAAGTATTCTCCATACAAGTCTTGTCCAAGTGCTTCGTAGTTAATTGGTGTACTGGCGAGAAGGCGAAAGGCTTCGGGATCTTGCTCCTTCAGTTGACAGGCCGCATTGAATCCGTCCACGAACGTGTTTCCCCCACCGCTAGCTTTAGTCTGCTGTATGCAGTGTAATATCTGGAACTGAAAATACATGGAGAGCGTTGCCGCAGGCAATGAACTCGGAACGCGCGCACCGCTGCAAAATGGTTAAAAAAAAAAAAAAAAAAAAGATTGCACATTGTTATCATCATGTATAATTATTCCGTTCTCCCATCCACTTTTGTGTTTAATAAAACTCATATGATTTTCGTTTTCTAACGATACCAATCAGTTCACCCCCCTCCCCCCCTCAGCGCTGACGGTTCAGCATTCTGCGGCCGGTTTTGAAACTCATCGAAACAAGAGGTGAAACTTGACGAGACGTCGACTGCTTAAAATCTCACATGTCTACCAGCGTGCAGTTGGGTTGGAGTCACACTGGCTGACTCATTACCATGGTTAAGCGCAGCTTGATGATTTGAAAGAATGTCTCAAAGCAGCTATACAATTTGTATCGCTAATACATCAAGGAATACTCACACCAGGACTGTAGTTAGTGAACACGAAATCGTTATGCGAACACAACTCAGAAGGTGTGTATGCCACATCATTAGAATTCTCCCGCGGAGTTGTTACGTATGTCTTACTGCAAAAAAGACCAAGGAACACAACTCAAAACAAAGGTGTGAACGCCAACTCATAAGAATTCTCCCGTTGAGCTGTTAAGTTTGTTACTTATGTCTTACTGCAAAATAAGTAAAGTTATTGCTTTCACAAATCCCAAGATGACTGATAGTCGATGATAGTTGACGAGGGTTTGAACTTTCGCGCCCGTTTGAACACGAGCTATCATGGTTTGCACTGACATGGACTATCATCAACTATCTTTCGATTTGAAGATGAGAAACACAAGTAAACAGAAAAAAAACTATCGACTTTCTTAACGCATCAGCTAGCCGATTTAGAAAAAAAAAAGTTTTAACGGCCTTCTATTTGAACTATCTAGTTTTTAAATTGAGTCCTTACCCATACAGTGTAGTTCTGACGTACGCTACACGCTGGCCAAGTTTCTCCACCTGCCCAAGTTCCGCGGACGCGTCGACTACGTAAGCTAATCCCAGAGTGCACAGCGAGTTCAGCCATGTGTAAAGAGCCTCGTCTTCGTGCATGATGTCGTCGAAAGGAATCCTGGGAACATTTCCCTCGAATGAGTTGTCCCACATCTGCACGTGTCGGCTAAACAGCTCTGGTCCTTTTGTTGCTTCTTCTGCTGTTTCGGGTAGACGTTTCTTAAACAGGAACCCTGCTTCAAACTCGCTCACGTGACCATCTGGCCACGTGATCACTAGACTCCTTCCATCAGGGGTCAGTTCCACTTTTTCAGGCGGGGTGTCTACTTCGAAGATGTCAAAAGTGTCGACGTGACGCTGCTGGGATATACTGTGCCAGCATTCTGGACACTGACAACTATCTCGAAGATGGAGGAACGGATAACGATTAGTTGAACCGTTCTTCCACGTGATGCTCATGTGATTCTTACTCGCTTGAATTTCAAAACGAGAGATGTCTGCTTCTTGAGCCTGCTGAAACAGTCGTGTGGTGGAAGCTATCCCACGCATGCGTACTGCACGGCCATGTCCAAGGGCTTTCAGGAATGGGCGTCTGAGCCTTGCAAAAAGCATCCTGGGTAATACTGGAATACAATCAAAGTTGGCACTTGCATGAAGCTCATTATCTATACATTTCTGAGGTCACTTTTCATATTGTGCTCTCTTTTTAACTTGTGAATGTGAAAGGCTCCGGGTGAGTTGTTGCATAATTTAAGATTATATGCTGTGTGTATGTGGATTTTAATGATTACGGAAAGTCATGTCATTCGATAATGAAACTCAAAATAAACGTTCGGAACCTGTTGGTTGTGTGTGGTCTCTTGTCAGTGTCTTGGCCATTTGGCCGGATTTTGCTTTTGCCGCGGTGGGTTAGGCCCGGTTCAGACGCCACTCCTGACATGCGCCGAACCTAATGCTTGAATTAAGTACGGCAGAAGAGCGGCGTCTGAATCAATTAGGTTCGGCATATTTGAACTAGGTACGGCAGCGGTATTAGGTTCGACTGACGCTGTCGCATAATCCGATGTGGGAGCGACGTTTATTCAGACGCCGCTCTTCACATGTGCCGTACCTATTGCATGAATTATTTTAAATTATTTTGAATTAAAAACATGTATCCTTAAACATAAGCACTATTGTGTATTTGGTGCGGCAGGAAAAGTTCGCCGTTTGAATCAACAGTCGCTCCTATGTCGAACCAGGGTCGAATCTATTACTATTAGGTTCGGCACATGTCAGGAGCGGCGTCTGAACCGGGCCTTAGTCTGCGTGCGGAGTTTATACAATGACGAATTTCGTCGTTAATTTTATATACAGACACGGATGAATTATTGCAACAAAGAAGCGGTGAAGATATAAACATTACTTCACACCTTATACAGATACAACATTTCGCCGTTAATTAACGGCGAGATTTTCTGTCCATATGAAACTCACTCTTAACAAAAGGTCTTATGACGTATCTACTGCCACGCCCATAACAATGGCTCACTCAGAATCATCGCGTTTTTCGCACTTTTTCTTCTCGCGCTCGTTTCTTGTTTAAAAATCCGTCGATGCACCTCCGGATTTGAAAAATGTAATCTTCATGCTTTCCAAGTATATATTTTTTGGCCCTTATAACAACATTTTAGCTGCGGGTTTTTTAGGTTGTTTTCGATCAGTTGGGCGAACATTGGGTTCTAGTTCTTCTGCGCAAGCGTGTACCACAGATGCACCAACGGATTGCGAAAGACGGTTAAATTCCCCGCATTTTGGTATATAAAACTTGCACATTCGGTAAAATTTAGGTGCGGGAATACGACATTCAAATCTCCAGATGTGCTCGATGTTGAGATAGCGGCCAGCGTCGTGTACGGTCAGCTGAAGAGGATTTATCAAGGTTCGGAAGGCCCCTTTGGAGCACAACTTTGGTCACTTGGCTACAAAATAAGCAAGTAAATGAATTTCGTATTCCTGTTTTGTGATTCGGAGAGTCTCGAACGATAACAGTAACTTTTTAATACAGTATTTATAAGCCGAAAATGCTCTCGCCGGCATATTTCGCGGGGAACCATTATAGCTTTGATTTCTCATATGTATAGTTTTGTATTAAAAGCACATGAAATATGAAAATGGCTGGTTCATTAAAAAATAGAAAACTCGTTCCTTATTGTATTTTGTGTGAAAAGGGCTCTAAAAGAACACATATAAAGCTGTCTCGATGGGTATATTTTTAAAATGAGCCATATATCACAAATCAGAAGATTGAGTGTATTTGCATGGTTTGAACCAGAGTTTGAACAGCATGTAGATTGTGGTTGTCTGGGTAAGAGTAGTCTTCAGGAAAATTGTCACTCGGACAATCACAACCCACATTTTAGTGTATTTCTTGTCATATATTCCAGTCAAAAATTGATATAGCTCTGTATATCAACAACTGTGTACACTTCAAACTTAAGCTTAGAATGTACAGTATACTTCCAACTAGTGAATACACTAATACTAAAAGATTGAAGTGCAGGTGCAATGCTATACTAATAAATTGTACATACTAAAAAATATATATATTAGTTAATATAGTATTAATTATGGTGCAGGTGATATAAAAAAACTTAAAGTTAAAATACTGATGTTTTAGCCAACAGTTAAAATCTCAGAGTGCAGATTTCAGGTAGCACTAGTTTAAAATGGAATGACTTTGTACACATCAATTTATTCTCAAAATACTGTTGGCTGAGATAAACAGTTTAGAAGCACACTTTAGACCTATAAATCATAATGAAGTTAATTGTCTTCTAACAGCTTTTTGTAAACAGGAAATTTAGTTTCTTGAAGCAGCAGCTGACAAATGGGTAAACTGTATATCTGTCAATAGTTTCCACTTTTTTATGTGCAAAGCATTTAATCTCTGGCCACATTATAGAATAGGATGGCACATGGAAGCCATGTGCAATGTGAAACATTGGAGGATGTGATACATTTCTGTTTTCAAACAGCTTGCAATTTATTGTTATTCAAGTTAAAACATTGGAAGGAGGGGAAAATAGGTAGAATAAATCAGGTGTCTCACATTTTGTGTGGACAGTTTGCGAGCCAGCGTGAAAAGCATTCTTTAAATATAAACTCCTTGTAAAATTCAGAGAGGAAACATTATCAGGATAAATGCAGATAACAGCCATGCATGTCATGTTTGAATCTACATGGCGTCGTAGGCCACAGCTTTATTTTAGTTTCACGGGAAGTCTGACCAAAGAATCATATTGCTTGATCATTAAACGACTCACTGCTCAGGACAAACATTTTTGCACGCGCTAAAACGGGAAACACCGAAGAGCCTCCACATCGAACCGCCACCAATCATCGAATTTCGAAGTTCAGTCTTTATAGTGGAACTCCAACTGCTGGCGAACCTTGTCGACATAAATTACTTCAATCTCACAAGGTTTTCTGATATTTTTATCCGATTTTGTCTTCTAAACAAACCAATTCGGTTATTCAGTCCTCTTGAATCTATCCGCCATTTTGAAATCTATCCTAGCCGCTTTCGGCCGCGTGAGATTGGGACTAGAAAATAACAAATGTTCCCATTTGTATGGGAAGAGTTTGATATGGTATATAGAGGGACACAGTATTTCGCCGTTATTTAACGGCGAGATTTTCTATCTGTATATAGAGGGACACAGTATTTCGCCGTTATTTAACGGCGAGATTTTCTGTCTGTATATAGAAGGAAACAGTATTTCGCCGTTATTTAACGGCGAGATTTGCTGTCTGTATATAGAGGAAAACAATATTTCGCCGTTATTTATCTTACTTTGGAATACTTGGGAAGACACTTTTCGTTTTTAAACTGTTGTCTGCACACAGAGGAACGCAAACGTTTCGCCGTTACTTAACACATTTTTTATTTTTATACAGACTGCGAGCACATTACTGCGAGCAGTCCTTCCTTTTCCCTCTAAGATCGTGAGCGAGCGCTCAGAAGAAACGCGAAAAAGGGAGACTCGACCCACGTACCATATTTTTTTTTCCAAAATCCACTTTTCACATCTGCATCAGTTACGAGTCGGTTTTAGTTTTTCGAGCCTGCTTCAGGAACGCAAAAAGATGGCGCGTTCGTAAACTTTGCTTTCGAAAATCAAATCACGTGAGTTAATAAACCAGTTGTTCTGGTTACTGACCAGCGCATTACGCTCCCATTTATTACACGGGAAGGAGTTCAATACGGCGGGGTATTTTTACAAGTCTGTTTCATTCTTTCGAGCCTGCGGCAAATCTCGCCGTTAATTAAGGTAAAGTAATACGGGCAACATTTTCTTGCAACTTGTCGCGCAAAAAAGTTGCGTAGCAAGTTGCGGCCTATTGTTGCACGTATTACTACCTTCGCACGCAACTTGTTCTGCAACAAAATTTCGTGTTGCGAGTTGCGGCAACATGTTGAAAAAAGTAGAAGCCGAGTCTACGAAATTTTGTTGGGTACGTAGGTACGGCGTGCAACACAGGCCGCAACTTGCTACGCAACTTTGTTACACGACGAGTTGCAAGGAAATGTTGCCCGTATTACTTCACCTTTGAGGTGCCTCCGGAGTTTCATTGGGCGCAATCGTCTATGACAAACTTTACGCGGATCATAACTTTTTTGGCTTTTATGCGATTCCTATAAAACTTTAAGAAACGTTGCATCTATCATTCAGCAATAATATGACAGAAAGCAATAAAGAAATAATCAACCAGTTTGCAAAAAAATAAAAAAATAAATAATCGCGCCGTGGGGAGAGCTGTCCGGATCCCAAGCCAGTTCGAGGGGCAACCCTTGCCTAACACCCGTCCACACTCAACGAACGGGGAGAGGTAATTCGGCCCCCAAGCCATGGTGAATTATCCCTAAATCCGAAGAGCGCTTAAATGCTAAGCCGACTTATTAATTATATGCACCGAATCAGCTATATATAGTTTCAGGCAAGAGGTCATTCATCCATATGGGATGCACCTTTTTATCGTCGTTCCTTGCTTTATGAATAATAATTGCACCGTCCTATTGTTATAACCGATTTAGCTACTTCTATATCCCCGAACCACTTATCCGACTTTGAACTTGAGGTTCAATGTCAGAAAGGCCTGTTATAGCAACCTTGGGGCTCGGCGCATGCGCAACAGTACCTTTGATTTTTCTTAGTGAGACTGTGGCTAATCTTGTATCCAGACTCTTCCAGATTGGACATTGGACATTTTTTTTTTTTTTTTTTTTTTTTTTTGAGACGTTCACTAACAACTTTTCAGCTTCGGCTTCATGAGTTTCACCGACAGTATCGAGTTTTTATCGACAGCTATCGAAATCTATCAATTTCTCTTGATCACGCCCATTCGTTTGAATCCACGAGGAAACAGTTTTCCCCCTGGAAACCCCGGTACGTCTTCAAGGAATACTCTGATTGTGGGACTAACAAAGTGCCTCGGGACTGGGAAATTGTGTTCGTTGTGTCGGAGGTTTATTATATCGGAAACCCCGTTATAACGAATTTGTGCCAAACGACCAAAGCATTCGTTCTATCGGGGTTTGGTTAATTTATGCTTTAAAATTAACCAGTGTTACGTTACCATCCAGCATTTGGTCTATTTTACAATACTACAGTATCTGGATTGGGTCCATGGCTTTGGGTGATTAATGTGTTAAAGCATTTCTGTGTTGATCTGATTCGCGATGCCAATCACCGTCGCGTGACGTTTTATCGGGGTAAATTGTAAGTTTGACATTTATTTGTTTCATCGGAATAGATTGTAACTTTAGGATTCTTGATTGCGTTCGTTATATTCTGTTCTATACATTTTATTTCCTGTAACTTTGGCCGGTCGAGCTGCAAAAGAAAAAAAAAAAAAAAAAAAAGAAAAAAACTTCTTTCGTTATACCGGGGTTCCATTGTAGGCGAATATTGTTAGCACATTCATCTGATGAAAAGTTGTAAATGTCAACATAATTTTCCATAAATTCACACGTGCGAGGAGGGCTTTCTAGTGGCAGGTACATCCATTACAACGTTATTCTCTTCTATACCTCAGGTTAATATATCTCACTATCTCGTTGCCAAAGTTGGGAACATACGGAGGAAACACATCGCCGTCGAAGACACCATATACTGAGAACATACACACAAAAATATTGCAAAAAAAAAAAAAAAAAAAAAAACTGAAGGCTAATATAAACAGCCGACAGACTTGCAGAGCCATCGATATTTCCAAAGCAACAGTTGAATATACAACAAGTGATAATGAAGTCAATGCTTTTGCTGAAGCCGAAGCCGAAGCTGAAAAGTTGTTAGTGAACGTCTCAAAAAAAAAAAAAAAAAAAAAAAAAAATGTCCAATGTCCAATCTGGAAGAGTCTGGATACAAGATTAGCCACAGTCTCACTAAGAAAAATCAAAGGTACTGTTGCGCATGCGCCGAGCCCTAAGGTTGCTATAACAGGCCTTTCTGACATTGAACCTCAAGTTCAAAGTCGGATAAGTGGTTCGGGGATATAGAAGTAGCTAAATTGGTTATAACAATAGGACGGTGCAATTATTATTCATAAAGCAAGGAACGACGATAAAAAGGTGCATCCCATATGGATGAATGACCTCTTGCCTGAAACTATATATAGCTGATTCGGTGCATATAATTAATAAGTCGGCTTAGCATTTAAGCGCTCTTCGGATTTAGGGATAATTCACCATGGCTTGGGGGCCGAATTACCTCTCCCCGTTCGTTGAGTGTGGACGGGTGTTAGGCAAGGGTTGCCCCTCGAACTGGCTTGGGATCCGGACAGCTCTCCCCACGGCGCGATTATTTATTTTTTTATTTTTTTGCAAACTGGTTGATTATTTCTTTATTGCTTTCTGTCATATTATTGCTGAATGATAGATGCAACGTTTCTTAAAGTTTTATAGGAATCGCATAAAAGCCAAAAAAGTTATGATCCGCGTAAAGTTTGTCATAGACGATTGCGCCCAATGAAACTCCGGAGGCACCTCAAAGGTGAAGTAATACGGGCAACATTTCCTTGCAACTCGTCGTGTAACAAAGTTGCGTAGCAAGTTGCGGCCTGTGTTGCACGCCGTACCTACGTACCCAACAAAATTTCGTAGACTCGGCTTCTACTTTTTTCAACATGTTGCCGCAACTCGCAACACGAAATTTTGTTGCAGAACAAGTTGCGTGCGAAGGTAGTAATACGTGCAACAACAGGCCGCAACTTGCTACGCAACTTTTTTGCGCGACAAGTTGCAAGAAAATGTTGCCCGTATTACTTCACCTTTACGGCGAAATGTTGTATACAGACAGTAAAGCCCCATGCACGAGCAAGTTTTCTATGACAAGTTTTCTGTGACAAATGATTTGCTCGTGTATGCGGTCAAGCAATTTTCTTTTAACAAGTTTTTTGACAAATTTTCGTTGTTTCTTTTCCTTCTGACTTGGAGTTCCATAAACTTTTCGCGTGATCTCAAAGGTTCCAGTAAGAGGCTAATTGCATTATGATGGCTAATTCAAATACTTTGTTGTCAATGTTGTGGATGCCGCCATCTTGACCGTGCGAACACGCTCCCAAAATGAAGCCATGGGAACTAAAATTTTCCGAAAAACTTTGACAAGTTTTCGTGTACACGAGCAAATTTCACATGTGACAAGTTTTCCTTGTCATAAAAAAGATAGCACGCCAGCGTTTCAGCAAATGCATTTGTCACAGAAAATTTGCCCAAATTTTCTCATGTACACGAGCAAAACAAACTTGTCGCAGAAAACTTGTCATAGAAAACTTGCTCGTGTGCATGGGGCTTAAATCTCGCCGTTAAGGGCCTCTTCATATGAGCCCGGTCGTGTGTTCATATGGGAAATTTCAGCCCGGGTAACCGAGATAGAGTGTCTATAAAGCAAAAGTTTTTGCCAATTCTGCCATTAAAGCCAAATTAAGAAGCAAGTACATTTCAGACTCGCATAGTTGAAACATTAGCTGTGGTTACACTGGGCATGTTTTATCGAGTTACCGAACAATATTTTCACTCGTTGAAATTGTCGTGGTGTTTCCGTTGCCCGAGATGCTTCTGGTCACACAGAGAAATTGATTGTCTTGGGTGATATTTGATCATCCTTACGAAAATATTTTTTTTGTGAGGGAATTCTATTTTAAAATGGAGCCGGAGGATTTGAGAGCCATAGGTGGTCTGCTGTCGATTTTGTTTGTCCTTCTCTGTCACCGAAATAAGTTCAATGTCTTGATTAGCCAAATACTTTTACTGTGGAGGAGGAGAATAAGAATGAAACGCCGCCAGTTCATCCGGCTCTTTCTAAGTGTAAGCAGTCCTGAATATTGGGCGATTGAAATAACAACAAAGTGGCACGGCAATTAAAAATGCTATATAAAGTTTATCACGAAATTCGCCATATTCATAACACCCGTCTGCGTGACCGCGTCCTAGAGGGCATATGCGGTTAGCGGCGAAAGCAAAATCCACCCAATCGGCCAACAACGACGCCACAAACTAGGTGCGCACGCTTCGCAATCCCTCAAAACGAGATCACAGAGGTTTCGCTGTGCTCATGGCGGTTAGATAGCCTAACCATGACCATAACCTAATCCTATAACCCTAAGGTAATCTTAACTCTAAACCTAAACCTAGCCTCCCTAAGCGAGGCGAAACTTCGGTGATCTAGTTTCGAGGGATTGCGTAGCGCGCTCACCCACAAACTACAGGAATATACTTATTTATCTACTTACTAGTTGTAGGTTTTGCTAAGTGCCAGACAGATGCTGTGAGTGCATGTGTTAACCTCGTGCAAAATACTCCCTCCTGATTGGCTAAGAACAGTCACACCATAAATCAACATCTCTTTTCATTGGTCCGGTGGAAAACGCGGAGTGCGGAGTGCGGAGTATTGTGCAATACAGTGAAATTTAAAATAAAAACAAAGCTAAAACAAACACATTCATTTAAATTATGAATACAATGAAAGCTGGCCACAGATAAAAGCAGGCATGCATGGAATTTATCACCTTTTCACGCACCGGAAACAGCTAAGTGACCGAAAAATGCGATCGAGTGCAGTCTTTCGCCAGAGACATCATACAGCATGGACAAGCTGATTGGACTTTGATCAAACTCCGCTCACTCTTGTGGTCGCAACACCTTGTGCCCTTCCCCCACAAAAACCACCACAAAACGGCTGCGAGCAGACTAGCAGTCTAACGTGTGAAATGTCATTACTTGACTGTCATATATAGTCAGTGTGCGATGTGACTAGCGTTTTCGAACTCTATTCTCGAAAACTTTAATTCAATGTTAAACATGCGAATGTTATTTGTGGCTAGCTTTCATTCAATTAATGCTTTACTGCGGCTCTTTGAGCATATAAGAGTGGGAGACGGTAGAAAACAATATTTGTGCATTTCCTGAATTTTAAATGAGATTACAGTGTGTTTGTTGCAACTTTGTGTTTACATTTATTTCGAATTTCAATAGATTACGCAACACTCCGTACTCCGCACTCCGCACTCCGCACTCCGCGTTTTCCACCAGACATTTTCAACATATCTATCGATTCGAGACATCAAGCTATGTTTGAGATCAATGATTTAGAAGATAATTTTCCGATGCCCGATCGTGCAAACCACAAATTCAGGGGGAGGGAATTTTGTATTTCAGAAGAACGCTCTTTCAGTAAAGACTGATAGTTATCAACCACCGTGACGAATCATGCAAGGTTCTATATTCAACACGTGATAGAATTTGATTCTCTTGATCAAATAGGTTAATTATTTAGTCGTGTTGCAAAATATATCGGGTATCAGATTTCCTCTTCGTGATTCAGCATTTCGCACCTTCACTCGAGTCTTTTGTCCCTCCCTCCCTCACCAGGAGTCAACTTCGAGTCTTTATAAACAATCAATTTGTCCAAACGAGTCTATTAATTTGTCTCCTATTGATTAGCGATAAATAATTATCTGTGTTGCTCGTTTACAAAGCGCACTCTCAAGCACACCACCACAAAAAAGACCCTAGCGGATTTTATCCGGGGGGATAAAATTCTCGGGGGGATAAAATCCGCTGTGACACCGGTATGAGTACATGCATCGTTTCGTTTTAAAAACCTTTACAAAATGGCTCAGTGTTCTGAACGTGCGTGGCTGTTTTGCGCGATTACAAAGTTATAAAGTGAAGTGAGTTCTATTTGACTCAAGAACCGCTGCACAATACAGGTGATCTACAGTGTAACAGTAAGTCGTGACAATACAAAACGAGGGCCAGGATCTAGGTTGCAGGCTGCAATGACCCTGGCAGCTAAAGCAAAGGTAATATGTAAATTCAAGAACGTCGCCGGCCGGTTGCCCCTACATTTTCACTTTATTAAGCCAGGGTACAATTTTGCAGTGTTACAATATTATAAATGCTTGTTATTATAAATGCTTGTTATTTCTCTACAGCTAACACGTTATATCTCTTGTTGGTTGTCTTGGTTCAGGTCGATGACTTAAGGCTGGTTCACACGGTAAAGCAAGTGCAAACGCAAGCGCAAGAGAATGAAAACTTTTCCATTGTCTTGCGCTTGCTTTTGCGCTTGCTTCACAAATTTTACCGTGTGAACCGGTCGCTTGCGCTTGCGTTTGCGCTTGCGCTTGCTTTACTCGTGTGAACCAGCCTTTAAATTCTGCATCGCGTGACCGATCGATGCACAACGCAGTAATCAGATCGAAACGCCGTGCCACTTTTAGCTTATGCTCTGAGCTTGTACCCACCTCAAAATCTTTCTCAGTTAACTCAGACTGGTTCCTTTTAAACGAGTTCCAAACAGCGAGCGCGGAAGGGTCAGCTGCCAGTTTACCGACGTGTCGGCCGATACGTCCACCGGCAACTTACGACTAATTACAGGAATTGCACCGGATCACGATTGGACGATATAAATAGCATAATGGTTGCGCAAGTCAGATTACTCAAAGAACTTTTGTACGGGGAGGCTCCGCCCGGACTGTCAACCCCTTACCCTTTAAAATACCATCCTGGGGGCAAAATCGGGACCCTTTTATGTACCTCCAGTACAAATGCACCCCTTTTTTATACCTTTGATCAGGAACGCGATATTCTTCAACAGATCATTTATTCAGTTCCTAAACTGGCGGGAAGCATCAGGCAGTACAAACACCTCTTGCTTTGATTTGTAGCCTTCGATTCCACGGCGGGGTGCTTCCCACATTTAACAAGGCGGAGTTTCCGGTCTTCCGCCGTTTTTATTGCCTGGTTTTTCCTGGCGTTTTTCGTACCCTTTAAAATACCAAAATTATTTCCTCACTCCACCCTTTTTATTGACCCTTTAAAATACCTAAAAAACGTCATTTTCCTATACCTTTTTTATACCTCGATTATAAAAATACACCCCTCTCGGGCGGAGCTTCCCCGTATAGCCGATCATAGGGGGTACCCCCCACCCCCCCCGGGGTTTGACTGCTCAACCGTCGGTAGACGTATCGGCCGACCCGTCGGTAAGCTGTCGATAGACACCGACTATCGACCGACCACGATCTCGACCATCGGCAGCGTTGGTTACGTCATTATTCCCAGTCTACACTCCACATACTAATTTTAGTGTCCATTCCTTTCTCCGACAGTGGCAGTGCTGTTGGCATCAGAAGATGGACTTTCAACTTACGGTGAGTTGTGGTGTTGTGTGATCTTGCTTGACTTTCATTTAATACTTAATAGATCTCCTGAAACTGCACTGCTTCGTTCTTAGAGGTCAAGTGCTATAATTTTACACAATTGGCGCGCTTCTGGTGGGAATACGATGCATACAAATATACGAAAGAGATTGGTGAAGTTTCGATCGAAATTTATGTTATGGACGTAGAAGTAAATGAGTCGAAACTCGAATCCGCATGAAACCTTGACTTCTGTTTATTTCATTATTTGTTGCACAATCGTTTATTTTATGCAAATTTCTTTCTTGGTGCAGTACTGTAGCAGCGCGCATACGACTTTTGAAGAGTGATAGTGACCAGCTATACTCTGTGGTTTGTGCAATTGATGACCTAGATCTAGTCAAAAGCAAGCTTCCGTTAAGAGAATAGGTCAGAGTCTGAGTTGGAGGACCGAACAATATGTATATCTTGCTAATGTACAGTACGCGCTCCTGGGTCAAGCCATTTGCCACTTTTAAAATAGTTATGCGGAAACGTTTAACGGTCTCTCAAAGGGTCCTTTACAAACCACTTGCCCATTCAAGCGTCTGTTCTTTACTTCAGGCCTTAAAGGTTATTCAAGTGTGGGATGGGCTTCCCGAGCTGTCTCGCCAGCACGTAGAGCCTGGAATGGAACTCGTCCCAGTCCACATACCCGCCCTCCAATGTCCGGATATCGCCCTTAAAAGGCTGGTAACCACGCCGGCCGTGAAGAACACGTTGGTTGTCCATAGTAAGCATATCACCTTCCATCATTTTGTATTCTACGATGTTGTTGGGCTCGCGTAAGATCTTTACAAACTTACGATAAGCGAGGTACACCTCCTCAATCTTATCAACTGTGACTCCAGCAAAACCAAATCGCTTGCCGTCACTCACTCCTATTGAACGGATCTTTCCAAAGGCGTCAAGTCTGCGGAATATGGAAAAGAATTTTAATTCTACAACCAGCAATCTAAAGCCCTGGCAGTGTTGACTTCTAAGTAAAACTACATTTATTATAGAAAGTCCTGTTTGTACGAGACAGGTCTTAATGTCTCTCTTTACTCCAAATTTTCGCAAATATTTATCAAAATGAATAAACATCCTTCCACACCCAAGCTCACAACAAACATTCTCCTAACCTTCTAAGAAGATAATGTATGAGTAATTTAAATAGTTTAATCAGCTTTCATATGAAAAAGGTATCAGGCCAAATTATCCATACTGTTGTATTCTCCATTGTTGTCTTCAAGGAAAATGCCTTAATATATTGACCAATCAGAGAGTAGAGTGCCCCCTACGTAATAACGATAGAACGTACGTGATAGGCGGCCTGGTATTGCTCAGAAAGTATTCTCCATACACGTCTTGTCCAAGTGCTTCGTAGTAAATTGGAGTGCTGGCGAGAAGGCGAAATGCTTTGGGATCTTGCTCCTTCAGTTGACAGGCCGCATTGAACCCGTCCACGAACGTGTTTCCTCCACCGCTAGCTTTAGTCTGCTGTATGCAGTGTAATATCTGGAACTGAAAATATGGAGAGCATTGCCGCAGGCAATGAACTCGGAACGTACGCACCGCTGCAAAATGGTTGAAAAATGTAAGATTACATCAATATTCCGTTTTCCCCTCCCCTCTTGTGTTTAATAAAACCGAATTTCGTTTTGTAATGATACTAATCATTTCATCCCCCTCCCCACTCAGTGTTGACGGTTCTGCATCCTGCAACAGGTTTTGGGGGACGTCGACTGCTCAAAAACTTACATGTCTACCAGCATGCAGTTGGGTTGGAGTCACACTGGCTGACTCATTACCATGGTTAAGCGCAGCTTGATGATTTGAAAGAATGTCTCAAAGCAGCTATACAATTTGTATCGCTAATAGATCAAGGAATACTCACACCAGGGTTGTAGTTAGTGTACATGTGATCGGTATGCGAACACAACTCAAAAGGCGTGAACGCCAACTCATAAGAATTCTCCCGCGGAGTTGTTACGTATGTCTTACTGAAAAATAAGTAAAGTTATTGCACTCACTGCAAAACTTGTCTCAAAGTCCTGGTTTACCAACCTTGTTCCCAGGCTCTTTCATGGCCGGGGGATGAAAGAGCCTGGGATTGAGGTTGCTGGTTCACGTGAGCAAAAGCATTAGGCTAATACGCAGGCGCATAACTTCGCTCACTGTGTCAGCGCGCAGCCTGGGAACAAGCAAAAATCCCAAGATCGATGGTCAATGATAGTTGACGAGGCTTCGAACTCTCGCGCCCGTTTTGAACACGAGCTATCATGGATTGTACTAACATGGACTATCATCAACTATCTTTCGCTTTGAACATGAGAAACACAAGTACATTTAATCATTGCTCTATGAAACAGAATAAAGCAGTCGGTTTTCTTAACGCATCAGCTAGCCGATTCAGAAAAAAAAAACCCGACGTTCTAGCGGCCTTCTATCTGAACTATCTGGTTTTTAAATTGAGTCCTTACCCATACAGTGTAGTTCTGACGTACGCTACACGCTGGCCAAGTTTCTCCACCTGCCCAAGTTCCGCGGGCGCCTCGACCACGTAAGCCAATCCCAGAGTGCACAGCGAGTTCAGCCATGTGTAAAGAGCCTCGTCTTCGTGCATGATGTCGTTGAAGGGAATCCTGGGAACATTTCCCTCGAATGAGTTGTCCCACATCTGCACGTGTCGGCTAATCAGCTCTGGTCCTTTTGTTGCTTCTTCCGCTGTTTCGGGCAGACGTTTCTTAAACAGGACCCCTTCTTCAAACTCGCTTACGTGACCATCTGGCCACGTGATCACTAGACTCCTTCCATCAGGGGTCAGTTCCACTTTTTCAGGCGGGGTGTCTACTTCGAAGATGTCAAAAGTGTCGACGTGACGCTGCTGGGATATACTGTGCCAGCATTCTGGACACTGACAACTATCTCGAAGATGGAGGAACGGATAACGATTGGTTGAACCGTTCTTCCACGTAATGCTCATGTGATTCTTGCTCGCTTTAATTTCAAAACGGGAGATCTCTGCTTCTTGAACCTGTTGAAACAGTCGTGCGGTGGAAGCTATCCCACGCATGCGTATTGCGCGGTCATGTCCAAGGGCTTTCAAGAATGGGCGTCTGAGCCTTGCCAAAAGCATCCTAGGTAATACTGGAATACAATCAAAGTTGGCACTTGCATGAAGCTCGTTATCTATACATTTCTAGGGTCACTTTTCATAATGTGCTCCCTTTTTAACTTGTGAATGCGAAAGGTTCCGGGTGAGTTGTTGCATAACTCAAGATTATGAGAATGTATGTGGATTTTAATGATTACGGAAAATCATGTCATTCAATAATAAAACTCAAAATAAACGTTCGGAACCTGTTGGTTGTGGTCTCTTGTGTCTTGGCCATTTGGCCGGATTTTGCTTTCGCCACGGTGGGTTAGTCTGCGTGACGTCCTAGAGGGCATGTGCGGTTAGCGGCGAAAGCAAAATCCGCCCAGTCGGCCAACAACGACGCCACAAACTACAGGAATATACTTTATTTATCTACCTATTCAGGGAAGTTTGGAGGGAATTTTGTATTTTAGAAGAACTCTCTTTCAGTAAGAAAGACTGACAGTGATCAACCGCCGTGAAGAATCATGCAAGGTTCTATATTCAACACGTTATCTGTGTTGCTCGTTTACAAAACACACTCTCAAGCACACTACCACAATATAAGACCCGGTATGAGTACATACATCGTTTCGTTTGAAAAACCTCTACAAAATGGCTCAGTGTTCTGAACGTGCGTGGCTATTTTGTGCGATTACAAAGTTAGAAAGTGAAGTGAGTTCTATTTGACTCAAGAACCGCTGCACAATACAGATGATCTACAGTTCAACAGTTCAGTCGTGACAATACAAAGCGAGGGCAAGGATCTAGGTCGCAGGCTGCAATGACCCTGGCAGCTAAAGCACAGAGTCATAGTCAAGAATGTAGCCGGCCGTTTGCCCCTACATTTTCACTTTTTGAAGCTATTTGCAATATGCAAATAGCTTCTATGTCGGCGTTTGGGCGATAGTTGAATCGGAAGGCACTATTTAACACCCACCAAAACCATGTGAGCCGAAATTGAAAATTTGCTGTCAGCGGTCATGACGTCAAGTCTAACCAACATGGCGGCCGAGGCGAGCTTGTCACGATCTGCGGTACTTTGCGGTGAATGATACTCTTATAGTGTTAACGTGAGTAAAGTCAATCTTAAGACAATTTTCACGCTGTTGTCATTACTTAGAGTATATTTTTATCGGATTGTTCTCCGTTCCTGTACAACCATGAACATGGTTCTGAAGGTCGTTATCTATTTACGTAACTACAGTAAAAAGTAAATAACATCCGCCAAAACCATGTGAGCTGAAAATTAAAAAAAACGATGGCATTCTGTTAATCTATGGAAGCACAAACTGTCGATTCACCTTTTGGCTGGAAATTGGCATCATGACTACAACTAGTTTAACTAGTTTATTTCCAGCGTAAGCTACTGTACGTGGTTTCGGTGGATGTTATTTACTCTTTACTCTGGTGAATGGTGTAAATAACACCCGCCAAAACCATGTAGCGTGCGCTAAAAATAAGTTGTTGTAATCATAATGCCGATTACTGGTCCATGTAAACTGGCAGTAAATAGTAATACATATGGGGTGTTTTAGCAACTGGCCATCAAACTTCATCATTGTTGCTGCAAAATTTTAAACTTAAAGTCACTTTGCACTTTCTGTCACTGCCATTGACTGACAAAAATACACATCTTGACCACCTATTTGAAGCAAAAAGAACAGATTTTATAAATGGCATTGAGAACATTAATATCACAGATTTTGATGGCCATGTACTACATCATGACAAAACCTTCTATATGAATTATATAATTCCCAGTTCCAATTCTGTTTCAATCAGATAAGAAATCAATATAGTTCTGACTAAGTTAACTATTCTAAACAGAAATGTTAATGTGTGTGCTCTGCTCACACATGAATGCATGTTTGATCCCCTCTTGCCTTCCCCTCACTGAGCATGTCTTTAAGGGATTTGCCTCTCTTAAAAGATATTATAGGGGGTTCCATGAATATCGTTTTCAGTAAAGGTTGGTTTTGTATTAGATGCCAGTATTTCATTAAAATTTCTTTTAAGTTGTACACTGACGGCTGGTATTGTGTTACAAACAGCAAGATCCTGTTGGTCGCTCTTGACTTAAGTTGAAGTGCAGACTGCCTTTCTGTAAAAGCCACATCAGAGATTCTTCTCTCTACTAGGTGGTTGGGGTTATGTTAGGTTTTGATGTATATCTTTGCTGGGCAATCAGACTTCTTGGTGTCTTGCACCTGAAGAAGGCATGGTCACTTTGTTCATTTACCTATTAGGCAAAATTTTAATGTTATACATCTCAATCCAGTTATAGTTATTTCTAAATAAGAAGATACCAGACTTCAGCAGTTCTAGACAATATGTGCTATGCAAGTTGTGTAGACATAAGGCATTTTGATTTATGATTTTGACTACTTTTTACTCTGTTTAGAATATTGTATTAATATTTGTTTTGATACTTTGTAAGGAATAAACACTGATGGTATGAAAGATAAGTGATGTTGCTTTAAAAAGATTGTCTAGTATAAAATCATATATGATTTTATTTTCTGCAACAATTTACCTCTCTCTTTTGCCATCTTTGCTTTTAAGATATTGTTCCTATTTGGACCATGATGGCACTCCAGAACTTTCTTCCCAATGATCATGAATGGGATCCCATCAAACTCTATACCAGGGCCATCTGTACTGACTTCCTTCCATAGAATTTTGTGTTTTTTGGCACCTTAATGATTATACAATTGTTACAGTCAGAGACCGGATCCTTAGGGACTGGTCATTATTTATGAAGGAAAGAGGGGAGGGTAGGGGTTGGTCATGTGCATATTTTTAGTCAATATTATGCTGAGTAGTTAGTTATTGTTAAATTACTCAGAGTGCAACTGTTATTGAAAATTAATAAACAAAGTGTGTGTTTGTGTGTGTGTGTGTGTGGGGGGGGGGGGGTCATTGCTTTTTAATATGGACTTTGAGAGGAAGGGGGGACTTGTGAATTTTGTCCTTTAATATTAATTTTACCACACCCGGCCTATTTCACAAATAAGGAATGGTCCTTTGCAATGTATATAATAAACTATTCCCCCGGCCTTATCTATGTGACAAAGAAACCTTTGAGCTGGCTATTTTAAAATGTCAATTAATAAACAAATTCTTGTTAGATAAAGCCAAACAGAGATTAGGGGTTTATTTCAGCACATCTCTGGTCATCTTGTATTTATACTTACACTTACTGTACATGCATGTTTCCCATTTATTTCTAGATTAAGCTTTTACATGTTCAGGCCACTTACCAGACATTCCGAAGTCTTTGCTTGCAGCATAACGAGAAGTACGTAGTCGCTATCTCATACACTCTAATGAGTTCCAGTGCTTTCTCGAGCGTTGAAGTGTATAAACCATTGAAAGAATCGAAGGATACATCGAATTTTTCTACCCACGGCTCCGGAATAGTAGCACAGTCTTCCGAAGCGTTCGCTATACACTTAATATTCTTTAAAGAAGCACGTGCAATATAACTTGAAACCCGGGAAAGTAAGCAGTTCAAATTACATACAGATGTACGGCAATTCGACAATCGATTTTGACAGAACAAGATTTCCTTTCTCTTACTTTAGGTCTGTTATTTTCAACTCGCTGATTTCAGTTGGATATGTCTCCTATTTTCTGGTGAAGTAGCAGAGATCGTTAAACGAAATCCACTCATTTTAGGGATGTAAAGTCATTTCCCAGTCAAAAGGTGAAACGGCAAAATCCAGTTTGTGCTCCATGAATTTACAGAAGGCCATTGTTTTAACATTTTCAGCTTACATGGTTTTGGCGGATGTTATTTACTTTTTACTGTAGTTACGTAAATAGATAACGACCTTCAGAACCATGTTCATGGTTGTGCAGGAACGGAGAACAATCCGATAAAAATATACTCTAGGTAATGAAAATTGTCTTAAGACTCACTTTATTTACCTACACTACAAGAGTATCCTTCACTGCAAAGCTCTGCAAGCAAAGTTCATGACATTGCTCGCATCTGCCGCCATGTTGCTTAGACTTGACGTCATGACCGCTGACAGTAAATTATTTAATTTCGGCTCACATGGTTTTGGTGGGTGTTAAATAGTGCCTTCCTAGTTGAATCGCCGTTCGGCCCATCTCATTAGGTCATTAAAATGCTCCCCCTCTAGGGGGCAAAAACTACTGAGTGGGGAGGAGCATGAAGTGTTATCCATATAAAAGCCGCCGTGGTACAGGTCCTGTGAGAAAGTTTGTCTTTTATTATCTACTTAACACAAAGAATGCACAGAGAGATTTCCAGTGAAGGGTTTCCGTGCTAATGTTATAACTTTCCGACAGAATGTCAGAAGCTAAATTACCTCTCCGGGGAGGGGTTTTCTGAATATAATTGGCTCTCTCGCACGTGGAAGTCATTATTTAATGGCGGCTGTGAGCGTTGCCGATTCTTTGGTTGCATGTGGAAATCTGCTCCCCCTTCAGGCTCCGGCTGACATATCCGTAGTATCTGGCAAACAGGCGACACAGATTCACATTTAGAGCGACATTTCTGGACACATTTACGAATATACGTTCCGCTCACAAAAGAAGGAACACAGCTGTATGGTGTGACCATGACATATGTTTTGGCAAAGGTAAAAGCTTATTCCGAGTTTTTTTGCGTTCGCTGATATGTTTGTTGACACATGATTTCATGCCATAATTGCAAATGCAGATCGACTGTGGTATGTCTGAGTTGTTTGTTTATAAAATTGTCTCGAGCGGATTCTGTCACTAATGAAAAATCGACAGGAAATTTTACTGTGAATCCTTTTCACCACCGTTCGAATAGCACGAGAAACAGGTTTGTTCGGCTGGAGTGTGTTACGTTACGAAACTATTATAACGAGTCAAAATCTGGTTTACCTCGCATGATATGTTTGTTGACACATGATTTCATGACCAGATCGACTGTGGTTTGTCTGAGTTGTTTGTTTACAAAAATTGTCTCTAGCGGGTTTTGTCGCTAATGAAAAATCGACTGAAAAGTCGACAGGAAATTTTACTGTGAATCTATTTCACCACCGTTCGAAGAGCACGAGAAACAGGTTTGTTTGGCTGGAGTGTGTTACGTTAATACGAAACTACTAGAACGAGTCAAAGTCTGGCTTACCTCGCAGAAATTTACAGAACGACTTGAAATATTTTGGCAAGCTATACTTTCCTCCTTTTATGTCGATCAGCTCAAAATAATCATATAATAAACTGTCATGTTTGTGCATTTGTGTTTGGTCATGCATAGTACGTAGCTGGCATAGTAGAACATAGTGTAAAACCCCGATCAAACGGTGATAATATTCGATGATAGTTCGTGCCCCGTTGTAACACGAACTACCTATCATAGACTATCATCAACTAGCAAATAGCTTCACGTACGCTTTGCGGACCTATGTTTTAAGACAGGGTATAATATTGCAGTGTTAACTATTATAAATGCACGGCTTGCTACCGAGCGAGCTTGTTTGACAACGCAGCGTCAGATCGAAACGCCGTGCCACTTTTAGCTTATGCTCTGAGCTTGTACCCACCTCAATCTTTCTCCGTTAACTCAGACTGGCTCCTTTTAAAAGGAGTTCCAAACTACAGCGAGGGCGAAAGGGCCAACTGCCGTCGGTAGGTGTATCGGCCGACACGTCGGTCGACTATCGACTAACCACCGACTATTGACCGATCACGTCTCGACCCACCGGCGGCGCGGGTCAACCTCGTTCCTCGGGAGCTTCTGCCGCGAATGGCCCTGGGAACGAGGTTGGGCGCGGGTTACGTCATTATTTCCAGGCGACACTCCACAGGAAGGCACTATTTAACACCCACCAAAACCATGTGAGCCGAAATTGAAAATTTGCTGTCAGCGGTCATGACGTCAAGTCTAACCAACATGGCGGCCGAGGCGAGCTTGTCACGATCTGCGGTACTTATGCGGTGAATGATACTCTTATAGTGTTAACGTAAGTAAAGTCAATCTTAAGACAATTTTCACGCTGTTGTCATTACTTAGAGTATATTTTTATCGGATTGTTCTCCGTTCCTGTACAACCATGAACATGGTTCTGAAGGTCGTTATCTAATTACGTAACTACAGTAAAAAGTAAATAACATCCGCCAAAACCATGTGAGCTGAAAATTAAAAAAAAAAAAGAGATGGCCTTCTGTTAATCTATGGAAGCACTGAATTTTACCGATTCACCTTTTGGCTGGAAATTGGCATCATGACTACAATTAGTTTATTTCCAGCGTAAGCTCGTGGTTTCGGTGGATGTTATTTACTCTTTACTCTGGTGAATGGTGTAAATAGCATCCGCCAAAACCATGTAGCGTGCGCTAAAAATAAGGTGTTGTAATCATAATGCCGATTACTGGTCCATGTAAACTGGCAGTAAATAATAATACATATGGGGTGTTTTAGCAACTGGCCATCAAACTTCATCATTGTTGCTGCAAAATTTTAAACTTAAAGTCACTTTGCACTTTCTGTCACTGCCATTGACCGACAAAAATACACATCTTGACCACCTATTTGAAGCAAAAAGAACAGATTTTATAAATGGCATTGAGAACATTAATATCACAGATTTTGATGGCCATGTACTACATCATGACAAAACCTTCTATATGAATTATATAATTCCCAGTTCCAATTCTGTTTCAATCAGATAAGAAATCAATATAGTTCTGACTAAGTTAATTATTCTAAACAGAAATGTTAATGTGTGTGCTCTGCTCACACATGAATGCATGTTTGATCCCCTCTTGCATTCCCCTCACTGACGAGTTCCATTATGATGTTTGTTCAGTGGATTGGGCTGTCATGCAGGTTCCAATGCTGAATAGAGGGGGGGGGGCTGGGGGGGGGGGGTGTTTCATTAAAATTTCTTTTAAGTTGTACACTGACGGCTGGTATTGTGTTACAAACAGCAAAATTCCTGTTGGTCACTCTTGACTGTTGAAGTGCAGACTGCCTTTCTGTAAAAGCCACGTCAGAGATTCTTCTCTCTACTAGGTGGTTGGGGTTATGTTAGGTTTTTATGTATATCTTTGCTGGGCAATCATACTTCTTGGTGTCTTGCACCTGAAGAAGGCATGGTCACTTTGTTCATTTACCTGTTAGACAAAATTTTAATGTTACACATCTCAATACCAGTTATAGTTATTTCTAAATAAGAAGATACCAGACTTCAGCAGTTCTAGACAATATGTGCTATGCAAGTTGTGTAGACATAAGGCATTTTGCTTTATGATTTTGACTACTTTTCACTCTGTTTAGAATACTGTATTAATATTTGTTTTGATACTTTGTAAGGAATAAACACCGATGGTATGAAAGATGAGTGATGTTGCTTTAAAAAAATTGTCTAGTATAAAATCATATATGATTTTATTTTCTGCAACAATTTACCTCTCTCTTTTGCCAGCTTTGCTTTTAAAATCTTGTTCCTATTTGGACCATGGTGGCACTCCAGGACTTTCTTCCCAATGATCATGAATGGGATCCCATCAAACTCTATACCAGGGCCATCTGTACTGACTTCCTTCCATAGAATTTTGTTTTTTTTGCCACCTTAATGATTATACAATATTGTTACAGTCAGAGACCGGATCCTTAGGGACTGGTCATTATTTATGAAGGAAAGAGGGGAGGGGGGGGGGGGGGGGGGCAGGGGGGGGGGTAGGGGTTGGTCATGTGCATATTTTTAGTCAATATTATGCTGAGTAGTTAGTTATTGTTAAATTACACAGAGTTCAACTGTTATTGAAAATTAATAAACAAAGTGTGTGTGTGTGTGTGTGTGTGGGGGGGGGGGGGTCATTGCTTTTTAATATGGACTTTGAGAGGAAGGGGGGACTTAGTGAATCTTGTCCTTTAATATTAATTTTTCCACACCCAGCCTATTTCATAAATAAGGAATGGTCCTTTACAATGTATATAATAAACTATTCCCCCGGCCTTATCAATGTGACAAAGAAACCTTTGAGCTGGCTATTTTAAAATGTCAATATAAACAAATTCTTGTTAGATAAAGCCAAACAGAGATTAGGGGTTTATTTTAGCACATCTCTGGTCATCTTGTATTTATACTTACACTTACTGTACATGCATGTTTCCCATTTATTTCTAGATTAAGCTTTTACATGTTCAGGCCACTTACCAGACATTCCGAAGTCTTTGCTTGCAGCATAACGAGAAGTAGTCGCTATCTCATACACTTTAATGAGTTCCAGTGCTTTCTCGAGCGTTGAAGTGTATAAACCATTGAAAGAATCGAAGGATCCATGAATTTACAGAAGGCCATTTTTTTAAATTTTCAGCTTACATGGTTTTGGCGGATGTCATTTACTTTTTACTGTAGTTACGTAAATAGATAACGACCTTCAGAACCATGTTCATGGTTGTGCAGGAACGGAGAACAACCCGATAAAAATATGCTCTAGGTAATGAAAATTGTCTTAAGACTCACTTTATTTACCTACACTACAAGAGTATCATTCACTGCAAAGCGCTGCAAGCAAGTTCGTGACATTGCTCGCCTCTGCCGCCATGTTGCTTAGACTTGACGTCATGACCGCTGACAGTAAATTATTTAATTTCGGCTCACATGGTTTTGGTGGGTGTTAAATAGTGCCTTCCCACTCCACAGACTAATTTTAGTGTCCATTCCTTTCTCCGACAGTGGCAGTGGCAGTGGTTGTTGGCATCAGAAGATGGACTTTCAACTTACGGTGAGCTGTGGGTGTTGTGTGATCTTGCTTGACTTTCATCTAATACTTAATAGATCTCCTGAAACTGCACTGCTTCGTTCTTAGAGGTCAAGTCTTATAATTTTACACAATTGGCGCGCTTCTGGTGCGAATACGATGCATACAAATATACGAAAGAGATTGGTGATTAGTTTCGATCGAAATTTATAATATGACGTAGAAGTAAATGAGTCGAAACTCGAAATCAGCATGAAACCTTGACTGTGCAAAGGTCCAGTGACTGTCTGTTTATTTCATTATTTGTTGCACAATCGTTTATTTTATGCAAATTTCTTTCTTGGTGCAGTACTGTAGCAGCGCGCATACGACTTTTGAAGAGTGATAGTGATCAGCTGTACTCTGTGGTTTGTGCAATTCACTACTGGATAAGAACCTGTGAAAAACCTGTGAAAAACCTGTGAAAAAAAACCGCTGAAAAAACCTGTGAATTCCTATTTTCACAGGTTTTTTCAGATGTTTTTTCACATGTATGACTTTTTCGAAACCTGTGAAAGCGTACACATTCACAGGTTTCAAAAGATGTGAAAATCTCTGTGAAAAAACCTGTGAAAATAAAACATGTGAAAAAACATGTGAAAAAAATTCCAAATGTCTGCGATCTTTTCATAGGTTTTTTCACACGTTTTTTCACAGGTTTCAACTTTTTGAAAACCTGTGAAATCGTACACATTCACAGGTTTTTTCACAGGTGGCAATTTTGTGAAAACCTGTGAAAAAGCATGTGAAATTTTGCTCCTTTTTCACAGGTTTTTTCACAGGTGGAAATTTTGCAGAAAACCTGTGAAAGCGTACACATTCACAGGTTTTTTCACAGGTGCCGATTTTGTGAAAACCTGTGAAAATGTCTGCTCCTTTTTCACAGGTTTTTTCACAGGTGTAAATTTTTTTGAGAAATCTGTGAAAGCATATACCCTTAACAAAATGAACTATACTTTTAGTGTATGCAATATGTACATCAAGTATACTACGCTATGTATACTTTATGTATAGTGTTAGTATATCTGCAGTATATACACAAAGTATACATTCTGTATTATTGATGTATACTATTAGTAGTAGTCATTTTGGAACCACTTGGTAGTATACATTTAGCTAGTATACCACATGGAAGAACATATACTAACACATTTTGTACACGAAATATACCACAAGAAGTATACTTTTTGTATATGACATACACAAAGTATAATTCCTGTAGAATTGATGTTTTTCCAACTTTACACATATCAATAGTATACCTTTAGTATACATTTAGATTATGAAGCTTCCAAAGAAACTGAAAAATCTGGAATATGCCAGGAAAGCATGGAATAAGCCCATGTTTAAACCAGGAACCTAAAAACCTGGAATAAGTCCAGAAAACCTGGAATAAGCCCTAGAATTAGACCAGGAAAACGGGAATTTTAAGCCTGGAGAGTATAAGCCTGGAATAAGCCCAGAACATCACAACTAGAACGTAAAAACATTGAATAACTCCAGAAAGCCTTGAATGATCTTTCTACTTACAGATATC
Organism: Plumapathes pennacea; assembly: GCA_964036295.1. Taxonomy (NCBI): domain Eukaryota; kingdom Metazoa; phylum Cnidaria; class Anthozoa; order Antipatharia; family Myriopathidae; genus Plumapathes; species Plumapathes pennacea. Next base: position 36,003,612 of record OZ038463.1, on the reverse strand, counting down.
AAAAGGTGCAGTTCATTGGAGAAAATTTAACTTTATTAAAACACCAGTGCCAAATATATAAAACTTATGCACAGGAATGTAATGATTTGCCGACCTTAACCATTGTTTTGTGTGTCTGTTGAACGCATCTTCGGTTCCTCTGTCGACTGCAGGCCTTCCCAAGCTGTCTTCAAAAGTCCCAATCTTGTTTTCTGTCCAGTTGTTTCGTTCACGGTGTGATGTATGAATTGTTATTCAAAGAATGATTAAACATTTGGGGAAATCTTCATTCCTTGCTATCCCATTGCCACAGGCGTTAAAATTTCCCTCGAAGATGAAAGAAACCCTCCTCGCTTGAGTTCTGAAAAAACTGCACTGAACAACGTCGCGTCCGCGCTTGCATTTTGGCGCCTAAAAGATAGCGCTTCTGATTGGTCAATATGCAACATGTGACTAAGGGAACAGGCGGCCATTTTGTTTTGTCAGCGTGTTTTGCCACGAGTGAATATATTTGCGAATGTCAAGTCAATTTAAAGGCTCTTAACTGAGCTGATGAATATGAATACCTGATGGAGCAATATTCAGTGAAAAGAGGTGGACATGTACGATTTTGGAGGAGAAACTGCCGCATATACCAGGCCGTTTTCACGTTTGAAATCTACTTCCTCGGAAACAAATCTCCACCGAACACGAACTCAAACTAGACTGTAAACTGAAGCTACATATATGCAATGTTTGAACTGGGAGTATGTACATCACAAAAACTTGATCAGTGAATTTTGATTGAGGTTAGTTCTTTTTTTGTTCTGATTGTAATATTCTTGGAACTGCAGTGATGTGATCATCTGGTAACAGTTTCTCAGGCAGTTGGTTTTTCACAGGTTTCTTTACAGGTTCACTTGAGCAGTTTTATAAGGCAGTTTTGTTTCACAATTTTTTTCACAGGTTCAATTTGAGTAGTTTTTTTGGGCAGTCGGTTTCACAGGTTTTTTCACAGGTTCACTTTGAGTAGTTTTTTGGGCGGTTGGTTTCACAGGTTTTTTCACAGGTTCACTTTGAGCTGTTTCTCAGGCAGTCGGTTTCACAGGTTTTTTCACAGGTTCACTTTGAGTAGTTTTTTGGGCGGTTGGTTTCACAGGTTTTTTCACAGGTTCACTTTGAGCTGTTTCTCAGGCAGTCGGTTTCACAGGTTTTTTCACAGGTTCACTTTGAGTAGTTTTTTGGGCGGTTGGTTTCACAGGTTTTTTCACAGGTTCACTTTGAGCTGTTTCTCAGGCAGTCGGTTTCACAGGTTTTTTCACAGGTTCACTTTGAGTAGTTTTTTTGGGCGGTTGGTTTCACAGGTTTTTTCACAGGTTCACTTTGAGCTGTTTCTCAGGCAGTCGGTTTCACAGGTTTTTTCACAGGTTCAATTTGAGTAGTTTTTTTGGGCAGTCGGTTTCACAGGTTTTTTCACAGGTTCACTTTGAGTAGTTTTTTGGGCGGTTGGTTTCACAGGTTTTTTCACAGGTTCACTTTAAGCAGTTTCTCAGGCAGTCGGTTTCACAGGTTTTTTCATGGGTTTACTTTGGACAGTTTTTTTCAGGAAATTTATTTCACAGGTTTTTTCACAGGTTTTAAAAATTAACATGGTTTTTCACAGGTTCCAAAATTTTGCAAAATTGAGCAGTGCAAAATTCACAGGTTTTTTCAGAGGGTGTTTTTGAGTCACGTTGTTTTTCACAGGTTTTTCACAGGTTTTTCACAGGTTCTTATCCAGTAGTGATTGATGACCTAGATCTAGTCAAAAGCAAGCTTCCGTTAAGAGAATAGGTCAGAGTCTGAGTTGTGAAAGCAATAAAAAATCATAGGAAAAGTTGGTGATTATGCAGCTCCACAATATTGTGTATGGAGAGGTTTTTTATTCTTTCCTCCAGAAACCAGTTGTCATTGGCTTGGGAGTTATTGCAGCTTCTTTAGCTTTCACAGCCATCTCTTATGTCTGGCACAAAAAGAAGCATCCTGTTGCTCTGAACTCTCAGAAAAAGATCCCATTCAAGTTGATCAAGAAAGAGGTACACAATGAGTAATAGAATATTGGTGTAATGCATCGATCAGTTCCAGCTGTTACCATCCCCTGGCTGACCCCCAGGGATTTGTTAAAATAAATTTGTGGGACTAAAAATTCCCCGTCCCCGGGCCACCAAAAATTACAAATTCCCCGCCCCCAGGGCAAAAGAAATGGAAATCTGGCTGGGTTTATGATCGGTTGAGTGATGACTTGCCTTGGAGTTCGAACACTATGCCGTGTCGGTTCTATGTCCATGTTACACCTCTTCACACTATTTTTCCTTTCTGCAAAATGCACCAGTCGGTGGAAGTGTGGACTGATTTAGACGAGCTCTCCTTTTGGTGGCCATCTTGGATTTTTACGATCAACCATTCCCCGTCCCCACCCCCTTGGGCAAATTCCCCGCCCCCGGGACACAGGGCCTGACAAATCCCCGGGGTATGCTGGGGGGGGGGGGTGATGGTAACAGCTGGAATTGACGATGCATAAGAGTAAGTTTGTGTTCCTGCAAAAGAACATATTGCACAAGATAAGTTAATTAGTGTACAGTATCTCCACTGATTACATGAATGTACATGAAGAATATGTGATATTATATATACTTTTTTTCAGTTGATGAAATTTCTGTGTGTACCAAGTTTGCATTATTGTATGAACTTATTAATTTGATTGACATTTTGCTTCAGACTATAAGTCACGATACCCGGCGGTTCAGGTTTGCTCTGCAGAGCCCAGATCATGTACTGGGATTGCCTGTTGGTAGGTTAAATTTCATGAGCATCAGTCTATAAATAATTTCATTTGAGTGTGGCCTGTATAAAAAAATAGTTATTGGTTGAGATTTCTCAATATATAATTTTATATGTAACTATTGGCCCAGATAGCATAGTCATAATGCACATTCTTCTTACTGTACTTTATTATATAGACACGAGTGTTTTACTGGAAAATATACCGTGCGTAAAATCCATACGAAACTACATCCCGGGACCCGAGTGGCATATTTTCCATATCCTCACTAGTGAGGATATCGTTGGCATCATTTCCCAATTTTGCACGGTTGTTTGTGCAATTTCTCGTAACACACTCGTGTCTAATATAATGAAAAGAAAATTACACGGCAGCTTGAAGATATGGATTTTATTTTCTTGTGGTAAAAACAATATTTTACTCTCATTCGTAAAATATTGTTTTTACCACTCAAAAATAAAATTCATATCTTGGCGCCACCAAGTAATATCCTCTATGTACTACAACCTGTATTTATTTGTACCAAATTGCAGGAAACCACATGTACTTGTCAGCGAAGATTGATGGTAGCCTGGTTATTCGTCCCTACACCCCGGTCACTTCAGATGATGAGACTGGCTACTTCGAACTTGTGATCAAGGTGATCTAACCACTGTATGGCCATGTATGAATTTAAGAGATATACAGACTCAAACTTTTAAGAAAAATATGTGGGAATTATGTTGCGAGAACTGATAATTTAGTCCTTGCTATTAATTAAAATAGTATATATTATTTATTAAAATAGTATATACAGTATCTTAGGTGAGAACTGTATGAGAAAAGTGAAGTTGCTCACACTTGAGAGTGAAAGGGTTGCAGCAAGTACTGACCTTTTAATATTATTGCCTCCCCATGCATGCAGCCCACCATAAAGAGCCCTTGTCTCATCCCCTCAGGATATTGTACCTATTTTTTTCCAGTGGTGCAGTATATGATGTCAAAAACTCACCATATGAAAATGTTTTGAAAACTATCTGTGTGAGTCAGTATAGTTGGGCAGTTGACTGACTCATTGTAATCAGTTTTGAATCACAGTAATCGCTCTCATTTTCCAAATACAGATTTATTTTAGGAATATTCACCCCAAGTTCCCAGATGGAGGGAAAATGTCCCAATACTTGGAGTCTCTGACGATTGGTGACACAATTGACATACGGGGACCCTCTGGGAAAGTAACATATTTGGGACGAGGTGTGTATAAATAACCCATTCTTTTGTTTTCTTGCATGGATGAATGTTGTTTAATTCCAATATTATTTATTTTTTAGGAAGAATTTCAATCAAAGAGAACACTAAGACCCCCGAGGAGATCCGTGTTGCTAAGCACATCGGGCTGATTGCCGGTGGCACAGGTTGGTCCTTTTCAGTGGTCACTGCGACATGACCATCTTGTTAGTTATTACACTGTACCATTTACAAGTGATTATACAACACTTAGCTGACCATGATTGTGAAATGCAACTAAGTGCTATTGCTTTGAACGAGACAGGAGTTGTTTGGTGAGCTCTAAACAAGTGAATGTTGTAATATTCAAAACTCAATCAAGTGATTGTAACCAAACTATAGGTATGTCAACCTCGGTTCTGAATGAGACAAAAAAATATGTTGAGGCATTTTCAAGCTGGGGTGTGTGATTGTGTAATCTGAAAATAGTGTGTTGTCTGCAGTCTTGCTTGAAGTGTATGTTTTCATTATTATTTGCTGATTAATTGTGGCATTTTCTTTAGGTATCACACCCATGCTGCAGATCATGAGTGCTGTGTTCAAGGACAAAGGGGATACTAGTCAGGTGTCCCTCTTGTTTGCTAACCAGGTCAGAGTTTTAGTTATTGCATTCAAGTCTACTAACATTATGCTTTCAAAAAAAAAAAATGTTATGCATTCATTTGAGGCAAACATCTTATTTCGATAATAATCATCTATATTTTATAGTTCAGTATGAAGAACTCTTGCTTTGGTTCAAATTAGCCAGACATGGAGGTTCAAATCCTCTTTTACTTTATACTGTACATGTTTAGAGAGGTGTCAACTTTCTCATCTACCCCAGACCTAGCAGCTGATGAGATGCAAATATACCATTAGTTTGAATGATCACATGTGTGTTTTATATTGATGCAGTTTTGACTTTTGACTTCAGACTGAGCAAGATATTTTGGTCCGTGAGGAGCTGGAAAAACTTGCTAAAGAAAATGACCAGTTGAAGTTGTGGTACACGCTGGACAGGCCCTTGGAAGGTAAGAAACCTTTAATTTGGTCAATATGTGACATTTTGATTACAGGCATGTTAAAAAGGCCAGGAAACTTCTGCTTTTTTGTCAAATTAGATCATCATCATGGCATTTATTTTATTTTTCTCTGAAGATGTCTCAGCTGATTTTTGAACTTCCCATGTCCTACATACTTTCACACCATTCTTTCAGTGCCATGTGTGTATAAATCTGTAGTGGGAATTTGTATTTATGAAGACTGTATCAAGAGGATGAATGTGAAGTCAAAGAGCTGCACAGAGGGAGGTGGTCAGGGGAAGCAGAACACAGTCAAATTCCAGTCACTCCACACCCTCCCCTCCCCTGACATGCCACTGTTTTCCCCTTTACTCAGGGTGGCCATACAGTGCAGGGTTCATCAATGATGTCATGATCAAAGAACACATGCCCGCCCCAGGCCCTGACGTGCAAATCTTGATGTGTGGTCCCCCGCCCATGATCAACTACGCATGTGTGCCCAACTTGGAGAAACTCGGCTACAGCAGCAACATGTACTTTGCCTTTTGATGCTCAGTCATTGTCACTGAGCTAACTTGATCGCGCCCACTGAGTGGTTTTCCATAGACTTCTGTAATTATTACAACACCAGTGACAGACCGCAAAGGAACATTTTCGACCAACCAGAAACCAAAGTGAATTGCAAATGGTTTTACTTTGAATAAGTTTCTTTAGGTTACGTGCAAAATTGAATACAGTCTGCCATGAAAGGAAGCTTTTGGGCTGCCAAGAATGGATGCATGTGCAACCTTGAGAAAGTGGAGAAAAATGAAATCAGAAATGTCTGTTTTGAAAAACCAAATGATCATAGAACTTCCCCAAGTGTGTAATAAATCAGTAAAGTATTCCAGTGCATTGTGTCTGTTGCAGCTCTTGTCATTCCCCAAAAGAGCTTTTTTCCCTTCATGAACCCATCGAGAACTAGAAAATAAAAGTCATCAAGTAGACTCTTGGTTTTATCAACTGATTTATTAGAGCCGTTTCTGTGGATGAAGTAGGGAAATGCTTTATGTAAAAAAATACCCTGGGAATGAGCTATCACAACTCAAGCTTGTGCCCTGTTAATAGTGTACCATCTCAAGTCTCTGTTATTTGCTTCATCCATTTCTTTGTCAAATTAGGCGGAACTTTACAGGATGCAAACGAGATAAAACTTCCAAGTAAATAGTAACTCTATAATTGGTGAACTCAATACCTCTTCAACAGCAAACTAATCGACCTACAGAACGAATTTTTCGCTTACTTGCATGGAACAAACGTAACGTCAACTCGTTCCAATATAGACGAGCTGTGTGTGCACCATTCTATTAACACTATGTACAATTACTTCAAAACGTATTTAACGTGGCAATGTCATGTAACCTAACGTTGCTATCCGAGAAATACAAACGTACTGAACAGCTGCAGTTGCAGAACAGGTAATGGCAGAATACTGCTGCTCGTCTGTCGCATGACTCGTATCATTACTCATTTTTCTCCTGGAGCCGCCGACACAAGATTCCCAAACGGTACGTCAGATAAGAAACGTATAAAAAGTAAAGCATCTGTTTTCTGTTCTCACTCAGGATGACGCAGTGGTTTTCGTGTCCATGATTACAAGCATAGAAGGATTCTTTCTGACTCCATTTTTTTCTTGGTTAATTCCTCTTGGTATTGATTGCAATAGTAGGCTATTTCTCATTATTCTACTGCTGCCTCATTGCTATAATCCTTTCTGTCTCAATAGTAAATGTTTCTGCGACCTTTAGCGGGAATGTGTTTACAGCCCGGAGAATCCCTTGCAATATGTTGTTTCTCTTCGGATGGTTGGGAGAATTTCCATGACAAATAGGTCGATTTTTGAGTGTACAATGCTCTCTTTCCTGGTTTACGGAACGTTTCCAGGGTCCAACTATGTACAATATAAGCTGTGTTGACACATTATGTAACAAAGTTGTCTTGTTTGAGCTTACGAAAAAATTGTAAAACTGTTTATCATCAACAATCAAGGAAGCAGATCCAAAAGATCCCTTGAGAACAGATCCAGGGAACCGAAGCAACGCTGGTGCATTGTAGATAAATCGCAGTAGCTTTGTCGCGAGCCAACGGCAAAGACAGCTTTGAGCAAGGCTCGCACTTGTTGGCCAGTCTTGAGCCGTTCATGTCGCTGTATATGCGCAATGCCAATTGAGAGTGGATGACACAGCCAGCTCGAGGTAAAAAAAAAATGAAAGACAAGTTTACAGACAGATCTTTGAGTGCATAAGGTGACGTCAAGCAATGCTTTCTATATTGTTGAGTGGGTCTTCAAGTTCTATGAACACGTTGTTGCCTCGTGCTTGGTGAAGATTTCTTCATTCGTTGATCATGTGCTAGGTGAAGATTTCTTCATTCGTTGATCATGTGCTAGGTGAAGATTTCTTCATTCGTTGATCATGTCTTCCAGTTCCATGATCAGGTCGTCCTCGTGTAGGTCAGCGTATTCCTCGCCCGAGCCCGCTGGCGACAAGCTGCCGATGGCGTCCGAGAACAAGTCGTCGAAGAAGTCGTCCTTTTCGGTCATGTGACTGGACTGAGAGCTGTAAGGGCGGATGAAAGGGTTAAATGAAAGCTTACATGAAGTAATTCCACGCAGTAATCCTTTCAACAAAACTTCTATCACGACAATATCACAACCCGAACACAAATGACCACACCAGCACAAAAGATGAATCAAAAGGTAAACATACACCGCATGAACTATTTCCTCGTACGATGGAGGATCCGTCTTCGGTCGTTTGGCAGGCAGGTCGTGCACAGTCGCATCTGCCAAGAAAAACCCATTGATCAAATTTTGAAACGAAGTACGTGCCAGGAACCCTGCGTCCCAGAGTATCACATCCCCGGCATTACTTACCAAGAGAAGAGTCAACCGCTTTATTCTCGTCATCTTGCTTCGAGCTGTCGTTTAGCAAATCGTCAGATTCCTGTGGATCAAAAAACTGTAAAATCAACAAAAAAGTGGCGTCATACTTCACCGTTTAGACGCTCCACCACTGAGAAGTGAAGCCTTGTGGGCAGTCGCATTATGAGAATGACATGATTTATACGTGACAAAGTACATTTATATTAACCACGAATAGAGAATACTCAGCTCCCATAATGCAAAGAACAAATGATGCAGTCAGTACCTTTTCTTCTTTAGCCGAGATAAGTCGTTTATTTGGTGACTTGTTCGCACAATCTTCTTTTTCGTGTTCTTTTACTTCGGCCGCTATAACGGGCTGAGTTGTTTCACACTCTTGAGACCCGACTTCATTTTTGACCAGCATGGGTTGGCCAACAGTTTCACAGGTCTTGACATCAGCAACAGGTAACTCAGGCTCAACGTAGTTTTGTTCAACAGGCTGGGAGTCCCGTGCCGGTACAACCGATACTTTTGTTGTTGTTGTTGTTGCTGCTGTTGTTGTTGTTGTTGTTGTTGCTGTTCTTTCAGGCGCAGTTTTCTCTGTGGTAGTGGGATCAGAAATTGACCGAGCAGGTGAAGTGGGTCTGGATCCTAATGGCAGAAAACAATGCATACTGGTGAGGAGCTGTCCCGGCCAATCCAATATTTTGATTATATCCGGGAACGTATAAAAACCTGACGAGCTACTTTCGGTTCCAACAACAGCAAACCAAAAACAATAAAAAATCAACAATAAATTGGGTGAATAGCATTTTATGATGCCATTCAAGTCATATTATTCGACCGGCAAATTTGTTTCAGTCACAAAAATTTATTTTCATTAGAAAGGTTTTGCACTGCGCTTCGTTTTGAAAAAGTTCTTTTCTTACCTTCCTTTGTTTCTTCCGACTTGGCAGCGGTTCGACGCACCACTTTGATTTTGCGAGACTTGATCACAGGTAGAGATTTACCTGATGAAGAAACAAACTTACAATTAATATAACGTAAACATACTGTAATCTCGACAGGGAACATTCTGAAGCATCACAGCAGCAGTCTTATAGTGTGACCAAGAACTGATGGATGTGCGAGCGATGTAGTGAGAATTGGTGGTTTAATCGACACAGAGCAAGCTATCAAAAACCAAATTCTCCGCACTGTATGGTATGTATATCTGTATAGCGAAAGACTGAAAGATAACATTGAAGTTTCATCACTCTTGAGAGTGAAAGGGTTAAGAAATGAGTGAGATTGACTGAGCGTCTAGTTTTCATGGCCTGGTTGTTCAAAGCACGATTAGGCCAACCCTGGGTGAAGTCTAAACTTCGTGTTCATTTTGTGCCTAAAGTTTAAAATCTTTCGCAAACAAAACAAATTCCTTACTATGTTTTGACATAGAGTAAACTTTTTGGTAAGTCTCTGATAAAAACTCTGCAGCTTGTTGGCCAAAATCACGAGAAACAGAATTTAGTTAACCCTGGATTCGCCTAACCGAGCTTTTTGAGCAACCGGGCCCATGTACGTACTCTTTCCAAGCAGCGGCACAGACGCAACTTTGTTCTTTTCCGGTAACGAGGCAGCCCCAGCTGCGACAAGCGGCGCGTCTTTCTCGACTTCCTCTTTCTTGACTTCTTCTTTCTTCTCCTCTTGACTCCTGCGCATCCTTTTCTCCTGCATGATTTCTTCGAAGCTCTTCACACGCACGTCTTGCTTGGGAGTCGATTCTCTTAAAATCTGCGAACAACGTACACGCGTCACTAAAAGTCTACTGGACACGACATTACAGTAAAACTCCGCTTTCTCGAAATCCCCCGCTACCTCGAACAGAATCCGAATTCCCTTGGAAATGAACTTGGTGGAAATTTCCCTTGGTAGAACTCCGCTATCTCGAACTATTTCTCGCTTCCCTTAAAAGTTCGAAATAGCGGGGTCTACTGTATAAGTAAACATAATGGTTTGGTATGCTTGGTAATGGGCCCGGTCGCACTGGGAAGTTTGGTCGATAATAACTCAGCATCGAGAGCAATACGACGGGTTCTTCAATGTTTGGTAGCAACTTACTGACATATATTTCTAGTGAGGAGCGCTGTTTGGACTTAAAATGACACAAATGTCGATATTAATGTCTTTAAAGTTACGAGTGCGACCGGAGCCAATATCAAAGAGGCGAGAGATAATGGAAACCAAAACGTTTGTGCATACTTTCTTGACTTGGGTCGGTTTGTTTTTCTGCTCCTCGGGTTTGGTATCTACACCTTCCTGAACACCTGAAGGATACGAACACAAACATGGACACTCATGTGAAACTACTTGCTAAGAAGTATAAAGCTATATATAAAAAAAAAACTGCCACTGATACCAACAGTTTATCAACCTCTATAATCATTATAGTAGGAAATGTAAATGTATATGCCCCCCCTTTTCCTTGACGTTTGTATTATTAGTTATGTTTCGTATTGTAATTTTCTTTTGTGATTTATCATTGTAACAGTTTGTGTTAAAAAATAAAACAATAGATTGCTGTTAATAAATAAATAAACAAATAAATAAATAAATAAACAAATAAATAAATAAACAAATAAAACTTGTGTAAAAACTTAGTCCACACAAGCGAGATATTTATTTCCTCTATGGACATAAATAACAAAAACATAAAACCATAATCTGCGTGCCGAATACTTTCCCACCAACCCTATCATCACAAAACCCACTGCTTTCACAGCCACAGCCACAACCATCACACTCAGCACAAATCACAACAGCTTGTAACTAAGATAGCCTATAGATAACAGAGAACACTTCAAAAGACTGACCAGTATTTGAGGGCTGTGCTGCAGTCTTCAACACGCGGATGACCCTGCGTGCCTTGACAGCCCCGGATTTGTTGGATTCTTCAGGGAGCTTGTCTTGACATGCCTCTTTCTGCTTTGTTACTCTTCCTGGTCTTTTTCCTGCTGGAAGAGGAACTTTGGACGGACTGACAACGCTCTTGAGTACTTTTGGCTCTACCAGCTTGGTGGTGGCGCACTGTTCCACGACACTTTCGGCTTGTTCTACATTCGACTGTTGGGACTCAGCTTTACGCCTTTTCTTTTCGCGCAATATTTCCTCAAGAGTCTTGACTTTAAACTTGTCAGCTGACGAGGGAGCGAGTCTGGATTTCAAGTCCTTTTTTAGCGTAGTCTCACTCTCCTTCCTGGCTTCTTTACTATCCTTCCTGGCATCTGTTTCATCACTTTCTTTGTCAATGCCTGTTTCTTCACTCTCCCTTTTGGGCCTTTCGCTCTCTTTTTCTGTTGAGTAAGCAAATAAGTGAGCTGCTCACGAATCCACAAACATCTTCAAAATTTTTACCGTAATATTCAGGAGCGGGGGTGTATACCTTTGGTTTCATCATCATTCTTCACAATCATTTCTTCTTCCTCATTCTCAGAGCTTGCACTGTCCTTCTCAACACCATTTGTTGGTGATGCCTGCTCTTCTGTGCTCTCACATGTAGCTAATTTCTCAGGTGCCTCTTCATTCTCTTTCTGCACCTTTAGTTCCGCCCTTCGCTCTTCCAGTTTTTTTAACGCTTTGTCTCTCAAGATTTCCTCCAGTGTTTTAACTTTAATATCTGGACTGTTGGTGTCAGAATCCATGTCTTCTTCTCCAGAATCCTTTCTTCTTTCTTTTGGTTTAGATTGTTCCTTATCATTCGATTCCTTTCCATGCTCCTTACTTCTCTTCCTCCTGTCTCTGTCTTTGTCCCTTCCCCTCTCCTTCAGCCATCCAGAATCTTCAATGAAAAGCAATGGGTAGACACTCTCATAAGTGGACAACTCTACTTCGTCTAAACTCTAGCCTAGTCAAAATCTGTGTTATAAAATTCAACAATGCAGTACCTGGGGACTTTTCTCTAGAACGATTTTTATTAGTTCTTTTCCTGTCTTCTGAACCTAAGGTTAAGAAAAAAAAGTTAGACAACAATATAAGTGCACTAGAGAACTTACAGTATACTGTGCAACTCCATACACATACAATGCTGTATATGGAAATATTATGAGACATCACTGACAAAACTGTTGATTGTTACCGTACTGTATCCTCCTAAAAGTAATTGAAAGTGTTTTTTTTTTTTTTTTTAATTATACAACCTCTGTGATTGATGCTATAACAACAGCATAGTTTTGGCTTTACGACCAACAATACAAAACATCCACAGCTGACAATGTGTGTTTACCTCCTCTGTGTTGCTTGTCTGCAGGCTGGTGGTGTCTTCTGTTACTTTTCACTACTCTTCGACTGCCCTCTCTCCTGGAGCTCTGCACTTTTCTTCTGGAGGAAGGCCGTGGGGAGCTGCGTCTTCCTCCCTCATCTTCACTGGTACTGGAATAATCTGAGAAGTCTAATTTCAAGTAAAAACTGGTTATTGTTTTGTTTGCGGTAGTGCAATCTGCTACAAATACTTGTGTGCGTACATGTACATGTACAAAGAGATTGGATGGGGCAACCAACATGACTTGTGGCTGTCCCTGGGACAACTGCGTACAAAGTATATTTCAAACCCTGAAATGGATCTACATGTATTAAGCAGTTCTAAGAAATAATGCAATATTTATGCAGAATTTTAAGTGAAGTTCAATGCCTGATGTGTTCTACTTCAAGATGCTTTACACAAAATGACATACAAGACAGACAAGCCATGTATCGTTGGTACATGTACAATGATGTTAAATATTACCTGAAGAACCACTCTCATCTCGCTGGTAAGTCTTTTCTGGAAGGGCTGGTCTAAACTCTGCCATCTCCCCTGGAACAAGTTGATCAAATAAATTCAGTGCATGGCAAAAACAGCAAAGACAAAGTCTGTACTTGTACAACACAAAAATGAGCTACAAAACAAAAAATTCAACATCTCTGAATCATTTCAATGTACCACTTACTTCCCATGTGCATAGGGGGGTATGGCATATTGGGATATATACCCCCTTGTGCTGGGCCTCCTACATGAATGGGAAAAAAGGGCAATATTATTATTATTTATCTGATAATTTCTATGTAACTGTACACAGGGAGATGAGAAAACACCTAAATATTTATTACTTTTTTGGTTGCTGGTGGATAAATGCAGGTTTTAAACAGAACACTTCAATTTATTCATTTATGCTGCAATACAAGTGTGGAGAGACAGTTACAGTAAGGGGATACCTTTTCATGAATGATATTTGTACACAGTAAGACAATGCATAATAGGCCTTTTGCATGACTCAAAATTCATTACTTCAGTCTTTTTGAGTGCCAGAAATGGAAGGGCATTAACGAATTATATATAAGTAATATTGAAATACAAACATTCAGGCTCACAGTAATCATATTGTAGAATGGCAGCACTCTAAAGCTACAAAATGTGGAGCAACAATTCCCATACAAGTCTTCACTAAACCAAGTCGACTACAATCAAATGCAAAATGGTTGAGACACTCGCAGAAAAAGACCCATTCTTCTCTTCTATTCCCTCACTCTCATCTGGATTTCATTTGACAGCATCTTCCCCCCCCCCTCCCCCATTTCAATGTTGAGTATCCAATATCGCACAACCAGATTTCAGGCCCGAACAACATTGAGACGGGGAAGGGGGGCAGAAATCAGCAAAACTTAAAAGCCGATAAATTGCTCAAAATATGCACTGTGTCTCAACTACTTTTGCATTTGATTGTAGGTATTGAAGTATGTTTACCTCTGATAAAAGTTCTAGTGGTCTAGTACAGTGCCTACCTCTACCAAAATGCATGGGAGGTCTCAGAGGAGCATGTCCATACCCATGTCCCCTATCCATTGGTTGTGGCACACCCCCAAACCGTGGGTACCGCATGGTTCCCGGGGGTCGTAGCATATGAGGATTTCCACCTGGCATGTTAAAGCCCATTGGAGGTGGCCCACGGGGATGGAACGGGGCTTGCTGGAAATGGTAGTAAGGGGCAGATCCCCTGCCTAGCACTGGTATAGACATCTGATTTGTATCCATAGGTGGCCCAGCGGCTTTCTGTTGAGCCGGTGCTGGCAGAACAGGCCGGGTTGGTGTTTGTAGACTGCTAGGTGGATTACCAGGGGCTGGCAGGCCTGGTCGTGGCTTTGTGTGCTGGAATGGACAGTGGGGTTTCAAACAGCCAGAAGCTTGTGTCTCATAGTAACAAGCAGTTTGTGATCGTTTCTTCTGCAACAAAGACATTCATGATAATCTCACGCACCTGTATTTCTCTTTAAAACTTTTCTGATCAGTAAATACAGCAACAGCAATGCTTGAAATTTCTTCTGCCTTGCTGGCCACGGGCTAACAGAAACCACAAAGTGTTGTAGTCTAGATTCAGAAAACTCTAGCTCTGAGAATGCCGGTAATGCACTTTCTAAAATGTCACAAAGCCAACATGTACAGCACATTTTACATCATATAACTAGTTACGTAATGCATACTTCAATTACTGTATGACGAAATTTGCATCGTTGACGAAAACAGTTCCCATTTTCCCACAGGTCACACATCGTTTCACTTCCCAGGGCTTGTGGCTCATGGCGGAAAGGGCATTCCTCTCCCTGAAAAAGACAATAACAATATATATAAATAAAAGCATTGTGGCAAACATTGTGACTTTCCAAGAAAGGTGAATCCTGCCTGGCCAGGACAAGGATCAGTCACTTTCTTGTGGTGTGTAATCAGTCATTTCCTTGTATTTGTAAAATATATCTGAACGAAGTGTGCAAATATAATGTTGTTGCTGTTTATGTTGTGGTGTGCTTATGACCTACCTTGGCACATGTTGAGTTGTAGAAGAAGTAACAGTCATCACTATGGCTTGCCATTGACTTTACTGTACTTCTCAGCAACCTGGTCACTCACTGAAAATACACATGTAATAAATTTGAACATGGAGAAAAAAAAAAGAAAAAAACTGCAGTTTTCTCTTGCATTGTATGCTCATACCCATAAAGAATAATAAATCCGATTTATTATTCAACTCTTTTAGAAACGTACAAATATCGCATAGTGACATGCAGAATATACTGTACAGCCAACCTGTATGTTGCATGTACTGTACTGAGGGAGTTGGACAATAACTTACTACACACTCAGTGTGCAGCATGGCTGTATATTTTTACTTGTCGTTTGTATTTATGTATTGTAAGTTACTTGTCATGCACATCACAATAAATTCTTAGTAACCCCTTTAGTTTAATACAAGTGTATGTCTCTGATCGACAAAATTAAATATCGAGAAAATAACACACACACACACACACACAACTATTCACTAGGGATGCACAAGTATGGCTGTATCTTTTTACTGTTCATTTGTATTTTATATTGTACTGCTTTTCATGTACAATAATAATAGTACCATACAGTATTCCTAATAACCCAGCCTTTTAGTTTACAAGTGCACAGTATGTCCCTGGTCCACAAAATCAAATATTAGCAAAGAAGAAGAAGAAGAAGAAGAAAAACAAAAACACACAAAACTACTGACCTGTCTTCACCTATTGAGCTGCCAAGATGAATCCAGCAAAGAGAGACAATCAGGTTTTGTAAAATCCTTTGGGTTAAACAAGCCAACATACAACTGTACTGTGTTGCCTCATATCACAGATAATGAATGCCCTGGTTTTTATTACAGTTCACTTTGCATGTGATCACTCCATCAATAGTCCAGTATTCCCTGGAATGCTACTTCTGATCTCTTGGTATTTTCCTGACTAACAAAACAGATGGCGGATCCAGTAACTCTTCCTAGTGGCAGCAACGACAAACACTCCACACCACAGAGATGAGCTGTCACGTCATATAAGAATCATCCATTGAGAGTCCTATGGATTGCTGCGTTGCCAACTGGGGTTCCACCCTCCCCTCCCTCCCATGTTGTGTATAAACCTTTTAATGTTAGTAACTTTATGTATATGTAGGTGTTTCCACTTTTCATTGTAACTTAAAATATGACTGACACCAAACCGAACTACAAACTTTACACGCAAGCTACTCAGTTATTTTGTTGTCTAGTGAGAATATTAAGTCCATTTTGTAATTTTTTCGTGAATAATGCAATTTGTTTTCAGCATAATTTCCGAGATAAGCTGTGTACACTGATAGCACCATTGGATTTATCTTTGATAAAATAAACAAACTAAAACTTAGACACCAACAATCTATTGCAAAGTTCCAGACATGCACTGCAGGACTTTGTGAAAAAAATAAATAAATAAAAATAAATAAATAAAATCTAAACACATCTAAAAGAGTATAGTTTTTGGTCAGAATGTTTCACTTTGCAACAGAATGTGGGTGACTCAGAAATGAAAATGTGGAATACAAGCATGTTGTATGTTCACATTCATAATACCTTACACTGCTCCCAAAACTGGTAAGTAAAATAGTATTTTTGAAATACTGAAGTTGTAATCACAGACCACTGGTAGTCTCATATATTCAACTAGTTCTATCTTTTCCTTTTATAAGCACAACTTTATCATTAATTTAAACTAAAAAAAAATTTGCAATTGTAATTGTACCCAAATTAAAATATGATTAGAGTTGTTAGATGTCACTAGTCTGTAGATTACATTCACATTGTCTAAATCTCACCCCCTCCCCACCCTCCACCTTTTCTTCCCAACTTTTACCAGATTTTTATCTTTACAACATTACCTACACAAACAAGAAAAACCTTATTTAGTGTATCAAAAATTTTGTGTGCTGAAATAGAGTGGGCAAAATGGGAAACAAATCCACATTTAGCAAGCTCAGCTGTTTTGTTGATGATTAAACAATATTCAGCTAGCTTTGATTAACTTGGATAAGTTGCTTTTGTACTGTAGTAAACATGAAATCACAGTTGATTACATCATAGTTAATACAAATTTACTTGCACTGCAAATATTCTAAAATGCATGTTAGATATTATGTACGAACATTGAATATCCCATGGTGTATACCTAGAAAACAAATGTTAGCTGTGCTCTATGTGTCATGAACGAAAACTGTTAGTATCAAAATGCCGTAGTGTAGTGTAATACGGTTTTAGGAGTGTCCCATCGTAAGGATCTTTGCTTTTCTCCGTGAACCCATCAATCTGATCGACAGATCGAACTCACATCGAATATTAAACATGGCATTGACGATCGTCGATCGTTCTCTTAAGGTGGAATTACGCAGATTAAGAGGTAGAAAAGTATCGAATCGATCATCCTAGAGACAACGAAGACGAAAAAGGAAGTTTTTACAAGCAAACTACACAAGACATGAAGAGAAAATACATCAAAGACAACACCAAACTTGGAACAAAACGGTCGACGATCACAAGGCAACTCGATGTACTTGACACAACAAACAACCACTGAACGAACACCAAGCAACTCTGAAGATAAGTAATAAAATGATGATTACTTCGACGATTCACTGGCACATCTGGAAGGAGTCTTCGAGGCCAAGAACTTCGAGAAAATTAACGGACTCAGTCCAACATGGCGCGAGGTTCGGACTCAGGAACGAGGCCAGGAGAGGAACTACCCACAAAGCAACAGGAGTTTAGTAACTCGTTCTTGTGGACGAGACTCGTTCTCATTCCCCAGGCAGACACAGAAGAATATTTTCTTTTTGCATAGTAATAGAGTGCCAACTCCTTTTTATCTATTTGGACACACTCACCTCTCTTACAAAGCTTAAATGAGCTGACGGCTTTTCTTTGCAGTCAATTTCTCCAATGTCAATATTTAGATGTGCCCGCACTTCGTTTGCCAGCGTACATCTCCTGGTTCCCAGGGGAGTCTTCCCGAGGCTTTCCTCTCCACGGCTGTCTCGCGTGTGTGGTGTGCAATTGTGTAACCGATTTGTCCGCTCTTTCACAGGAAACATGGAGGATATATTCCAGTTAGTACGCTGTTTCTCTTATGGTTGTATCACTAGCCAATCACATCTGCGACTTTACTTGGCTCCCACTTAGAATCGAAGTTGTGACTGACAATTTTTTTTTGCTATTTTCGTTCCAGGTACATCGATCAACATCAGGTTTGTAATGCATTCTTGTTACTAACAGTAGCTCCGATCTAACAGCACATTTCCGACAGAAAAGGCCATCGTCTGGGGAATAGTTGTACTGTATTAGGCGAATTATATTATTTGGCCGTGTTCGGAATTCATGGGTAATCAAGCTCGTGCGGTGCGTGAAAGGCGTCTCCATTTTAGCTCCCGCGATGAAGTCATATTCGTTTTGGGTGAACTTACTTTTGTTCAGCTGTGCAGTTGTGTTTGTTGAGTTTATTCATCTGTCATGAAGAATATGTACTAGTCTAACTTGTATTTTGCGCCAGTTCAAATTCTGATCGCCTCAATCACGTTTCATCAACCCCGAGTTTTGTGTTGCTTTTTTCTTGAAATCTGTGCGCAAGAACTGCAAGATGTTACTTGTAAAAGAAATGCAAAAGTATGGAAAAAGATTCAACGTCAAACATTCGATTATCGAAAAAAGATGGAAGGCACGCGAGTTTTTTCTCGGAAATTTTTCTGAGAAAAGTCGCACCCAATTAATATTAATTCAAAGTAAAATGACAATGGGGTCTGGCTGTGCGTTTCTGAAACTTTATGACAAGGTTGAAAAGCGTTTTTCACGATCCACAGCATACGTGTTCAGGTAATTCAATATAATGCATCCTTCCCTGTACATGATTGGTGTAAATTTGTCATGCCATGACCTTTTACAGTAGCTTAGCACATGGCCATCTAAATTGAATAACTTATGGTGAACAACGTGGCACTCCTTTTGTCAACACTAACGTTTGTTGTACAAATTTTAGAAATAAATGAAGATCCGATGCCAAAGGGCCGTCTTGAAGTACTTTACATTCTGTAGACAAAAAGAAGTTTACTGCATGGAATCAAAGAATATCTGTGTCAATTGACTAGTACAGAAGTGTTCCTTAAACATAGTTCTTTCTTTCGTTCTCTGAGAATGCGCATTTTTGTTTCTTTTTTTGTTGTTTTTTTGATTTGATACAGGACAAGTTTGTTGAACAGCTTGGAAATGCTGTTGGAATTGCAAGTATTTCTTCCTCAAAGGAGCATAGAGAGAAGGTCAATGAGATGATGGAGAAAGTTAGAGATGTGAGTTGGACTTCCTGCAATATTTTAAGGTCATTTTTTTTTTTTTTTTTTTTTACCAATCTGTCTCTTTTCTCCTTTATGTCTGTTCTCCTTTCCATGTTTTGTTTCTTTATCTTGGTTTTCTCGGTCTGTATCTCCAGTATATGAACATGATTTTAAGTTTTCATATTATTTTGTGACTCCTTTTCCAGCGCATTGTAAACGAATTGCATGGAACAGTGGAATTGGTTGATATTGGAGACCAAGATTGGCCAGATGGCAGCAAGACCAAGCTTCCACCAGTGTTGCTGGGAGTTTTGGGAAGTGATGAATCTAAGAAAACAGTATGTGAATCCATATACATGCCAGCAATTGCGTTCAGACCGGACCCTCTCCCCTCTCCTTCCTCAGAAGAGCTGCTATGCAGGCTGAAATTAAGAGAAATACAGTAAACTGTAGTTGGTTGCACTGGTTGGCATAACAGTATAGTGCAATGCACCAGGTTTGCATAAAGGAACAATGGCATTGATTAATTTAATTAGGAAATATGCAGCAGGCACATTCACATTTGGGCCAATGAACCAGATTACAGCATATTTTGTTATGTAATAACATATCTCTTTTATACATATAATAAAATATATAAACATACATAATAAATCAGATACCGGCAGGCTCTTAATTCCTGGCACGGCACTTGTTTGATTGCAGATTATTTAGTTTAACACAATGTATACTTTCTTTGTGTGGCAGCTTTGTGTTTATGGTCATCTGGATGTGCAGCCAGCAGCATTGGTCAGTAAAAGTTCGCCAAAAAAAGGATAGTAAATTTTACAATTACCATACAGTATCATGATATTTTACAGCATGCTAGTATGCTGGTGGAATTATCAAATTCGTACAGTATATTATCTTTTTGAATAGTTTGTTAGAACTTGTGACATCATAAGCTTGGGAGTGATTTACAGTCATATTAGAGTCAAATTTAATGTGATCCATATATAACTCTTCCAGGAAGATGGATGGGACACTGAACCTTTTACAATGGTAGAGAAAGATAAAAAGTTGTATGGCCGAGGTTCAACTGATGACAAGGTGATATATTTTTATCTCTGTGGCAATAGATTTTTCAGTTTCTGTTTTTATAGTCACGGTCTTCAAGACAAAGCAATTTTTTTGTCTGTCACTAATTACTGTAAATTGTTTGCTGTGTTTTAATTCCTCTAGGGCCCTGTTCTTGCTTGGCTTAATGCCATTGAAGCATACCAGCAAACAGGAAACAAACTTCCCGTTAATCTGAAGGTGTGTATGGAATTTATACTGCAGGCAATCACGCTGTGCTTTCCATGTTGTATTGTAAAATAGAGTATTAAGTTCGATAAAGGCTTTTATCTGTGCTCTAAAGTGGTCTCAAAAAAAAAATACAAAATACAGCAGCCTGAGTTTCCCAGGGTATAGCAATTACCCCCTCCCCCCTCCCTCCCCCCTCAGCAGCAGGTGCCTACATCACTAGAATATATTACAGTGTGCTGTTCAAAAGTTGATAACTGCTGAGTGATTCTTCACCAGCAAATTTGGCAACTAAAAGCTTGCTCATATGAAACTGTTCAAACTATCTATTTGTTCTCTTTACATTACATGTAACTCATACATTTTCTTCTTGGGTAGCTGAGAGGAATAATAAATTGCATTTAGCTCAGTAGTGGAAGGACTAAGTGTTAGCAATATTGGTATTAAGACTACACCAACATCCTTTTTGATCTGCCAAAGTTTGTTACCTATACTGCCTTTTCCTCTGGACTTTGTGTGTAGTTCTGCTTTGAGGGCATGGAAGAGAGTGGTAGTCTTGGCTTGGATGAACTCATTGAAGAAAGAAAAGACACATTTTTCAAGGTATCTGAAGACTAGAGTATTCCCATTGACAAAGGCACCTTGAAAATTATGATATAGAACAATCTGTGCTAAATGTTTCCAAGTTCCAGCCTACTCTGCACAACAAGTCCTTCCAATCTGCTGTTTATTGCACACCATCTTTCAATGGGCTTGCAGTCAACCTAGATGCAAATCATTATCTAGGAGAGAAAAGTGGAAGAAAACCATGTGAGAAAGAAAACTCTGCAGCCTCGTGGTTTCCCTACAGTACAGTACTTTTGTGTTTTTCCAACTTCCTGCATGTTTAGATGAGGCTATATTACACAAGAACGTGTTATATATCAAGTATTGATGGATAAGGTACGGTATTGTATTGATGATGAATATCCAGGACTGTGGCTGTTCTGTTGAATGCCACCACTGTTAACCATCGCATTTTCCAACTTATCTTCACCAGGACGTAGATTTTGTGTCCATCTCTGACAACTACTGGCTTGGCAATAAGAAGCCCTGCATTACTTATGGCTTGAGGTGAGGGCACACAGTAGAAACCATAAATTAGATTACAGAACATGAGGGACAGACGTGTTGTTTGTATAGCTGACATTTGAAGCATTGTCTTTTTATCAGAGTAAAGTATTTGTTGCCAAGTGTAGCTGACATATTGAACATCAGTCATTCTGAATAAACTGTTGAATGACAAGCTGTGACATCTGCAGCTGTTTCTTTTTGCATTGTTTCTATATTCAATTAAACATGAACAGAAACATGAAGTTCACTTACATTGTAAGATTGTAAATGCACTGGCACTGTAGAATGTACTGATTGAGAGCTTTCATTGGCCTGCTGAATGAGTTGAAGTTTTTTTCCTTCTCCTGTATCATAACTTCAGGCTCTGATGTTGTTTTATTGGTTTTCTTCCACAGGGGTATTTGCTATTTTCATGTGAAAGTGACCTGTGCAACCAAGGACTTGCATTCAGGGTCTTTTGGTGGTGTAGTGTAAGCAATTTACCATTTCATCAAGTTTGACTTGTTAATTATTAACAACTCTTCAGTAATAGATAGTAATCTTGTATCAGTGGTTAAATATCTTGCATGTAAATCTTGTTTAAAATGGGTCTTGTTCACCTTGTTTCTCAGGGTGAGGGGGGGTGGGGGGGAGGAGAGGGGGTACTCCCTTAATCCCTGTATACTGTAGCCCCTGTATGGGAGTTATCCACCCCACTCCCCACCCCTTTGCACATTTGTTCTGTCTGTCCTTCTCTCCTCCTCTCTATAATCCCCTCAGGAAAAATCTTTCCCTTTTTCTTCTACTTCATTATAAACACCACAGATAAAAGAGAATTCTGCTGAAAATAATCAACATGACTGCTTCGCTTGGCCGCCATTTTTGTGCTTGTGTTTTCCGGACAATGATTGACAGCTGATTACTTTGGGCGCAGAGGTCACACGTTGTTGGCCATCTCTCATTTCTTACAGGCATGAGGCAGCAGCAGATGTGATGCACCTGCTCAGCTCGCTGGTCAATGTGAAGGGTGAGATTCTTGTGCCTAAGATCAACGATGATGTGGCTGCTGTGACAGATGAGGAGCGTGCTCTCTACACGGACATTGATTTTGACCCAGTAAGTTCCAGCTACCCAGCTGGAGGTTAAGACTTTTCTTGAAACAATACCCTGGCACGGATCCAGTTTACGGAAACCGGTCAAATTCTTAAAAGTTCTCTTTCTCCGGAAAAAGCAGGAAGCTATTTTTAGAATATTTTTAGAATAGCATAAACTTTTTTCAGGGGAGCACGAGCTTCTAGGGGAGTCCGGGGGCATTCGGTGCTCACACATTTGCAAACCGGTCAGATTTTTTCCTGGATCAGCCCCTGATACCAGATCGATTCATCACAACAAGATAAACCTCTTAAATGAACAATGAATAGACACTCAGGCACACATACTAACAACACACAGGTCCCAATGAGTCACTTAAACGGCGGGAGCAAATAATCAAGGTATTATATGAGCAGGCTCTCCATATTCAACATAAGCCTCAATGTGAAAGGCATCCCCACCACCCGCTGTAACACGAGGAAGACGGGAGGAAAAGGAAGATGGATATTTATTACACGACTTCACATTTTCGAGTACAAATAAGGGCCAAAACGAGTGCAAATATGGGAGCGTATTGCACTCGTCAGGAACCAGATCAACTGGTTTATTAGCTTACGTGATCAATTTTCGCAAGCAAAGTTTACAAACGCGTCATTTTTTTGTTCCATTTTGCGCGCGGCGAGAACGTTTGCCCTGCTTCGTTTGTCGTGTAATAAACAATTTATTACACGAAAAGTCGTGCAATACGGCTGTATTTTTACTCGTCAGTTTTACTTTTTCTCGCCTGAAGCAGGCTCGAAAAAATAAAACCGACTCGTAAAAATACTCCGCCGTATTGCACTCCTTCCCGTGTAATAACCTTTTTATGTGCTGTGTTTTTCTTGTTTCTCTGTAGGAGGAGTTTCGTGAAGGCTTTGGTCATAAGAAGCTCCAGTACGACACCAAGGAAGACGTGCTCATGCATCGTTGGCGCTTTCCCTCTCTCTCCATCCACGGTATCTGAAATATTTAGGGGTTATTACACGGGAAGGAGGCTTCCATTGATAACAGCCTTCAGAGCTGACGGAACTACCGACGTTAAATAAAATAACTTAACTTTACCTTTATTAACCCTTTCACTCCTGAGAGTGATCAACTTCATTTTTCTCCTTCAGTTTCTCTTCAGAGATATATCATATAGTATGGAGAATTTGCCACTTGATAGTTCACTCAGACGAAAGCTGATTGGCTAATCAATTCTTACTATATCACTCATACATTTTCGTTTTGGATGCTAAGGAGAATTTATATTCTGAGCGCAGGAGTGAAAGAGTTAACACTTGGACACTGTTGGTTTCTTGTGTGTGTAGTTTTGAAAAAATATGTCTGAAGTACTCCTTGGGTATTTTCTCATTTCTTGATCATCTCGTTTGTTGATCAGGTATCGAGGGTGCGTTTTACGGCCCTGGTGCTAAGACGGTGATTCCACGCGAGGTTAGTTTGATACTAAATTAGTGTTCATGTAATTGATACATTGAGTGAGTTTTCTATTAGCCAAGGATTTGTTTTTCAAGAGAGATTGGACGATTTTAGCCGTCTTTATGATGCATCTCGAAGATCACTGTGGTCTTAGCCAAATATATTTGTTCGCCTTGACCCGCTTTTTTTTTTTTTTTTTTAGACGCTGCTCATTTGCATTAGGTTCGGTGCATGTGAAGAGCGGCGTCTGAAACGGGCCTTAGTAGCTTTCTCTTCGTTCGTGGTTCGTGGGGTAGTCAACAGAGTCTAAAAATGGATCTGTTTATTTTTCTTGTTGGAAGATGTGCTGTAAACGACAGGCTGATTGAATAGTTGGTTTCCTTCAGGTCATTGGCAAGTTTTCTATCCGCCTTGTCCCAGATATGACGCCTGATACAGTTGAGAAGCATGTTACGCACTACTTGAAACATCTTCACAAGAAAAGAGGAAGTCCCAATGACTTAGAGTGAGTTGCGCTGCTGATAATTTTCCCAGTGCTCCGTCCGAGATGATATTTTCCGCATAATTCCATGTGTGGAATGATCCTATGTCTTTTAGACACCGCTTGTTCGTGCGTGCGGCCACCTTATTTTTGAGTCAACGGTCGTTGCCAAAACTGTGGAAACAAGTGCAAATTTTGTAGTTCACTGTAAAGCTCGTAAAATTCAAGACTTACCCAAGAAACCCCATGTACTAGGACTATTATAAGTTAGTTAAGTTAGTCCAGTGCATTTTTTTAACATGGGTTGTACACAATGCGAAATTTGACTTCGAATTAGATAGTTAATAGAGACGACCGCTGACAAACGGAAGTGTCTTTTCGACCCTGCGATCACCTTGTTTTGTTTTGTTTTTTGAGTCGGTGGTTACTCCTTTCATTTTTGTCTTGTTCACTCTTCTTGTCCATGTGTTCGTGAGCTCATGTGGATTTCTATCTTCTAGAGTAACTATGGACAACCCTGGCAAACCCTGGGTAAGCGATTTCAGCCATCCCAACTACACTGCAGGAAAAAGGGCCATGAATCAAGGTGAATGTTGGAATTCAGTCAATTCTCTTACTTCGCCGCATTTTCGAGCAGCCTAAATACTTGAGCCTTAAAGGGGTGCTCTCGGCCTTTTTAATGTTTTTGTTTACATCTGGAAAATCCAAGGCTGCATTTGGTTCCCAACACGAAATTAACGCAATTAATCAAAAGAGACATAGGTTAGTAGCACTTTTAGATCAAAAGAAAGTAATCTTCTCCTCAAACGAGTCGGATGGAAGTGGATTGCTATTCATCTTTCGACTTTCGGGGGCCCCAAAAATGGCGGATCCAAGGTTTCGGCGCGCAAAGGATTGTGGTTGAGAGGGCTTTAACGACATCATGCAATACAGACCAACAGTTGTAACAACGTGTGCAAAACATAAAATCGGTAGTAGAGTTAAAAGTTTTGCATGTGAACTTTTTTTTTTTTTTTGGATCTCGAGACTTTTGCTAATCGTTGGTACATCGTCGTTGTTTGTTTGGGTTTCAGTTTACGGGCAAGACCCCGATTTCATCCGTGAAGGCGGCAGCATTCCAGTCACTTTGTCCTTACAAGAGGCCACGGGAAAGAACGTCATTCTGTTGTCGCTGGGTTGTGGTGATGACGGTGCTCACTCACAGAACGAGAAGATGGACCGCAGGAACTACATTGAAGGGGTAATACAATTGTTTTGTTTTCCAGTGTATTTTGAGTCGCCAGGGAAAGCATTCAATAATTAAGGACAACCTCGGGCACACTAACAGGGTCTTGGTTTTATCAACTATTTTACCTGCTATTGACCAGTACTTAATATATACACTATTTTATACCAAGGTACAAATAAAAACTGTCTGTCTGTCTGTCTGTCAACAGACTAAAGTGTTGGCAGCTTACATGAACGAACTGACCAAGTGAACAAAACCACATAAGGCGTGACAGGACCGGAGAAGACTGCGTGACTAGAAGCGGACAAGACTGCATGATTACAGCTGCTGTGGTAGATTGCGTGATTTGGACTGCGTGGCCAAAGCATAGAGGGTACTTTGACTGTAATTTACGTAGACTGCAAGAGATGGAGTTATTTTGTAGTTAGATATTACCCAAGGTAAAATTTCTGATATTAAATAAAATTAGATGTCTTATTCTTGTCGTCAGCTCTTTCATGCTGTGGAGGAAGTAACGCGTGTGATTCTCTCCGGCAAAACATTCCACCTCCAGAACTCGTACATAATCTCAATTAAAATTGAAGTTCTGGTTCCCTTTGTTAGCTGCTGCCTCGTTTTCACTTTTTTTGTTTTTGCTCGCCATATTGAAAAGTAAACCTGGATCTGTCATTGGTCTTGCATTACCCTACACTGTATGTAGACAGAGGTTACGAAGTGAAAGAAGCCCCTGCTTCCGTGGCGCTGACACAATCGCATGCACAAAGGATAGCGGGCTTTTTGTTATCTTGTAGATTGCGCGACAAGCCCTTAGTAGCAAGCTGGATTAATAAGTGACAAGCATTTTCCCAGACCTTGTTATATTAGTAGAATGCATGACCAGTACTGTTTTAGATCACATGATTCACTCCAATCTCATGATCCGCACCAATTGCGTCACTACTGAATAACAAAGTAGATTGCGTTTGGAGTATTTAGCGTGGTGTAGAGCGCGCGCGGGGGGATGCAAAATGCGCTGTGCTGATCAGGGTCCGGTTGTTCAAAGAGTGTATAGCGCTATTCGCTGGATAAATCGCTATCTAGTGGATAGTATTAACCATTAAGCTTAATTCAGTCAACTGGATAAGGATTTATCCTGTGGATAGCGCTATCCACTCTTTAAACAATTGGGGCCCAGATGATTGTCCGTTATGACGTGTAGTGATCAAGCACGCGTGAACGCGCGGAAGACGTCATAAAGAAAACGGTTTTGTTTTAACCGAGTGCTTCATCAAAAGGACACGTACTTGTACGAAAATTCTTGAGTGTACGCATACCTCAAGTGCTGGAAAACTAAGCATAGCAATTAGTCATTACTTCAGGCTTCCGCTTGGTTCCCAGTCATGTCTGTCGCTGAGCAGTTTGACGGATACGACGCGGGTAAGATGAGCACGTGCGAATGTGCTGATCTAGTTATTTGTTTATTTGATTATCATAATCGACAGCAGCTCACCCAAGAACTACATCTTTGATACAGTCGTTCTTATTCCCTTACAGGGCCAGAAAAATGCTCACAGGATCTGTTGCGATCGAAAGCTGAACTCGAGAAAGAAGAGAGCAAGCTAGACTGGAGAACGACGGTAACTGGCCAACAAACTGCAGAGTTTTGGACTAAAAAACTCTTGTTCTAGCTCAAAATATATCGAGTATAGGCATGCTATGAGCAAAAGTTTCTCGTTTCAGGCCTAAAGATACCATAAAAATTGATATTTAATCCGCCAGGATTAACCTAATCGAGCTTTGAACATCCGGGTCCAGAGCTGAGACTGGCAGTGGGTCTAGCATTAACTAATTTTAATTCACAGTTGTTTCAAAAACAAGCACAAGAACTCCGAGAAGACGCAAGGAGAAAAGATGGGATTATACAGGAACACAACAAAACCTTGGAGGTGTGTTAGAATTGCAGTGACGTCTTTCACATGACGGGGAGATGTGTAAAGTTTTATTTTTATTTTTTTTATTTGCAGTCACTGATAAATCATATCCAAAAACTTCAAAGGGAGAAAGCGGAACTGCGCAAGATAGAATCTGAAAAGGACAAGAAATGCCATGTACGTAATCTATACGGCGGGTTTATGCTCCCCTTCTTCTTGGAGAGCTTGAAACTCAGGTTATTTTGTTCCGTTTCCTAGGAATTAAGAAATAAGGTCAAGAACTCCAGACGAACGTTGAGACGTAATAATTGTGACAGAAGAAAACTATGCCAGGTAATTGTAAAGAAGACAAACAGCGTAAAAAATTCAGGGGTTTGGGGAGGCTTTAGGTCGGAGATGTCAATCAATTAAAATTACTCCTAGGTCAGTTATTGTTTCATTGCTGCATGGTTCCGAAATTGATCAAAGCGCTTATTTACCAGAGCGACCGTGACATCACAGAAGAGGACGGAACGAGCCAAGAACTGGTACACGAAGATTGGAGTGTTTCGGGAGAGTCAGAAACACCTGAGGACGGATTAAGCACTGGGTCAGACGAGAAAGACGAAGAATAAAAACAAACAAGAAACCATTTTTTACTTCACTTTCTTTCTTTTCTTTTTTTTTTTTTAGTTTTTGTCAATTTATTTGGCAATCCCTATCTAGCCGCCGACTTGGAAGTTTGACTCTAGAAAGTTGCGCTTTATTTTTATTTTATTTATTTTTGTTGTTGTTGTTGTTGTTGTTGGTGTGTTTCAGCTGGCCACTACCTTAGATGTAATGGCTGTTTTTTCTATAGTAATCCGGCTTTCAATAATGCAGTGCAGTACTGTAAAACAGAGGGTAGAATATCTTGTGAATGCTGTCGATGCACTTTCTTCAAAACTCGGGAAAACTATATAATACTCATTGTGGTACCATTTGAGAACCGAATGAGACCGGCTCCAGCCAACCCTTTCTCAATCAAAAGTAGGGCTAAATTGTCCAATAATCATAATTTTGACAATTTTGCCAACATTATTTTCGCCACAAACAATCCACGAGACAAATGTTTTAACAAAGCTTTAGTTTTTATTTTCAGCTGCAGATATTTCACAATCTAATCAAGATAGAACATTTTGACAAGCTAGCTCTGGAGATCACACTCAGCTCACCGATCTGATCTCTTTCAGTGAGACCGTTATCCTCTCGATGGCTGCGGCCTTCCAGATGGTCCTCTGGAGGGTCCTTTAGATGGTCTTCTCGAGGGTCCTTTAGATGGTCCTCTTGAGGGTCCTTTAGATGGTCCTCTTGAGGGTCCTTTAGATGGTCCTCTTGAGGGTCCTTTAGATGGTCCTCTTGAGGGTCCTTTAGATGGTCCTCTGGAGGGTCTTTTAGATGGTCCTCTCGAGGGTCCTCTGGAGGGTCCTTTAGATGGTCCTCTTGAGGGTCCTCTGGAGGGTCCTTTAGATGGTCCTCTTGAGGGTCCTTCAGATGGTCCGTTAGATGGTCCTCTGGAGGGTCGCAATTCTTCAGTGGGACGAGGTCCTCTGGAGGGTTGCGATTCCTTACTAGGACGAGGTCTGGCGGAGCGTGGTATTTCGACGTTGTCCAATACCTTAAATATGTGCAGGCATAGTTCTATGTGTGTTACAATTTATCAAAGCGTAGATAACTGCAAGTAACCACATGTTTTTATTGTGGTCACCTCATGTGCATAAAAAGCACACAATTGATATTTATTGGCATTAAAAAACCAAAACTATATTCGTCAAATATTGCGCAACGAAATTTTCTCGAATCTCAAATTTGGTCAGCACATTGACAGGACAATGTCTTCACTAAATGACACACAGGTAAACGTTTCCTGATGCAATTATTCAACTCAGTCACAAAAGTTATGGAATGTCGATAAATTGCAGCACTTTCGTGTAAGTTGTATATTAATCTGTATTTAATTTATGTTAATCTGTACTGATGTGCACACTGGCTTTGTACAGAGCGTTCTTTCGTGTCGTTGTCATGTGACTACTTACCCCATCCACAACTTGTTCGACTAACTTTTCCTCAGAGTCGTCAAAACGAACGGGCTTCTCACCGCGTTTGTTTACTGCACGTCTATCATCGCCGTTGATGGTGTTATCATCTGGAAGGGACAACAGAGTTGGACCAATGCCGCATTGCAAAACACGCAAAAAAGGAAATAATTCGAATAACTAAGATCCAGCGTGTTACATTTGGTCACCTTTTTGTACAAAAAACAATTTACATTTAGTAAAGAAATATGCAGAAAGCGGGCAGTTACAGCCAGAACCTTACAGAATATTACTTCCTTGCGCCTATTTGCAGCATTTTGCAAATTCACCACTGAGCGTCAAAACACAAATGCGCGTACGTTAAAGTCTACATTTGATGTGTCTTTCCAACCGGCGAGGTTCTACACATACAATATGTTAGATTTCACTGTCCTTGCGTTCATGCAGGGAAATTCGGTGAACGATGTTTGTACATGTAAAAATTCGCGCTTCTTGCAAACACTCGAAGGCATTGAAGTGTTGACACTCCTTAAAAACGGGTTATGCAGTGAAAAGTATCGGAACAACCTGTCATTGAAAACTACTGACTATGAATACTAGAATACGAAACTTCAGAACTACACGATGAGAAATGTAGGCGGAGACTTACCTGCAGCCGTATGTGTTCCTCCTGTGCCGTGCATAGTTTGGAAAATGCCCTCATCATTTGTGGCGAAGGCGAAGCTGCCAAGAACTGGAAAGGAGAATAGTAGTAGAAAAACCACGAAGGCGTTCATCCTGCACTTCAGCTGCACCAGATCCTGCTGTGTTCAGTCTTCTTAACAAATCTGCACTGTGCAGTTTGAAAGCTTGTGCAACTGGCTGTCTATATATATAGGACTCGGTTTATTACACGGAAATATTTTCAACAAAGATATTTCATGCAATATTCGTACCGCCATACCACATCACTGCTATAGAGAAATGTAGTTGCTAACTAGCTGGAATGTTGTGAGGTGTTTTTCTCACTTGGGCTAAGCCTTTTTGCAGTGCATTTGCAAAATGTGGCGTCATACAAGACGGTTTTCACCGGCATTCAAATTGAATCGCTCGGAAAATATAACCTGTGGGCCACTGCTGGGTGCGTGGTATTCAATGTGAGATGCTGCAGCGTTGGTGATTCCACTGCTGCGGATATTACAATAGATCATCCGTGTGCCCACAAAGTTATTTCTGTTGGATGCGTTCGATTGGCCGTGTTCTGGAATAGGAATAGCTAAAATGATCCAAAGGTTTGCTTGTTCTGGGGGAATTTTTTTCGGGATTATTTTCAAAACCTTCACGCTAACATTTCGAACACCTCCCGATACATCTCGAAATAATTCAGCTCCAAAGCAAAATATTTTATCAATCAGTATCGCTATTCCTATTCCGGAATAGACCCAATCGAACGCGCCCTTAATAATGTATATTTTATGCAAACTGAAACTACCGCTGCTTTCCAATTTGTATTTATTTTTTATTTTTTATTTTTAGTACTGAATTTTGCATTTGACCCCAAAGAATGATTGGCTCGTCTAAAAGTCCTTTCACAACACAGAAACAGCAAAAGCAACGGCAACAGCAACAACACGAATGAATTTATTCGTTACTTCGCCAATATGTATTTATGACGGTTAACAAATTGGGCAAAGTAATATGATTGAAGCAGCGGGACACTCGTAATAACTATAAGAAACCAAACTAGATATTGTGCCCAGTGTATATAGTAAAGCTCCAACTGTCTTTAAATCACACAATGGTTGATGATGGAATGCGACTCAATAATTTAAATTCCATTACCTGCCAATAAATAAATGCATTGAAATGTTCGCTGCGAATTTGGAAAAAGAGTGCCCGCTACACGTTTTCATCCTTCATAACCGACCACACTACGTTTGCCATATATGGAGACATCAGTGAGTACGAATTCTTATCCGAGTGCGTCAGGGTCGTCGGAAGTAGTCGGCCGTTGGCCTCGTCTCCCGACAACATGGCGTCGCTCACAAGCGAAGTTCCATTGTCTCTTCTGTGTTTCATTTTGAGTTTAACAGGTTGAACAGTCTTACTCGGTGCAACTTTAGGCCTATTTTGAGTTCCTTGGTTGAATGGTACTAAGACTATTTTTTTACCACTGCCGTCTTCTTTGTACTCTGGAAGTAATTTCCCCCCACTTGCGAGAGAAGCGGCTCTTTCTATCGTCGAATCTTTTCCTGCCTTTTTCAGTGTGGTCTTAGCCAAGTCTATGCTCTTTGCTTTTTCACTTGACTTCTCGCGCACAGTTCGACTATTTACTGACGTTTGAAATGCAAGCAATGATTTACAGTCTAATTCTAAATTATCGGGAAACTCGGACTTATCGTCGGTTAACTTCGACTGTATTTCGGAGTACATCTTGATCGTGTTGTTATTGTGACCATTACAGCCGCTTACTGGAGCGACAGTGCAAACTCTTTTGACTCCTTTTTGAATGGAAGGCGAAGCTACTTCCGTCTCGGATGACGTCAGATGAAAAATTGGGGAGTTTTCGCCAGAACTGTTAGGGCATTTTATGATATTACGATCTAAACTTGTAGCAGCTGACAATTCTCCGCCAGCAGCATTTTCGCGATGTAACTCTTGATCGGAACTGTCGTTTGTGTGGCAGTGATTATATTTTTTGCATTTTCCGTTTATGTTTGCTGAATCTTGTCCATGATTAGGACTCTGGATGTCGCATTTTTTCTCATCAGAGTCGCTGTGACTTAGGTCGTTCTCGCTGTCGGAGTTAGCGTTTTGCAGCCACCAGCCGTTGCTTGGCAACATGACATCCTTCTGGCTCCCAGTATCGAGGTTTAAAAGCCGCTCTTGAAATGTTTTGCGATACTCTTTCGTCTCAATAAATTTGTTGTCTTCGGCGCATTTCTCATCCTGGACACTCGAGTTTGTGATCTCAGCTTCACGATCAAAATTTACTCTCCTCGAATAATGAATATCGACACTCAAATCATTTGAAGCCAGTTGCACATCATTTCTTCCTGAATTATTGGTTTCCTGCCTTTCCTCGTCGGTTCTTGTCGATGTCTTGTATTTCGCATATCGCGGTCCATTTTGATTTTCCTCAGTGAAACTTGTTTTATCTTTGTTTATGTAAATTTCGTAGTCCTTCTGCATAAGAGCCGTTAAGTTTTTTGAGGAGCAATCTTTCATATCTCTATCAAGAAGCATACCAAGGTTGCAGCGAAGTTTACCAAGCGAAACTTCAAATTTGTTCAATTCTGGAGAACAGGGTGGCACATTCATTTTTTCCCGTACAAAGTTGTTGAGTGATTGCTTTGTAACTCGGGAAGTCACATCATTAAATTTTAATGCACAAAAAACACATACACTGCATGAGAGGGCGTCATAGTTGCAAATTTCCTTTGAACACAAAACAAATTAAACACAAAAGTTTTTCTTTCTCACAGCTAGGCTTTCCGTTTGATAAACCGCCATTATATAGTGAATATTGCTTTGTAACAGACATACTCAGTCTGTTTACAGATTAAATCAAATTTACTGCCTTTACATACATATGTACGTTTCACTTTAACTCGATGCGAACGACTTTCGACTTTTCCCGGCTTCTATTCAGAAAACCAGAGTTCTCTCTCTTTTTTCTTTTTTGTTGCTGTCTAGCATATTCAGTAATACGCTGAATCTCGTTATGCGTATGTGACTACACAGCGTTTTGTTGATTTGCATGTGTTATACCTGTTGTATATTACGGTCACTGTCTTCGATTGGTCCTCCATAATAACAAATGACCTGCTCAATTCGCAGTTGGCGTGTGATCAATTATTTCCAGAAGAAACGCAGATCGAAAGGGCTCGGTTTTGAAACGGACCGACAATTGCTCTAATAAATATAAAAATATCAGTTATAAGAAAACGTTTTGTAGAAAAATTGCTATATTCTATTTTAAGTTTGATTCATCCTGTCTTTGTTAATGTTGTTTTAGTTTTCTGAAAAAATAAAATAAAATGAATTAAAAACTGCTTCCTGACCCGACAAACTTTCATCATGAACCATTTGGAATAGGCGAAGAAACTATATGATTCAAGAAAACGCACGAACTTTTAGAGGATTTATCATACGTTTTGTAATATCCACGTCGACGCAGTCGAAACTAGTTCTCACAAGTATTACATACATACATACATACATACATACATACATACATACATACATACATACATACATACATACTTTATTGACTTTCCCCAAAGAGGCTTTTCAAAGACAATCTATTGGCAATCCATCGTTACATACAGGCTACGTTCACACCCACATATTACAATACACTACGATTGGTGATTTGTGAGGCTCAATTCCCTGTAACGTATTGTGTGTTTTGGCGATCCTCATAACACTGTCAGAACAATACTTCCGTATCAACCTTTGTTCTTAAGTCCTCATACCGTACACGTACGTATTAGTATATGTATACGTATTACGTATTACACATTTGAGTATTACAAAATAGTTCATTACATTACATTTTACATGTACGATAATTATATTACAATATGCGTATACACAATGCATAAATCCACCTTAAAAAGAAAAAAGATACATGGGTAATACGGGCATGGCTATCAATACACGAGAACTAACAGTTAGAAGTCATTAAAAAGTTTATCAAAGTAAGGTTCTTACAGAGACTCAGTAGAAATTCATTGAATTTTCGACTACTTTACTACAAATCCATGTACCTATTACATTTTACGACTTTTGATAATTTTTAACAGAAAGAAACGATCCAGGGGAAAGAAAGTCTAAACATAATTTATGTAATTGTATTTCTAATTTCCTTAGTTAGTTCGCGTATACTAAATCTTACTTAGACGTTCCCAAAGGAACGAACTCAAATAAGATCCATTGCGATTCTGAATTGGTGAATTAAATTAAGATTTCAGTTACTCAATTGTTACTTCCGAGGGAGATTTCATCCTCGTTCCCAGGCTCTTTTTCCTACTCCGCCCAGAGCCTGGGAACAAGAATGGGGAGATTCACCAAGATTGATAAGTATAAACAATAAACTACTTTTGGCGAGGAAATATGCACGGATAATTGTCCGAGGATATTATCTGTTCCGAGAAGCGAACAGTTGCCCGAGAGCGAAGCTCGAGGGCAACTGTGAGCTTCGAGAAACAGATAATGTCCAAGGACAATTATCTGTGCATATTTCCGAAGCAAAAAAGTAGTTTATTGTCTTTATTATCCTTCAAATATTTCCTCTCGCAGCGAAAATAACAGCGCGGAAACTGTGAAGCTTTTTAGTGCTTTCTGGAACTGCTTTTTCGACCAATAAATTGATGTCCTCTTCAGTAGCCATCTTTTAATGATTTTTGTGACTAAACAAATAAAACTGTGTTCGGATATTGTCAATAAACAGCGTTAGTTCGCCAGGCGGGGGTTATTCGCTGATAACGTCCGCTCGTTCGGTCCCGTGCCACGATTCTACCAATCACGCGCGCGGGAGGAAATATTTGATGGGTCATAAATTCAAAATAAACTTGTGTGGAAAACAACGTGAGATGTTATAGCCACCACATTCTACAGAGAAGAGTAAGATGCTCAGCCAGAATTATTATGATCTACGGTCATTTAATCTGAACTTTGAATTAAGAAGACTGTTGTGTACGTATAATCCTCGAATAGGCGTTAGGGCTTCACAAGTCCAAAATTCTATTTTCAAAATACTAACCAGATGTCGTCGTCTAGTTTCTAAGTGATCTTATATGACTCGGTCTCACTTTGACCATTTTACCTCATTGAAAGAAAAGCATAGCTTTTCTTTAGGAATTTAAAAGAAAGCAACAAATTGGTGTGCAAACTTACAATACAACCGACGGACTTAGGGAGTTATTTTTAAACTATTTATTATTCATTGTTATTTATAATGCGCAAAGAATAATTGGAGTAAACAAAATTGTGGGATTATCAGCTGTTGCGTTTTCGCTATTCTTTCACGTGGGATCGACCGACTGTCCGTACGGTGCGAGTTGGCTAGTGATTCCTGACTTAGCTGAAGGAATAAAAATAACGAGACAAAACACTTTACGAACGAATTACTACAGCCGGGCTTACAAGACAAGAGTGTCGTACAATTTTCAGTATAACATAAGCGAGGCGGAAAAAACAAATGTTCAATTTCTAGGTTCGCCTGAAATAAAAGTACAGTCTAAAGCAAAGGAAAATAAAACAATAAATTAGCCATCCATATTCGTCTTCAGCTGAGTCACAATACCGTCCATGATAAGTCCTATCCCTGCAAAACATCTGCTTCAGTATTTATTCACTCCGTTTGAGACAAAGCTTTCAAGTAATAAAACTACCGCAACTGGAATACTTGGCTGGCATAAGTAAATGTGCGGAGAGAAAAAGAATTTACTTTTGTAACTATAAATGTTGATTCGGGTTCAATTATTGCGCAATACTTCTAAATATCTATCAAGAAAATATTCCTATACATTCACTCAAGCGCAGAACTTCGATATATGAGTTTCATCCCCATCACAGAACCTAACTTTTATTGCCGGAAAACCGTGTGCGCGAGTTTACACTGCGTTCTACATACTTCGGCAGAAAAGCGCCCAAAACCATTAATATTGCATCAACTTTAGCGGAAATGCAACCCTCAAGTTTCCACAATAATAATTCTATCGGGAAATTTAGCAAGGGTGTCTTAGAGGATTCGCGGTAAACCAACAATTGCGAGAAGAACACTTGTGAAGCATTTAAAGATTTAAATATCTCGATCAGTCTGAGGAAACTCTTTCCTGTAATAACTATTTTTATAAAATTAGTTTTGTCGCTCGTAAATATAGGGTTTGGTAGTTAAAGAAAGACCAGCGTGAAGCCTAGATCACATAAAAAAATTAAGTCTCGCTAGATTTTCTTTTTGGCGCGCACGGCAACTGTACGGAATGAAAATAAAATTTAAAATATGTTGCGAAAACCGCCGAGCTCGTCTGACACGCAAAACGCTATATTGATTCTGTCAATTTAGCAAACTCAAGAGCCAAAGTTAAATGTTTGAATTTTTATTTGTGAATTTGACAGGTGTGTGTTTGTTTCTGTTTGTTAGCTTATTACAACGAGCCTGACTTGGGCAGATACGTAAACCTAACCCAATGCATAACTAATATTCATATCTTATCAGCCGTAATATGCTACTTTTTGTAAAAACTAACAAGCTATGTGAGTGGGGGAACAGATTTCTTAACTGATTTGTCTGATGCCATCAAAAACTGAATTTGCATTCGCCTTGGAAGATACAAGTATTGCTTGCTTTGTTCAAAGCATCTTTTGTACCTACAAATTTTATGTTTAGGTGATTAATACTTGTGGTACTGTCAGTGTTTTTGTGTCACCCATAGGGGAGCGAAATCTCAGGTTTAAAGCAACACTGGAAAATAACAAAATGCCAGTAAAACTTTACCACCTTCAAAAGTCACCGGTAACGTTTCAGTCGAAGGCGTTTATTTGTGTCGAGTAAATGACAGCGCTATACACTTTCGTAGTTTGCAGGTCGCGCTTAATTAAGATTCAAGACGGATTCATAAAATAGTAATGCAGAGATTTCTATGGTTGGCACAAAGAAAAGAAGGAATAAATTAATCACAACATGTGTCGGAGTTCGCATTTGTTAACTGCATTGGAGGCGAGAACGCTCGAACTTGGGCAAGGGAATTCTAGAAAGCGTAGGTAGTGCCGCCGCGGCCGTAATTCCGACCCAGAACCGATATTTCACCAAAAATGCCACAGGCGGGTCAATGTGTATGATTGTTGCGGCACCCGCGACTCCGTAAGCACATTCAAGTTTAATTTATGTGGACGCGTTTTGTTGTGCTTCGGCCATGTTGACAGCGGCCACAACCTCAGCTTGTGCGGGCGATCCGAACGGCACGCCGGGTACCATATATCGTGAGTACAAGCAACTGAAGGAGCGGAGCGATAAGTTCACCCAATACACGTCAAACATGGATGACCCAATAGTCATCAACGTTGGAGGGAAAAAGTTTGAAACCTACGAAGAAACCCTGGCCCGTTTCCCTGAGACGCTGCTCGGCTCTCCAACCAGACGGGCAAAGTTCTACAACCAGAAAAGACGGGAATATTTCTTTGACCGGCATCGCTCAGCGTTTGACGGGATTCTGTACTATTATCAATCTGGTGGGACTCTAATACGCCCGGAAAATGTCCCTCCCCATGTGTTCGCAAATGAAGTCATATTCTTTGACATGCCAGAGACGGCCGTGCAGAACATGAAGTTAGAAGCGGGTATCGTGGAACAAGAAGAAGAAAAGCCAATGCCAGAAAATCGTTACCTGAAAGCAATTTGGAACGCACTCGAGTATCCGGATTCGTCAAAACTGGCAAAAATTTTGGCAATCTTCTCGGTGTGTGTAATCAGCGTGTCTCTGATTATATTCTGTGTAGAAACTTTACCAGCATTCAACCCCACATATGAACGACCAGCTAACGCCACGGAGAGCTGGAAAGAGCCAGAAAATCCCTACACTAAAATATGGTTTACTCTCAATACAATTGTAATCGCTTGGTTCACTAGTGAGTATGTTCTCCGCTTCATCGCCTCGCCCCAAAAATGGAACTTTCTAGTGGGTGCGCTGAACATAATCGACTTGTTATCCATTTTGCCTTATTACGTGACGCTAGCAATCGGATCTGAAGGAGGCTCTGCCATCTCCGTTTTGCGCGTTGTCCGTGTCGTGCGTGTTTTTCGCGTGTTCAAACTCTCGCGTCACTCGCGCGGTCTTCAGATTCTTGGCAACACGCTCCGAGCCAGTCTCAACGAGTTAATCATGTTGATGTTCTTCCTCTTTATCGGAGTCATGATTTTCGGAAGTTGTGTTTTCTACGCGGAAGGCGGAAAGGATAGCGAAGGATTTCCAAGTATTCCACACTCCTTCTGGTGGGCCGTTGTAACCATGACAACAGTTGGATATGGAGACGTCTCCCCATCGAGTTTTACCGGAAAAATCGTGGGTGCATTGTGCGCCATCTCGGGTGAGTTTCGCGAGTTTTCAATATTTAATAAACTTATAAAGCATAGCAGGTACAGCTCTGAAACAACAAAAGCAAAGCGTCGCATTGTTTATGTTCCCTTAGTTCTCACCATTAACGTCTTTTACAAACGTAAATCTTGCGATCTGCCAAACGCTGAGACCTACTGTATACGAGCCTCAAAAATCAGTACGAGTCAATCAAGCCTTAACGGATTAGGAGAGAAAATAATTAAACTTGCTTTCAAGGTCCAGAAATCTTGTTCGGCATATTAAAAATTAATGACTGTATCCTGAATACTAAAGTCAGAATGCTTTCGGGAAGAGTTGATCGAGCAAGGCTGAGGTTATAGTAGATGTTTATTAAGATGCGCACACTCTCGATGAAGATTTTAAACTTTCAAAGCATAAAACAGCATATCGAAACGTCGTATTTGTTCAGGACGCCATCAGCAGATGACGAAAGAAGAAGGAAAAAATAAAATACTTGAGTTTTTA
This sequence comes from Plumapathes pennacea, assembly GCA_964036295.1. Taxonomy (NCBI): domain Eukaryota; kingdom Metazoa; phylum Cnidaria; class Anthozoa; order Antipatharia; family Myriopathidae; genus Plumapathes; species Plumapathes pennacea. The sequence continues at coordinate 35,964,344 of OZ038463.1, read as the reverse complement.
TCGACAGTGAGAACCCCAATACTCTGAAAAGCGGTATAGAAATCCCAAGCAACTAGAAATGCTTTCAATAATAAAACAAGAACTCGAATTGAAAAACAAAATAATTTCCTGGCGTACCGCTGCGCTTCACGAATATTCAAATTAAAACTTGATAAATAATATTATTGAAGGCACGCAGCTCCAAATGAAAAGTTACACAAAATTTACGGCACCTTTGGAGAATTTTGATTGTTTTCTGAGCAAACCTTTAATCGGAAAACAACTTTAAAACATAAAGTGTCTTGTAGAAGACATTTAGATGTTGGACTGCTTGGCCGCGAGGTGTATTATCGCAAGCTGTCAATTATGCATCACATGGTCCTCCCTCGGAGTTCGCAGCATTGTAATTTAAACTAATTGCAACCTTAATGTCATGCGGAGTGGAAAATTAAAAAGTTACTGCGGAAAGCTTAATCAGTAAGGCAGAAGAAATATTGTGTAGAATTGACACTGAAGACGTGCCTTGGCCAGAGAGCGCTTCGCTTACGTTTAAATGTATGGCTTTGGTAAGTGTACCCTCTAAGAGACTATTCACAAACTAGTGCGCAGTGGCCAATGTCTGTAAACCAATATTTTAGCCGCGCAATCGATTAGATTTTAACTGGAAACACCTAGAGCATCTACTTGAGATGTTGTTCGACGGGGGTCGACAGAAAATGCATTCATTTCAAACTACTAGCCCGACGTTCAGACAATAAATAAACCAATGGCGAACATGTATTCAGATTAAAATATATCACTGAACTGTCGGAGTTTAATTGCTTGAGAACTTAAATTTTCAGCGGTTTCCTCTTTACGTATTAAACTTGAAATTAGCATAGACATGGCAAATAGTTTCGTTTTTGTGCCCTTTTTTTTTACTGAATTCCTGACTAAACGTATAAAGAGGTAATTGGATTTACCGAAGCTTCTATGACGCTTCGACCTTCGACCTACAGTTGCCTAATAAATTATTTTAATACACAAATGGAGTCTGATTGGACCAATACTTCAAAAAATAAACTCTTATCAGGTGTACAAGATAAAAATTGGCTTAGAAGGTAAAAAAAAGGCCACGTTTAGCCACGTATCGCATCTGTTCTTCGAAGTGCAATGTACTTTTCATATTCCATTGCTTAAATTTCTAAAAAGAAGTAATTTTGGTTAATAAATTGCTTGTACGTGTTCTACGCCTGGCTAATTTAGATACCAGAAAAAAATAAATTAGCTTGTATCAAATTGCTTCTCGTTATCATGAAATAAATTGGGGAAAACTAAATGTTTACAAAACCACGTCACAAGCCGAACACACGAGAAAAATTGTGAGGAAAAATAATTGATAGCCTCTTGGTAAACCTTCAAAATAAGTTTTACTAGCATACGATTTATCAAAATGGTAAGACTATTCGTTCAAGCAAAAATTTCAGAAAGTCCCACTTTTCACCAAAAGGACTGAAATAATGCTATAAATACTTTATCATATGCCAAGTTCAAAAAACGTCGCACATTTCTTGTCTAGAGTTTGGCCAAATGGCATGTAGACATACAAACACCACGAAGTTCCAAATTGAAGCAGGTCACGTTAGATCTTGGGGTAAACTTTGATAACTTTTAATCTGTTGGTTCATCAAGTTTCCGCAAACCTTATCGGATTTTTTGTTTGAATTGGTTAATAAGTACGTGCACCAAATTTAACAACGCTCTGAATTCTTTGTATGGTTCTTCGAAGTCCCATGGAGTAGCTAAACGATCATAGACGTCGTCGTTACAGATATCACGGAATTTTGTCCCCGAATGTTTCGCCTTTAGTGCTACGAGTAATGTTATGCCGGGAAAGAAATTAGCGAACAATTCACCCATTCAGTTAGCCGCAAGCAATGACGGTTATACAAACTGCATTCTATTCTCGCTCTGGATAAGGACAGTCAATTTGTGGTTTGTATGTTACTTCATCAAAAATTATCTTACATATTATCACTCTGCATAATTATGAGAAACAGGTATGCTTTCCAGAGGCCCTCCGCAGCCAAAAATCCAACGTTTCGCGTGTCTTTTTTACATCGACATTGCATGCACTCAGAATTAAACATCGTTCATCAAACGTGGACGATGTTGTACAGTTTGACAGACACTCCCCCCTTCGTTCAGCATCATTCAACATCGTGAGGTAGTCAAACGAGTCCAGCTGTCCATTCAATTCGACGAAGCCGTTTGATTCTTGTCAAACATTCTGTACAAGAGAGCCTTTTCGCAGGCTACCAAATCACAGCGAAAAGAAGGCAGCTCAACTTGGAGAATAATATATATTTTTTCTAAACTTCAGGTGTGCTGACTATCGCTCTACCCGTACCCGTGATTGTCTCCAACTTTGAGAATTTCTACAATAAAGAAATCAACCGCCGAAAGGAAGAAGAAATGAGAAAAGCTGAAGCTCAACGAGCCAAGAAAGAAGCAAACGAATCCAAGAAGAATTCAATGGAAATGGAGAGAATTATAGAAAATGACTCCAAGTCTCCTCGCGACGTTCTGGTCGACGCCGAAATCAACGACGAATACTCGGCAATGTTGAACGCTCATTCATCCGTGTGATGTGGAATATCACCCGTTTGGGACGACAATGCTCATATCGTTACAACACCCTGGCGCTGGCAAAACAGCACCAAAGTATCCGCCTTGTTTGATGGAAAACGCGGCCAAGAAACGGCCCAAAATAATGACACACTGCAGCAACACAAAAAGAGCGAGACGGACTAATTACAGCACCAGAAACCAGTTAGGTTCCACGGCCTTACGTCGCTTGGAACTCTTGATGCTTGCCGCGTGACAAGTGACGTGACACGACGTGTAACGCAAGATGCGTGATGCGGCTCTTAAACTATTAGTTACTCCCAGTCTGTTGCTTCAGAATTGCTCCTGCTGGTCAGCCCGAAAGCCACATCGTAAATTTTTGTATAAGTTTTCACAAGTTTCTATTTTCGTGCCACTGCACTTCGCGAGCGTGTCCAAATTATGACTTTCGACACTTGACCTTTGACCGGTGGTGACTGAATCTTGACTTTTGGTAGTGACTTGCGAACCCTAAAATTTTGACTTTTGAAGTTAATGGTATTTTCATTCTGACTTTAGTCTCCAGTCTCCAGCTCTCAGTGACTTTGTAGTTAATAGGCAAGGACAAAGAACCACCAATTACGATAAAAGTATATGCAGATATAGCCAAGACAGCGCAACAAACACAATCCTGAAAAAAATATCCGTCGCTAGATAACTTCAATACACAAGACAATAGCTCCATCACATAAGAAAGACACTAACTGATGTGACTGCCGTGGAACAGGCCAAGATCAAGGAAGAAATTAAGAGACTAAATAGATCAAACACTTCAGTAGTTACGTTTCTTCCATGTTCTTCACGAGAAGACTCGGGTGATCTGAAATCTTACGACATACGGAGCTGGAATTAAGACAAGGTTTGTTCGCTAGCCTCTGAAATCCCACAATGCTTTGTTAGCTTTGCAAAGTCCCAGTTCTTGTTGGCCGGGATATTCTTGGATGGCAGAGTCGAAAAGTCCCAAGTTGAGGCAGTCCACGAAACATAAAGCAAAGAAGACTGGAGAACTAAACATGTGCAAAACGAAGCAAAGAAGCCACTTGGCCTGTTGGAATGAAAGCTGATAATTTTGAAAAATGGACTTTTCTCAAGCGAGCCAGGCAGCTGGAACTTTTTCAAGTTGGGCCCAGGCTAACGCCGATGCTTTGGCATTCCACACTAAGAGGTACATTTTTACACAACTACAAACTCCACCATGGAGTCAATTTGTTCTCATCACTATTTATTGATACTTTAAAGTTAGCTATATCCTTTGCCTTGAAGCTTTGAGAAGACCTTCATCTTGACTTAGTGCATCGACAGCTCAACTTCTCTTCAATCTTTCACCAAATAATGTTACAAAGGACGGAGAACTAAGACATATATAGCAGAGGCAGATACAGAGTCGAAAAATCCCAAGTTCCCTAACCCTAACCTTGGGAGTAAACAGGTTCGCGTAACTACTAAGGCCTCTAAACACAAAATATCGCATTAACAGAATGAAACTCGTCCCTCCCTTATTACGCATCTAAAAGATAAAGGTTTTTAATACGCTTTTAGTCCAATTTTGAATGATACTTTAAAATATATAGCTGTAGATATTTAGGAATTAGCCACATAATTTTTAGTTAAATATATGTTGGTAAATATAATATAGACAATTATGCATGTGAAATGCTCATATGCCTGTTTACTGTACACTACAAGAAAAAAAAAAGAGCAGTTGGAACTCGCAAATAACCTAAGCAACCGTAAATCAAAGTAATACGCTTTCATCCAAAGTAACAGACATAAGGTTGGGTAAACATCAGTGATAATAATCTGTGAAAACAGTAGCGGGGTCTGCTTTTGAAATCAGAAAAAGTGCGTATTCTGACTTACAATCTTGGTCAAAGCGGCTATTATTTTACTGTTGGAAAACATTTTGATTTCTGGTATCATGAAAGAGATATTTTAAGTTTATGAATGCAAATTACACATTTGCTCGAAGGGAAAGAAGTTATGACGTCACGTTTAGTAAAATGGATGTAGTTTTTTCTTCTTCTCTAATTTGGAGAAACTACTTAGCAAATGTAATGAAATTCTTGTCTTGCTTGAAAGCAATATATTTGACTTATTTTTTCAATTGTAGTTATTTATCTTTTCGAATAGATATTGCGTAATTCTGGAGCATTAGATACAGTCTTCGCGTTTCACCATAACCACGGTTAATCGTATCACGTGACCCACATGTGACTGACATAATGATATCACGGCGAAGTTCTCTGACCAATCGCCCAAGATATTTCCATGGCAACGAAGGTTAACCGTACTTTACCATCCAGTTAAAGGGGCAGTGTCATGAGATGCGCATGCGCGCGCGTTTGGTCGAATCTAGTGAAAACATTCGCCCAGGCAGTTCCAGAACATGACTGTAAAAGTAGTTAAGAATTCAATTTGCCAAGGAAACATTCTTGGCCAATCAGGACCACAAAACGAAAACCAGTTGCAACCTGGTCACAATGCTTTTGTTGCGGAAACGTAACTTAAAGCCGCTTTATTGCAATATCTATACATTTTGGTTACGTTTTCTTATGGTTTGTGGTTAATCTTTGGCATGATTGTGCAAACAACGTCACTTAGGTGTAACCGTGACTTTCTTGGCTATTTCTGGTTAGTAAATACGTCACTGCTGTTTGGCTGTATAAAATAATTATTCATTTTGATATCAGATGACATTGTTAACCGTGGGTTATCATAATAAAATGAACATACACAAAACAAATTTCCGTTTAACAAGTTATAGCTGTTGTATGAAGCCGTACATTTCCAGCAGAATTAGCAAACTAAACTGTATACAGTTGTTAAAGACGGAACTGTGTGGCTTGATATAATCAGTCTAATTTACGGCACTTTACAAAAGGTCAGGACGTTAAGAGATGCTATAACACCGTGTGTGACATTATCAAATCAATTAAAATTGTTACTAACAGCAATGAAAGGGGAAAGAGAAGAAACATGAAAGGAATCTGATAACATACCACGGCATATTTCCCCAGTCTTTCACACCACCCACATAAATACTGCATATGACTTAAACCTACTGGTGAAAACTAGACAAGTGTAAATATGCTGCGTTTCACAGTTAAAAAAAATGTTAAAAATAACTCGATAAAGGCCCATCTGCATAGGGTTCGCGCGTTATTTCAGACAGTAAGACCCGTTTCAAACGTCGCGCCACTGCCATGCCGAGCTCAATATTAACTCAAACAATGGATTTTGCTCATTTGCATTGAGTTCGGTACGGCAGTGGCGCGACGTTTGAAACGGGCCTAAGTACATCCTGAGACACCACTCGTCTGCCAAAAGGACCACACCCTTCTCCCCAACACAACTGAATGTATGCGGTCCTGTCTACCAAATAACAGAATTGAGAAAATATACCACATGTGGGATACAGAACGAACCTCGCAGCCTCAGCTGCACATCTTCTAACAGATTAGACATGCATCCCTTGTTTCAATAACCCCTTGTTCTTGTTCTTGTCAATCTTTTTCCTTGTTCAGTATCTTTGTTTTTTGTCCTTGCTCTGGCTTGCTTTTGTTCTTGTTTCTGTCCTTTTTCTTGTTCTTGTCTTTGTTTTTGTTCTTGTCGTCGTCCTTGTTCTTGTCTTGTGTTTTCGTTCTTGTCCTACTCGACGTTACCATCGGTCATTTTCCTCGTCTTGTCGTCTTCGTCGTTGTTGTTCTTGAATCTTGTCCTTCTGTTTTCACCATCGTCCCACACGACGTTCTTGTTGGTCAATTTCTTTGTCTTGTCGTCTTCGCCGGCCTTGTCTTTGTCCTTTCCCGTCGATCATTTTTATGTCTTGTCGTTGGAAGTGAATGCCATTATCTTGATGATTGTATTGCCGGTGATTTCTTTATTGATTAATAATATACAATTAAGGTATAGAGATTTTTTCAGTTTGCTGTCATAAGATTCTTTTAAAACAGAGTCTAGCCTATTATTTACTAAACATACCACAATAGATCGATTCACAACAGGTTCCTGGTGCAGAAACGCCGACAGCTGGAGAGCAATTTTCGATTGTATTCCTCTGGCCTGCATCAATTTCCAGACAAGGTCGGCTCAGAGAGTATTTGTTCGGTACGAGGGATTAATTGATTAATATTTATAACTGCAGTGCACTGCTTCATTATGATAAGACTCCGCTAATATAAAAAGGTGTTGGCTAAAATCTTGATCCAGACAAAAAGGACTCACTAAAATTGCCTAGAAATTGTATACTGCTGGTCTTTACAGATTTAATAAAGGACAAAACATGTTTCTTAACGAAATAAACCTTAATTTAATTCACTTGGTAGTACATAATTTATAGACTTCCAACACCCTGAATAATTTATTTCAGCATCAAGCCTTGATTCGACTTGTTGCCGCAAACATAATCTCGCTGCTTTTGTCTTTTGTACCAAGTAAAGATAAATAAACATACGCCCTGTGCAAAATATTACTATCAATGCACCGCTCACATTTCGCTGGATTGCAAATGTTGTGCTAATGTTACAAGGCGCCTTGGTGGTCCAATGTGATCATTTAATTTATTTCACAGGGAGCTAAATACCCTTTTCTTAAATATATAATTTAAGGACGGAAACTATTTTATAAAGTCAACCGTACTTAGCATAAATAATTTAGCTTTGTTGTATTTCTTGTAGCACAGATGACTCTCATTCTGACATATAAAGTACTTTGCTTGCTCTAGACAGACAATGGCTACTTTCAAAATACGCAAGATTGTCAAGCAACACCTATCTACATGTAATCCGAACGCTCAAGCATTGTATTTTCTTTTTTGTGGTTAGAAACGATACCTAAGTAAAATATCAATGGAGCTTTATACTCGCCATATTCAAATTAGACATCATCATCGACAGAAGTCGATTTTAATAAATACAAGACCAGGCTAGTTTTGTGCGAGAATTGATTTCTCCCGCTATAGATCCCGAATATCGTTTTGTCGGTTCCGAAAATTTACAATCGCTTTAATAGTGCATAAACGAAAATTTTCCTTGAGTTAGATAATAATCTACCTCAATATAAACTGTGGCGCTTGGCGCGCGAAGCTCACATCTTTTTTAGTTCGTTAAAAAGCGGAGGTCATAATATTTTTTTCCTCGCCCACGCTAAATCATTCAAACGTCGCGACTTGAAGTCGGGCGACTTTTTCACTTTACAGAGCCTAAAGTGATTGAATTTGTCTTCGTTTTACTGAATAGAAGGATAAATTAGCCTTGTAAAAAATATTATGCCAAGAAAATGTATTCCTGAAGCATTATTTGCATACTGCCATCTGAAATTTAAGAGATCGTTTCTGTCATCTGTCAAACAGGTCGACTGTATTATTGTTATGCAAACCAATTCGCATATAGGCGAAAGCAACTTTCTGTAGATCTTGAATTTTAATTTGCTATCACAGCAGAACGGGAAAAGAACAAGAGACGGAAGTTTCTTAACTATTTTATTAGGAAAACTTGCGTTTTCTTCTTGTGAAAATTAAGTTCATATATCATAAATATTCTCGGCTGCCAAATTGTGAGCAATTTTTGTCTCGAATTTACTGATATCCCGGATGGTCATTACTGATATTTTTTATTTATTCATGAGGTATTCTTATTGTAAATTTACAATGTCGAAAATAACAACGAGTCAAAAACAATCAAAGTGGAATCAGCTAGGACACCTGTCATTGATCACAAAGATCGGTACGATCACTTTCAAAGGACTTCATGATTAAGAAAAACGGTGGCTTCGTGGCGGATTTGCATTTTCCATCACTTCACTCAGAAACCCAAGATCACCGAAAGTTTAGCTATCGCGTTTTAATCTTTAAAAGTCATCCTTGAATGGGGTGAACACACTGCTTTTTATGTGAGTTTTTACCCGAAAAATTCATGGAAATTCTCCTCGCTGAAGCAACAATGGATCGCACACACAGCCACAGCCGAGGCAAGCGACTGATAGTAAATGTCAGTGGACTACGATTCGAAACTCACGAGAGTACATTGGCTCGTTTTCCTGACACTTTGCTTGGCTGTGCAGCGAAGAGAGACATGTATTACGACAGTGCCACTGGGGAATACTTTTTCGATAGGAACCGCTCGTCTTTTGAGGCCATCTTGTTTTACTATCAGTCAAATGGCAAGTTAGTCTGTCCAAGTACTGTACCATTCTACATTTTCGCCGACGAGGTACGGTTCTTCGAACTGGATAAAGAGGACCTGAAAAACCTCGAGATTCAGGAAGGATACATCAAAGAAGAGGAGCGAAAACTGCCGAGAAACGAAATCCAACGGAAGATATGGGAGTTATTTGAATATCCAGACAGCTCTCACGTTGCGAGGGTTTTAGCCGTTTGGTCGGTACTGGTCATTGTGGTTTCTATCGTCGTTTTTTGCATTGAAACACTGCCCTCCATTCGATGCAAAAAGGATGGCGCTGGTCCTGGCTGTGGTAACACGACTGTAGAAACTTCAACTAACGAACGAAACACACCATGGTTCGTAATCGAAGTGATCTGCATAACATGGTTCACTTTTGAGTACGTGGTTAGACTGTTGGCCTCGCCGCAAAAACTTGTTTTTGTTCGCTCATTTTTGAATCTCATTGACTTGGTGGCAATTCTTCCCTACTACATAACTTTGCCCGTAAGTTCTGCGCGAATTTCGTCGTTAGCCGTCCTTCGAGTCATCCGCTTAGTTCGTGTTTTTCGAATTTTTAAATTGTCGCGCCATTCAAAAGGACTGCAAGTACTCGGACACACTTTAGCATCGAGTTCTCGCGAATTAGCGATGCTTATATTTTTCCTTCTGATCAGCGTGATTTTATTTTCAAGCGCTGTTTTCTATGCCGAGCAAGATTCGCCAAACACCGAATTCAACAGTATCCCAGATGCCTTTTGGTGGGCTGTCGTCACCATGACAACAGTTGGCTACGGAGACGTCAAACCAGTGACGCCCGCTGGCAAGGTTGTAGGCTCAATCTGCGCCATTTCCGGCGTGCTTACCATTGCGCTTCCGGTTCCGGTTATCGTGTCCAATTTCAATTACTTTTACAAGCGGAATGAGCAGTGCCAGGACTACGAAATGTCCGAAAACGGCGAGGTACAACACGGCCGCGGAGAGCTGGACGACAGCGATCTAACAAATGGGCCCGTACTTACCAGTCCCTCAGGTCACATGACTCTGAACACGTCAAATGCGTCCAATTCTTACGGTCTTGAAGAAATAAAAGTGGAGACACCTGTATGAAAAAAGAACGCAACGGAAGAGCAATTTATGATTCTAGGATCCAAGGGATGAAGTTGGCAGGATGATTATGAATTGTGTGCTGGGAATATACGGCCAAGAGGCGTGTTGGTATTCCTTTAAAACTGCAGGAAACCTCCCCCGCCGTATTTACCATACTACTTGCAATAGTAGGAGAGGAGATGTTGCTTAAATATTGTCAGGAATTTGGTTATCATGAGGGAGTATCCCGGTGAAGAACTTAGAAAACCAAAACTATGAAAAATCAATAAATAATAATAATAATAATAATAATAATAATAATAATAATAATAATAATAATAATAACAATAACAACAACAACAACAACAACAACATGTTTGACGAGGTTTCAATGGATGTCCTCGACTATCAAAGATACAAAGCATAAAGAAATAACACGTTAAACTTTCCCTGGGTAGCAGAGTAAAATAACTAAATTTCCAAAGAACAAAGAAAAGTAAATTTATCACTGTAAAATAATTTAGATGTAAAATATTTAAAACATTATAAATCAAATGCAATAATAACCTTCTGAGTCCCGTAGAAAAGTCTTTCTTAGGATTAGGATATGATGGTTTAGGATTTAGTTTAGGCCCATTATGCAGCGTCACTGTGAACTCGGCTGTGCTACATCAGCATAGTTCGGTCTAGACGAAATGGTTTTCCTTCTACCTCTTCATGGTAGATTACCAATCAATCAATCAAACGTAAGAAAACTCGCATGTTGTGCTTAGCATGTATATACGAGTATGTATACTGTAAGTGATAAAAAAGTAAACTGATATTTATTGGCCTATGCCCTATATATTATCCTATGAATGGGATACGGTACTAAAGGCTTGGAAATGTACACGAGCTGCGTGACAAATGCTGTCATTTATATTTTAATTGCCAATTGTAGATGTCTTAGAAAGTGCTTTTTCCGCTAGATATATCCTCAATGTTCGAGCACTAAATGACAACTTGCATGGTCAAGATCCATCACACTTCTAAGATAAACTCGGTATCTCCTCGCGGCCATGAAATGAACAAAGTAGGTTTGGAAATCAGAAACTTAGAAAAGTGGTTATTCAGATAAACATTGCTAAAATGAATACTGCTCGCGCATTTCAGTAATACATGGATCCTCTGTCTGTTACATGGCAATAGCCCAAGGTGTGTTGTATATTTTTGTGTGTGGGTCAACTCCTATCATTCGCCTACTGTATTACTTTGTTAGCAAATCCATTAACCCCACGGAGGAGTAGGTGGGGGTGAGATTGTAACATGCAGAAGTGATCTATGCATAACTTTTGAGCAGTTTTGTCTAAATAGCCGGTCGCATTATGACCGGCATAGCTGATCGCATTATGACCGGCATTTATAGCTAAGCAGTTAACTAACTTATTTCCACATGGAAGAGGTCCAGTTGTTTCAGTGTAGTAGGAAGACATCAAAACACAAACTGAGGCGTCACTCCGTGATAGCACGCAATGTAAGCCGAACAAATTTGTCTAATCTAGAACTAAGGTTAGGATTATATTGCGCAGATTACGGGGCGACTTTCAATAATTGCAAATAAAAGTGCAATACACATACTTAGTGTATTGAAACTATCCACTCCGTGTGCGAATCTTGCTCTGCATATTTGGTAGCGCATCCAGCTAAAAGGCGAAAAAAATATTTCACTCAAGACATACAACCCAGAAAGTTTCACCAGAAAACTCCTGAACTGTCAAACTGAAAACACAAAGTTCTGCTGCGCAAGTAGTCTCTGACGTTAACTTCTTTTTATTTCTTGCAATCTCCAACAAGCGGTTTCTGTTACTGTTTGCAGCTCTGCCTGTATCATAATGCGGTTTATTTACGGTCTGTCTGTCTCAATGTCAATATCTGTCTCTCCCACCGAAGGGAACTTCTTTGAGCGCGCGCACTGAAGCTCACGCCATACACGACGACGTCATAAAGCACAGCTGAAATGTTTGAATTCAAGGAGTTCGTGGATTACAACGACCGCAACAATAATTCGTGGCCAAGTTTAACGCTTCTAGCTCGGCCACAATGAAAGTCCCGAGAAAAAAGCAGCCCTCTTCGTCCACTGTTAATGTGCCAGCAGACTTTTTTGCCTCCCTGGATGGGTTACAGTTAAGAATCTTTAAAGAAATGTTTAATTTCATTGATCAGGACAAAGATGGGCGGATCGCAGCCGGTAAGATGCTTTGAATCCGTACTGTCAACTGTATGGTTTTTGTCAGAGATGGCTGACTAAGTGCATAACTCACAATTTTTTCGCTTTGCGGTCTTCTCAATTACACTGAGAAAAGGCTGAGTGGAATGTGTAAGTTCTACACTCTCAGATAAACTTTTCCATTGATAACTGAAGATATGTTACTGGCTACGATAGTTTTTCTTCTTTATAGTGTCGTGAAAATAGTCTGAAAAATATATAGCACGATCAGGCTCTTCCGGTATAGTTTCTAAACTTTTTTCAACTTGATATGTTGTGCGCTCAGAGCAAGCTAGTTATTTGGTCTTTGATCGACACCTTAAAGTACGTTGGCCATTGAGTTGGTCGAGAAATCGAGAACCCTTGATTGCTTGATTGTTCAAAATCCCACGTGTTAGACCAATCCTAGAGAAGGTCCAACTTCTTCTTACACTCTCATTTGAAAGCTTGAAAACCAAGTTTTGCTCAGAACACGACTTTCCTGAGATAGAACACGTTTTTGAGTTAATCTTTTTGATCTGATAAAACTCTGCTACTTGCTGGCCAAGAGATCATGAGACTAGAACCTGGACATCCAGTGGATTCGCTTAATCAAGCAACCGCGCCATGTCCTTTCTGTATTGCAGGAGATTTGAAGTGCGTTTTGGAAACTTTAGGACAGCCTGTTCCTGCTCCAGGAGAAATCAGTGAAATGTTGGAAGGAAACGCAAATCTGAGCTTCCCCGCCTTTCTGTCCATGTTCGCCAATCGAACGATGAGGAATGATTCAGAAAAAGCAATCAGAAAAGCTTTTCAATCTCTGGATGAATCAGGGATGGGCAAAGTCGGGGCCAGTCGTCTTAAAGATCTTCTCACCACGGGCGAAGATAGGTGAGATTGAATGGCAACCTAAGATCAGGAGAATCATACTACGCAGAGTCTGGTTTGATCACATTCAATAGCAATTTAGTTTTACTTTCTTAAAAAGGCCCTCTTAACCACAGTCTTGCGCGCCGAAATCCTTGGATCCGCCATTTTAGGGGCCTCCGAAAGTCGAAAGATGAATAGCAATCCACTTCCATCCGACTCGTTTGAGGAGAAGATTAGTTTCTTTTAATCTAAAAGTGCTACTAACCTATTTTTCTTTTGATTAATTACGTTCTTTCGTGGTGGGAACCAAGCCAGCCTTGGATTTTCCAGATGTAAACAAAAACATTAAAAAGGCTGAGAGGGCTCCTTTAGCAGATGATGCAGCTAGCAACTAAAATTAACTCACATACCACAGATTAACAGAAAACGAAGTGTCTCAGCTGTTTGAGGACATTCCAGTGGATCATGAGGGGATGCTCGACCCTGACAAGGTTACCCAAATGTTGATAGCAGGACCCGAAGACATGAAATCCACACTAAACTCGTGACATGTTCCTTTGTGTCAGTCTCTTGACCGAGCTGTTGTTGTCGTTCCAAACAGTGATTTTGAGTGGAAAGTTATAATAAATTTCTCTGAATGCTTGTTAGTTTGTGACACACGGTCCTCTCTAATATGAATTCCAAGTGGAAGGGGGATCGAAATTTATGGAGAAGTGTCAATAGAGGAAGCGTAACTGATCAATGAGCTTCACCTTGCACAACATTGTCTCGAGTCAACAAGAATGTTTGTGATAATAGTAAATAGAGAAAAGTTTGACGAAAAAGGACGAGAAGATATACAAAGGAAAGCAACAACAACAAAAAAAGGAAAAAGAAAAGAAAAAGAAAAAAAAAAAAAAAAAAAAAAAAAAAAAAAGAAGAAGAAGAAAAAGAAAAGAAACGAAAAGAAGAAAAATAGGGGAAATGGAAAGGAATTGATCCAGAGAAAAAAGGAAAATAACAGGAAGTACTTGTTCCAGTAAGCCGGATTCTAATTCCGTGACCTCTGACTCCGTAACTTGACGCTTGGGAAATGATTTGAGGAAATGACTATTTGAGGATTGACAAGCACTCGGAGGGCGTCGGCGTCAGTATACAAAGCAATACGACGTTCGACAATTCTGCATCTCCGTCTTGATCTCTTTCACTGCGGAAACTAAGGGAGCTAACAGAACGGAAAGGAAATCTGTGTGCTTCATTTGGCAAAACTTTCACGAAAGAGGAATGCAATCTACCGACGTCGCGTGTCTGTAGCTGGTTGCCCGACGAGCTGCGATTCTTGAGGTACGGATACTGGTAATGCTGGTAGGATTTGTATCAGCATATTCCTTTTTTATATTACTTTGTTCTGTATGCGTGTATTCCAGCTTAGCCTGGTTGTGCCGTGTTTCATTCAGTAAGCCACATCGATTACAGTCTCACAATCTGGTGTTGCATTTGTAACTATCCTCTTGATGTAGTTAATTCGCTCGTTTCTTTGAAGGCAACTTTAATAACGATCTTCATCACATAAAGCAATGAGTCACATATTCATTTCTGGATCGAACTGTAATGCATCCAGCCCTTTATTGTGACCAGCTGTGTGTGTGAATGCTCATGCGAAATGGCTTTCAATAATTTAAACCCCGGATGTAACGACGTCACGCACTCCATTACCCCGGATATAAATATTTGGATTGATTTTTATCGCATAACCTTGCGAGTTAACCTTGGGTTATATATATATATATATATATATATTTTAACTCAACGTGGAAATGTCAGAGGATAGGCATCTCGGAAATTGTATATTGGTGTTGGGATAAACCTGTTAATTCCATATTACGACTCAAACCTTCTCGACAAAGCCAATACAGCGTGTGCGTACTTTTTGTAGAACTAATAAACTTACATCTGCCTAATTTTCCAGACATCTCGTGAGCTGACAGAACACAGTCAAGATCCTTCGCTACTAAAAAACAACAACATGTGCTGTTCATCTCTGGGACTGACTGACTCACAGAGAAGGAGACTTTTGTATCTGTTGCTCATCAAATCGCACACTATTTTTGGTCTTTTCCAGCTTGTTTTGTCGCTTCTATCCTGGCTCGCCATCATAATCACGCTGGAAGCTATAAACACGAACACGTTCAAAGGCACGTGCACAGCCAAAAATACAACAGATGCAACGATAGCAGATGTAACTGCTTTCTGTTTTCAGCAATACACGAGACAGGTGTTTTCACACGTGTTCCATCGAAACTTTGCTCTGATAAACGTTGGAACTTCGCTGCTCATATGGCTTTTATACGCATTGTACGTCACCCCAAGCCTACGTCATATCGTCGAGCCCAGGTCGCGCAGTGCAGAATCAAGGCCGTCTTACGTGCTCTCTCTTCATACTGCATATTTCTTGCAGGTTTTTCTAAGGCTTGGTTATTTGATTGTGACACTTTGTGTGTTTTTGTATTATCAGTCTCTAAGATTGCCTCTTAGCTTTGAGTGCGTCAGTCCGCAAAACGTTTTGTCCTGTCGAGATGGGTTTCGACGAGAAAAGTCTATAGTCGTTACTTTAAGTTTTCTAGCCACTGTGGTGTTGTTGTTTTTCGCCACGGTCGAGTTCATTTGGCTCTTGAGCCTGATCACAGTTAGACAGTCGTCCGTTTTTCCTGAGGGTGTCGAGGAAACTATAGAAAACGGTTGCTGGTGCCTTTGTACCGTGCCCACGGACAACCGTTTCGCTTCTGTGTACTTGAAGATCATTCCCCGTGAAGTAGACGTATTGAAAAACTTTCTTAAAGATGCTAATCAAAGAATCCTTCAGGGGACAGAATACATTAAGGGCTTAACCCCTTCAGAGAAATTGAAGCTGGACAAATGTTTCATCGAGCCTATTCTAAAAGAGTACACCACTGACGCCAATCGAACCCATGGATCTTTCGGTGCAAGCTGGAGTGAACACAGTTTCAACAGCAACGAAAGTTCGGCCACGAGAACCAACAAGAAGTTCCTCAAGGACTTAGCAAGCATTTTTCTACCTGCAGGAGAGCTACGCCGAATTTTAATCACCGGTGAAACAGGAATGGGGAAAAGCACCATTGGTTTGAAGTTAGCCCGAAACGTAGCGCAAGCTCAGGCAATCAAACAGGACGATAGAGAAAAGGAACAAGATGGTCTTTGGTCCTTCAAGATGGTCTTTCTCGTGGATATGAAACTTTTTAAGATGGCAGAGAGCATTTGCTTCCGTGAGCTTCTTTCTCGTTCGCTCTTTGGCACTGAACTCCCCGATGAAGCTTTTGAGTACGTTGTGGCACATCCTGAGGAGATCCTTATACTGATCGAAACTGCAGAAACATTTAAGCATCAGAGACACACAGGAACTGGCATAGACTCCAGTGACGCAATGGACGAGAAACTGCCAGTTTCTATTCTGTGTGCCAAGCTTGGCTCTGGGAAGCTCGTTGAAGGTTCCACCGTCATAATGATCACTCGCTCAGAAGAAAATGTGAAGGACATCACTTTCGACAGGAAAATCGAAGTTGTGGGATTCACAAAGGAGAAGAGCCAAAGTTACTTCTTGCAGTTCCTTGAAGATTGTAGCACTACGAACCAAGTAGCTAAGGCCATTTATCATCTAGAGAACAGTAGGGTCCGAACGTTGTGTAGCATTCCTCGCAACTGCATGTTGATGTGTTCATACCTAAAGCGATTGGCCTCCATTGACAACATAGTCGTTCCAGCTACTCTCACAGAATTGTACACAGAAGTACTGAAAATCCTGTCAGAATCGCTGTCAAACGAAACGACGCCAACGTCAAAAGAGGTTTCCACTCCCTCCCCATTGAAAGCTGTCCAATGCTCTCAGGATGTTGGTGATGAAGACCTCAATGTTGCATCGATTCAGCAGGAGATTTTCAAGCAAACTCCGGGCGAGTGCAATGACCAGCAGACTGACTGCAACGACGTTCTAGTGAAGCTATCAGCTGCATCACTTGATTGCATCGAACAAGGAAAAATGAGCTTTGAACTAAGCAAAGACGAATGTCTGAAACTCAAAGAGGTGGGAATTTTCCAAGGAACTTATTCTGAAGAAGACAACTCCGGTTGTGCAAGTGTCTTCCATTTTGGTCAGCAAACCCTGAAAGATTTTCTCGCTGCACGTCAAGTGTTGTCCAGAAACTCTGATGACAAGTTCATCAAGCAGCTCATTCAGGCCAAAGGGAGTTTCGATGATTCGAAATGGAATCAAGTGCGATTGTTCGTATGTGGTCTTCTTGCTCTAGAAAATCTGCAGCAACACAGAGAAATAATCCAAGATCTTATCAAGAATCTGGATCAGGACAACAGAAATGCTCAACGTGGAAGGTGTCTTTTGAGAACAATGAAATGCGTGGCAGAATTCGGCGATCCGGACTTGGCGCGCGGTACCGCGACTAAACTTATCCCATGCCTGGATCTTCGAGGTTTGGGCATGACTGATGTGGACATGTCAGCGGTAGCCGACGTCCTTGTGCATGCTTCGTACCACTCCCTCGTGAATCTTGACATCTCGTACAATGAGATTGGAGGAGCCGGCGCTTATCGCGTTGCAGAGTTACTGGAGATGGGTAAAGGGCCGTCTGAAACTCTCCAACTGAATGGAAACAGCATCGGCAATGATGGGATGGAGAAAGTGTTCTTGGCCCTCCGCCATCCAGAATGCAGCTTAAAGTCACTCAAGGTTGCCAATAACTGCATCGATGGAGTTGCCGTTCAGACCCTTGCTTCTGTCATGACTGAATCTCCCACGTGTGACTTGGAAGAGCTGGATTTGAGTGGGAATGACGTAGACATCCAAGGGGCGAAGCTCATCGCAGAAATCCTCAAGAACCGTAATTGCAGGGTTAAGAAGCTGAAACTTAGTTTCAACTGCATCGGTGATGAAGGTGCTCGGGAGATCGTAGAGGCAGCGACATTCAGCGGTTGCAAAGGACTGCGCATGCTTAATTTAGAATGGAATGGAATTTCATCAAGTGGCACAGAAGCTCTGACCAGTGCACTGCACTTGAACACGTCCAGAGTTCCTCATGAGATCGACTTGAGTGGCAGCGCTTTCAACGAGTCTGCAGTGGATACACTGTCACAGTTAGTCGAGTCACCAGACGGTGCTACAAGGTCACTGGGGCTAAATTCGTGCGGGCTCGGAGATGCTGCAATGGATCGTCTTTCCATGGCACTGGAGAGCACCTACTGTGGAGTAGCCAGATTAAGCCTGGGCCAAAATTCGATTTCCTCAGTTGGAGTGAAAAGAATTTCTGAAGCCTTGTGCTCGCCGTCTAGCAGCAGTGTGACAGTTTTAAATCTTGGAGGCAACAAACTTGAGGATGAAGGGGCGAAGAGCCTGGTAGGTGTGCTGAGTCATCCAAGCTGCAACGTGGAAACTTTGAATTTGAGCAGAAACAACATTGGGCAGGCGGGCGCTGTGTGTATAGCGCAGGCATTGCGAAAACGGAATTGCATCAAGAACTTGGACTTGCATGGAAACGAGATCAACTCCGAAGGGGCTCAGCAGTTATTTGGAGCTATCCGAGTGGAGAAATGTAAAGTGGTGCGCTTGCTTCTTGGTGCAAATTTGATTGACGTTTCTGGGATCTCCAACTTGCCACACAGTTTCAGCAGCCCTCACTGCAAACTGGAGCTGCTTGACATAAGTGAGAATGAAATCAGCGGAGACGCGTTTCTGAAAGAGCTCGGCCCACAGCTCAGCCGTGACGCTGGTGTGTCCACTGCCGCCGAAAATCGGACCATCTTCGTTTTCCAAATGAATGGCAGGAAAATTAAGATTAAGCATCAAGCATAGACAGACGTCGTTACGATACGGTGAAAACCGGGAGTTTCGAACATCGAGAGGCTTCAGGAAAGGGCAAAGTTCCGGGGGGAAGTATCCAGTACTGTGTGCAAAGTAATCGCTTAATCAAGTAGATTGATATTCAACGTTTAGTCTTTCACAAAGGCGGAGTTTAGTAGAGGCTCTCTTGATATATAGGTATGTTCCGCCCTAAGGGGTATTTTCAAGTATTGTTTTATAACGTTTCAGCCTGAAATAAAGTATGACATAGATTTGTTTTGGGTGTACGATAGGGTATGACTCGATATGGGTGTAAGGCAAAGGCTGCAAATGATGGGAAACAGGTCTGAAAAAAAGTTAAACAAATACCCCAAGAAGCGCCCTCTCACGATTGAGCGCCTTGTTGAATGTGAAATTTCAAATATACACCACCATCATCCGTTTCAAGTGGGACACCACATCAAGCTAACTCCACTCCAGTTTTCATTACATTTTCTTGAACTGTATCGGTTTAAAATTTCAAGCAATAGTTGAGTTGAGTCGATATGTACTGAACTACAACAATCACGTGGACTTTATAACTAAAACCTTTGAGGCAAAGCGTCAGTTCTTTTAATTGAGCGCCCCGTTACCCCTGAAAATTGAAACTCACTCCTCCCATAAAATTGAAATTTCCCCTAAAACTGAAATTTGAAATAAGCGCCAAGGAGTAAAGTAACACCAACCTTTAGTAACACACGCATGTTGTGTTTTTGGTCAGAGTTGTTTTTTTTTTTTTTTTTTTTTTTTTTGCGTTAGGTTTCCTGCCCGACCCACAACCTCGTTCCCAGGCTTTTGCCGCCCAGCCGTATATTCGTCGAAGAGTTTTCGAGAAACTTCGTAGATGATCGGATAACTTCGGCAGGACGCCATTTTTGAATCGTCGGGAAGAAGCTCGATCGTAAAGTTTGGGCAGGACGAAACATTGACAAACAGCAGGTCAGTAACTGTCATAAACCCCTGTCATAACTCCATTCGCTCAGTCTTGGAGATCTCTAAATGTTTGTGTGTGTTTTGTTTCATTTTCTGCACAGCTCAAAAGGTTAATGAGAACACACCCGAAAGAAAAATGGCTTCAACCAGATTGCTTCTTTCTCGCTTATTAACGAGTTCAAAGCATATAACCAAGGGACCGGTGGCCCATACACGTAAAATCAGCTGCGAGTCAGCCGGAACAATTCTTCCCAAGCCGCAAAGAAAGAGTTTCGGTGTCGTAAAAGTGGGTTTGATCGTCGTACCGCTCCTGTACGTTGGAGGTCTTATTTCACGGGAAGGAGCCGCGTTGTTGGAAGATAACGACATATTTACACCAGAAGATGATGATTGAAGGAATCAACGAGGAATACAAACAATTTGTTGTGAGTGGAAGACGGTTCCAGTGAAAATATCACACTGTTGACCAGTGGATTGTTTACATGCGTGACTGACTTCATGTATAAACACAGTGTTTTAAACAAGCTTTTGCTTGACAGTATTTATTTTTTTGTAAATGACACTGCATGCAATACATCAAAGGAAGCAAGAAAAGCTGCAGTGCATTTTCACGTAGTAATGGGCAAATTTGATTTCTAATAAACTTGAATTTATTACAGTACCTGTAATGATGTGTAGCTGCTGTCGTGTATTGATGTACTTGTTAGCAAAACCTCCTTGAATCTGCCCTGCTAGAAATGCAGGAAGAAGTGTCCACCAATGGCATTGACTTTCTCTGCTGAACATGTGCGAGCCCCTGTTTCAAAGAACACTGTTGGTTACAAAACACAGTATTTGATTTTAGCAAAATGCACATGTGGAACCAGCCCTGACTCATATGTCGTCAAATGACTGGTTTACTGAGACAAATAAGCTGATTTTGACTCATCCTGTTTACAAGAGCAACTCATGCTTTTGTGCAAAAAGGAAGTTTATTGATGTCATTTGATCCAATCATTCTGATCTCTTAACCCTTTCACTTCCAAGAGTGATCAACTTCAATTTTCTCCTTCAGTTTCTCAGCAGAAGTGCATCATATAATAAGGAGAACTTGGCTTTTGATACCTTCCTCAGATGATAGCTGATTAAACAATCAGTTCTCACTACATCACTCATACATTTTCCTATTTAAAGGTTGGGAGAATCTGCATTTTGAACTTGGGAGTGAAAGGGTTAAAACTTCCTGGTAGTAGGAATCGTGGTAAATTCTGCTTAACAGGGCCAACAGCATTGCTGTCAGTTGCAATATAACTCATACATGTTCAAGTTCTGGTTCTGGGCCTTTTTTGTTTTGTTTTGTTTCTTAATTCTTCTTTACAACTCAGACCAGCCAATGAGCCACCCCCTCAGGAGAAATACAAGCAAAAAAAAAAAAAAAAAAAGATCAAAACAGTACAATTCATCTTACAAATAGAGGGTTTGCACAGTGGCCATGTTGGACGGCAGGAACAATATAATTCAGTTCATCTGGGAAAGAAATGCTAATGTTATGGAAAAATATTTAATTGTTCCTGTCATCCAACATGGTTGCTGTGCAAACCCTGTATACTAGGTTGGGAGCATGGACTTGGTTTATCCCAAATTTATTGCTGATTGACTACACTAAAAAAAACAGGGCCTGAATGTGGTTAGTGCAGGGATTAAAAGCTGCAGGCTGCAGCTTCTCTGATTTTGGATCTTCTTTTGCATATTTGCATAAGAAAATAATTTTTCTTTAGTAGGGGGTAATGAAGTATTTGTCTTTCAGGGCAAAGGGAGCATAATCATTTACATACCTTTTTTAGAACTTTCTTCTTGGAAGGTGCTGGTGGGGTTGGCCTCACTTAGTCGAGGGGTGGAGTTAAGGCGGGACAGATTGGTCAACGAGGTCAACTAAGTTTGTAGGTTCACACGCCAAAAAATCTAAGCTTGATGTGAGTCTGCAAGATCAGCGGCATAAATAAATCCCATGATTCCAAGCGGCGCTCTATCAACAGCCACTTTTCCAATATGGCGGGCTAGACAAGTGTCACCCGACAAAGAAACTGTAAAAACTGTCGGCACTGGTGCTTCCCGTCCTTCTTAAATAATGGGAACCCATTTGAAGTCACTGTAGAATATTTATGGTGCGTCTTTGATGGCCTGTGCAGAGGATAAATACCCGTATCCAAGACCCAGGTAATTTCATTTTATCTGCGTAAGGTTAGCAACCGAACATTGCATATTCTGTTTGATCATTTTGCCGTATTATAGTGGCATCATTTGCTCAAAGCCAACAGAACTTAAACTAGATCGGCGATGCCTCTGAAAGCTAAATATACTTGTAGGCGTCAAGTTAGTACATTGACTGTGTTTATATAATTTACTCGACGGGTTAATCTGTAAAACATAGATTAATCGATATATTGTTTAATGATCTGTTCAAGACACTTCATAGTAAAGAGTTCAGTGGATTTTAGTAACAAAAGGTTGATCTAACCCTTTAAGTCAGACAGGAATAAACTTTAATTTCTCTTGGGACATCAAATATCATACAGTCGGTCTGAGAGTTCAATTTCACCAGCACTGGTTGTGCTTGATTGAAAAGTGGATTGACCAAACGACTACTTTTGGCTTTGTCACTAATGTGTTGTTGTTGTTTAGGAGAATCACTAATTAAAAATACTTAGTTATTGATATTTCGATGATATGTGGATGATCAGCAGTTCTCGACATTAAGGTTTTAGGTTGGTTGCCCTTCAGACTGTAGATTGACTTCAAACAATAGAAAGTTTCATAATTTCTAGTTGCCCGGCCCAGAATTTACCTGCCCGATCAAAAGATTTGGTTGCTCCGAGCAAGCGGGCAACCGTTAATGTCGAGCGCTGATCAGTAGATTATAAAACATATAGAGAATAATACATGGGCGCGCGGAGATATGAATTTCATATCTCCAAGTGTCCATGTATTATTCTGTTTATTTCATAAACTCTGGTGTGATACAGAGATTTCCGCCACTAAGAAATGCAAAAACATGCAAGATCACTGCTTGGCTGATATTAACACACATAAAAATATCGTATTTTTACGTGTGTTCAGATACGACATTTCTCAGTGGCGGAAATCTCTATATCACACCAGAGTTTATGTAATAATTTAATTAATTTAATAATTTAATTGACAAACTGTAGTTTTTTTTTAATATTTTTTATTCAATAAATATATTTCAATAACTATTGGCTAAGAGATATGTGATATACATATACATTTTTAAGTTTAGTTTTAAATTGTGGTGTTAAATCCAAATTTTGTAAATGTTTTATTTGCAGGGTAGTGATGGAAGAAGATGTGTTGGGTGTAGGACAGATCAACTCTGTTCCAGTGCAGACAAACTTCTCTGGAGTCAAGATAAGAGAATTTGATGACAGCACGGCAAACCCAGAGCCCATAAAACAAGATGAAGACACTGACCTGCTGTTGGAAGAATTCTTGTCAGTGAATAAGTTGGTAAGGTTTTGCTTAGAATTTGCACTACACAGAGTATTTGACCATTAGTTGGCATTACCCAGGTTGAAAATCTTAGCTAAGTTCTTGCCACGATCTTATAAGGATCTTGGCAAGATCTTAATGCCAAGATCCTGCAGGATGTTGCAGGATCTTGGGAGAATCTTACATGATCTTTGTCTGATTACACTTTACAGTATATGTTGCAGCAGTAAAAGTTATACTTTGTCCACAAAATCAGTTTCTTTTGTTATGATAACAGCGCTCACTGACAGGAGAGAAGGATCTAGAAGAGGCACACTTTTTAGAAATGAAAGTGGATACAAGAGACAATAGCCTTGGCAACTTTGGTATGTTTTATATCTGAAGAAACCAGTTGACACTTACACTCTACAATATACAGTGCAGAAATATTGTGTATTCAGTAGTTCTGTAAATTGCATATTATTACATCAAGTAAGTTGCTAGTAATATTTTCAATTTAATAAAATGTACCATGTACTTCTGAGACATCAGAAGTCAAGGAACTGTAAGAGTAATCGTCACTCTAGCCCTATTTACATCCAAAATTGTCATTTGATTATCTGACTGTTTGTTTGTTTCTATTGCAGGTGCTATGCTTCCAAACCTTTTGCAGCTGAAGTTGTCTAACAGCATCATAGCAACTGTTCGGTGTGTAGTTTTTCCAACATATGATGTGTGATGTAAAGTAGACACATGATTAGCTTTGGCAGCTTTGACCTTCATCAGGCAATACGCTTATATGCAGTAAAGTACTGTACTACAGCATATCATTCTGAGAACACCACTCAGATTGCATTTCAAGTCAACAGGTGTCCCCACCTTCAATAAATAAATAAAACTGTTAAAGTATGAGTTTAAACTCATCAGCTGATCATCCCAATACATTGTACAACCGTCAACCACATATTTATAACTGTATGTTCTTTGTTTTTGTTGCTCTCACAGTGATCTGGGTACCTCTCTCACAAAGCTCCGTACTTTGTGGTTGTCCAGATGTGGGCTTTCAGACTTGGATGGCATCAGCTCCCTGTGCTCACTCAAGGTACAATAACATGCTAAATGGATAGCCTGCAAATTATACAGCATCCTCACATCGGGCAGCTTTTGAGCTCCCTGTAAATTTGCAGTCTAGAATGGGGCATAGAATCTGTTTTGAAACCTCATATCACTCAGAAATGCTCAGATTGGCCCCAAAACAGCACACAAGCGAAGGGATAAAACAACACAAAGAAAAACAAGACAAGTTCAATATTTTTTAAATTTTTTGAAAAAAAAAAAAAAAGAAGTCACAAGATTGCCCGTCTGTGTATAATGTGGTGACAAACACTGCCCAACAGGAGTGATATCAGGAGCACATTCCCATGGTGCCACACTGATGATACACAACTGTTAATAAACATCACTTCTACTGTATTCTGCCTTCCTGTTGAACCTGTCATGTCTTTGTTGTGTTTGCATTATAGGAGCTGTATTTAGCATTCAATGATATTGTTGACGTCAGCCCAGTTAGCATGGTGGATCAACTGGAGGTTTTGGACCTTGAAGGGTAGGCAAATCTGAAGCCGTATGTATTTAATAACAGCTACAACTGGACAATATGTAGAATATGTCAGAATAAATGCAGTACAATAACCTTTGCAGACAATTCCAGGTGTTTCTGTTCTGGAATTTGGACCCAAACAAGCCATCAAACTGTCATTCTAATGTACTCATGGCAAGACCTAACGTTATTATAAAAAAGAAGTAAGAACTACGGAAAAGAAGAATGATGATCCAAAAAGGCCTTCGATGAAACGTCTCAATTAGGTCTTGATGAAAAAAAAAAACAACAACAACAAAACAAAACAAAACAAAACAAAAACAACAAAAATCACAAAAAATCCAAAATGGAATCACTTGGCAAAAAGGAGGTCTCTGCAATGAAACGTCCAGATATAATCAAAGCGTTTGACTGAAGATGGGTAAACAGTTGACTTGAATCTTGTTGGATATTCAAGTGTGATGTTGCTGACTCTTAATGTCAATATTTTTAGGAACCTTGTTGACGACTTGTCACAGGTGGAGTTCTTGTGTCTCTGCTCTTCCTTGAAGACGTTAACTTTAGAGGGCAACCCAGTCTGTGTCTCACCACACCCCAACTCTACCCCAGAGGTGAGGTCTCCAATGATCAAGCAGTCCCATGTATGCAATAACAAACCTATGTTCATGAGTGCCTATATCTTGCCACTAAAGGCCCAAGCAAACGAACGCAACATTGCCCATTGTTACCCAAAAACTCTTTGCGAAAACCGTACAGTGTTGTTGGAGTCCGCAATTATGGGCCCAATGAAAATAGACGATGGAAAACGCAAAATGTATCGCAATTGCTGCTCTTACCGTCGCATGAAGCGTTTAGTGCACAATGTTGGGCCAACATGTTGCGTTTGTTTGGTCGGGCCTTAAGACCTCGTCTAGAATAATGAGCTTTTGTTTAAAAATGTGTCCTTTCCGACCGTGCGTTTTCACCTTCTGTCCGACGCTAAAAAATATCATGACTTTAAAACGGAGGTTTTAAATTGAATACGGAGACTTTCTAGTATGGTTTCCGAAGTGTAGGCTTGCGAAAACGGATGCGTGCGTTCTGAAATAAAAACGAGTTCGAGTTATAGGAAATAACGAAATAGTTGACAGTATCGCAAAGCAACAGCGATTTGACCTGTGAGCTGCAGCCAGACCCCATAATCCAAGTGGATGGCGATTTATTTGCAGGAATGTGAAACTTATGATTATCGCAGTGCAATACACAAGGCTGTACCAAATGTTAAATACCTGGATGATGAGCCATTCCTGGTCGAGAAAGTTGGCGGGAAAGAAGTTCTGAGGCAAATGCCAGAGACTCGGAAAAACCACAGAGTTCCAGAACATTTGAAGACGGACTTGCAGCTTATTAGTGATGGACTTAAGGCCGACCTACAAGAAGAGGATGAAGGTAGGTTCTGCGGGGAGGGACTGATAAAACGACACGTGTTGTGGGCATCTACAAGTGTATAGTGAAATCAACTTTTTACGGACAGTTGAGAAAAATAAACAGCCAAATTAAGTTCAAGCTCTGTACCTCTCCCGTTTAGGGAGTCTGTCAAGCTACAACAGTGTAAGTGCGCTTCATGGATTACAGTGACCAATGAATAATTATCAAAGTTACCCCTTGAATGATATGTGGACACTCGGAAACGTGGTAAAGCATTCTAAGAACGAGAATGTCTATTACATGTACGTTTGGCTAGACCACCCCTCCCCCTGCATTACTACCCCTGCCTGTCAGCACCTTCCAACCCCCCCCCCCCCCTCCCCTCCCCCACACCCACCCCCACTCCTAATGTACGTTTTTGAAGAGCACTTCATTCAGTTTTTACAAAAACTCAAAATAGCGGCTACGACGCGTGCTTGCGAGAGATTTCTTAATCCCCGGATGTCTGATTCAGTGAACAGTCAGTACTGTATTTTCACCAGGGGAGACAGCACGACCAACCAGCGCTGCTACCGGTCAGCGGCCAACCAGCGCACGGGCAGATAGACCCAGTAGTGCCGCGTCACGCAGGAGGCCTGGGTCCGCCTCCCGACAGCGACCAGCAACTGCTATGGGACAACGACCCACTTCACCTGCAGGTGACGTTTGTTTGTTAGAACCCAGTAGCTTTGAGAGTACAGAGGTAGAGGGAGGCCTCGGCATGAGATCGGCACCTATGTACTGCGGGCACAATTAAGATGATGGGGAAAAACTTGACTGAAAAGAAAGCCCGGGTGGATGGACAATATTCCAACAGCTGAACGTGAGAAAGGTTGTTTTTTTCTCTGGGGTTTATTGTGTGTGTTTATATTTTCAGGTCAACCTGAACTGAACACTCTTTTCCAACAGGATGACAGCAGTGACCTTACTCATGGTAAGATGCCATCATTAAACATTAACCTTTGGGTGTTAAACAGGTCAGTTCAGTTCTTGTGGCGGTGTTTATAACTGTTGCAACGGTGGAGTGCACTCGTTCTTGTTGGTTGTGTTAAATTGTCAAATCAAAAGACCTTTTGGTCGCTTGATCGAACAGACCATCCCAACAGCATGTGGTTGTATTTGCGCATCACATTTAAGTTTCCAGTTTCTTGCAAGCTCTCGATCCTGAATTTTTTTTCTGAGATGTGGCATTACTGTACGTTATGTTTCGTGTTTCCCTTAACAGGTTCAAGCCAAGTAATCTGTGGAAATATTTCTCGTGCTTTGAAGGCAAGGCGCAAGGTGGGTACTTACGAACCACATGAACTTGACGTTGATACATTCTACTTAAACACCGCCTCTCCAACTCGGACACAGAATTGTCACCAGCACCAGTATCGCATTGAGAAACAGACAGTTGGAAAGTTTATAGGTTGGAAAGCAGGCTGATTATTTTATTAGGAGTTACGAAAACCAGAACTTACACTGGACATTTCTTGTCTGGATTGTAAACAGGATATCAATAAAACGGAGGCGCCTGTTGCACTCTTTGTAAAAGATCCCTCGACCATTTTTAAGCCGGAGAAAAGTTACGAAGTGGAACAGCAGCAGTCCGCTTCAAAACAAGACGTCTTTCAAGAACTGAGGGCTTGGCGCCAGGAATACTCACAGTAAGATTGCTATTGCAAGTGTAGTCATTTTCAAGAGAGCACAAGCTTATGTTGTTTTGCTCTAATTCCTTTCACTGCCAATTCATGGTTTCTGTCCATTAATGAACGCTTGCTTCTGTTTCCTTCGTAGGATATTAGACAGGGACAGAGTTTTCTCGACCACAAGGCAAAGAGACTCTAGCTCCGAAAGGTACTTTACTTTCTCACTGATGTACAATCCGGAAAAAACTATTTGGGACACCAATCTGGAGCGTTTCTTGACTCATAGACTGTACACTTTAATTAATCTTTCATTTCTCTGACAATGCACACAAAATATGCCTTAGTTAGCGGATTTCCAGCATTGAAAGTTCAAGAGTTTGTTGCCTAAAGCAAGTATAAGTTGAAACTAAGTCCTCAAATGGCTCTGAGAAACCAAGCCTTTGCTTAATATGCAGGCCTTTTCAAACAACCACTTTTTATTTCTCAGTGAATCTCCGCTGGCCTCCCCCGGACGAGAGAACACGTCACCGTCGGCGTCGCCGTCTTCTCCAGTGTTCTCCCCGTCACCTCCCCCCTCGGGCAGTCCTTCCAGTGTTCGACGTTCTCTTCCCACACCTCCCCTGGTGGGTCGAGATGTTCAAAGCAGACCACACACTTCAGCAGGGTTTAGAGTTCGCAGGTATAAAACGCACTTCTGTTGAACTTGCTCGGTGAAAGTTGACGCTTGAAACGTCAGCTTAAACTTCTGTTACGTCATTAAGCTTATCCACAATAACTTTATTCAGATGAAATAATAGTTTGATTAGCGTGAAACTAAATATGATCACCTGCCATTTTCTCCGCACTGAACTATGCACAGCTGACTATGCATTGAAAGGAGAAGTTTGGCTTTGATCACTGGAACCGACATATTTTACGTTAACTTGTTTCTGGACAGGTTCCGGCAGCATTCAGGTGAAGAGAGTGTAGATAAATTAAAGCAACGCACCCTGCATGCAGACGAGTCTTTTGGCGTGGACAAGAACCAAACGTCTCCAATAATGGCACCCAGTCTCCCCACGTCCATGCTAAACCGCGAGGATATTGAACCCCGTTCGTCGTCTGCACCGGTGAAGGCAACACGGCGTTTCAGGTGAGTGCACTGTAGCGATGACGTCACCCTAATCGACTCTGAAAAGATTTCCATAAAAGGCTTGAAAAAGGTCCAAGTTTACCCGAACATGAATTTCCATTGGATTTTTTCCCCAAATTCTATATCTTGCCAGACAACTTCCTGTCACACCAGAAGCCAAAGGAGGTGATACCGCTGGTCCACCATTACGTGGTCACAGAATTCCCGTCGACCCTCTCCTCGTACAGAGACCTGGGACGGCCGCTGCTGCCCTACAGAAGCGCCGGCTCAACCTCTCGAAACGTTGACGTCACGATTGTTGCAGTATGGAACGAAATGCCCGGAGTGTCTACTAGAAGCCCTGCGGCTATAGCTGTTGGCGTGAAGTTGTGTGTTTGTCATGGAAAAAGAAAATGGTTTGAGGGAGAACGTAGAAACTACCCGCGTCTCAATGTTGTTCAGAAAGAAATTTGAACGTAACCTCCGTGACATTCTAACAACGATTCAAGGGAGAATGTTTTTGCTTTTGTTTTTGTTTTTTTGTTTTTTTCTGCTTCGGGACTTTTGTGTTCAATTGTGGCATGGTGCTCTACAAAAGCTCCCTCGGCCATTTTCTTCTTGTCATTGCTGTTGTCATATGTGGACTCTCGTTACTATGTCTTACGCATGATCTTCATGTTTTTCTTCTCTTCGGAGACCCAGTGAATGCTGGCCTGCGAAAGCAGACCAATGTTCCGCCTGTTGTTTTGCGAGGCCGAAGAATACCGTCTGCGAAACCGAGCCGACAAACGACTTCGGTGACGTCACAGGCTTATCTGAACAGTGACCAATCAGGAATCACGAAAGAACGGTCTTGCGTACCAGCCTCTTACTTCTTGGGAGTGAAAGCTAAACTCCGATTTGAAAAAGCCTGTGACTTCACAGAAGTCGTTTGTCTGCCGGTTTCGCAGACGATATCTTTCGACCTTGCGAAGCAACTGGTGGAAAATCCGTCTGTTTTCGCAAGCTAAGTGAACGCACGATCTGCCTTCTTATCTCCTGGGATTGTTCTGATCATCTTGATCCAACTGGACACTACATCTTATGGCTTTGTTCTTTGAGGTAGAAGAATGTCATATTGTAAATAGCGTTAGTGTGAACGTGTATTTTAAATGTTATTGGTTATAAATAATGAGTTTATGCTGAATGCATATCCAGAGTGGAGCCGTGCCCTTAGTGATGTCCGCATTTTCCGCCCCTTTCCCCCTCCCCCTTCGCCACCCCTCAAGTGCAAACCTGTTATTATTTTGCTCTTAGAATAATGCTAATGACAGGGTTGTGAGGTAACAATTTCAGTACAGGTCTGAAAAACGGTAAGGAAAATTCTATATTTTGATCTGAAATCACGGAGTTTTCGTGAGACTGCCTGCGACACTAGCCGGCCCAAAATTAATTCTGAGGAGTAACCCCCTCCCCCTCGGGGTGTGAGATTCATGCCAACTTGACTGCACTGCGTGACGCGAGTTGACATGAATACCATCCTTAACAATTGTTCACAGCAGGATTGAAGAGCCTTTAACTGACAGCACCTGTTTCAAACTCTGCATGGCCCGCGGGTTCATGTCAACTCAAGCAGCTTTCACTCTGCACACATGCATGGCTCCCGGGGGAGGGGGTACTCCTCAAAATTTTAGGGGCCTGAAAACCCTTGCCCTACTTCAGGCCAAAATATTCGATTTTTGACGGTTTTTCAGACCAAAATCTGCGATTTTTGATCCTATTTCAGATCAAATATCAATATCTCCTCTATTCCAGACCATTAGCACAAAGTCGATACCTTATTTCAGATTAAAATGCTGAAAATGATACCATTTGGGGCGGCACGTACCATGGAAGTATCCCCCCCCCCCCCCCCCCCTGTTCAAAGTTAGTCATCCCTTATTCCGACCTCCTCCTCCTTATGATTTAAGGTTCTGACAAATCTGGTTCTACTTTGTTGTTCTTTGATGCAGTATTGTTTTTTTTAGTTGTTAGTTGTTAATTGTTCTTCAGTAGCCGTTCTTCTTGTAACTCGCATCAACTATTGCCGCATGACTCTGACTTCAATCTTTCTCTTCTTCTTCTTCTTTGGTCTTCTTTTTTCGCATTGTTGCAGTTGTTCGTCTAGTTTTAGTTCTTGTTTAGTCCTGTCGGCTCCACCGTTCATCGTCAAAATCTGACTGAATAATAGCATTCGTGTGTTATTACGAAGCATCCAAACCAAGCATATTAGAATCGGAAGGGAACGATCATCAGAAACCCACTACGGCTCCAAGATGAAAAAAGACACTTCCCACCAGACCCGCGCAATCTCGTCTGGATAATTATCGTTCATCAGTGGAACGCAAATCCCCCCTAAATTTGTTTTTTCCTTGCAAATGCCACGCGTTCTGTTCCTCGGTTTGCGTTGCTTTGTGAGTTTGCTGTGTCTGATTTTAGTTCTATTTTAGTTTCGTGCTCCTGAGAGCTCGACTTGTCAACAGCTTGCACTCAAGTGGTTGACTCGACTTCCATATCTGGTAAACTCATTCAGCACTCTAATTGTCGGAAGAATTTTAAAAATGTGGTGGAATTGATTGCTTCAGGTTTGTAAAAACATCCGCTTGACACGACAGACCTATTCGAAACAATGAAGGAAAGTTACTCACTGTATCAAATATCTATTTTTTTTTTCGCACGCCCATGCATCTGCGCGGCTGTATAACCAAAAATATTTTTTACTTTCTCTGTGTCATTCCTTTGATTTTTCTGATGATAAAAGTGCAAGGGAATGCGACTCAACTGGAATTAATCTGAGTTACTTTTGGTCAGATTTTTGTTTGTTGATTAATAGAACGAGGGCGAAAAAGCAAGGTCGTTGAGTCTATACGGCGTGAAGAAAAGACAGATTAATTGGCTGTGGTGTAAAGTCGACTGATGCGTTGCGTGATATCGACCACTTTGAACAGGTGCCCCGAGGACGATGCACGCGCAGGGCATTCTGGATATTTTCTCGGTCGCCTTGTGGATTGAGATAAAGTTGCGCCGCAAAACCAGAGAAATAAAAACCAAGCAGATGTCGATCTTTAGATGTGCCTGAGTATTCTATCTACTCAAGATGAAAAGTCGACGCTCTTCGACGTAAATTGAAGCTTGGTTTTGGCGAAGCCGTTCGCCGGCATGTAACAGACACATACGGAGCTGGTTATCTGCTTCGCTTGGGAGCCGTGTTTCTCTCTTCCTTCGCCAAAATGATGTGTGATATCATGCCTACGATCTCTGAAGACCCGCCAGAAGTCCATTACGGTCAAAATGAGGAGACGAACTTCGAACAGTTAATGGTGAATATGTTGGACGAGCGAGATAAACTGATGGAAACTCTACGGGAAACACAAGACTCGCTATCACTAACGCGGACCAAATTGTCAGACTGTCAGAGAGAAAAGGACACCCTTATGGAACACTTGGAGAATATTCTCTCACAGGTATGATGTGTTGTAGTTGGTATTTGTCGGCCATTGCTGTCTATGGTTTCCGTTTGATCGCATGTCCTTCGCTGTTCAGTCAAGTCAACAGGCCATGTTTGGGAAGTAATCGGACGTCGTTTTGTATTTGTCTGTTTACTTGCCATCAATATGCGTACCTTGTGTGCGAACGATAGCAATTTTCGTCATGTCGTCCCGTTGCTTACAACGACAGATTTTTCTTGTCAGCTGCAGAATAGTTTCTGTCCGGTCTGAGCGATGGGACGTCTAGAAGGACTTACATTCCGCCGAACACCTTGGTTTTGTGCATGGAATTATTGGCTAGTTAGTTGGTTCGGAAAACACTCTCTCTCCCGGTAGTAATGGCATGCTTCTAAACTTTTTCGTCTTAATTCATCAAGTCTTCTTCTATGTGGTTAAAGGTCAAGGTTGGCGAATACCTTCGTTGTACATATTACATTGGCGGTTTATGCCTTTTAATTTTGTCTACTGTAAAAACCTTACTGTATTTTGATCTCTGCGCATAGTTTGAGGACGAACTTTGACAAATTGCAGGGGGATGATCAGCTTCTGGAAAGATTGACAGGCCTTGACGGTATCAACACTAATCTGGAGAGTGCTTTTAAAGACGACCAAGGCAGAAATCGAGTCAAGATTTTAGCTGAGGTAAGTTGTAAATAAACGACTGAACATCGCTTCGTGGCAGCTTGCCAAAATCTGGTCCGGGCAGTTTGTTCGAATATTTCTCACGCACTAAATATATGTTTGTAAACAACAGCGATTGGAGATGTTTCGGAGTCTTGATTTTAAAATAGCAATTACCCGCAGCAACGAGTTTCGCGGCAATTTTTCCCACACAATAACACGAGAATTCATATTTCACGGACGGTAGCTTTGATTAGCCGGTTGCCCGCTTGTAGGTCGAGAAATCGAACTTGCGGTTACAACTTGCAAAGGGCATTTATGGCTTCTTATTCAAACCTCAATACTGTATTTTGGCTTCGAATCTGATGCGACGATATTTCTGTTGGGATAGAAATAACTCCTTTTGCAAGAAAGTGTGTGAAAATTAGTTTAATCTTGGACAATTAGAGATATTGTACCTGGCGATTTCAATGCTGGTGGCTTCTTTTAGTCGATTATATTTACACCGCATTGTATTTTGGAGTGACATTGTATATTTCGTCTTGCTATTTGAAGAACTTGCGCTGTGGGCAATGTTGTTTTCTTTCCAGTTCATCAGATCATCTGCTGTCGTAATCAAGAGGCGACAAAATTATCTCCGCTTTGCTAAGTAAACAGGCTCAAATCCTCGACCATATATATTTAGGTCGCTTCGTAATTCTTATCAGGTTTGGTTTTCGTGGAATGTTTTGCCGCAGATATCTTCGTTTCACTGATTAAATAAATGTTCGTTCTGAAGTGCGTCACTCGGGGTGAAAGCGTTGCGATATTTGTAGAACTTAGAAATGATTTGCATTTGAATGAGTTTTCTAGTGGCTGACTGGTGGGACTGATGAAATGTAACTAAAAAATCTTCAACAAGTGAAGTCCAATGGCATTTTTGTGGCAGTTTAAACACTATCTTGCACTCACAGAGCTTTCGTAGGGTTAGTTGTTCATGACATCTGTAATGTTTTGTCCCCTGGTTGACCGAGAATGTATTTGCTGTAAGATTAATTTTTATAGACAGGCTGGCTTGTCATAAAATGAAGCTTGACCGGAACATACTTTTTGTGGTATTATTCATAATTTATTTTGATAATAGATAACTGCTTCATTACACAACCAGAAATACAGTTCTGCTCAGTTACTCTTGCAACTCGCATTTTACTTGTGTTTTAACGATTTGGTTTTTCAAAAGTCATTAATCTTCTTCTCTGCTTGATCTAACAAGCTCATGGCAAAGGATTCATTGAAAATAGAAGGGATTACGTGACTGCACATGGCCCAGAACAATATTGCTAATTTGAGTTTTTAACTGAAGTCTCAAGGGTTACAATTATTTATGTTCAGTTCAGGGAATGCATTTTTAGCAGATAAATGTGTTTTTTTCTGCAATGCAATAGGCTTGCATCTGTGTGTCACATGCAAATAGCTTTGGTTTCAAATGCTGTGATTAATCCAACTATAAACCATATGATTGCAAAGTCTAGTATATCCTAAGTACAAAAATCCTGTTGGTTTTTCAGTTGCTATCTGATATTGCTCCTGACATGTAGGATTGCTTTTAGTCGTCAAGTCATAATTCCAGATCTTTCTCTTATTATAGTGCATGTAATTGACTGATTAATTTTGCATGACATGTTAAATAGTTATCCTGTTTCAATAAACATGCAAATTTCTGTGCCCATTGAATGGAAAATATGTTTTTCTTTCAATTATCAGTAACTGTTTGATGATGTGAAATTCAAAAGTCTACTTGTTGTCATTTTTATGAATATTTTTTTTCATTAATTTATTTTCCAAACCCAGTTTCAACTAAATTGCTTCTGCAAGCTTGTTTATAATTAGTCAGAAATTAAACTTTTGTATTTCCTTCAGCCTTGATAGTGTTGTGTGATAGTGTTTACAAAGAAAATATGACAGTGTAAGGAGTGAGAATATATTGATCCCATTCTATTTTCCAAGCAAGGTATTGCAGACTGTACCATAATCGGGATCTTTGGGTTTCAATTTTTTTTTTTTTTTTTTGAGTGGTTATAATATAACAATCCTATTGTGTTACAGAAATCAGCAAAAAATACATAAGATATAAATGCATACTGCACTCAAAAGTATCCTGAAAATACAGGGATTGCCATTTCAGGGAGACTAGATTTCAACATTTTCCAGAGGAGCTTGCCCCTACATCACTTTATTAAAGATAGATCACATCATGATGCAATTAAACTTTTGTTTCAATATGCTTTGATGATCGGGATCAGGATTTGATGATCAAAATTGTCGGGGTACAGGATTGATGGGAATAATAAGTCAGGATATGGTGGGATCTCCGTGTACATTAAAACCCCTATTTGGGACCCTTCATACACATTTCAAAATATTCCATA
Source organism: Plumapathes pennacea (assembly GCA_964036295.1). Taxonomy (NCBI): domain Eukaryota; kingdom Metazoa; phylum Cnidaria; class Anthozoa; order Antipatharia; family Myriopathidae; genus Plumapathes; species Plumapathes pennacea. The sequence continues at coordinate 35,928,773 of OZ038463.1, read as the reverse complement.
AAGTTCCAGTATGAGCTGTGAATTATTGGAAGCTGGGAAGGAGGTGTGGTATGGATGTATTTAATCAAACAGTAAATTAATAAATGAACTGTAATGTATTTATGTCAGGATTTTGCAACTATGCTGAAAGAGCTCAACCAAGCGAGAGAGCAGTTACTGGAAAAAGAGGAAGAGATAGCAGAGCTGAAATCAGAACGCACCAACACCAGGGTATGTACAGACTGCCATATATGTCTTAAATGGGGAGACAGTAGTCGAAGGTACACTGTATGAGCTGAGGGAGCTTTGCACTGGACGACTGGGTCTCACTGGCCATTAGGGAGCTTAAGCAAACCAGGACGGTGATGGCAATACGAGGAAAAAAGTGTCTCTGTATTCCTTGTCTTTGTAACTGTGCCTATTCTTAAGTTAAGGGCTACAATTGACTGGTGCATTACCAAGAGGAAGAACTGTCATAATTTCTCAAAATGTCAAGATAATGTCAACTTCACATTTATTCACGTGCGGCTTTTGTCTCCTGCAATTAGTTTTTATTGTTTCACCAACGTTGCCCTCGTCCTCTCTCGTCCTGGTGCTTAAGTTCTCTATTTTAATCTGTTTGCAGCTGCTTCTGGAACACCTGGAGTGTCTGGTGTCACGGCATGAGAGATCCTTGCGAATGACGGTTGTCAAGCGCCAAGCTGCAACGACTGGGGGTGTTTCATCAGAGGTGGAAGTTTTGAAAGCCCTGAAGTCTTTATTTGAACATCACAAAGCACTAGATGAGAAGGTACACTGTACTCTATGCAGACTTAAATGATGTATAAGTGACCCTTTTGATTGTTATACAAGTTGAGATGTATTTGTCCTTCATTCAAACAATATTGTTTCACATAGATGAGCTCATGTGCATTCTCAGTCATCGTCATTCATTATTTACAGATAATGTGGTTGAGATTAGTTGGTCGGTTTCTTGGACCATTATAAGGTAGTGTTGGGGATGGAAACTTCTGGGAATGAAGCATGGGAATCTCACTTCGATGGACAATAATTATTTATAAGTTTACTATGCAGTGACATAATTTGTACCTTGCCACAAATTGGTTTTTAATTTGTAGACCTGTCAGTATCTTTTTGTTGAGTAATGTCATGTGAATTCCATCACAAACCAGTTTTAAAACATATGAGGTTGAGCCTGCATAGGAGTGAGATTCAAGTATTTATCCCAGAGGTATGTTTTCCTTGTGCTCAAAATCACTCAGTCCCATTCAAATAACCTTGAAATCATCCAACTTCTGGGCAGGTACGTGAAAGACTTCGGCAGTCGATGGAGAAAAACAATGCATTGGAAGTGGAATTGGAAGATACAAGAGATAAGGTAAGAAATATACAAGAAAGTACATGCAAAACATCAACAATGATGACAACAACTCATACATTAATTTATGCACCTAGTTGTCCCATCTAATAAGCCACTTTTACAATCATGCGTAGCTCATGAAACGCAGATTTTCTGGCCATTAGAAAATAAAACGTGGGGCAGAGTGTTGACTTACTATATGGTTCTAATGCAATTGTATAGCCACAAAATAAAGCTCAGCAGAGAGATTTACTTGACAGACACTTGTTTATGTGGGGAGTAAAAAGTGCTATTTCCTAATGCGCATGATTTATGAAAGTGGCTTATTTCTCTGGTTCCCAGTGTCTACTCTGTCCTCCTTTATGGTTTAATTTCTTGCTGCCACAATGAGTAGACATGCTCTCATAGGGCCCACTACAATATTTCACATGCTCTGGAACATAGTTTTCACTGCTAATTCTCTTGCCACAGGTGAAGGAACTTGAGCTGGAGAATGAAGAAATTCGCCTTCGGAATCTGAAAAGAGTTAGAACAGAGGAGAAGCTTTATGAAGGGAATTGTGTGGAAAATGGAGATGGCTCTGCAGGGGACAAGGTGAGGATTTTGTACGAAAGGTCAGTTAGATACACAATGTTGCATACAATATTAAATTGGGTTGACAGATGGTGCACTTCACCTATTGCGCACTTCACATTTTGCCCCGATTCTCCACAGTAAAAGTAAAAGTAACATAAAAGTAACATAAGAAAAAAAGATCTTGCTGCTCTTGTGGAGGATGTATGTATTAATTGTAATTTATGCTGTTCGTGATGTTTATAGTATGCTTTTAACTCTTAAAGTTTTAGAAAATGGACCTTATTACTATCTAGAATTTTAATATAGTACTTAGCTATTGATTAGTTTAGTTAGTTAGTTTAGTCCAGCTTAGTCAATTATTATTCTAAGTAGTGTCCACAATTAGCTGGGAAGCTAAACACTCTGACACTTTTAATAAAGTTATTATTATTATTATTATTATTATTATTATTATTATTATTATTATTATTATTATTATTATTATTATTATTGCATGTTGTGTTTCCAGCGTATTTCTAATGGTCCTGTGGAGCCAAGCATTCAGATGAGTGAGCATGAAGAACAGATGGATGAGATGCAGTTTTTGCTGGGCAAGAGATCTAAAGAAGTTGAACGGGTAACTACTATACATTGCTGGTCACCATATTATCCCACAAAACCTCTTAGCCCCCTAAGAAATACAAAAACAAGTGTCAAAAACAAACGAGTAAAGAAAAAAAAGAAGAAAATAATCTTATAGGCCCATCAGTCTGGTAAAACTTCCTTTCAGTTTTAAGCTCCTCACCCCCCCCCCCCCCCCCCCCCCCCCCAAACCCCCAATTATATATATATTTTTATGTTTGAAGAGTGGTAAAAGTACATAAATCTATAGATATATATTGTAACCAAGATGTAAATACTAAAAAATTGTGTGCGGATAGTGAGAAAACCTGTGTTTCCAATGTATAGTGTACAGTATTGTTGTGAAGTGTTTTGGTTTTATCTAACATGTCTTTTCTGTTGTTGTTGTTGTTGTTGTTGTTGTTGTTTTGCAGCTGCATAGAGAATTGAGAGATCTCAAAGAACGAACCACAACAATGGAGGAAGAGCTGAGGATATCCAATAAAAAGAATGACAGAGCCAATAGCTCAATGCAGAGACTAACAAGAGACTTGGATGAGGTGGGCATCGTGACTGTGATATATGGGCAATGACTACCAGTTTACAAAAGAGAAATTCCTCAACATAGAAATTTGTAAAAATATAGCAATATTTTTGTAAAAAAAATTATTTGAGTGTTCCAAGATATGGAGCTATTCTTTCATTTGGGACGTGTACGTTGGTGATATTTTTAGCTGATTATCATTGGTTTTCACACACCAGGCTGCAGCCCAGAAGTCAGACATGGAGGACAGAGTTGCAACTCTTGAAAAGAGATACGTCAGGCTGCAGCACGAAGCGACTGCTTTGAATGATGACAACGAGAGACTGGAGAATGATCTGGCAAGCAAAGAAAACGATTTAATCCAGGTTAGAACAAAATGTTACATACCTATAGTAAAACTAATAATTTACTCCAATAGACTAGTTTCGCTGCACACATCCAAGCTTGACAGGACACAAGTTTTAACCTCAATTTATTTCATGGTGGACTGTCTACAGGTTGCCCTGAAAATTCTATTTAAGATTGCCTTCCATTTTCTCCCCCGAACTCCATCTCACTGACTAACTTGTTAGATACATAGGCCCCGTCCACACTACGCTGGATAAATTTGAAAACGCAACTTTATTCTTACGGTTAGGCCTACCGTCCACACTAATCCGGATAAATTGTCCACGTAAACGGAACTTTTCGAAAACGCTCTTCAAAGCGGATAAATTTGAAAACGCCGGCTTTGCGTTTTGGTGTGGACGAAAAACATTTTGAAAACGGAACTTTTCGAAAACTCTGACTCACGTGGTCACGTCAAGTGGTTTCAAAGATTGTCAGGGACGTTTGTAGAGCAATAACAATACATTTGGGCCCGGAAACATTTTATCCGTTTTCCAGTGTGGACGGAAAACATTTCTTGCGTTTTCAGAGTGAAAGTTGCGTTTTCAAATTTATCCGGCGTAGTGTGGCAGTATGTTAATACATGTTTTGCTCAGTGTTATTGGAAATGAACAACATCTATTCACGTCCCGCAGGAACTGACATTCCACTGAATCTTTTCATTTGACTTCAGACGGAAGAGAAAATGCGAGACTTAGTGGAGAAACTTGAGCTTGCTGAACAGAACCTGAATCAGTCATTGAGGAAAGCGGAGGCATTACCAAAGATAGAAGAAGAACTAGCTGTCAGAATGGCTGCTTTAAGCGAGGTACTGTACTCAAACTTTAGTCACATGAAAGAGGATTGCTAGCTGCATGCTTTCGATCTACAGAGATCTGAAGATCAAGAATTTTCTTCAGAACTTTCTTCATAAGCTCATAGGACTTTGATTGAGATTAATGTGCAGTGAATGTGTTGCTTTCAGGCTGCTGAGAAACAAGGCTCTGCGCAGGTACAAGTGGAGAGTCTCCAGCAGCAGTTAGAGGATTTACAAGCAGAATTAAAACGGGTAAGACATGAAGTCAGCAGAGCATCAATTAATAAAACTATAATCAGATTTCGTTGGACATTATTTTGTAGTACATCTTTTTTTTGTTGTTGTTTTTGTAAATGACAGTTCGCATTTCTTCGACCATTTCTTCTTCTTGGCGGCTCCGTCATACAGCGGTAATGTCAGCTGACTCTCTCTGTAGTGTCAGTGCAATCTATAATGTACTGTAGTATAGGGCAAAGCGTAATGAGTAATGAGGAAAGTATTTGTATATCGTAAGGTAAGATATTGTTGCCTTTTTGCAGGCAAGAGAACGAGAAAAGATGAACGAAGACCACAACAGTAGACTTTCAGTCACAGTCGATAAACTTCTAAGCGAATCAAACGAGCGGCTTCAGGCGCATCTCAAGGAGAGAATGACAGCGTTGGAAGAAAAGGTGAAGTACTGATGTGTTTTCCAAGAGCGTTGCAAACTGTTGTGAGATGTGAGATGTGTTTCACTGGTAAATGTTGAATTCCCTTCACAGACTGCTATCACTCAAGAGTTGGAGGAATCGAAGACCCGAATCGAGGATCTACTACGAGAGAAGGTTTGTACAGAACCTGGACAAATACGAAGCAAAGTATAATCAGGAACGTTTAAAGAGCTAGTTAAGTCGGTCCTACAATGTTGCCATTTGTGGTGTTATTTATACAACGGTGTCCATTTATGTGTTGATTGATTTGATTTGTCTTTAGGAGGTTCTGGTCCTAGAGCTTACAAGATATAAAGAAGAGCTTGGTAAACAAAGAGGCAAGGTAATACAGACGTTTTATAAACTGCCACGACAAGATTAGGTGATTACACCTCTGTTCATGCTACGAAAGAAAACGACAGAAAGAAAGAGTCAGACAAAGTGAAATAGTTGGAAAGAAGGAATCTAGAGTCAGACCAGCTGAATAAGGAAAAGAGACAGGTAGAACGAAAAAAAAAAAAAAAAAAAGATAGAAAATAAATCCGACAGTAGCAGAGAGAGAACTAGGAGACTTAAGCAGGCAGACAGACAGACAGACAGACAGACAGACAAACAGAAATAGTAATGCAAGGGAAGAAATCTAGGCGACCTATTCATTGTTTGTTTGTGTGTGTACTGTGTGTTTTCTGATTGATATATATTTTTCTGGAAGGATTCCCCTGATATCCTCAAATTTGGGGAACAGCTCGTCTCAGAAAGGTAGGCAGTATTCTTGTGATTACTCCCCCCCAACATTTGGTCTCCCGTATTTGGTCCCTTCTCTAGCGACCTTCGTTTACAGTATAATCAGGACCCACATTTAGTCTCCCCTGGGACCTCCGCATGTAGTCCCCTGTGTTTGGCCCCTTTACTAGCGACCTCCATGTACAGTATATTTAGTCTCTTCCCTGAGACCTTCGCATGTAGCCTCCTGTGTTTGGCCCCTTCACAAGCGACCTCCGTGCCTTGAACAATATACTCGGGACCCATATTTAGTCACTTCCCTGGGGACCTCCGTTTATAGTCCCCCGTGTTTGGCCCCTTCCCTAGCGACCTCTTGCTTGGGAACCTCCGTCTAAGCAAGAAAACTTGCTTTGGTTAAAGGACTGGAGATGTCCAGAATAAGGTGATATTACGCGACAGCAAGGGACGGTCATGTGTGGGCGAAAACCAAAGTCGGGTGTTGACTCTGAATGAGGAGGAATGGCAGAAGTTGGAACAGGCCACCGTGTTGAGGAATGTCGCTCTGGCGTTTGATACCAACAGGCTGTCCGATGTGGAAAGCGAAGGAGGCAGTGAGATATCCGAAGACTCCAACAACAAAGGAATGGCAGGAGATGCCAACACTCTGGCCTGCTTACTGCAACAACAGATCGATGCTATCAATACGGAGTTAACGTAAGTCGGCAGTCAAGAGTTAGCATATACCGTATATATCTGTCCGTCATATGTTTCTGGTAAAAATCTGAAAGAGAAAATCGAAGTGGATCACTATTGAGAGTGAAAGGATCAAAATCAGTTTTCATCTAAGCAAGCTATCAAAAGCCAAGTTGTCCCTACTGTATCATATGTTTCTGGTAAAAATCTGAAAGAGAAAATCAAAGTGGATCACTATTGAGAGTGAAAGGATCAAAATCAGTTTTCATCTAAGCAAGCTATCAAAAGCCAAGTTGTCCCTACTGTATCATATGTTTCTGGTAAAAAACTGGAGAAAATCAAAGTGGATCACTATTGAGATTGAAAGGATCAAAATCAGTTTTCATCTAAGCAAGCTATCAAAAGCCAAGTTGTCCATACCGGCTGGCGGATAATGCAAACTCTGAATCGAGCTTTTTGTCCTTTCAGGTTTTTGCAGCAGGAACACCGATCAACAGAAGAGAGAGCTGAAGCTATAGAGAAAACTGTCTCGTCGCCGGTAATGGCTCGGCGGGGATCAGGCCACAAACAGCAGAGGAGGTCATCAAATGAGGTGAGGCTTGGTTCAACTCTCCCAAACATTGTGAGGGAAATGTATGAGTAACGCGAGGAGAATTGCTAGTTGTATCGGCTTTGTTCAGAACAAGATATCAGATAACAGATTTTCCCACAGTACCGTACCAGACGCAGAGATGATGTCTCGTCGCTATAGTCGGGTTTTTTGTCATGACATTGTTCCAAGACTTTTTCTTTCCCTGCTCCTAATACCCCTCATTCCCCCTGTTTTTGTTTTTGTTTTTGTTTTGTTTTGTTTTTGTATATTCGTTTTTGTTTTGTTTTTTTTATTTCGGGCTGTAATCGGTAGAGAAGAAATAGATGCATCGTTGATATCGACATCTTGGCGATACTACTCAGCAGTCTAATTCTCTGTGTAGTACCGCCTTTGCCCAATAGTAAAGGACGTGTTGTTGCCTGAACAGCTTTTCTAATTATCTGTGTAGTGCCGTCTTTGCCCAATAATAAAGGACGCGTTGTTGCCTGAACAGCTTTTGTTCGTCATTTTCAGGATGTTATGCCCTCGTCTGAGTCCTTTCCCTTTCCACCTCTTGATCCTATGGATACCACACCGATCTGGGTAAGTACTGATTCTTGTTTTCAAAATTATTACTGGGGACTTCTACTTTGTGGGCCCGTCTGACGCGATTTGACGTGACGTTTGTGATACGTGATGTGAAGGGACGTTTTGCTTTATGGGACTGTATGGCACGAAGTAACGTGACGTGACATGAACTAATTTATTGTGGGGTTTTGCTGCGTGAGTCAGTGTGATCTGACGTGACGTGACGTGTGTGACGTCATGAGAGACGTAATGTGACGTGTGTAATGGGACGTAACGTGATGTGAGGTGCTGTTGGCGTGATGTGCTGTATGCTAGTTTTGTATACGGACGGCATTCATAAAATGACGAGTTTGTTGTTTTGATTACTTTGCGTTGCAGGTGAAATCAAGTAAGGACAGTTCGTTAAACAACATTGTGGATGAATCTCCCACTCCGCCTACGCCAAGTTCTCTCGTGTCGGATCCAGCGGAAAACTCCAAGACGGGGACACCTTCTCCCACAACCTCAACCAACGGCATACTAAAGACCAGGTATGTAACATTTTCAAGTTTAATTTGGACAAATAAGCATGCATAGTACGATTGTTTTAATCTATAATATTTATCGCTAAACTTTTAATCTTTAATATTTATCGCTAAACTTTTATCTCCCTCGAGGTTTAGTTAGGTTTGTCGTTTGTTCAGTTTACTCCTGAGTAGTACAAATTCTCCCAACCATTCAAGAATAAAATGTATTGATGAGTGATGCAGTGGGGTCGGCTTCTATCTGAGCAAGCTATCGAATGCCAAATATCAAAAGTTCTCGTGACTGTATGAGTCAAAGTCGTTCACTGTTTTCTTTTCTGCAGGGACGGTTCATCAGACTCGCTTCCGAGTACACATAGTAGCTCCGAATCACTCTCAAGAAATCCTCCGCTCGCAAAGAAGAAAAGCATCAAAGGCTCATTTGGGAGGCTGTTCGGCAACAAGAGTAAAGCGAAATCCAAAGATGGAGGCACGGCGCAGAGCCTCGACTACGCGCCGGGGGACGCCGCCCCGAGTAGCACTGGTCAGCGGGAGCTGGACCGTAGCAACAAAAAGAAGTCGCACCTGTTGTCGGAGGCGCTCGCTGCACGAACACCGTTCATCTTGTGGAATGCTCCCACGGTTGTTGCATGGCTCGAAGTGAGTACTCGGAGTTGATTGCGCTTTGCTCGCGGTGCTTATTTGTTGCAACCAGTTGCGAGGTTTCTGATTGGTTGAAAGCGTTGCTTCCACTTCAAACGAGGCTTGTGCGAAACGTTTGTTTTGAAAATTCATTTTCACTTGTAAATCAAACACTAATTATAACCTTGGACGTATCACTCGTCCTCTTGTGTTGTTAACAGCTGTGGGTTGGGATGCCCGCCTGGTATGTTGCTGCTTGTCAAGCTAACGTCAAGAGCGGAGCGATAATGTCGGTAGGTTGCGCTTTTAAGGACACTTTGTTGAAGCACGTTGAGTACTAGTTGTAATGAGCTTTTCTGCACTCACAAAAAAAGAAAGAAGTAAAAAGACCATGACGTCTATATCAAGCCCGTGTTTGGTCCATTTGAATTACTCTTTCGAGCACACGTGCTTTGCAAACACATGGAAATAACGATCACGGATTATAAGTTGCAAGGGAAGAAACCGTTATCCTTTCAACCCCAAACTGGAGTAGTGCTACCGAATCCACGGTTTTTCAACTTTCGTTATCAGTGGGTGTCGCTTAATGTAGGAAATGAAGCATAAGTTTAACTGTTTGTTTGTTGTTGTTGTTGTTGTTGTTGTTGTTGTTGTTGTTTATCTGTAGGCCCTGTCAGACACTGAGATCCAACATGAAATAGGAATATCCAATCCCCTACACCGGTTAAAGCTCAGCCTGGCGATACACGAGATCGTGGCCTTGACAAGCCCCTCATCTCCTCCCACCAACAGAAATGTAAGTAGAGACTAGAGGGCGCTGCGCTCCTACGAAATCGTGTGCGTAGGCCAATAATTTACCAGTTTAGAACAATATACCCACGTGTTAAACACACTTTAAACCTATGCGATAACCAAATATTGTTGCAGCTGTGTAATTTGAGACCTCACCTGTATCATATTTAGAAATGATTTGATTCAGGTCTCAATTTCATAGTCGAGACATTTTACGGACTTTTATCAGTCCTCTTGGTGATACTGGTCAGTCGGGTATTTTCATTCTCTTACCAGAGACATCAATCAGAACGAAGAGTTTTTTAATTGATAGGTTGTTCATTGAGATTTTAATTTTCATTTGATGCGTCACTCAAGTTTTGTTCTTGAGTTGTTGAGAATGCTTGAAGTATGAACTCAAGAATGAATGGTTAAGTTAAACGATCTCCTCTCTCTTTTTTTTTTTTGTTTTTTTTTTTTAGTCCTTAGCATATGGAGAGATGAATCACGACTGGATAGCAAACGAGTGGCTTCCAAGTCTCGGGTTATCTCAGTACAAGGTAGAGACATTTTTTCAGTATTCAAATTTATCTAGACAATATTTTGGATTAGCGTAATCATGCTTTAAGCAGCTGGGCCGTGAAAGTTTGCAAGTTGTTACGCGAAAGGAAGTGTAACTGGTAATTTTGTCTGTGTTAAGACGTTTTTCACCTTTCAGCTGTGAAAGGCACTGATGCTCAGGACCCTTGGGGATAATAATTGTGTTTGTTCTTCGCTTTTGTTTCACGACAGAGCGTTTTTGAGGAGTGCTTAGTGGATGCACGTATGTTAGAGCACATCAGTAAGAAGGACTTCCAGAAATCCTTGAAAGTAGTGGACAATTTCCACAGGTAAACCCACTATATATTTTATCATGTAATGGTACTTGATGACATCCTCGTTCCCAGGCTCTTTTCCCTTCCCCGCCAAAGAGCCTGGGAACGAGGTTGACTTGATAAGGTATGCATTACAATTATACGTTAAAAAATAGTAAATGTCTCAGACCTTTTCAACGGCATTGCTTGGTGTTAAAACTTTGACGTTACAACCGTTTTGTCCTGTCCAGGCACAGTATACAGTGCGGTGTGAAATGTCTCGGGATGTTGAACTATGACAAAAAGGTGAGTATTCAAGTAGTACTACATACAAATACTAAACGGAGTAAGTAAACATGATCTCAGGTTTGATTTGAACGTATGAAAATTATATCGAAAGTGTGCTATTTTTTTTGTCGGAGGTATTTCTATTTTACTTTTTACTTTTCTATTTGTATTTTATTTTATATTGTTACTCACAGACCTTGGAAAAGAGACGGCATAATTCCACAGACGAATCAAAAGGTAAAGACATGCAAGTTGTTCTATTTTATTTATTTATTTATTTTTTTAATTTGGGCAGTAGAAATTTTCATAACCTGCTATGCAGCAGATACGCGCTTACCTTTGCTTGCCCATACCATATTTGGTTGTGTGACACATGCTTGCTTTCACGCGAGGTGAAACCTCAAAACAACCAACGGTTCTCTCGTAAGTGTGACACAGTCTGATAAAGATACATTTTCTCTGCAGATGTTCTTGTTTGGAGTAACGAGAGGGTGATCAAATGGCTCAAAGCGGTCGGTATTCATGAATACGCGGATAACCTAAAGGGTAGTGGAGTGCATGGGGCGGTGATCGCACTTGACGACACGTTTGAACACGGCACGTTAGCGTACGCACTACAGATTCCCAGTCAAAACACCCAGGTGAGGACAATACTCTCGCTCGAGTCACCTTATTTTTGAGTCAGCGGTCATTGCACAAAACGTAGGTTCAAGCGCAGACACAGGGCGCAGTGGAGTTCGCTTGCTTTCCATCATGTAAAACACTATATATTGACCTACATGAAGGATACCGCAGAACGATTGCACCGCGGGCGCGCAAAGGCATACACTGATTCGTCCTGAGGTATCCTACATGTAGGTCAATATATAATGTTTTACATGATGGAAAGCAAGCGAACTCCTCTGCCCTGTGGCGCAGATTTTGTAGTTCAGTTCAACGCTCGTAAAACCTCAAGACTCAGCCAAGAAACTCAATACTAGGACTCGATACTCAACTGTAAGTTGTTAGCTCGATTCATTTTTAAGCCCGGCACCTCTAGGGCGACTAGGACGTTTAATTTTGTTCTTCCACACCTTTCGAGGGATTGATTGCAATCACAAGTGACGTTTCATCTTCTCTGTAGGTTCGTCATCTTCTTGAAAAAGAGTTTAACTGCTTGCTGGCAAGTGGCACCGACAGACAGCTCACAGACGAGGTGAGGCGCAGCTGACGAGACGCCTTCTTTTTTTCCGTTATATTTCTGGGTGTGCAAGGCCCGATTACGCTAATCCTGGATAATTCTTTCTCCTAACTTCTTGGTGGATAAACTGCAGAGATTTGATTCTAGCTCTTAGACCGTTACGGGCGAAAACATCTCATTTTCAGGCTTAAAAAATGAGAAAACGAAGCTACACTTCATACGGGAATCTCTTTGCAAATCACTCAAATGGAGGTTACGGAGGTTTTACAAAATGTGTTGACGTGTGCTTTAAATTCCATAACTTAGTTATTGGGGGGGGGGGAGGGGAGCCCGAATCAACAAGTTTGCACCCAACGGTCTGTTCAGAGACAATACGTCTGATATACTAGCTCAAGGAGTGCAACACAAATAATGAGACATACCATTTGTATTATTCTATCAAGATTTACGCCATTCGGCTACGTGGCTTTGCGCGCGCGGTGTATTGTGGTAAATATGAAAGTCGCTGATTGTTGGTATTGTTTGTTGTTGTTGTTTGTTTGTTTGTTTGTTTGTTTGTTTTTGTTGTTTGTTGTTGTTTTTTTTCTGTGCAGCTTGGTGATGGCGACTTTAAGCGATCAAAATCTTGGAGGAAAAGATTTAAATCAAGAGAAAAAGGAAAAGATCGTAACAAAGACAAAGAGAAGAGAAATTCCTCTGGGTCCGAGTCCTCGATCAGTCAGTCCAGCGTCAGTTCATCACCAAAAGCAGGCCCGAAGAATTCTAAAAACGTCATTTCCAAGACGGACAGCAAATCTGCAGGTAAACATGTTGCCACGCATGGATACAATACAATCCTGGTGTCCTTGTAAGAACTTTAAAATTGTTTGCCTGCGTCGGCGTCTAGCTTTATGAAACAAAGACTTGACTTTTGTTTTTGTTTTTCAGAACTTGTCTCCGCAAGCAAGTCAGCTCAATGAAAATGGAGTGAATCATGCTCGGGTAAGACGTTGTCAGCACACTCGTATGAACGGAGACGGCGCAAGCACAGACACAAAAATAATGTTTTTTCACTTCTCTGGTTTTCTGGTTAGGGCGTCGAAATTTTTTTCCTTGATCAAGTAGGGCAGGGGCCAGTTCAATAAACATTTACACGTGCATTTTACAAGTTGGACCATTATTCAAACACCACTAAACGAACTCCAATTGGATAAAAGTATGTAAATCATTACAGATGCAGGTCTCAACTGTATAACTGGAACTGATCTGGTCATGGTATTGGATTAAAGTGTGTTTTAACGTGTGGGGAAATTGGCCCAACTTGTAAAATACACTTGTAAATGTTTTATTGAATTGGCTCCAGGTTGGGGAAATTCAGGCGTAGTTTTGTTGACTAGAGTGCTGAAGCGAAATTCCCTGTTTTTGTTTGCAGAAAATTCCGCTGGAGCATTGCACCCTTAAGAAATGGAGTATACTTAAATTATAAATACAAATTTATTTTTGCATACAAGTTAGATTATCAGTAATGACAAGTATATTATGTCGGCGTTGCTCGACGCACCGTCCTTGGAAATGTTTCATTTTTTTCCACGAAAAATCTTATGTAAGGAATTTTTATCTGAAATGCCCATTGTATAGTTCTCGGAAATTAACTTTCTTTCTTCGAAGCAATGTAACGATATATATGTAAATGTACATATGTTCTGACAACGAACCGTAATGCAGGAAATATCTCTCTGCCAAGGAAATTTATTTTCTTTATGTTAAAATTAGCCGCCTGGGGGCTGTGTTGCTATTATCTTTTTTAGACTTAAAACTTAAGCTTTTCACTGCCCGGTAAATCACGAACTTCACTTTAGTAGAAGGTGAACACTGTTCATCGGATAGTTTTCGTTAGAGTGGTCGCACTTTTAGGTTTCAGAAGTCATACTCACCTGAGGACATGTCATGAGCTGTATTAACCCATTTACTGCCGAAGGTGAGTATGACTTCTTAAACCTAAAAGTGCGACCACTCTTAATGCAGCTCATGACATGTCCTGAGTTGAATTGCTAACGTAGCTTAGATAATGCCAACTATAAAGCTCTTGGCACAGATATAACCTGAGCCAAGCTGCTCTTCCTTCTTTGTGCACTCGCGGCTTTCTTCCTCTCCCTCTCTCTCTCTCTCTCTTTCTTTTTTGTTTTTTTGTTTTTTTTGTTTTTTGTTTTTTGTTTTTGTTTTTTTTGTTTGTTTGCTTCTTTTTGTATGTGCCTTTGTCTTTCTATAAATTCAAGATGCGCTGCGCGCCTTCTTCACTGCAAAATACGCATTCTTGGAGATTGATTTAGAGTTTTTGAATGGAGTGTTTTATTCAAACTCGTATTTTTAAGAAAAAATAAATGTGAAAACCTTGAAAGCGGCTCTTCTACGGGTCTTATGTTTCTCTCTCTTTAAATGAAGAACCTTGTAGCCGCGCGTTATAAATTGCTGCAACTGTTTATAGGAACTTCAGTCCGCTAATTTTTGTATTTCTGTCTAAACACAGAAAGTAGCGATCAAATAGAAGCATCCCATTGTCACTGGTGAAGAAAAGAAAACTTAAATATGGAAATATGGAATGCTCAGTTATCATTAAAACGAAAGTGCACTCTATTAAGACTATAAATAGCAAAAACACTGTAGGGAAATAGTGTAATATTTGGATAAAGCCATTATTGCTTACTCCGAGATTTCCTCTTCCCAAAACTCCTGTGCAGCCGCATTGTCGTCGCAGTCTCCTAAATTCTGCAAAATATGAAATTAGTGTTTTCAACAATGAATTTTCTGATAAAGTAATACGTTTCACTCATCGATCAGAGCGTTCGAAAGTTCATCTGAGCCGACACCTTCATTCAAATAACAGGGGTCACGTGACCTTCGGTCCGCGCGAGTCCTCTCATTCTTTGTTTGAACCGGAGTGCGGGAAGAGTCGTTCGATATGGATCAACATAACTGCTTTTTCATGCGTCAGAAAAAAAGGTCGCCCAAACAATGTGATCAGATTTTGTTTTCCTTAGCCAATAAGCACCCACAAACTAATATAAGGATTAAAAAGCCCATAAACCTTTGCATTCCTCGTAGACTGATATGAATGTGCGTCGGTCAAGTGTTCATAATTCACTTGAACTAAACTGAAATCTGTATATACACGGCTTCTTACCCGTGTTTGTTGTTCCTTGTACTCTCTGACTTTTTCTTTCACCCTGCGGACTTTCCGCCTACAATTCTTGACTTTTCTGCGCAGCGCCTGTGCAAGACAAAGTGTTGAAGGGACACCGCGACACAGCGTTCGTCGTCATGGTTATCTAACCTCATAATTCGAGGTAAATTTCCACATCGTGTGCCAAGCCTCGCTTTTCTTGTGCACAGCTTAAGCCCTGGCCAAACGAGGTGCAAGTCAACGCAAGTCGATGCAAGTTTTCAAACTTGCGCGGACTTGCGTTTTGTTTGGCCACCAACTGGCATCAACTTGCAGTGACTTGCATGGAATTTGAACATGTTCAAATTTTCATGCAAGTCGACGCAAGTTTTTCACCTAAAACAGCGAAGAGCGCGTTAGCAAAGGCAAGTCTAAATCAAAAAATTCAAAAGTAAAAGCCTCCTCATTAAGTTCCAGCTCAAGAGGGACTTTTTACTCGGTTTCTAACTCAGAACCGTCTAAAAAAGAAAATGTTTTTACAAAACTTGCATGAGCTTGCATCGACTTGCGTCTCGTTTGGCCACCTTTTGCAAGTCGATGCAAATTTTTTTGTCATGTCGAACTTGCATCGACTTGCATCTCGTTTGGCCAGAGCTTAACTTATAATTGAGTATCGAGCCCCAGTATTGAATTTCTTGGCTAAGTCGTGAGGTTTAACTACAAAATATGAAAATATGAAATACTTAAATCTACGGTGTTGTACAATAACCGCTGACTCAAAAACAAAGTGACCGCACGGCCGAAAAACGTATTTTCGCGGTGTCTGTTGAAGGCAGGTGGCATCAATTACTCTGACGTCAAGAAAAACAACAACAAACACAGCAGCAAACAAACAAATCAAGCATTTGCCGACTGAAAGGCGTACGGTGGTGGGGATACTCAAACTCATTTAAAATGGGCTAACGAAGACATTTCAGTTACTTACACTCGCTGTCATGACCCTTTGACTTGTTTTCTTTTCCGCTTCTGATTTTTCTTTTTGGAGCTGTTCACTGAGCTCGATTAGATGCTGAGAGACGAGGACCACAACAGGTTAAAATACAATAGAGACGAATTGGTTCACTGACTGGCTGAGATGACCGACTAGTTGACTGACTAACTAATCAACTGCCGACCAAACTTTTTCTGGTCGTTACAAACCTGTATCGTCTCCTCTTGTTCTCTGATTATAGCGTCTTTTCTCTCACAGATTTCTTGGTGGTCATCAATCAGCTTCTCGAAAGTCTAAGACAGACAAGGAACGCGTTTCACTTGTTGAGTGTTTGATGAGTCCGATTACTGGACATCTAATAGTACATAGCACTGAAAGATGGTGCAAATATGTTTTATACTTCCATCATCTGTGCAGGAGTATGGAGAACTTTGCACTTACACGGAAGGCAACTAATCCAAAAATAGTATCTACAAACTATAGCAATCAGCAAATTCAATTTACGGCAAACTGTACTATTCATTACCATCCCGGATTTCAGTTTGTTCGCGTCTTCCAAATGACATGAAGGGCTCCTGCAAATGTATTGAAGATATTTTCTATGAAGTCAATATTGTATCGGACACGCGGGTCCTTCAGAACAGTACGTGTGATCTGTAGTTATACTCAAGACGACAACTTGATTACTTAAAGACATGAAGCAACCCTGAAGTTAAAGGAAGACGAAGATTGAAGAAGATGATGCTGAAGATGATGAAGATGATGAAAATGATAAAGATGATCATGAAAAAGAATAAGAAGATTATAAAGATTATGATCATGATCATGATTGGAGGAGGAGAAATGGCGAGACAAAAAGGAAACGGTCGCAATAAGGCAGAAAGAGTTGTCTAATAAAAAGACGTCATCACTAAAAATATAATGAAATCAATGTGGAAGCGATGCAACTTACTGAGCCCAATTCTCTCAGCGTTTCTCGGAGAAGAGTAGATCTGTAATATGTTCATTGATTCAAATCCGTTATTAGCACACTGACACACGCCTTTTTACATGGCGCAAGTTCATTGATGACGTCAATTCTGTTGCGCGCGAGCTGTTTCGTAGTATGCGCGCGCAGGGTTCTTTGGAGGATGGTGGAATAAGGAACTCGCCAGGCACGCTGGTAAAAAGTGTTTCATTTATTTACTGAACAAGAATAGACGGAATATTCCCAAAATAATGCTATCTAAGCTAAATGAGAGCAAACTTAACTTGTAACTAGATGACCTACTTTTATTGAATGATTGTGCCTGTGTGTCAACACAAGTCGCTTTACAAGACTAAAATTATTAGCATTCACTATATTCACTCAGTTTCCAGAAACATTATTTAAGTGCTATAATGAAATATAGATTGAGGTCAACTTGCTCGATCGTGTCGTGACCAGTCGGCCATGATCATGGCTTGTCGGTCATGGTCGTCAGCCAGCCGGTCACGGTCGTGGCTTGTCGGTCATGGCCAGGGCACACATTTCCTTAGTTGTGGGATATTTTAGCAAGACCGTGACAAGAGAATGTCGAGGCTATGCCAGTTCTATACCAGGAAACTCATAAATGAGTTCCTGAACACCAAATTTTGATACTCGTATGATAACGGCTTGCTCTGGCATGCTGCATGCAGGCTCGAAAAGGGACCAGATACGCAATATATATTTTAGCAGAGTACCGAAATTTACAGGGCAGCCATGCTTCATGCCAGGAATAATAGAATTAGTTTCTCTGGGAAAGAAAAGCTACTGTTGTATAAAAATATCTAATCGTTCCTGGCATGCAACATGACTGCCGTGCAAAACCCCTATTGGTTTGTTTGTCCGCACACGTGATTATTTGTCAAGTCATTGCAAGCTTTTCGCCAGCACGTGGAGCCTAGACTTGACCTCGTCCCAGTCCATGTACGCGCCCTCTAGTGTCCGCGTATCGTCTTTGGAAGACTGGTAGCCTCGCCGACCGTGAAGAACGCGGAAGTTGTCCGTGACAATAATGTCACCCTCCTTCATTTTGTACTCCACGATATTACTGGGTTCGCGTAAAATTTTTACGAATTTACGATAAGCGAGGTACACCTCCTCAATCTCGTCAACTGTGACCCCCACAAAGCCAGAGCGAGTTGGTTCACTCACATTAATAGTGCAGATCCTTCCAAAAACGTCAAGCCTGCGAGAAAACCAGAAGATTGTTGATAACCAATCAAAAGCTGCCCGCGTTGACCTCTGGATGACGATGATAATGAAAAGCTTACCAGGGTACTTCGCGCATTTCGAAAACTGGACTGATACTAAACTGATACAATACGGATGACAAAAGTATATGCCATTTTGGGATTTGAATTTCGCAGACGCCGCTATCTTAGTTTTTTGACGTTTCACAGGCTAAAAATTCTTTATCCAGGAGTCATATATATGCATAGTTCCAACAGTATTTACAGTCATTTCGGTTCATGCATGTTTGTTTTCTTGGGAATCACTCTATTTCTAGAACGAGTCGCACTTTGTAAGACGGCCAATCGTTTAGTCGCAAAATGATTTGCGGTACCTCTCTTACTCTCATCTTTCTTTCTTTCTTTTTTTTTTTTTTTCTTTTTTTTTTTTTTTTTTTTTTCTTTTTTCTTTTTTCTTTTCTTTTTCTTTTTCTTTTTCTTTTTCCTTTTCCTTTTTTTTGAGGTCACGAAGCTAAATTTTAACTGTTAATGTTCAGTCTCTAGGCGACAGGCAAGTGAGCCTGTTCCAGGCTCTCAGGTACTGGAGAAAGGCGAGAAGAAAAGGCGAGAAGGACTGGGCGGGGACGAGGGAGAGGACTGGGGCCAATTCCCCGTCCTCCCAGTCCTTCTTGCCTTTTCTCCGCGTCTTTCTCCAGTATCTGAGAGCCTGAAACAAGTGATGCAAGTAACAACAGTACATACATGATAAGAGGTCTGCAACTACTCAGAAAGTATTCTCCAAACACGTCTTCCCCGCCCTGTTTGAAGTAGATTGGAATAGTCGTAAGAAGGTGGAAAGCTTCAGGATCTTGCTCTTTGAGTTGACGGGCTGCGTTGAATCCATCAATGAACGTATTGGCTCCACCTACGGATTTGATCTGCTTGATGCAATGGAACATCTGGAGCTGCAAAATGAACATAAATTTTGAGTAGTCAACTCTCTCTAAGCGGAAACCTCTATAAAGCGGACACCTCTCTAAGGCAGACAGCCTGCAGGTTTGGTTCTCGCCGACTTTCACGTGTTTCTCTGTAACTGACTGAACTCTGTCTAAGGGGCGGACACCTGTCTAAGGGGCAGACACCTCTCTAAGGGGCAGACACCTCTCTAAGGGGCAGACACCTCTCTAAGGGGCGGACACCTCTCTAAGGGGCGGACACCTCTCTAAGACGGACGCTGAGTGCTAGTCCCGATGGTGTCCACCTTAGAGAGAGTCCACTGTCATTGGATCGTTGGTGGAGACTTCGGAAGTAAATACTCACGCCAGGAGTATACGTTTGGTAGTTCAGGTCGGTATGCGAACGCAACTCCCTTGGTGTGTATGCCAAGTCATACGCATCCGTCTGGCGTACAGTTACTGAGAATGTATCACTGCAAAAAAATTAAAAAAAAATTCAAGGAATAGTCACACTATATGTCTGTTTTAACCAGTCACGACTGCACCTCCATCCGATTTAGACTACTAGCGGAGATACAGGACGTCTGCACGCAGGCTATTTATTATCCAACTCCCTTAGTAACGTGCAATTATTCAACGCTATGATATATGGGACCTAATAGCAAAAATTTAATTATGTTGTGGGAAAACGAAAATATTAGTTCCTCGTGGACCGGATGGGTCGCGCGAAACAAATTCTAAAAACATCTCAAGACGGAACGTGGCTGGTTCACAGACCCTTTATGCGAGATGGACGCTCCGGGTAATGGACTCCTGGCAGTGTTAATTTATCCACATAGCATCAAAACGACTTTTGAGTAGCACATTTTATCAAATTAAAGTTAACGAGTACGGTGCTTACCCATGCATTGTAGTTTTGACAAACGATACACGTTTGCCGAGTTTTTCTACCTGCCCACGTTCCGTAGGCGCCCCCACCACGCAAACCAAACCCAATGTGCTCAGCGAACTCAACCACGTATAAAGAGCCTCGTCTTCACGCATGATATCGTGGAAAGGAATCCTGGGAACGCTTCCCTCGAGTGACTTGTCCCACAACTGCACGTGTCGGCTAGTCAGCTCTGGCTCTTGTTTTGCTTCTTCCAGTGTCTCGGGCAGACGTTTCATAAACAGGACCCCTGCGTCAAACTCGCTCACGTGACCATCTGGCCACGTGATCGCAAGGCTCTTTCCATCTGGGGTCAGGTCCACTCTTTCAGGACGGATGTCTAATTCAAAGTTGTCAAAAGTGTCGAGCAGTCGCTGCTGTGAAATACTGTGCAAGCATTCTGTGCACTGACAATTATCTCGTAGATGAAAGAACGGATAACGATTAGTTGAGCCATTCTTCCACGTGATGCTCAAGTGATTCTTGTTCGTTTGCATTTCAAAGCGAGAGATCTTTGTGCCGTGAGCCTGTTGAAACATCCGTGCGGTAGAGGCCATTCCACGCATGCGTACTACACCACGTACAAGAGCTTTTATTGGCAAGAGCATTCTGGAAAATACTGGAAAAATGAACACAATCAGAGGAAAGTTGGAAATTTTCAAATCATTAAAGCATACCCGAAACATCAAGATCGGTTCAAGACACTGACACTAAAAAGTAGAAATATAATATTCACTGTCCCCTTTCCTGAATGATCATATATATGAGTTCCTTTAACGACAATTTTTCGCGCCACACCTGCAATTTTGTGGCTAGTGCTTTGGCTCCTCCTACAAAAACATGGCGAACCTTCGCCGAGG
This sequence comes from Plumapathes pennacea, assembly GCA_964036295.1. Taxonomy (NCBI): domain Eukaryota; kingdom Metazoa; phylum Cnidaria; class Anthozoa; order Antipatharia; family Myriopathidae; genus Plumapathes; species Plumapathes pennacea. The sequence continues at coordinate 35,907,980 of OZ038463.1, read as the reverse complement.
TTAGTAACTACAGAATACCCCGCATTTTTCGGAGCACCCCTAGAAAACGGTGGATACGCGGATATGCAGTCAAGCTAGACCACCCTCTTCAGTAGAACGAGGAATACATTGGAGTTAGACCACCCCTCCCCCTTAGTTTTTGAAGTATATGTGGAAGTGGATACGCGGATACGCAGTGGAATTAGACCACCCGGAGTATTCTGTAGTTTACAGTAGCTGAGGTTAGTTCAAAGATTGCTATTAATTGATAGTTTAGAAGATTACTAGACAAGAAACATCGGTGTTAAAAATTGTCTCGTATGACGTCACTGTTTGCTTCAAGCGGCAGTCAATCACGCGTGACACGCAAATTTTAAAAATGAGCCGCTTCAGCTTCATAAAGCCTGCTTTCTATGTGATCACATACGCTCGTACGATCGCTGTTTTTGGCCAGCAATCGTAAGCGAATATATCAGAAACAAGGATTTATGATCGCTAACTGTCGTAAAACTCGTACGTCGCTTTGCTTAAGCTTGATCAATTCGTGCTAACATGTTTGCCGTTAATATCAGTGCAGCCACGCATGGAAGGCGATTAAATATCATATCTATAGTTAGTATACTAACACGGCTCAGAAGGAATTCGATTGACTGTATTCAGAATAGGAATAGCTAAAATGACCCAAAGTTTTGCTTGTTCTGGGGCAAATTTCGTTCGCAATTGTTTTAAAAACCTCCATGCTTGCATTTTGAACAGCTCCCGATACATCCTAACCTAAATCAGCTCCAAACCGAAGAATTTTACCTGTCGGCAGCGCTGTCCTTAGATCCAATCGAACGCGCCCTAAATTATAGTGCCCCGACAAACCTTACCAGTTTAGGATCTATTGATTTGACTGCTGGAAATAAGAAGCCACAACGTCTTACTAAATGGTGTCAAGTAGTTGACATAAGTTAATGGATAATAGAGCGGGGTACCGCTGACCACCTAGGGTACAAGGGGTGGTCCGCCCCTGCACTCTCAGTTTCGCGCCGAGCCGTATGCCCGTCCCGTTTATAGCTCTCGTAGTTTCGCCCCTCCCATCCACGCCCCTCTAGGTGGCAGCGTTTCTCGTCGCTTACACCTCTCAAGCTCGTTCCTCTCCTACTTCTCCCGACTATCCCACTCGGCTTTCCACCATCTTGCCAACTCCCCCGTCCCCCTTTTTCCTCGGCTTCTCAGCCACGAGCAGCCCAGCCGGTCGTCGCCCAGTTGAACCTCCAAGCGGTTCTCTTGTGAGTTCTCGGTGAGTCTTCCGTGATTTTCCCCGGCTTTGTACCCGCTGTTTGCCTCGCCACCGCTACGCCGCTAGCGCAGCAAGGCTCTTTGTTGTCTCGTCTTGGAGCCTCGTCCCAGGCCCCGCCCCAGGCCCCACCCCAGCCCCCGGCGACCGGGCCGAACGCGTTTATCTACTCAACGGCCACGGTGCCCGCGTTATCATCGCCGATCGTAAGTTCGCTGCCCAGCTCTACAGCTACGGGCACCGGCGGCTCGCTCCGCCCATCTCGTCTCTCGTTCGACGTTGGCCCCGGGCGGCCCCCAATCCCTCCGAAGCTTGTCGAGCAAATCCGGCAGGGGGAATTTATCGATCTGGCCGACCTCCTGCCTGATTCTCTGCGAGAGAACGATATACCACAGGAACTGTTACGGCATAACCAGCAGCTAATCATTCCAAGACGCACTCCCCAGCGCCAGATCCGGGACATAGTGTCCTGGGTGGACTGCTGGACCGCATTTTCCCTGGTCATCGTCAGTGCGTTCCCGGACCGAGCCGCAGAACTTCTGAGGTACCAGGATGTCATCCTACGGACCTTCCGGAGCTTTCCAAAGCGGGACACCTGGCTCATATATGACCGGAACTTGCGCCGCAAGGCAGCTTGCTCGACCGTCAAGCTGGACTGGGCAGCGACCGACCTGGAGATTTTCCACCAGGCCTACACCACCAGTGTCTCGGCCCAGGCTCCAGCCGCCCAGAACCAGCAACCACGTCCATCTCACCCCACACGTCACGGCAGCGAAGCCCGGGGATCGCCATCAGGCTCTGAGGTCTGTCGGACCTGGAACAACGGCCGGTGCACCAGTAGTTTTGCCTTCTGCCGCCGGCGGCGCGAGTGCGATCGTTGCAGTGGTCCGCACCGCCGCACCCAGTGCACCCAGTTGCCTGGCGACGACCACTCCCGTGCCCGTTCCCGATCCCCTCCGGTCATGAGGGAGCCATTTCGGGGCCGCCAGTAAGGCCCAGTCCCCGCATGACGACGGCCACGCTCGGCCCGACCCCGTTGGTTGTTCTAGTTATTGTTGTTCTGGCCAGCCCAGCCCACCGGCCTCGGGCCTGGTCGAATCCACCCTTCAGTCCATTTCGTCCACCCCACCACCAGCCACCTTACTGCCAGGTGGGTCCGCTCCTACCTCTCCTCCCATAGCAGCATCATCCCTGGCGGTAATCCCGCCCCCAGCGGCGCTCCAAGCTCTTGGTACCCCGTTTTCGCTTCCTTCAGCGTCCTCGGTGTCTCCGGTTGTCCTCGAGGCTTTGGTCACTGAGCTCCGCGGCCACCCGGACAGGACCCTGGCCCAGCTGCTTATCTCGGGCTTCAGGGATGGCTTCCGGATAGGTTTCGACCCCAGTCGGGTTGCCCAGCTCCAGTCAGCCACGGCAAATATGAGGTCTGCCCTTGCCAACCCAGAAGTCATTGACGTCTACCTCACTCGCGAGGTCCAGCTCGGCCGGGTAGCGGGCCCCCACCCTCCGGCGACGCAAGTCCACATCAACAGGTTTGGAGTCATTCCCAAACGTGGCCGCCCCGGAAAATGGAGGCTCATCGTTGACCTATCGCATCCGGTCGGACGAAGCGTAAACGACGGTATCAACGGCGATGATTTCCATCTGTCATTTGCCCGAGTCGACGATGCAATTGACTTTATCGTCCACGAAGGTCCGGGAACCCTCCTGGCAAAGATAGACATTCGGGAGGCCTACCGGCTTCTCCCCATTCACCCCATCGACCGGCCCCTTCTGGGCATGACCTGGCGGGATCACGTGTATGGGGACTTAGCCCTCCCATTCGGCCTCCGCTGGCACTGGATCTTACTGCACAACCATGCAGTTCGCTTCCTCTTACATTACCTCGACGATTTCCTCACAGCGGGCGCCCCGGCTTCTCCCGAGTGCCAGCACAGTCTCAGAGCTATCCAGGACTCCGCCGCTAGTTTAGGCATTCCCTTGGCTGCTGAGAAAGTGGAAGGCCCGTCGACCTGCCTTTCCTTCCTGGGTATCGAACTTGTCACGGTTGCGTTTATTGCCCGTCTACCCAGCGAGAAGCTCACTGCACTCCGCGAGATGCTGGTCCGTTGGTCAGACAAACGTGTCTGCCGCTTTTCAGAGCTTGAATCGCTTCTTGGCCACCTACATCACGCGGCCAAGGTCGTCTATCCGGGTCGCCCCTTCCTTCGTCGACTGACGGACCTCACTAGGGGTCCCCGTCGGTCTTCCCACTTTGTCCGGCTCTCTCGGGATGCCCGGGAAGATCTCCGTTGGTGGTCATCCTTCCTCAGGGACTGGAATGGCGCAAGTTTCCTTACCTTCCCCGGGTGGGTTCAAGTTACGGATCTGCAGATTGCCACAGACGCTGCAGGCTCCATCGGGTATGGCGCCTTCCTGGACGGTGAGTGGTTTTCAGGCCGCTGGTTACCGTCGCAGTCCGCGGCCAGTATCGCCTATAAAGAGCTGTTCCCAATCGTGCTCGCAGCCCATGTCTGGGGCCCCCGCTGGCAGCGGCTGAGGGTGCAGTTCCTCTGCGACAACAAAGGCGTGACGCGAGCCATCAATCGGCGCTTTTGCTCAGACTCTGCGCTTGGGGCTCTACTACGCAGTCTGTACCTGGCGGCAACCCGCCACTCCTTCTGGGTCTCGGCCACCCACGTCCCCGGTCGAGACAATGGTATCGCTGATGCCCTTTCCCGCTTTCAGTTTCAGAGGTTCCACCACCTGGCCCCGTCAGCCTCTGCTCAGCCCACACCGCTGCCGGAGCAGCTCATCCAGCAGCTGGGCTCGCCCAGCTCCAGCATCGAGTAGAAGAACTGCTACAGGCAAGTCTAGCCCCGTCCACTCGGCGTGCTTATCGGTCGGATCAGCGCCACTTCTTCGAATTTTGTGCCTCCTTCCAATTGCTGCATCCTTCAGGCTCCCCTTATCCTGCCTCCGAATCAACTCTAGAACTCTTTGCTTCCCACTTGGCCGCCTCCGTTTCTCACGCAACTATCAAGTGCTATCTGGCAGCGGTCCGCTCCCTGCAGATTGAGCTTGGCTTGAGCGATCCCCTCGCCAATTCTCCGCGCCTCGAACTGGTCCTGCGAGGCATCAAACGTTCTCAAGCTACGAGCACCCCAACCAGGCCCCCTCGCCTCCCCGTTACGAAGGCAACAATTGCAGTTGGAAGGTCATGATGATCGCATGCTCTGGGCAGCCGCTTGCACGGCTTGGTTTGGCTTCCTGCGAGTCAGCGAGTTCACTTGCCCCCCATCTGGCTTTGACTCGTCCGTTCACCTGTCCCTGCGAGATTTGGGGGTAGACTCGCATTTCCAGACTTCCGGAGTGATCCTCAAGATCAAGGCTTCCAAGACGGACCCGTTCCGCAAAGGAGTGCAGCTCTTCCTACCACGCACGGGTGGTCAACTGTGCCCTGTTGTCGCCCTCTCTGGCTACCTTTCCATTCGTGGGGCTTCTCCGGGTCCCCTGTTCCGGTTTGCCAATGGTGCTCCCCTCTCGTGTCTGCACGTCACTAACTGGCTTCGCTCAACCCTGGCTGCTGCTGGCATCCAAGGCAACTATTCCAGCCATAGTTTTAGGATCGGCGCAGCCACGTCCGCCAGCGCTGCTGGCATTCCCGACTCTCTTATTAGGACCCTCGGACGCTGGTCTAGTGACGCGTACCTAGTATATATTAGGACCTCTCTGGATACCTTGCGATCTGCTGCTACACGTTTGGCCGCCGGCCCTTAACATACCCATCGTAGGGTGTGTCATTTCGTTTCCGTTCAATAAAGCGTCGTACGTTGCGTATCCAATCTTTCGTGTCCTTTCTCGCAGCTGTCCTCGCCCTGGGCTGCTCGGGGCCGTCACCACTCTCAGGCCCGTTTGTGCTTGGAGCCCTCCTCCCCTTCGGCTCGGCGGTTGGAGGCGGTTTCCTAGCAACCGGCCAAGCACCTAAGCTCAGTCGGGTACCCGCCTTACCTACCTACTGGGCCAGTCAAGTGGTGCCTCGCCCTTTGCATCCCAGGCCAAACCTCGACTCCGGTAGCGAATTAGACATTAAATGGTGTCAAGTAGTTGACATAAGTTAATGGATAATAGAGCGGGGTACCGCTGACCACCTAGGGTGGTCCACCCCTGCACTCTCAGTTTCGCGCCGAGCCGTATGCCCGTCCCGTTTATAGCTCTCGTAGTTTCGCCCCTCCCATCCACGCCCCTCTAGGCGGCAGCGTTTCTCGTCGCTTACACCTCTCAAGCTCGTTCCTCTCCTACTTCTCCCGACTATCCCACTCGGCTTTCCACCATCTTGCCAACTCCCCCGTCCCCCTTTTTCCTCTCCACTGGCTCGTCGTCAGTGTGATACGTTGCAAAGGCTTAGTTAGGAGGCGGTTTCCTAGCAACCGGCCAAGCACCTAAGCTCAGTCGGGTACCCGCCTTACCTACCTACTGGGCCAGTCAAGTGGTGCCTCGCCCTTTGCATCCCAGGCCAAACCTCGACTCCGGTAGCGAATTAGACATTAATTGTGTAGCGGGGTCAAAGTTTATACCGATATATAGTCACGTCACAGTCGGCCGTGTCGGAGATCATTGTCGTGACTAGTCGTTTGACAGTCGGCTGTGGTCGTGGTTTTATCGTGAAATGGTCGAGCCTACTCGGTTATCGTCGTCCATTCGTTTATGGTCATTTTTATGGTCATGATCACAGACTTCGTTTGCTGAGTTGGTCACATTCTACTGTGTTTTTTTTTTCGTCCAGATGAATTAGACAAGAGGGCGAGTGTGCAAATGATATATAGAGTCAAAGAAGAGCGCAACTGATGATTTCTGTCACAAATACCACACATATCAGCAATGAAAGAGACCGTGATGAAAACCAGTAAGTAACCCAACACGGTTCGATCTTCAAACAGACACAACGAACAAAACAGCACAATTAAACAAGATCATTTTATTCATCAGCCAGCAATTTAATGTGTGAATCTCGGTTCATGCACTCAAAATTATACTAGCGGCCGTAAATCTCAAAGAAGTCCTTATTATCGGCAAGGGCGGGCAGTAGGTCCTCCTCCCGTTTGGCTTGAATAGGTCCCTTAGTTGATTTAGGTCTCGGTCCAGTCGATGCTGCCAGTTTATAAGTCGGGCTCGGTCCCTTAGTTGAGCCCGGTCGCTGAGTCGAACCCGGTCCCTCAGTCGAGCCCGGTCGTTCAGTTAGGCTGGGATCCCGAGTTGAGCCTGGTCGCCCAGTCGGCTTGGGTCGTCGAGATGGACGAGGTCGACCTTGATGCATTTTATTGAGAACCGCGGCAATCTTCATGGCCCTCCTCGTGTAAGAGAGGACTGCATTGCCAACTATCTTTTCAGCGTTGGCAATATGCTCAGCGGGGTCACTCTTGCAGTCTTCCAGTGCTTCGGATACCTCATCCTCCAGCTCTGTGAAGTAAAAATAAACATGCACTGTGAATCTCCCATACTGACATGACATATGTTTGCTTGATCATGCTGAAATCACGAAACATTTACCAGCACTATACTATTGTAATTCTTTCTCACCTTTGATGTCATCCTCAATTTTCTCTTTCAGTGACATTGACGCCTTCCAAAACTCCATACCCTGGCAAGACATATAAATAATTCGAGTGTAACTGTTACACTGAAGACTAGAATATATGTTTGAAATGTGGTTTGTCTGACTCCGGGGTCTCAGATACTAACGCAAGCGCGAAAGAAACATGGCGCACCGGCTGGGGGCGAGAAAGAGGGCTCTTTTCTTCTCGCCCAGTCTTGCTCTCCTCCAGAGAGCTTGGAATAGGCTAAAATATGATTGGCTCGATAAATCCCACTCACCGAGAACCACACACGGACTCCCATCTTTACATATGTCGCTGAAAAACAATAATAAAAACAACAATAACAATAAACAAACATGAAACAGCCAAATACTGAACCAAGAAAACGAAAACAAGTTAACTAAAAAGCATGCAAAGCATGTGCAACGAATTCATGATACGGTCAGAATACTACTCCCATATCCAGTAGAATTATGGGACAACAAAGGCATGATTGCAAATAATGGATAAATTCTCAAAAAAAAAAAATTCTTTGTGGTTCTAGTTAAAACGATGTTAAAAGGTGCAGCTTGTGAGGGTGAATTTAAATTCTACCCTACCGTCACAATTTCCATCTTTAGCTCGTTTCACAACGTCCAGTACTTTTTCTAGAATGTCACTCTCCTCGTCAAATTCGTCTTCGATGTCTTCTTCTATGACCTCTGGGTCATTTTTGTCTTCCAGTAAGTATTCTGGCAAGTTGAATTGCAAAGTTAGCAGATGTATTTATAATGTATTTACTGCGGGTACATTTCCGACTGCAAGCAATCCCTTCTTTTCTCTTCGTTTTGTTATAATATAAACCGTGAGTGTTGCAGATCGGAAGTGGCTGTCGCGTGCGGTGCATGGCAATGTCTGGACCTTCTTTGTTCACCCTTCACCCTCAGTGGACTACAATCCGTCTTTTGAAAATAAAGTCCACAATCAATTGTCCTTACCCGATTGGTTTGCGTAGTTAAGAGCGTATTCCACCATCCTCTGGTTCCTTCTCCACATGTCCATATAATACTCCCCAATAACTTCCACCGCTTCGCGATCTTCCCCCTTGCGAACCTTTTCCAGAAACTCATGGAAGGTTTCTGTGATCAAAATAGCGACACAAGAAGATCAGACATTGGACAGTCACGACTGCAAGCGTTTTGTTTTATTAGAAAACAGAAAATATATTTCCAAGATTCAGAGACGTCGGGTCACTGAAATGTGGGGAACATGATATAGGGTGGAAGACAAGGATGATTAAAAGAACATTTCAAAATAGTATTTAGACAGTGATTAGTAAAAAGGTCGGTTATTTCATTAACTCATGATTGAATGTGTAGACTGATTGACTAATCTACCAACGACCGGGTAGGATGGCCGACTCACTGATTGCCCGATGGTGGTCAAAGTAATGCTCGGGATCTTGTAGTCTACGCACAACTGAAGAGTGTAAAAGTGTTTACCTCTCGAAGCTTGTTTCCAACGACGCACGAGCTCTTCTACAGCTGGAATAATCAACGCAAGCTGTAACGGAAAAGAAACACTTGGGAAACACTTAGGAAACACTTAGGAAGTAAAAAAGCAAAAAAGCATCAGCAGACCTCTCAACAAACACAACATCTTGCACGCAAATTCCTCGCTTGGAATTTCAGACGTTTCGCACGCGCATTTCTAGAGTAAAGCTGAGGTGAGAAACGTAACGGTATGCTGAATGATTAAACATCCCCGGATGTTTCCTGCGCGACTCTACGAGTTGACCGGCTGCAACCAAAACCCAGCAAATAATACACCTTCGGGTTTTTGGCGCGGAAACTACGAACAAACAGGTAATATACGGGAATATACTATTGACTTTATCCGCGACTAAAAACTGAACAGAGCTAATATCGTCCGGGAAGAATTTTTGCTGCTGTATTTTCGAGTTCACGAGACCGTCAAGGAATTTTCAAAATGAAATGCAAAATATAAGAAGCGCAGGAAAATTATCATAGAAAAAAGCACAAAAATCCCAAAACACAAGCTTGAACACTTACTCCGTCAACTATCTGTTCGATGCTTTCAGTCTCTTCTTGATCAAGTCGAATGGGTTTTTGACCACACTCGTCAACCAGCTCTCCTCCAGACTCCCCGCCCGGTCCGCTAACATTGGCACTAGACGGTTTGCCGCCATCATCAATGTAAATGGATTCCAATATATCCGCAACTGAAACGAAACAAATTAAAAGACGGACGGCAAGAGAAATGTGAAGGCTTGTCAAATTATTAATAAGATATTCGCAGATGTCCCAATGTCCATATGGACCACATAAATTTTCTACAATTATACTTGGTTGCTCACTATATTATTTAGAATTATTCAGGATAACTTCAGAACTAGGGACCCTAGTAAAAAACGGGAAAGTATTATTTATCAATTTGTTATAAAAATGCAAGTCAGTGGTTTATTTCTTCATCGCTGTCTCATTGATCATTCATCCAAGTTTGCTTTGCAAATTCGGGAGGAAAAGAGACTATTCGGATGGGGTTAGTACTTGGATGAGTGACCGCCAGGGGAACTCACTGAAACTAATTTAAATCACAAATTTAAACTCAGAATGAAAATGTAGCTTCTTTGCTTTGACGCGAAGACAATATTATCAAACACTCGAAGATGTGGGGACTTTTATCGTGTTGCGAGATGTTTAGTATTATTTTTGCGCGACAAGTTTCGTTCTTCAAAACCTTGAAATGATTCGTTACCTGTATCAGTTCCTTTGCCCGATCCACTATCGAAGTCTTCGAAATCATCGAAAAGTGGGCTACTCCTCACAACAGCACAGCCGAGAATACTCAGTAGAATCAACAACAACTTCATTCTGCGGGGCACTAAAGTATGTCAGGATGCAACGCGTTGTTTTGACTTCGCTAAGAATATTACCCGAGGGCTTTATATAAGAACAGAGGCTAAATAAGTTATTCACCTTACAGCTGCATACTTTTGGTTTGATTGCATGCAAAATGAATGACAATTCAAATCTGATGATCATTGATAAATACAGCGTATAATTAATAAGCGTCTCATGACGGCTTCGAGAGTAAAATACCTTAGCTACTTTGGTGTCAAAAGGTGCGTATTTGATGACTTTCTTTGAGAATTAGGAAACAGCACTGTGAGATTGTGATTGGTTTGATTTGCTCCATGTGCACTTTTTGAACGCTTTTATTAATGCGGGATCTTCGCCGGGGACAACAAATTTCGGTTTAACCTGTGGAATTGCTGGTCTAGAAACAGAAAATCCACAAAAAAGAAAAAAACTATTTTTGGTGAGCTTGTGACGTCATGGCGGCCATGTTGGGTGATTTCACAAAAGACTGTTCATTAGATTCTGTTGAAACCAGCATGCTTTTGTGTCCAGAGAGGTATTGATTGCACCCCGAGGATATGGCATAAAAATGAAAGGTCATTGGAATGTCTAAACTTTGCATTTACAGATAATCAGTGCAGGGAAATGACACCATGCTAAAACTAAGTGCCACAAAGATATATTATTTTTATGATGGAATTTCACAATCATACTGAGGCAATTTTAAAATCCGGCGTTTTCTTCAAATTATGACAAAATAATACCGTAACAGTCTGCATGTTCAACATCGGAAAGTGGAATAATGAATAAATATGTAATGTATTTTGACGTTACCGGCTGGAGTAGCTTTGCAGCATCACAAGAACATCATCAGTCATTATAAGCAGTTAGAAGTGCAGACTAAAGATTATTCTAAGGACCGATTTAAATCCTACATCTCTTTCTAAACTTTTTTTCAAGATCCGACCAATTTTTGTGCGTTGACTGTGTGAGACAACACTAAAACGCACCCCTCTCACGCTTTGGGTTTGCCTAGTATTATCTCCTCGTCAAACACGCCCCGGCGCGGCTTTTTCTTTTTTTCTCTCGAGTGACTTTGCGTGATATCGGTGCATCACAAAAGCAAGCCTTCAGAAGGCGCCACATTCCGCATTGGTGACTGTGAAAAAACAAGTGGAAAAGTTGATGGTATGAAATATAGTTCCACAAAACATTTCAGCTAACAACTGTCTTTTTCACCAATCCATGATATGCCAAATGTATGTAGAAAAGCTCCACGAAAGACCTTCGTTGCAAATATTTCAGTGTTATCACTTCTGCACATTTCGACCATGGACTTCAGGCCGAATCCTCTATATTAGACCACCAGCTGGACGTATTTTTAAACTCTGCTTATTACAGTAGAACGGCTGTGAGGGAGTCTGAACATAGCATAGGATCTGTTGCAGCTGAAGTGCAGGATGAACGCCTTTCTGGTTCTTCTATTACTCTGTTTTCCCGTTCGTGGCAGCTCCGCCTTCGCCACTTCTGAAGACAATTTCCAAACTATGCAACGTAACGGAGGCACAGAAACGACTGCAGGTGAATTCAGTGTTCAACTATCTTCATTTCACATGAATAAGATGCAGTAATAAGTTCCAGCTTGTTTGAGTAAATGACAATTTTGTTCTGATCGATACTCCTTCGTTTCCGACCTGGGTTTCAGGCCGGTTTGTTCCTTCGAACGGTATTAAACTTCTTTGAAGATCGCCTCGCAGCAAGCCCTAGATTTACAACTGCCGTACAAACCTTGTTGTCAAGTACAAACTTCTAAATATGCAAGAAGGGAGAAAGTTTAGCATTGAGTGTATACACCAAAGGCTTTAACCCTGTGTTATTTCAATTGAATTTTCGATACCAAGATACGCGAATTGTTGCAACTTATCGCCTTCTGTATGTGTTGTTTTTTCCTCGTTTGCTTTATAATATTAATTATGGTCAATTTTTCAGCGTGCGCACTGACTATACCTATACTGACATCTTTGTACGTTTTTCAACCGTCGTATTTCCGTTCCAGATAATAACAACATAGACGGCGGTGATGGTGCAGTGGCAGAAGATTGCGATGACATTCGTCTTAATGAGGACGAGAAAAGGTTGATGGAGCGAGTTGTGGATGGGGTATGTACTCACATTGACATTGACAAGTTTCAGCAAAATAAGCCCGTTACTAGCACTATAGTTGTAAAACTTGCCAAAGTTCCCTGTAAAATATGTTATGCATGCCAAAATAGAACCATCAGTGATGCACTTTATCGTTCGTTCGTTGATGGCAATTTGTGGGGTTGAAATGACACAGTCACACCTGTACCTATTAAAAGCTGAATTTCTTTCTTTCAGCTTGCAAAAATTCTGCCCGCAGTCGCTCGACTTCTCCACAAAATGGAAAATGAATCGCGAGGTAAATATTCTGCAACTCAGTCAGTTGTGGTTCCAAACTGTAACTGTCAGACATCGTTTGAAATTTCGTTAATTCTTTTTTCAGCTGCTTTGTGTTTCTTGTCTTGTCTTGTCTTGTTATGAATTAAACTTCATGTTATCTCAATCTTGCCTTTTCTCGTTGCATCTATTAACACTGAATCGTTGCTTGCTTCTCTTTCGTCACAAGAATCGGTAAAAGAATTCGTCGATCATGTTGAAAAGGGCGAGAACCGTGAGGCAGTGAAAATTGTTGGAGCACATTACATAAAAATGGACATAAAGTTCCAAAAGATGATTTCACTTGCTTTGAAACGTATTAACGAGTCCGGTGAGTATTTTTGAGATAATTTGCTTGATTGCTTTGTTTAGAAACAGCAAACCAAATCTATTATATCCCCCAGGTTTGCTGAATAAAAGCAGCGACATTGAAGAAGGCGTTAAAGATGAAGTGAACGTTGAGAATGAGGTGCTGGAGAAAGCACAGGAACTTGTGAGGCGAGCCAAGGATGGAAACTGTGATGGTAACTAATGAAGTTTTCGGCTAAATTCCGGGCCTGAGTCAAAAAATAAGGGGGGAGGGGAGGGGGGTGAAGATGGGGGGGGGGGGGGGGCGTCAGGGGATTAGCATTTTGTGATTGATTTTTTCAACAATTCTGGGCACTAGGGCGTCTCTCATAAATCTTTCTGACGATTGAGTACCTGGGGATGAGGGTCGACAAAATTTGTAAGTACCATCATTGGCCAAATAGACGCAATCGCCCGCGAGGCACATATTTTGTAAGGAATTGAGATTATTGATCGGAGCCACAGGAGAAGAGGTTCTTTCATAGATGCAGTTGTCTTGTTTTCAGCCAACGGCGAAGAACGTTATCTTTGATCAGCACAGATATCAAAGTCATGTTCTCTGTATTTCAGATACGTATGTAAGAATGGGTGTGAAGACTGCCTTGTCAGTGAGTATCTTCTACATTTTCCAATGGGATTCTAGGCTTATGTCGAACTTGATTTGAAATGAAGTCTTCTGCTCTTGAACAACAGATGGTCGTTTGGTTTCAGGTATTTTCTCTAACAGATCATTCTTGTTTTCAAGGGCATGCGCTTTTACAAGAACGCTTGGAGTTTGACAAGGAAGCTGTTCAGCGATCTGCACGGTACGTCCACAAAGTACATAGCTTATTGCTTTCAATGCAGAAGACTGGTTTGAATCAAATAGTCAGTTTGTCATCTAGACATTGGCAAGATTAACTGCCAAACGTTTGGTCAAATCGTGTATTCTCAGATCAGTCTGATAAAAAAGAGGATTGATAAATGCAACTGGTCTGTACGGTCAGCAATGTCATTATTCTGTTTCACGTTAGTTCAAAACTACAATCGAGCCCAAGCGCCTTGTTTAGACCACAACTATATTATACCCGTCTAAGGCACTGGAGTTAACTGAGAACTATTCTTCATCAGCTAGTAACTCTTTTTGAGGACAATTTTATTTCTGGTTTCATAGATCTCCAAGAGGATGTTGATTTTGAAATGGAGCAATGTAACGTGAACGATGCAAAGAAACTGGTTGGGAATGCCGCCTTGTCGTACATGAGGAGGGCCATGAAAGTAGCTGTCTTCCTTCAGAAATTTAAGCCAGAAAAGCCCCGCCCTACTAAAAGACCAAACTGGGCCAGGAACGTGCGTGAAATCGAATTATCAACCGAAGGAGTGCGACCCTTCACAGGACCACGCTCAACTAAAGAACTACGCCCCTCTGAAGAACCACGACCATCTGGAAGACCCCACTCCTCCAACCGACCTCTACCCTCAGGTGGACCACAGCCCTCAAAAATACCGCGTCCCTCTGGAAAACCACGCCCTTCGGGTCGTCCTTCCACAACGCCTCGCCCCTCGGGTCGCCCCTCCAGAACACCTCGCCCCTCGGGTCGTCCTTCCAGAACACCTCGCCCTTCAGGTCGCCCCTCCAGAAGGCCGCGCCCCTCAGGTCCCCCTTCCAAAAGGTCACGGCCTTCAGGTCGCCCCTTCAGGCTGGCCGAGCTCATAGATCAGATCGTCTGACTGTGATACGCAGTACTTGACAAAAAATAAAACTTGGTCATTTTGTATCAGATCAGCGCAACTGAAAAATAAATTAAGTCAGCCTTGTTAAAGCACTTGTCTCCTGGCTTGTTTGTGTCCTTCAGTTGTAAACAAACAGTAAACTCTGCGAAGCTCTCAGAGCGGGAGCTTCTTACGTCAGCCGAAAGAATATTGGTGGGCTTCAGTAAAGTTTCAGTAGTAAATCGTGGTATGCTCGTAATATTTCTAACTTCGAAATGGTACCAAAATTCGAAAAGTGTGAAATAGAAGGAAATACTGTCCTTAAGTAGAGGATTCTTTGCAGTGTTCATGCAGCCTTTTCAAATCAAAATTCAAGAACAATTGGGGTTCGTACATTTTTTTTTTTGTTTTCAAACAAACACTCAAGCACTTCTTAAGGCCAATTTTTATTTTTCAAGAACTTTATTCTCCTCAGCTGACTGTCAACTCATCTCTGGGTTAATCTATTATTTAGAAATTCATCAATTTTCCAAGGACTGCTGTCTATACACTCAGTGACTTTTCAGGGGACTTTTTGATGTTGTAACATTTAAAATACTTCTACATTCTTTAAGATTTTTTCATTTTTTATGAAACTTTTCTTTGAAGGTGTTTCACTTGGTGGCCAGAGTCAAATTGCCAGCCAATTTTTTGTTTCTGAGTTGATTTAAGTAATTATTCTGGTCAATTTAACACAGGTGATTTTCCTTTACCTTTTCCATTCTTGAAGGATAATGGATTCAAAGCATCAAGTATGCTTGTCAAGATTCCTGCTTTACACAAAAAACAAAGAAACTTTCTCCCATAAAAAAAGAATGAACTTTATTCATACCAATTCACAGTTTTGTTGTTCATTTCATTATTATACACAAACAACTAACTCTGTTAGGATAACCAATAAAAAATTGTTTATTCTCTCGAAGTTTTGATAAAGATTTGGTACAAAATTGTACCAGATCATTTTACTACCTTGTTTTGGATGTGGCTAATATCTATCAAATTTATGATATACACTTTTGAGGTTACTTCTCCCAGATGTTTTTACTCATCCTGCCAAGAAAACAACAGATCAAAAATTAGGCAACAGTTAACAAGTAACAAGTGTGAATTGGACAACATATTGTGTGCAGCATTGCTATAAATCTTTGTTTTTATCATGTGGATATTCTTGTATGGCTGGATAGCAAGGCTTGTTATCAAGGAACCTAGGTGCATTTGAAAACTTCATGTTGAATTTGCATGGTATAAATAGATATTATTATTATTATTATTATTATTATTATTATTATTATTATTATTATTTTATTATTTTATTATTAGTAGTATTAACCTCTTTGTCATACGAGTCCTCATACACTTATATATGGTCCAAATAAAAATGTTAGAACCTGTTTGCATGGCTGCCATGGAACACAATTTGGAAGAAAATGTTTCATATAAACAGTAATTTTACATACAGCTGTGTACTACACTACAATATTATACATGTTAAAAGTGATCAGTATGTGAAAGCTAGTGAGGTCTACAAAAAAATGTATGGCAATTTTAAAGCAAAAGGAGAGAATTTCCCCATATTCAATTAGTACCTCTAAACTCTAGAGTGCCCCTTGCAGCAGCTCCTTTATTTCATCTTTCTCTGCACAGTCCACATAAGAACTTCCATCAGGAGCCTTCATATCCTTTACTTTGGCACCCTGATTCAAGCAATTATTGATAAACATCAAACCATTAGAGCAGTAAGTACACAGACTATGTCACAGAGGGTGTAAGAAACAATTTCAACCAATCAGAAACCAAAAGTAATTTGCAACCTCCGAAAGCACTATAACTCTGAAACAACCTGAAAATTACCAAGCCTATACCCAAAGCCTATTAATAATAAATTATTTGTCATGCCTGGTAATCAAGAAAAATTTGTGTTTTCAGGGGTGTGGATGTACTACAAACCTTTTGCAGTAGGAGTTTGACACAAAGTGTGTGTCCTTCCCATATTGTTGCTAGGAGTGGTGTGATACCATTGCTATCAACAGCCTAATAAAATAACAGGAAAGTAACACAACCTATTATAACATATTATGTTCAGTTAATGCTAGTAAGTTTAATCCAAGATATCTTATGCAGTTAGTCATGCTCAGAAGATCATAGAGTATTGTGGCACAGTACCCAGATGGAAATTTAATTGCATCTCTCAGAAGTTGGCTGTGGTAAAGGCTTAAACTTACATTTACATCTGCATTTAGCTCCAGAAGATATTTTATCACATCCTCTTGCCCATAGTCTGCAGCAACATGCAATGCTTTCCTGCCAGTACTCTTGGCCATAATTGCATTGACATCGAAGCCCTGGATACAAAAAGAATGAAGTGGTAAAGTAATTCACATAAAAATACAAAACCATTTTTCTTAGAAAATATACAGTTGAACTCCTATTAAGCGGCCACTTACTGTATTAGGATAATAAACATGTTTTTATCAGTCATTATCTTCTATTTCTGACTCTATGAGTCGTCACCCTTTTTCAAAACGAAGGCAAACTGAGTGTATTAAAGTTTTGGTGGCCACTTTATAGGGGTAAAATAATGAGTAGGAGAACCCTCATCGGGACAACAAAAACGTGGCTGCAGCCACCTTATAGAGGTTCCACTGTATATATACAGTCAATCATATACAGTCAAGTTGTTGTGTCAAATATACAGATAGGCATTTATATCTATCACGTGACCAACTGATATTTGGTTGATCAGCTTTCACCTGAGCAAGCTGTCAAAAGCTACGTTCAATCTTAACTGTCTGATATATTTCCAGTGAGCAACAAAGGTGAAAATTGAATTTTACCACAACACACTAGTTTCTCACTCTCTGATTGGTCGATTAACCGTGGTAAATAAGAGTCCAGACAACGATGTGACGCCAGCTGATGCCAGTATATTTCTAAATAGTGTGGCAAAAAACAAATTTCCACTGATTTGCCGTGGTGTGGACTCTTATTTACCATGATTTACGCCATCACAAGGTCAAAATTTGTTGTGGACTCACTCTGTGAAGCGCCTCGTGAGCCCACAACATTTTGACCATGTGATGACGTAAATCATGGTAAATAAGAGTCCACACCACTTATGCTCACAGAGGATTTATTTGTATCATCAACTTGGTCCTCTATGATCCAGCAGATTGATCAAAAAACCTTGAAATTTCCAAATCTAGGGAACATAAATAGAGCTACACTAGACTTTCCAGTCTAGCTAGTAGATTTTCCTGACAAAGTTCTTATCAGAAGATAGCTGTCTTCAAACTATATTTGTATGTATGTAGCTACTGTAAAGGGGCCAGCGGGGTAATAATAGTGAGGGCCATCATTATCATTACTTTATTTTTTTTCACATGCTTCACAAAATATAATCATCAAGGTCTATTATCATGTAAAAACAAAATCAATCAAGGTCTATTATCATGTAAAAGGAGTCTTACTGTTGCGTCTCCCGGCTGTCTGTATCACGTCGCACGTGCTTGGGTTCTATTCATAAATCAAGTACAGATGTTTGTACTGTACATATTCAATACTACGAACACGTTGCATTTTATCTTTCGATTTCCCATCGTGAGCTGATCGAGCCTGAGCTTGGCTCCCGGCCAACACGCAAAGAGCACAATCCTTCCCCAGTCGGCAAACTGTATTCTGGCAACATTGTTTTATCCTCACAACAGAATTTCTGATATTAAATGCATTATGATAGGCATGCTTCTTGCATGCATGAATGCACGCTCGAAGTGCTGGAAGATATAAATTCTCTTGCAATATTTGAAATCAGCTTTGACAATCAGATTTCAGATTTCCACTGTCGTTTGAAGCAAGAGGGGACATATACTACGCGCCAGCGGTACTCGTACCCAAACGGTACCGATCGAAGTCTAAAGCTAAGAAAACGATTTCAGAATCGAAATTTGGCTCACGCCTTTTCAGTTGCGATCTGCAATAAGACAGACCTACCGGTTGATTCGTGAGATCCTTCACTTTATCCAGGTCACCATTTTGGATAGCCCACTTCAACTCCTCCATGACAAAATATAACCACAGCGATCGACGTCTGGAAGAAACCAGTGGATCAAAAGTGTTCTGCTGATTCCCGAAGCCTTTCTTGACATGAAACACTCTCCCCGGGCTCTGCGCTGTCGTTTACCCAGAATTCCTTGCTCGCCCCAATTTTCGCGCGGTCCAAACTCGAAAAAAAATCTGTTTCAGGATTTTTACTAGACCGAGAGAAAAATTAGCCTGATACTCAGGTTAGTTCAGAACCTTTGGCAACGCTTGCCATTGGCGTCGTTTCACTGGAAGGCGAAAAGGCGTTCAAATTTATTATGACGTATTGGAACCCAATATTACATTTAGCTGATAATTACTCAAATTTTTCTCTTGCCGGGAGCGGCCAAACTTTCGTCTTCCGGATTTATTCTCTCCATTATCCCCCAATTCATCTAAGTGGGAAAAAAGTATGCTCAAGCAAAAAAAAAATAATTAGAGTTTCGTATTTGCCCCAGAAGTTCTGAAATAATAGAAGTTGTAGCGGAATTTTAGGCAAATTGAGATCGCGCCTGCCGTCGACTCGGCTGCTGGCCAGCATACGGTGACTCGGGCAATGGATCATTTCAAGATATGTAGTCAAAGAATGCGAGACTTACGACTTAATTTTTGACCTCAAAAATATATCAACGACGAAGCAATTTACGTTTATTATCATTTTATTAGCAATCTCTTAAGCTTCCACTTTCAAAAGCATTAATTTGGCCATTGTTCGATGAGACAAAAAGCTCCTAATATTCTCTGTGTTGATACAAGCATTAAATACGCCCTGTTGAATACGATTTAATAGCAGGTCCACGACCTTCGTGTTACTAATGGCCGGAGGCTTATAAAGAAAAGAAAACACTTTGTGTGTGTGGAGTTGCTAGTATGGTGGCGAGGTAAGAGTTACCTTATGAAAAGCTTCATTAAAGCAAAAACTATGTTTTTTGTGGCGGTAGTTAAGTGCCTGTATATCATCACGTCAGCAAGCTTAACAACGGTTCCACATGATTGCCCTATAAAATATAAAGATTAGTGGAGCATTTGCATTTAGGAGGCTTGAAAAGTAACACCAAACGCATAAGACACTTGGCGGCAGAGCATCAGTACACAGTGTGGTATGTTTGCATTCTACTGAATCAAACTATAGTTACGGCCCCTTAAGAAATCAAATAATTGAGTCATCATTTAACAAGCTAGGATGGCAACACTCAGAAGGCGTCAAGCAACTTCAAACAGACAAGATGACGAACACGGAAGAACTTTAATGCACAGGGCCTCCGCAACATGGTCGACTCTTCCCGGCTTTCACGGACAGACTGATTGTGTTGTCCGTGGCTCTCATTCAGCAACAACACGAGAAAGACTGACTGTAAGACAGCCGCCTAGGCGGCCTCACTCGAGCAGTGTTTGTACCAGAAACCGCGAGTCGGCGGTAAACAACGCACAATCATTCATCAGACCAAAAACGAGTAAAGGAAATTTGACCGAGATTTCTCTGTCGAGGCCTCAGTCTACAGAAACTTTGGGGTATTCGCAATCTGCATCCACGAGGCCGCGCTTGAATTCATTGACTTGTTTTTCGAAATTAGATGGAAGCGTGGCCGCAGAATTCAATCGGAGTACAAGTCCACGCAAGTTGTCACGAGCAAGCAGTATCGTACGGGCAAACAGTGTCGTGCGACCAAATCTATTAAGGAGTCGATCGAGCTCTGCGCTACTCCTGCCCAAAGCAGCCAGTGTTGAAAATCATGCAAAGGAAGCCCCACGGGACACACAAGTAAAGGTATGACAGTTGTTGAAGAGTTGAGTTTGTGAGATAAAGTTAAAAACAACAAACAAAAAGAAACTATAGCTGCACGACTGACTGAAAGAAAGAGCAAGAGAGAGACAGAGAGACAGAGAGAGAAGAATAAGAAATCGCGTGAGTAGTCTTTGAGGCAGAACGGAGTTTGCGTGACATGTGCGCATGGTAGAATTCATGCATGGCTTTAAAACAAAGGATCAAAACTGTCACTGCGACAGGAAAACATTGATACGCTGAAAATAAAGAATTATATTGTTGATTGGAGCCGAGTGCATTTTGTTAACTCTTGTCGGCACAAACTGGTACTCCCGTCCTGGTGCTCAGTCTGTTCCCAGTAAGGAAGGGTTCCTCTGTAATGATTTTGGTTTTTACTGAGTTTTAATTTCATATTATTTTTCAGCCGTTTCAAGCTTTGGAAAAGTTTTCTCGTGCAGTTAGAATGGTGTCGGTTTTTACGGCTCTCTGTCGGAGCATCAGGAGATATGCTGCACTTGAGAAGGCCCAAAACTACGACTTGTATTATGTCCGAGATATGATGCTGACCGATGACGACAATGACAAGCCTAAACAGACTGAGGAGGCCCCTGTTAGCTTCAACAAACATACTTACTCTCGGGAAAGCACGGTAATTCTTAAATGTAGTTCCAGTTAAATTATATTGTACATATGGTGCACTTTTGTTTTCTTTTTTTCTTTTTCTGTTTTTGTTTTTGTTTCTGTTTTTGTTTTGTCTATTTTATCTGTTTATGTTTTTGTTTGTTTTCGTGTATCCTGCAGCTCTATTTTCCTCTCTGGGCGCGCTGGATTTGCGGCAAATCTCCAGAAAACAGAACAGAGGCCGAGATCAGCAAACTCGTGACGTTGTTGAGGGGAATGAAAAGCTTCAGCCGATTCTCAAGGGAAGCGCAAAGAAACTTGTGTCGAACCATGACTTACGCCCGGTGAGATATGTCTTTTCAGTTTATGACGAAAACGTTGTGCCAGATTTGATATGCACGGAAAACTTATCCACTTTTGACTGTGAGTGACTGGCTACACTGGCTGACTGACTGTCTGATTGACTGGCTCACTGACTGACTGGAAAATTGAACTTTTACTTAAAGCTGGGGCCCAACTTTGGCATTCCTGTCCCCGGCCATCCCCCATCAAAATAAGAAGATGCTTTCCATTGCGTTTTAGAATATTCTCTAAAGCCAACAAAGAAAACGTTACACGGAAAACATAACACAAAACCAGAAAAGTTAGATCAAATAATGTGAACAAATTTCAGAAGTAATCCCTCTTTTTCTTGTCTTTGCATAGTTTCGAGAAGCGACGAATTCTAGTTCGACAAGGTGACCCAGGCTTCTGCTTGTACTTCATCGTGTCGGGCACAGTTTCGGTGACAGTGACGAGTAAAGATCTTAAGACGGGTGTGTATGGTACGAGTACAGTGGCTGTGTTGGAGAAAAACGAAGCCTTTGGGGTGAGTCAGACAAAAAATAAAAATAAAAATAAAATAAAATAAAATAAAATAAAATAAAATAAAATAAAATAAAATAAAATAAAATAAAATAAAATAAAATAAAATAAAATAACTTTATTTAACAGTGTATTTAGCACTGCCGTGCTAATTGGGGAGACTTGAAATGCAGAAACCAAATATCACAAACTGAACGCAAATGTATTAAGAATCCCAACTTGTCAGAGGCTGATCAGTTGGCTATTTACATATACCACTGAACCGTTATAATGCATGCATATATTCATTGCAGTTGTTTTTGTAAAATTATAAATGACTGATTATAAATGATGGGCTTCTCACATAAGCTCTGGGTCTTGCCAAAAGTAGTTTATTGTTTAAATACCGTCAGTGATTTGAGCATTTAATTTTTTAACATCGTCGTTCATTTTTCCGCTCATCAGGAAATTGCATTATTCTCCGCGGAGGCCCTGAGGACCGCAACAGTCATCTGTCGTGAACGTGTGGAAGTTCTGGTGGTAAATCGAGAGGTTGTGCTGGAGTATTGTCCAGATGTGTTTCAGCGCGAATACGAAGAAAAGATTAACACTTTGAGGTACGAAAAGTTGGTGCATTAGTGCCAATTCAAAAACCATGCACAGCTTAAATCGTACCAGTTTTCACACACGTTAAAGTACCTTTAAATCCAGTACCACAATGGACAAACACTGTTGTAACTATGAATTTGAGACCTGTCCGCTGTAACGTTTTGCAGATTTTTGCTTTCTTTGGAGTGCAGACGCGAAATACACGCTCGTGGTTTCTTTACGCTGCCCTCGTGTTCTCCCAAACTTCCCGCGTGTTTAGATGAGGCTGGCGTGATTACACGGAACGCGTTATATATTTCTTTTATAAAGTAATTAGTTAATAAAAATGATACACGTCAGCGTGTAATATACTCTCATTAACAGGATTTTTTAGCCAATCATAGCGCGCGTAATATCATAGTTATTTTATAAATGCAAGTCTCAACCTTTATCTAAAATTCATAAGCAAGCTGACTGAAAAGTTTGCTGTAATTCCTTTACAGGAAGCACCCTCTCTTCAAAGACTGGAGTCAAGATCTTTTGAACACACTGGGCACCGAGAGCCACATCAGAGAGGTAGAATATAACAAACTATATATAAAACCTCACAAGCTGTCGCTCTTAACCCTGATAAAATGTATTCTAACATCCTCTGTTCGAGAGATTTAGCCTGGGCCTTGAGTCGGTAGATATATAACAATTATTCGCCGAAGTGGAGGTGAATAGCGGTGGATATTTACCGAGCCGTTTCGGCGGGGTAAATATCCACCACTATTTACCGACACTGTGGAGAATAATTGTTTTAGTATATACCACACAAGTTTAATAGCCAACTCCCAAATAGCTATTTTATTTCCGACAAAAGTGGGCAAAAATTGGGTTCGTGCGCCATTTTGTTTTACCGGAAGCCGCCGGGAGGTGAATAGTACTTGATATTCCGAGATTGAGGAGCCAATCAGAGCGCGCGAAAAGCACTATTCACTTGCGTGGTATATACTAATTCTGGCTATCATCTCAAAATTCACGTAAATAGGTACAACAAATAGGGTAGAATACATGTATATAGAGGATATTACACGGCGGCGCGAAGATATGAATTTTATTTTCGAGTGGTAAAAACAATATTTTATGAACGAGCGCTTCGCGAGTGAGTAAAATATTGTTTTTACCACGAGAAAATAAAATCCACATCTTCAAGCCGCTGTGTAATTTTCTTTTTATTATATTAGACACAAGGGTTTTACGAGAAATTGCACAAACAACCTTGCAAAAGCGGGAAATGATGCCAACGATATCGTCACTAGTGAGGATATGGAAAATACGCCACTAGGGTCCCGGATGTAGTTTCGTATGGATTTTACGCACGGTATATTTTCCAGTAAAACACTCGTGTCTATATAATAAATAGTATTAAATAACCAAAACCATTGTTTTCTCTCCAGTTGTCTCATGGGAAGCTGATTGACCCGGATAGTACCAAATCTGAGGCAGTCTATTTTATCATCAAGGTAGCCAACACGACTAGCACTTTTAGCAAGCACCTCGTCGCTTTGCTTTGTATGCTATACTTGCTAATTATTTTCGCCCTTCCTTACAATAATAACTATCACTACAAGGCTACATTATGCACTCACTACATGCTTACAGTTTAACAGTCCCTTCAAGAATACTGTCACTGTATTGGTTGGTCTTTTTGAACTTCTAGTCAACTCCAGTGACACCTTCAGTGCCCCCAGTTGTCGCCAGTTAATCTATTGCTTTTTGTTTTGTTTGAGTAGTAAAAGTATATACCTGCCACAATTGTATACATACAATGCCGCTCTATCTTTTTTTATTGAAGAGTAAATGTCTGAGGAAGGCCAAGTAACTTTCAATGTTATTCATAAACGTTTTTCAAAGTTTTGCCAGCTAATAAACATATTCATTTGTTCGTAGGGAAAAGTGGAGATGTTAAAAAGAGTGAATTTGGCGCACATCCGGGCATTTAAAGTTTCTGTTAATTTATACCACGATAAACCGCTGCCCCGTCCTGCGACTGCGATGTCAAGCTCCCGCCGCTCCGATATAGTTTACGTGAGAGTGGGATGTCTTCAGAACAACGACACATGGGTGCGTGTCTGTTCTCCTCTTTCTTTTCTTCTTTTCCTCCCTTTTCTATTCGGCTTCTGTTTGTATAGTTATCTCTTTCTCTTCTATTGCCCTATGGAGTTTTGTTCTTTCTTTCTGCATGTCTCTGCCCTGTCTCTGTGTATCTTTTGCAGCCAGTCTAGCTTGCTCCAGGCTCTCAGATATTGAAACAAGGCGCGGGAAAATGGCGCGCAGAGGCAGCGGAAATTATTCTCGCCCCTGTCCTTTTCGTCTTTCCTTTGCGCGCCATTTTTATGCGCCTTGCTTTCAGTATCTGGGAGCCTGGAACAGCTACTTTCATTTCCGTCTTCCATATTTTTTTTTACTCTCTCTGTAACTATCTTTCTCTGTCTTTTCATTTAATTTTCATTAAAGTTTATCTGTCTATTTCTCCATCAATATTATAAATAGTTTTGCAAGCCCAAGTCTTCACTGACATAATTTTTCTCCCTCAGGATCTCACCTCTCTCGGGAACACGTGCCCTGAAGCGACTGGAAACATTCTTCTGAGTGCCGGTGTTCGCCTGCTAAAGGTTCCTAAAAGATCCATTCACGAACTAAGTCCCAAAGGACATGTAAAACAGTTTCTGGACAGCTACACGCCTACCCAGAGATGCCTGAGCGACCAAGAAGTGCACATGAACTATTTATCTGCACAGTCCTGGCTTGAGTACAGGCAGAAAGTTGTTGACAATGTCATCGACATCAAGAAGGGAAGATTTATTGCGCATGTCTCGTCCACAGCCAAGGGTTCTACTGGTTGGTCGGCGTGGCCTGGGCACCAGGATAATAATTCTTACTCGCGACTGCCAGAAGCATACTTGAAATAGCGGACTTACACTGTACCAACCTCGTTCCCAGGCTCTTTCATCTCCCGGGGTCCGGGAGATGAAAGAGCCTGGGAACGAGGTTGACACTGCACTCTTAGTACAGTATATGAACAATAAATTACTTTTGGCGAGGAAATATGCACGGATAATTGTCCGAGGATATTATCTGTTCCGAGAAGCTCACAGTTGCCCTCGAGCTTCGCTCTCGGGCAACTGTTCGCTTCTCGGAACAGATAATATCCTCGGACAATTATCCGTGCATATTTCCTCGCCAAAAGTAGTTTATTGTCTTTATTATCCTTCAAATATTTCCTCTCGTAGCGCAGATAACGGCGCGGAAACTTTGAAGCATTTTAGTGCTTTCTGGAACTGCTTTTTCGACCTCCTCAGTAGTCATCTTGTAATGATTTTTGTGGCTAATATTTAAAATTGTGTTCGGATATTGTCAATAAACAGCGATAGTTCGCCAGGCGGGGGGTTATTCGGTCACGTGTCACGATTCCACCAATCACGCGCGGGAGGAAATATTTGATGGGTCATAATCGCTGATAACGTCCGCTCACGAGCGGACGTTATTTGGTCACGTGTCACGATTTTACCAATCACGCGCGGGAGGAAATATTTGATGGGTCATAAAGTACAGTATTTTCATGTTTTGTACCATATTAAGAATCAGCCCCGGCCAGCACGGACTTGGAAAATGTACTGGATATGGTAAATCAGTAACGACAGTCAATAGTGTGGCTTTCAGGCTCGTCGTCCACACTAATGCGTTTTCAAAACCTTCGTTTTCAAAAACCTCCGTTTTCGTCCGTCCACACTAATTCGTTTTCATTTGAAAACGCATCCGTTTTCGAAGAAAACCTCCGTTTCCAAGTTATCCGTTTTTAGGCCGTGTCCACACCTATCCGTTTTTCTACGAAAACCGAAACTTTTCTTTGCGGCCGGCCTCCCGTCCACACGTATCCGGTGAATACGGTCACGAGAACGGAAACTTTTGAAGACACTCTCCAAATGGGAACTTTTGAATACAATGTTTATCCGTATAGTGTGGACGGGGAAAAATTTCGAGTGAACGAATAATTTCACTGAAAACGCAAACTTTAGAAAGCAGTAATACCCCTAGAGCAGAAACGCATAAGAAGGTATGCGTTTAACGAAAACGGATTAGTGGACGGGGTCTCAGTATTACAGCACCTGTTGTAGTCTTAGTTGTAGTGCATCTGCCGATTTGTTTGCTGAATTATCGCAATATGAGAGGGTCATGCACAGGCGGCCCAAGCTCGGTGACGAAATGTTGCGCAAACTCAAGATTATAAGGCGGAAATGTATGGGAATTTTACCGATTCCGGAAAATCATAGAATTTGATAATGAAACTCAAACTAAACGTTCACTACCCGCTAGTAGTTGTCTCCTGTGTCCCTTGTATTAATTTAGAGCTGCTGCGGGCAGTATTAGTGGTAGAAATTCCCGCCGATGTTGAGAATTTTAACCTTTGGTTAAAATAAGTAATAGAGTGGTAAAGTGTGACGTCATCATTTTGCAAACTTTTCCATTCAAACCTCAAAACCACATCATGCGATATACACAGCTGCTGAAAGAACGTGTGCAAAATTTCAAATCGCTAGCCCTACTGAAAGCGAAGATAGAGAAGTTTAAAGTTCGAGATAGTCTTAACTAAACTCTCTTATTTAGCGTTGGTTCCAAATCAAAGGAACCAACACCAAATAAGAGGGTTTAGTATGAAGCAATTTGAACTTCAAAAGCCTATATCTCAGCTGCTTAATGCACTAAAGAGCCAATTTTTTCTGTGTGAACTTTTTTTAGATAGGCCATTCCGAAGAATTGTGCAAAGTCCATTATTTCCGAAAAAATATTTTTATGACGTCATCACTTTACCACTCTATTAGTATTAGTACAATTAATAATTAACCTAAAGCCTTTTATAGCTATTACCTCGTGCTCGCGCGGGGTGTCTATAAAACGAAGACCGAAGACCCAAAAACGAAGACCCCCCTATTTTTCTGTTGTATCATCATGAAAAGTCACTAAATGTTGTAAAACACAACTTATACAACAAAAGGACCATTCAACGTTGAAATAACCAGGGTCTTCGTTTTATAGTTTACCCCCACCAAAACTATAAAACGAAGACCCCCTCCAATTTGGCTCAAAGTTTCGTAAACAACCTCAAATGCGCTCTAAAACTACATTTCAGCAACTAAAAACACTAGAAACGCGCATATCTTAGAAATTGATCAGGGTCTTCGTTTTATAGCTTACCCCCACCAAAACTATAAAACGAAGACCCCCTTCAATTCGGCTCGAGATTTGTAAGACAATGTATAATGCATTCGAAAACTACATTCACTAGAAACGCGCATATCTTAAAAATTGATAGGGGTCTTCGTTCACCATAGTTTGCCCCCACCAAAACTATAAAACGAAGACACCTTAAAAATGCGCACGGCTAAAAATACGCACACATTTAAGTGCTTGCTGTATTTTGCGGAGAACAATGAGCAAGTAACATATTATTCGATCATTTCCGGAAGTTCGTTTGGACAATAGACAATGAATAAATAAACCGGGAAATGAATAAGTCGATAAACCGATGCTGTGATTGGAAGAACTAAAAACACCGTATCTGAGGATATTAGTATAATTTTTGTCCTTGTCGCATTGAATCAGCATTGAATCAGCACGCTCACACTTTTATTTAACGTTTCTCGCTGCAAAAGTACTGCATATTAAAGAATCTGACACATCTGCTAAGCGTCATGTATTAGCTGACACCCGGCTTTGTTCAAAAATGTATCGACCCCATGTAGCAGCAGTTATATAGCATCATCATATCAGCGGGAACCTCGTGTTATCGAGGTTTCTTCTGGCAGTCCATTTAATATGGCTTCAAAACTACCATGTATCATACCTAAAAGTATTGACCGTTCGGGCATTTTTGTCTACGATTACCGAAAATTCTTTGACAAAGAAGAAATCAGTAAAGGCAGCTTCGGTTCCGTATACACGGCCAATGTTCCGAGTGATGATGGTGGGCGCGGTGAGAAAGTTGTGATCAAGAAATTGCTCAGTCAAGACTTGGAAGTTAAGAACTTTGTCAAGAGGCAAGAATCTTACAGAATCTAAAACACGCAAACATTGTGAGTTTAAAGGGAACTTGCAATGCACCATTCGCCCTGGTCATGGAATAATTATGTCTTCTTTGACTTTGAGCCCTTTGGCGGCAAGACCAAAGTCAGCTTCCTCGAGGATTTTGTATCTTATGTTGGACTGCTTTGATTTAGGTTTAACAGTGCGCATTTGTACAAGAAAGTCTGCAAAGACTTTGCCTTGGCCCTGGAGTACCTGCACGGCAAAATTGGAGGGGGTCTTCGTTTTATAGTTTTGGTGGAAGTAAACTATAAAACGAAGACCCTGATCAATTTCTAAGATATGTGCGTTTCTAGTGTTTTTGGTTGCTGAAATGTAGTTTTCGAGCGCATTTGAGGTTGTTTTACGAAACTTTGAGCCGATTTGAAGGGGGTCTTCGTTTTGTAGTTTTGGTGGGGGTAAACTATAAAACGAAGACCCTGGTTATTTCAACGTTAAATGGTCCTTTCGTTGTATAAGTTGTGTTTTACGCCATTTCGTGACTTTTCATGATGATACAACAGAAAAAAAGGGGGGTCTTCGTTTTTGGGTCTTCGGTCTTCGGTCTTCGTTTTATAGACACCCTGCTCGCGTGGCTCAGTTCTGTAATCTCTTAGCCGCGAAAGCACCCTCCCCCCACACACTGGGGGTATTTTTTTATTATTATTGTTCGGTAATAAAGCTTTACAACCCCATCTCGTTCAGCCTTCTCAGTGATAGTAATTTCCTCCTCCAAAAGAGGAATTTCTACCACTAATACTGACCGCAGCAGCTCTAAATTAATACAAGGGACACAGGAGACAACTACTAACGGGTAGTGAACGTTTAGTTTGAGTTTGATTATCAAATGATTTTCCGGAATCGGTAAAATTCCCATACATTTCCGCCTTATAATCTTGAGTTTGCGCAACATTTCGTCACCGAGATTGGGCCGCCTGCGGGTCATGAGACCAGCGTTGACGTCATTCGATTCGAGTTAAGGGACAACAACAACCTTTCTCTTTTTATTTATCCCTTCGGCTAATGCCGTCTCGCTAAACTCGTCGTGTTGTTTATTTTGAAGAACATCCGGCCTAACATTCCAGTTTCTAAAATGTCACGTGGTCAGGATATCCGGCTTCCAGCTGAGAAGCCGAGCTGTCAACAAGTGTTGAATATTTTTTTCGAAGGTTTGGCTGCCACTTGTGAGCTGAACTTCATTTCTTCTTGCATGATCGAGTGGGGTCTAGAAGCCGCTATAAGAAGCACGCTCAAATTCGGTTTCCTCAAATTCTTGTACGCGCGCATGACGGCTGAACGGAAACGCCGAAATGCGATGATTGACAGATATCACTATTAAGCTGACACCAAAAGTGAATCATATCTCGAGTTTCAGAAGCTTTCGCGGCCCGTTAATGCTTTAGTTAACTGGTTGCCTTCTTTATTCTTCTGGTTTTTGCGTTCGCCAAAGCGATCTCTGAACGTCCGTGACTTTACCGGTTTTTGGACGTGTCAAGATCATGTTTTTTGGAGAAATGTTCTGTGTCCTTGTGGTAGCCGTCCTGCTCTCTCAACACAGTGGAACAACAAGTTCGAGGGTGAACAGAAACAGTTCCCAGTCTCGAATATGTGAGCGGGTTTGCTTGCGTTCTGCGAATGCGCCGAGCACCAAGGTAAACGCGTTTGATACGTGATAAATGTTTTGATATTAGAAAATGAGTTCCTCGTGTTGTTTGGTGAAGCATGCTGGAGTTTAGTTGAAAATAAAACATGCTGCTGATACGCTACGAGCGGATTTGACGTCCGAGAAAGTTTTCTATAAATATAGATTGCTTCCTATCGATTTATTCCTGTTCCGATCTATATCCTTTATTGTTGTTTTGTTTCTACCTTTGTCCGAGGTGCGTTCGGGTGAAAACGTGATTCAATATCAAATATTCCTGCGATGAATCATAATTATGGCATTATTCCAGTCACAACACGATACAAACACTTTCGACTCCGCTATCATATTTAAAATATTGCATGCAGTTATCCAAATCCGTTATTGCTTTTTTATCATATATTTCGTCGCATTTTATTAATTGCACAATATTACGTACTAAAATTATATACCACGAATTATTGTTGCGTGCGAAGAATTAAGTCGATGCTTGCCGTGACGCAATTAGAAATGATGAAAATTAATCGTTTTGTCAAATGAATGTTCCACACGTCAATTATATGGGTTGAGCTCTGACAATGGGCACAATTTTTAATCTTCGTGTCTAATAAATTTGTCGAAAAGGTTGCTAAGAACAACTGAATTTTCTAGAGAGTCACCCAAGGACTTAAAATAATTGAAAACAATTAGTGCTTTTTTTAGGACTTTCACACAGTATTGACTCAGAGCCTTTGGTCAATACAGCTGAAAATAGACAGTAAAATGACAGCTGCTTACAGATGAAAATGATGGACAACACTCACAATATATATTGAGAGCTGACGTAGCCTAGCGGTTAAATTAGCATGCCGCCCCTTTCATGTTTGGGGCGCATGTTCAATCCCCACTCAAGGCAGTAAGATTTGAGTTATAAAAGCCTTGCTCTTTAACTTGTGGACACACATAAATGGATTAATTCTACCACACAGTTCTTGATAAGTAGGGCATTTGATCAGCACCACAGTTATTTCAATCTTTGTACTGAAAATGATTTTTTGGTAAATTAACTGTCATTCAAAAGTGTTGGAAATTGCATATCCCTGTATGTCTAGAAATTCAATCTTTTCTGGGGCATATTCATGTCAGGGGCGTAGCTACCATATACGCATGGGCGTACAAGCTAAAATTTGAGAACTTTTTTAATCTGACAAAAATATAATTTTCTATTGCTTGAAGACGTTTTGATCATTAAATTGGCTGATTTGAATTGATTTCATAACTTTTTTTGTGTTATAGTGTACGTTACGCGAAATCGTATCTCCCTCAGTGTCAGTCCCACCTGACGCTAGTTAATCTTTAACTGTGAAGGAGAGGTTATCAAAATAGTCCCTTTGTGCGTACAGTTACCAAATCGCTAGCTATGCCCCTGCATGTTCCTGTGGACCCCCTAGAGGCACTGCTTGTCACCTACAGATATGGCTACTACATGTGAATAAAAAAATAATGAAGTAACAATGGCAGTACCGTCTCTAGACAACAAGAACACAGCTATATGGGGACGTAAAAGAACCGCTGAGGAGACCACCCTCAGCCAACTTTTTTCGAGTCAGTCGAAGCATGTGATTTTTATCCTGGAATTAAGTGCCAGGATATTCAAAGATGACCTGACCATCTCTGGAGATTGAAGATTTGGAGAACATAGATGTTTGTTTCAGTTGTTTTTGGGGAGAGCAGCTGGAACTGTTTTGTTTTTTTGCATATCCCTCAGTGTTATGCAGCATAATCTCCTTTGTTCTTGCAAACCACTGAATTAGGTTACAGTAGTTTGTGGTTACAATCCATCAAATCATGCTGTTTTTATCACGCAAACCATTCAAATCCTAACCAGGCACTAAAACGCCCCAAAAGTCGATCCCAGTCTGTTGCATGGACAGCACATAAATTCATAGAGCTGCAGGCGCCCGAGGCAGAAAGTGAAATAAATTTTCTTGAACGAGGTGTATAGAGCTCAGAGTAATTCAATATCACCACATTACTCCAATATTGCAAAACAACTCAAGGTACAAATTCTGGGTTGTTAATCTTATAGAAATTAATCTTGTATATTAGGCCAAGTCATTCAACCACACATGCATAAAGCTTTCTTGAAATAGAAGGGTTCAGGATCCTTTTCAGTTTTGGTGACATGTCTTTTTTTAGACATGACTCATAGGGCTAGCAATGGATGATAATTAAGTTGATGGCGTATATGTTTTTTTCCCTACAGATCAGGAGTTTATTCATGACAATGGGCTGTCAGTGCCTTCAGCAAAATGTCCAGAGAGGTGAGGAAAACTACTTGTCAAATGATATAAACTAATTTAAGGACATATTTTTATGTAAACCTTTTTGAATTCTGAAAGTTTAAAAAAAAAGAATCAGGGAAAGAAGCTCCAATTTATCACACATATCACCTTATCTTATATGGCTATATTATATTAGAACACCATAAACTATTGGACTGCACCCAAATACTCACTGTGAAACCAGAAAGTTGGCTTCAGGCAACAACCCACCCCCACCAATTTTACTTTTTAAGCCTTGTCCTCACTAGCGCATAAGCATAAGCATAAGCATAAGCATATAAGAGAGCGACAGTGGTGACATAAGCATAAGCATAAGGAACGAACATGTTTGATCTGAAGTAGGGTATCGATTTTGCCTTTTTGGTATGGGATAGGTCAGTACGACTTTAACAGAAATATGTCGCCGCGGACAATTGCACTGCAAATGGAAGAAAACACAGGAATTATTGCAAAAAAAAAACAAAAAAAATCTCTGGAAAAGGTCTGAAATAGGGTATAACGTTTGGAGTCAGGTCTGAAATAGGGTATACATTTTTGGAGTCAGGTCTGAAATAGGGTATAGAAAATCAGATATTTTGGTCTGAAATAGGGTAAGGGTTTTCAGGATCGGGTGGCACACCCCCACCCAAAATTATAATGAGTGCCGGGCCTAGCATATCCTGACTCCTGAGAGGCCCAGTCGACCGAGTATACCACTTGAGTCTCTGCCTGCAGTATGTTTGTTGAGGTTCCATGGACAGTTTGCATTAAAATCTTTAGGGCATGCAGTGTGAACAGACTTGTAATACTGTAGGTTACTTGGCTGGTATGAACACAAAAAATCTGGGGTCAGGAGATTTTTTCTTTTGTGGAAATCATTATGATTAACATAAAGTGACTTCTACTGCAGATCTGCTGCGACACCGGCGATCAGTTGACGAGGAGAAGTCTACAAGTTCATCCAATGCATTAAACCAAACTCTCCCAACTAAGGTTTGCAATATGACATTTTGTTCTCGATTAATTACATTGTACATCATGTACATTCAATTTAATGCTGCTTTTGGATGACTGTTGAATACTGAGTAAGTATACATTGCCAATCACAGAGGCTGTAAGAAACCTTGTCAACCAATTCACCAATTTAACTTTCCTGATAATTTTCTCACAGTAACTATCTGTTCTTAGTGGATCATGGTAACAGAATGCACTTGGGCTATAGCTGTTGTTTTATTTACATTTTTTGCACCCCGGTTTATGGTTGTCATTTAGACTTGGCTTAATCGTTTCTTCAGGTACACAAGTCTCCTGCATCCACAACTCTAAAGGGTATGTTTCCAAGTTGAAGGCTTTTGGATTTAGAAAATTAAAGGGCATAACCCATAACCAAAACTTGCAATGATTGCAAATCCAAAGTACTTAATTGAGAGCTCCACCTCCATGGCTTGAGGTTAATGGCACCTCTGGTATTACAGTAGACCAACTCAAACTCCCAAGGGAAACGAGAAATAGTTCGAGTTAGCAGGTCAAGTAAAGCTGGATGACTGAAAGGGAAATCCAAGGGAAATGGGCTTGAGTTGGAGATAGCAGGGAGTTTTTGAGTTAACCGAGTCTGTAGTTACTGTAACTTCATTTTACTTTGTCTGTGTCATGAGATATAATTCCTAATAACATGCACACAATAATTTCTGCATTCTGATTGGCTGAGCGCACGTCAATTTATCCCAAACAGTGCAAAAATGTGTAATTAACAGTGCAGAAATTTGAAATTAAGAGTGCAGAAATTTGAAATTAAAAATTGCCGACAGCTGGCACGTGTATTCGTGGCAAAGCCAAACAAAACAGACAGCATGTTCATTCCTCAGGACGATTCCGATTCTGTTTCGAGAGAGCGAGTTCTTGAGACACTTGTGAATTGTAATGAAATTGAAAAAAGATTGCTCGATGAAATTGTTATATGCATGTTATTAACAAGTAATCACATGATTTCGAGTGCTATTTGGAATAAATGAGCACTCATAAAGTTTTCAAAGACCACAAATTGCACTCGCGCGGCACTTGTGCAATTTTGTGGTCTTTGAAAATTTACTCGTGCTCATTTATTCCAAATTGCACTCGAAATCATGCGATTACCTATACTAACAGTGTTTGTCTTGTCACAGTTTTTGAATGTAGACGCACAAACAGGTCAGTCATATTTGAGGAAGATCAAATAAAGCCCAAGGTGGCTTTTCAGAATAAAAATGGCTCATGGCAGGCACATGTCTCTTGGAAACCAGTGACAGGTAAATAGTCACTTACAAATCACAATATTACCCTGCTTCTTAGCGGTCCAGGTGATCGAAAAATTTGGATCCAGTTATGAAAAAAATTGTACTATCCTTTGTGTGTTCACCCGGAGCACACATATCAAATTTAGGATGGGGGGGATTCAAGGATTTATAGCCTGTGAACTGGAGGGCAAGTATGGGGTTGCTATGCATGTGATCCCAGCTGCAAAGGGCTTATATTGATGAATGAAATGACATATCCTGACGATTTGTCACTATGGCAAGATGCATGTGATCCCAGCTGCAAAGGGCTTATTGATGAATGAAACGATTTATCCTGATGATTTTTCACTTTATGGCAGGCAAGGACTTGAAAAGACTGGAGTATTATAGAGTTGAGTGGATTGAGAACGTACCTGGGAAGGATGCCATGACCTGCGAATCAGTCCCAAAGGTAACTGGGAAAAAGTGGCTGAAGGGAATCTATATATTTTTCAATAGTCTTGTCTATTTATTTACATGTATCTATATCTAGTATTCACCTACACCACAGAAATACATTTTTAGACCGTGCACTCTTCTTATTTTTGAGAGAGCAGTCACTGTGGAAATGACAGCCATTCTCATTTGAGGTTCTTTTCTGGAACCTGGGAACGAGGACGAATGATAGCAACTTCAATTCAGTTTGTAGTTCTGAGTTAGTGTGGTGCTTGTAAAACCTCAAAATACCAAGAAACTAAAAACTTGATACTCAAGTATACACCCATCAAAGTGTTCCGGCTTTTGGTTGGATTGCACTGTATTCTGGGTAGGTTTGGCTCAGAAAAATGAGCACCAACTCCACAATATCCGCCACTTTGCACTTAGCGCTTGGAGCTCAGTCAACTTCCGTTCTAAAACGTACACATGCATCTACCAAGCTCCAAGTTTGAAATGCAAGGTGGTGGATATTGTAAAGTTGGTACTCACTTTTTTGAGCCAAACCTACCCAGAGTACAGTGCGATCCAACCAAAAGTCAGAACTCTTGATGCGTGTATAAGTTAGCTAGTTCAATACATTTTCTATGACATAAGTTGTGAACAAGAATCACAGGGCTTTCAGGATGTGAAATTTTACATCGAGTTAGATAGCAATTTGTGGGAAACACTGAACAAGTGTCAGAACAAAGAGGTTTGGATAGTGTTTGTACATTAATGACAGAGTAAGGGCAGACTGACCTCTGAGGAAACATGTTTTCAGGGGAAGGGTCATGGCTGATCTCTCAAGTTGATCTCTTAGTCTAATTTGTGTACTTTGAATGCAGGACAAAACTGAAGTGTACATCACAGCAGCAAAAGGATGGAATTACCCTAATACTCTTCTACTGGCTGTAAGTACTATTGTGTCAGATTTTTGATCCAATACAACGTGCAACCAATTAACAGACCTTTATCAATGAGGGGTATAGACCATTTTCACAACTGGGTTATATATCTGTAAGGGGTGCTTGTAGGGGTTGTCAAACCTCGGCCAGTTTCAGAGAGTTTTTACAGCATAATGCATTTATAATGGTTTTTCACAGGTTACTCCAATGCCACAGGAGCGAGAACGAACTCCACTGGAGCAGTTTGAGCCAACGAGTGAGTAACTTAACTTTGCCAATGCTAGCAAAGATAGATTTGGTATAAGTTTGGTAGAATTCTCAGCCAGTCAGATACGCAGCCAAACTCGATTGCAATCTGTCTACGTAAGTGGTCAAGGCAGTTTTCTCGCATTGCTGATTGGTCTCTCTTTCAGAGTAGAGCGGTTTTTCGATAACTGTCGAAAGTAATTGTGTGATTGCTTTGGTTTTGTGTTTGCTTCGCTTTCGGATTGGTCCACACGAGTTTGTCAGCATGCTCAGCCATTCAGGAACAAAACCAAAACCAAAACCAAACACTTCTCATGCAAGCGATGGCGTGTACTCGCACTACTGATTGGAAAGTAAAACCAAATGCAAGACCAAACGTAAATTACTTTGGCTTCCAATTGGCTGAACTGTTTTCTCTCAGTCTCTGTGATTGGCCTGTGTGATTACTTTGGTTTTGGTTTTCGACATCTAATACCAAACGCGAATTACTTTGGTTTAATCTGGTTGCTTGAAAGAGTTTCCTGATTGCCTTCGCGATTGGTCACTGAAAATGCTTTGGTTCTAATCCAAAATACCACGGAAGATTGGGTGGTCGCTTACGGGAATTTCAAACCTTGACTAAATAACAACTTGAGAAGTATAAACTCTTGTCTTGTTGCACGTCAAATTACGTATGGTAGTCAGTCTTGTCCGGTAGAAAATTGCTATTGAACAAACTTCTTTAAGTCAAAATACAGTAAGGGAAACAGTGAGCCTCAAAGGTAGTCGCGGTCGCTTGCTGGTCGCTTACGAGAGATTTTATTGATAGTGTTTGAGTGAAAAACCAATTGGTACTTAATTGTCATAGTTACGGGACACGTGGTCGCTTGGGGATGTGGTTGCTCAGGGAGGTTTCCAGTGTAAAAACATGTAGTTTTCTATTTTACTGTTTCAGCTTATGCATCACCACATGCAGTCAAGAAACCGAAAAGTGAGTATTTACAGGAGAGGGGAGGGTGAATTATAGACGCAGGAAAATATTGATTCAAAATAGTGAAACAAGCGGCTGCTTTGGTTCTACGGGATACCGCGGAAATACGTTCTTGGTGTTACTTACGTTAGTCAGCGTTAGTCGCTATTACTATGTAACTTACTTTAATTCGAGGTAAAAGTTCACATCGTGTTCGAGCCAAGCTTTTTCTTGTGTACAACTTTATACGACTGTACTACGTCGTTAAAGAATCTCTCCCACTCTCTCTCTCTCTGTCTCGCCAGATATCACTACACTGATCATCAGCATCAGCGGTGGGATTTGCGCTGGTTTGCTTCTTCTGGTCGTTGCTGTGTGGTACCGGAAGAAAATGAGGCCAACGCATCTTCGCTATGGACCACATCGGCTCATTGCCGCACAAGAAGGTGAGTCCAAAGTCCAAGCCGTCGTGACCACAATCCTTTAGACGATTTCTCGATCCGCCATGTTTAGATTCCGCCAATATGTAGGCTAGTAACTTCACAGGATGCTTCAACGACAACAAGAGAAATTCGCAGTCATGAAGGATGATTTCAGTTGTCAATAAGGATCAGAGCTCTTGAAAACGGCCGAGATTCCGGAAAATCCGTGAATACTACAACCAGCATTCATTGCGTGCATCTAGCCAACTGACGTCACAATGAATAAGATTTATTGTTGAGTGTACGAGAACCTTTACAGTGTTATCAGGGTTCGCACAGTCTTGAAAAGCCCTTGAATTTGACTGCTAGTGCTTGAAAAGTGCTTGAACTTGGATGAAGCCTTGAAAAGTTCTTGAATTTTGACAGAAGTCCTTGAACAGTACTTAAATTTCGAAGGGGTGCTCGCTCGTAAAAGCGTGATTATATGTGAGAATGTGAATAATGAATATACGCTACCAACAGTTATATGAGTCGTTTTACCACACTCTAACAATGAGAGTAAAGCCGATAAATGAAAGTTCATTTGTGAGATCATAAGAAAGTTGAAGTAATTTTTAGTGCTTGAAATGAATAAAAAAATTGTCCTTAAAAAGTGCTTGAATTTTGGTTTCAAAAAGCTGTACGAACCCAGGTTATTTTCTTACACAGGGTACTCTTACTTGGTCTCTTATTACCCTGAAAGTGAGGAGTACATCGAGAAGGTTGTGAAACTCGTGGGCTGGTTCCGCAGTCAAGGCTACGAAATGGTCATGGACAAAATGGCCACCACTGATATGAGCGCACTGGGGCCTGAGAGGTGGACGGGAAGGGAAATAAGCAGATCTCATAAAGTTCTGGTGCTTTGCTCGCCCACTTACGTCCAACTGTGCATCGACAGGGATGAGGCCCTGGGGCCATTCTCGACGCAGGACGACAAGAGGGTCCTTTATGAGGTGGGGCTGTTAGCAGATCACTATTATCGTACCTTGTCAGCCTCAAAGATCGTGTGCGTTTTGATGGACAATTTGATCCCTGCAAAAGATTTGCCTCTGTGGATGCGCGTGACATACAGGTGGCCAGACGACCATGAGAATATCCTGCGCCGCTTGAATGACAAGAACGAGTTCGAAGCAGTTATCTGAAAAGCGACACCGCCAAGACATGTGATACGCGAATGCAAGCACAGCTGAAAAATTGCTCCTCGTGGCAGCCACGCCCACAAATTATATCTCTTCTCGGTTGTTACTTTGTTGTTCAATTAGCAAACTGGGATCTTTAATATGATCATTTTTGGGGAAGTTTCTGTAATGGAGATGTGGTTTGTAGACGGAAATTTGCAGTCAGGAATTTTCGTGATGCTGTTTAAAGAGAATCCTACTGTTCGCACTAAAATGAGCAGGACTTTGAGAATGAAGTGCCGGTTGTGACATTTCACTGGAATCAACGTTTTTAATTGTAAAAAACAAAGAAAGAAAAAAAAAGTCACTAAAACGAGGCATTTTCGTGTCAAGATATCTCAGTTTGCTAATTTAAACAAAGTCACACCTGAGAATAACCAATCTTATTATTACATGCCGAGCGGAGTGCACAACTTTGCGACTTTTATAGATTCAATTTCAAGCAGGATTGGTTTTTTTCTATGTTAAAAGCTGAAGAGGGTCGTCAAACCAGTGAAAATTAGCATATCCTTGGACTTTATTTTCAGTCCAATTTCTCCGGGCATATATTGGAACTTCTACAGGGTCAGGGGATATCTGTGAATATAGTATTTCTCGTTTTAGACCACGTCCACACCCTTCAGTGCATTTTTTTGAAAACGCATTTTTTTTTTCCGTTTACGAAAATTTCTCCGTCTAAGTTCGTCCACACAACAAAATTGCGTTTAAAAAAAATCGACGACTAAAAGTTGCGTTTTCGGTACTGAAAATGCTTGCATAGTGTGGACGGCGGGCAAAACGGGTGACAAAAAAAAGTTTTCAAAAAATGTCCGGAACGGTGGGGTCATAGAGGAGAGCTAGGACGACGAAGGCAACGCGGTGAGAAAGCAGTGAAAAATTGACGTGACGTTACGGCATGTGACGTCATGTGACGTCATGGCGGCCATGTTGAATGAACTTCAACAAATTTTGTTGTCAGCGACTCGAACATGGTCGCGATGTCTTTGTATTCTGAATCTCCACGGATTGGTTGTAAACCAGCAATCAGCTGAGCGACCTTGTTTCGAATAGCGCCATCAGTCTTGCTCTAACGGAGAGCTGACGTTCGTAGCAGCCATTTTAAAGGGTCTTTAACATCGACCCTTCGTTGATGTAGTTCATGTCTTATTGCTGACGAAGGCTGACGCCGTATCTTCAGGGACTTAAGCACTCTACTTTCGCCTTATGTTTGTCAGCTTTGTTCGCGCCACTGCCGTGTGAACTTAGTACAAATTAGCTGATTGGTTGAAAGTAATTGTTTTCTTACAGTGTCTGTGATTGGCGCTGTAATTACTGATGGCTTTAGATTTTCATGCGGTATTCTATTGGTGCAAAAACTGGTGGGACAGCAGACCGTTCACATAAGGATGACGTACACATCCAAAGCTTGACCGTCCGTTTAAGATTTTACAATAACACGTCAGTTTCTCGCTTTGTGATTGGCTAATTTTCATTATCAATAAGAGGACAGACACATAAAAAACTTGTGTGGTGGACTCAAAATATTATGTGGAACACGACTTTGGAAATTCAATCTAGCCGCCCAAACACACACCACAAGAGACTCGGCCAACTGAATGTTAAAGTCCGTCAAGCGTGTATGAAATTGGTCTGTGATTCTCACTAGGTTGTAATTCAATTACCGATTTTCGTTTATCTAATGTATATATTCATGTGTATTAGTTTTGTAGAGTTTAGTATTTTTATGTATTCACTATTCACTCGGGATGCAATCCCAGACAACATTATTTTTAAATAAAGTGTCAGCCTTCTATAGGGCTACACGTAGCCTAGTAAAGTATTTACATCTTGTCCAATACGTGATATAATAGAGGGAAAAACATCAGACCA
This sequence comes from Plumapathes pennacea, assembly GCA_964036295.1. NCBI lineage: Eukaryota > Metazoa > Cnidaria > Anthozoa > Antipatharia > Myriopathidae > Plumapathes > Plumapathes pennacea. Next base: position 35,867,465 of record OZ038463.1, on the reverse strand, counting down.
TCGTTTTCTGAGTTGTAATTTCTAATTGTAAGCCTTCTAATTGTAATTTCTAATTGTAATTTTGTAATGGAAATGAATTGGTATGACACAATATGGAACAACACGATGCGTTTATGACTAAATAGTGACAATCATCACTTGCCTTTTATTGATTTTACCATCGAGCAAGAATTTAGTACGTCAGTCATACGGATTTTATTATAAACAAAATCCTTTGTAAATAAAACGTTCGATTTGATGAGTTCGTTTTCTCTCTTGTTTGGAGTCATTTAAACTGAAAATTTGACAAATTTAGAGATGGGAAGATTTTAGACCCAGAGGGGGAAATTTCAGCCTGGGGCAAAATGTCCGATGAGACATTCTGGTCAGAGGAAAAAACAGGCTTTTACACCGGGGTAGATGGACAAGCTGACAGCTTATGCTCATTATGTATACCACTAACATTTTGTTTCCATTGCAAGAAAGTAATTTAGTTTCAATTGTGTGGTTTCAAAGCCCTGTCGGTCTTAAAACAATTTCAATCCGATCAGATGTTCACTTTTAATGCGTTTGCCAGCTGATATCTTCCAGTTATAATCTCTGATCACTATCATTGAAACGGTTTTGTTTTATATATAGAGGATATTACACGGCGGTGCGAAGATATGAATTTTATTTCGAGTGGTAAAAACAATATTTTACGAACGAGCGCTTCGCAAGCCGCCGTGTAATTTTCTTTTTATTATATTAGACACGAGTGTTTTACGAGAAATCGCACAAACAACCGTGCAAAAGCGAGAAATGATGCCAACGATATCCTCACTAGTGAGGACATGGAAAATACGCCACTCGGGTCCCGGATGTAGTTTCGTATGGATTTTACGCACGGTATATTTTCCAGTAAAACACTCGTGTCTATATAATAAATAATTGTATGTTTGCATTTAGTCTTAATGTTTTAGCGAGGTTTTTCTTTGAAAATAAAAACCTTGACGGTACAATCCAAGGCGAGTGGGATCGTGAGTTTAAATGGGTTGCAAAACGCAAGTTGCATATTACTGTATACTGTTTGGCCTTGTTAGTAATTAGCTGATCATTAAGAGGCCAGCAATTTGTATAATGAACAGTTGCGTTCTCGGTAATACAATCTTTTACATATTAAACGTGGCTTCTTCTGACACCTTTCTTTTGAACAAAAGTTGGAAATAATTAGTTTTAATCTGCATGCTGTCTACTATTGACGCTTGGTACTAAAACATGTTTTAAACATTGATATTCAGGAATCCACATCAAACTCTAAATTAGAATTTACGTATGCAAGCTTCCTATGTTTCCGGGAAATTTAATTTTTCACCCCAAATTTCAAAATTTTCAAAATGTTTCCATTTTTTTTTTCGGCAAATGGTCGCGTGGCCCACGCTTTGACAAGATGTTTGACAGCAGCCATCTCACGCAATTTATAATTAAACTCTTTTGACAACAGTCACAATTCCGGAGTGCCTTTGTTTCAAAACCCAATGAACTCTATAAAATCTGTCGCAGACTGCACATTATAATCACAATCACCGAAGACGCTCCGCCTGAATGGTCTGATATTTTGTGATAGCTGAACCGGAGAATGAAGTCCACAATCGTCTTTCTTCTTTCATTGATGGTAAGGGTGCGTGAGTGTTACAAATTATTTAGTTATGTCCTTTATACGTTAATGTTTGTTTACTTAATATATTTAGCCAGCCATAAAGTTGATTTGAAGAAATATTTTCGATTACAGCCTTCGCGCAAGGTTTTGAGAAATGCGTTGAAAAGCGCGGACCTGCCATAAAAATGCGTATGACGGCCTGAAAAACACTAGTAACTTTTAAAAGCTCACAAGCACAAAGCACTCCAGTTTATTCTTGACATCTTGAACTTTGAATCGCCAGTAAAAACGCGTAAGCAAACGCATCGCGTCATTAAAAATGCGTTTTCAAGGAACAATGTGCGTAAAAAACACACGTTTATGCGTCTAAGGCCCTGTTTACATGGAGGGAGGGTAACCCTCCAAGAAGGGTCGCAAGATAGGCCCTCTTTACATGCCAAGCGTTATCCTTAGGGTCATCTTGCCAAGAGTCTGAAAGGAATCGCGCGGTCGCGAAATTTGAGATAGTAACCTGGCACCGCTAAACTTAGCCTTTCAGTGAATACTGTTTTCATGATAAAATGATCAGCTCTTTTTCTTATTTTAGACAGGGGCCACAATAGTCAACGGACGATTCTTAAACCAAGTGGGAGGGAGCCAACCCTTTATGATGCATCCCAGCCAGGCAGACAGTTTCAAGTCGCAAATTAACGTTGGGAACTGTAAACCATTATTTAATCCTTGCAATAACGGGACAAGCCCGAAAAATAGAACAGAATGCTTATGTTACGACTCGGGTCTCTGCAAAAAGATCCGATCAAAATGTGTCCTTGTAATAGATGTAGATCGCCTGACTAGAAGCAAGCGTAAAAGAACGAAAACACTAAACTGGGCGAAAAATAAAGTGGTACGTTAACCAAAAAGTATGTGCAGTGTCTGATTCATTTTTAACCCTTTCACTCCCAAGTTCAAAATGCAGATTCTCCCAACCTTTTAGAGGAAAACATAAAAGTGATGTAGTGAGAATCGATAGTGTAATCAGCTATCATCTGAGCAAAGTATCAAAAGCCAAGTTATTATTGTATGATATATTTGTGCTGCCGAAACTGAAGGAGAAAATTGAACTTGATCACTCTTGGGAGTGAAAGAGTTAAAGCTGGGCGGTTCATCTGGAAATAATATCTTGGGGACAATACAATAACTCTTTTTAAAGTGCGCCATTTTACATGCCAGACCATCATAAGGCCCGACTCAGGAAAAGTCTCACTACATAAAACGTCACTTTCGAATATAATACTTTATTCACACCAACTAAACCTGTTTAATTAAACCAAGTTTACTAGACTGCGTTTTTTAAAACCTGTATTGATTTTCTGTTAATTACACAACATTTTACACCACCTCGCACAGGTTGTTTAGTTGGACGGTTTTAAACCAGTTTAGTTTTGCCGTGAGCGCAACAGATTTAAGCGTTGGTGTGAACGACATATAAGTCTCATGTATACTTCAGCTGTGATTTTACATGGAAAAATTATAATTTATAAAATATGTTGAAAACTTCTTGAAAATTGTGATTTTTGCCAACAAAACCTTAGGCATTATAACAAAGAAGTTGTAGTGACTACGTCGAAACCATTTTAATCATAACTTGGGCCGGTTCGATTTCCGTGGTATCGTTTAAACGCATTACGATTTTGTCAATGTCGTCAGGCCAGCAGTACGTCACTTCCGCCCACGGGGGTAGCCGCTGGCCACTGAGTTTCTGATCCATCTGCACGCATATTATCTTTGAGGCAGAGAAGGAGTGGCAGAATATCGCTTTAATAAGACGTATCTCGTACCAAGTTTGCCTGATTTGATCTGTAGAGTCCTGTAGGATATTTTTGTCTTCTTCATGGCAAACTTTGATATAGCCGGGAGAAACGAAGACGACGACCTTTTTAGCTTTCTGTATTTGGACTTCTGACCATTTATTGGGACCCATGGAGCTGATTTCTACAGTTGCCATCTTGTCCATAATCATGTCATAGCCGAGAGCTCTGAACTTGTTTACAACTGAGGCGATCTTGTCCACGTAAGATTCGCTTTCAGGATAATACAAGGCCATGTAGGACTTCTGACAATCTATATGATTATGAACATGCGTAATTTGAATTTGAATATTAATCACTGTCAAAACACACAATGTCGATAAAACGTTCAGTTCGATACACTAATGATTATAAAATTATTTTATTTAGTGGTCAAAAGTTAGTGTTCAATCAACATTTTATCAACATTAATGTTAGTCCCCGAGCGAAGCGAGGGAAATAATTACAGCGCTAATGCAGTAGTATCGCCTCATTCGGAGACTCCAAGCGTGTCGCTTTCTCTAAATTTAATGTTCGTCTGTCAGTCTGTCTGACGTACAATCTCGTCCCCAGTCCCTATCGCTGCTTAACCAATAACAAAGGCCGGATCGATCACGTGTGGCCCTGTAATTTTACTTGCAATAAGAGAAATTAGATTGAACGAAGTAACTGCAGTACATCGTAGCTGTGTTTACGAAAATGGAAAACTGGAAAACTTAAAACACAACAGTCTCGCGAAGCTCGTCTTCAAAAGAGAAGGGAACAGGCACGGGCAAGGCAAAATCGTGAAACGATCGAACAGCGCCAAATGCGTCTAGAGAAAAGACGACAATCATGTTATGACCGACAGCAGGAAGCGTGCCGAAGAAACGATTCCGCAAAGAGAACAGCGCCTGAAAGCAAATCGGCAGCTTCAGAAGCAAAAGCGGGCCAAAGAAAATACTCCGCAAAGAGAACAGCGCCTGAAAGCAAATCGGGAGCTTCAGACGCCGTTTTGTGTTAAATTCAGATAGTTATTCAGAAAGGACAAGCAACAAAGGTCAGTCAGTGGAAATCGAACAATCACCGTGACAAATATATTCTATCCCTCTTCAATAATGTATTAAAATCTGCATGCTGATCATTTTCCCTCGAAATATTGTTTTAATACTCTTCTGTCGCCAGTTTCTGCTACCGTATTCGCTCAGAGCAATCGGGACTTAGAGTCTTGAATGATTTAGTTAGATGTCTTATTTTTTCTTTCAAGACTAAAATGCTGTAATCTGACACGCGGTGATTGCAGCGAGAATCGTTCACAAGGCTTAGAAGTATGACTAGGTCTGAAGCCCGTGTATAATTTGAAGTAAATCGTTCAAGTTTTGCTTTGATTCTGGGAGAAATCATGCTGTTTTGTTCACATACAAAACAATTCGAGCTCATTAAATATGCATGCCTGAGTCTTGTGCATGCAGTCCAGAGTAAAAAAAATCGCACAGGAAGCCTATTTAATTGTACTGCCTATGAATTCAAAATTGGAAAATCAGTGTTCCTTTTTTCCCGTACTACGGTGGTCGACTATTAAACTTCAAAATTTAAGTATTAAATTTTGAGATCGTTGCTTGGCAGACTATATGAATTAATTTGACGTGCCGACTGTGGGAAATACGTACGGCGTCACGCAATCGACACTTTTTTCAACGCAAAAGTATAACACACCATTCTCTCCTTCCTTTGCGTGTGAACAAGTCCGTGCAACCCGCTCCCCACCCCACTTGACTTCGAAGAAAAGATTGCGTCAACATTTCGGTAAAACAAAGGCTGCCCTTGTTGAGCAGTACGAAAGTAAAAATCCAATCAATGGCAAAGCGAGGGGGTATCTGCGATTATCGTATTTCTAGTAATAATACCATTCATTAAATACTAGATGATTATAAAGGACTAGAACTAAAAGTCAATTTATTCCAGTATGAATCTTAGATATTACATTTCAGCTAGTCATACCATAATTGTACGACAAAGAAAAGCAAATAATCCACAATTTTATTGTATCGTCTCAGTAGAATCTTACCTTTTGGTGCATAACAAGTTGTGGATCTACCTGCAAATTCAACCAAAGCTTTTAAGAGCAAGTGTCTGTAAGAATCAAAGAAAGAGCGGCCAAAGTCAAAAAATCGAAATCGCTCATACTTTGGTCAGTTGTAGGCATTAGTAAGTAAGAAAACGTGATGTAATTAGTTTGTCCAGATTTCACCTCCTTTGGGAGAAAATTTGCAAAACGTAATTCGGCCGATTCTCAGGGGAAACAACGATTTTCGAAGGTTAAGAAAATCACTCTCGTTCTCACAAACAAATGTACCAAGGGCTCTGTACTGGTTGTTTATTTGTTAAATAAGTCTTTAGCTTTCTTCTGAGACGATTGTTCAATGAATACCATTATCTGTGAACTATTGGTAAATTAATAACGGACGTCATATTTCAGTCACATTTCATTGTCATAATTTATGTCTAAAATGAAGCGGGTTTTCACCATGCGCGGGGACTTCAAATACTATGAAATTTTGGTTGTGGTTAGTTTGAATGTTGATCTTTTAAACTATCGACTTTCTTTTTTGGGGTCTGTGAGCGTTTCTTCTAAAAACGCCAGCAAAATTGCTCGATTTCACGCAAATGACGTTTCTCTCGCCCACAAGTCGGTTATCGCGTGGATTGAAAAACACAAATATATTACTTTTAGGTACTTTCTATCAAAACTGTGACACCTCTGGTAACTCTGTCTTTCGTTGTTGAAAAAAAAAACTGATCTAATATCAGTTGTTTGCATGTAAACAAACGTTAAAAATTTGCATATATATCGCGAAAAGCGTCTCACTTTAGCAAGGCGAAACGTCGTCCTTTAGAATGATATGTAGGTGAATAAGCGTTTGATTAAGTAATAATAAACTGATACTTTAACTTTTGGATAATTTAGCGCGCACTGCTGTAAATGCCTCCGCCTTTCAATCCACACTTTCGTGACACATTACAAGTTCAGACCGCGGTCACGCACGGGACTGTTCACTCCGGCGACAAAGAAACAATCGGAAAAATAGTCGGCGCCTTACCCTTACAATAAAATTACGGTCTTCTAGAATGATGGCAATAATGAGTAACTGTGATACGTATGACAAATCAGTCATACCAGTGGTGCCTTAGAATATTTCGTAACAGGTCTGGGGCCTCTATTCTTGCCAGATTGATCATATTAAGCTAATTTGAAATTGATAAGCCATTGATAAAGTAGCGTTGTTCCTTTACCTTCTGGGTAATTTAGGGGGCACTGCTGTACTACACCCGCCGTTTTAGAATTCGTGACTCGTTAGATTTGTAGATTGCGGTCAAGCACGAGAGTACCGTTCATTTAACGCGAATGACGTTTCTCTCGCCCAAAAATCGGTTATCCCGTGGATTGAAAAACACAAATGTCTTTAGATATTGATAAAAACAACGCGATCTAACATAAGTTTTCCGCATGTAAACAAACGCTAAACATTTGCATATTTACCGCGATCAGTAGTCCACTTATTCAAGTAATGCGAAACGTCGTCCTTCAGAGTGATTTGTTGCTGAACATTTGCGATTCATCGACGAAGTAATAAACCGAAACTTTACCTTTTGGGTAATTTAGCGAGCACCGCTGTAAATAAATACTCTCGCCTTAAAAACTCTGTAAAGAATGCATTACTTAGTTTCCTAGATCGCGATCACGCACGGGACTGTTTATTCCATCATATCAGTGTGGCAAAAAAAAATTTTTTTTCTGAAAAAATAGTCTCCTGCTTACCCTCAAAACAAATTTTAGTCTTGCAGAGTGATGGAGGAATAGTGCTGTGGATTAGACAAATTAGCTAATTTCTCAATTTTCTGACGGTCTTTTTCCAAACTATAAATTTCACCCCACAAGATGCAGAGTTCTGTAATAAATTAGCCGTCAAAACAGCGACAAAGAGTTTCAAACCTTTGTACTACCTCTTTCTGTACCATCTTGGAGTCAAAGTAGAGCCTTTATGCGCATCCCCTCACCACAACACAATCCCAAACACGGCCAAAACAAGTTTTGAATGGATTTCTCACAGTCAAGTTTTCGCAAATGACGTTCTGACTCCTGGTTAAAGTCGCTCATTAAACTTAACATTCTTGAAAAGGAACAACTATGGCGTCCTTTTCACGTGCAGAGGAAGTGAGTTTGGGGTAGCATATTAGCATACAGGTGATAATTAAATAATGTACAAAATAATGAAATGGGAAACGGATATGGAAAAGAGAAGAAACTGAGACAAGTTCCCTGACAAAAATGGTTTGCTAAGTTTGCAAAGTGTTTGCGAAGTGTTATCCGCAAAAAAAACAAAAAAACAAAAAAAAAAAAACAAAAAAAAAAAAAAAAAAAGAAAGAGAGAGAGAGTAGAGAAAGAAGGAAGGAAGGAAGGAAAGAAAGAAAGAAAGAAAACAGCAATACCAAGCGAAATAACCGCGAACCGAGGAAAACGGCGTCAGCGGTCCTGAGTTAAATGAACAGTACTTCCCGTGCGTGACCTCAATCTAAGAAACTAACGAGTCACTTATTCCAATAAACGAAGTGTAGATTGAAAGGCGGGTATATTTACAGCAGTGCCTCCTAAATTACCCGAAAAATAAAGGAACAATGTTAGTTTATCGATGGGTTATCAGTTTCAAATTATCTTGATATGATCAATCTGGCAAGAATAGAGACTCCCGAGCTGTTACGAAACATTCTAAGGCACCACTGGTATGACTGATTTGTCATACGTATCGCAGTGTCTCGGAATTGCCATCATTGCAGAAGACCATAGTTTTGTTTTGAGGGTAAGATGGCGACTATTTTTCCGATTGTTCCTTTGTCGCCGGAATGAACAGTCCCGTGCGTGACCGCGGTCTGAACTCGTAATGTGTCACGAAAGTGTGGATTGAAAGGCGGAGGCATTTACAGCAGTGCCCGCTAAATTATCCAAAAGTTAAAATATCGGTTTATTACTACTCAATCAAACACTTATTCACCTACATATCATTCTAAAGGACGACGTTTCGCCTTGCTAAAGTGAGACGCTTTTCGCGATATATATGCAAATTTTTAACGTTTGTTTGCATGCAAACAACTGATATTAGATCAGTTTTTTTTTTCAACAACGAAAGACAGAGTTACCAGAGGTGTCACAGTTTTGATAGAAAGTACCTAAAAGTAATATATTTGTGTTTTTCAATCCACGCGATAACCGACTTGTGGGCGAGAGAAACGTCATTTGCGTGAAATCGAGCAATTTTGCTGGCGTTTTTAGAAGAAACGCTCACAGACCCCAAAAAAGAAAGTCGATAGTTTAAAAGATCAACATTCAAACTAACCACAACCAAAATTTCATAGTATTTGAAGTCCCCGCGCATGGTGAAAACCCGCTTCATTTTAGACATAAATTATGACAATGAAATGTGACTGAAATATGACGTCCGTTATTAATTTACCAATAGTTCACAGATAATGGTATTCATTGAACAATCGTCTCAGAAGAAAGCTAAAGACCTATTTAACAAATAAACAACCAGTACAGAGCCCTTGGTACATTTGTTTGTGAGAACGAGAGTGATTTTCTTGACCTTCGAAAATCGTTGTTTCCCCTGAGAATCGGCCGAATTACGTTTTGCAAATTTTCTCCCAAAGGAGGTGAAATCTGGACAAACTAATTACATCACGTTTTCTTACTTACTAATGCCTACAACTGACCAAAGTATGAGCGATTTCGATTTTTTGACTTTGGCCGCCGATTGCCACGTTTCTTCGATTTTTACAGACATCAACTCTTAAAGGGACTAGAAATAACACCGTATCAGTCATCTACATGATCATAACAAACATTTTTCTTGTATGTTCTCTTCAGTTATAAAGATATTTAAAATTGTTAGGAGGAAAGCGAGAAGCTGCAACTCACCTTCTGTTGTTTTCCAGCATCTCCATGTTAAGAAAATTGTTATTATCATCAAAATAACAAGACAAACAGTTCCGGCTGCAACCAAGCCTTTCACGGTGTCTAAAAGGGAGAATTATTATTGGATAAACGTTAAGTGTGCCTCGAATTATAACACAGTGCTTACAATCCTCCGTATAAGGAAGCCTACAATTCTCGTTTTCCAAACATTAACTTATGTGGACAGACGCAAAAAACACTTAGCCGGGAATGTTTGAAAAAACCAGCATGGATTGGACCCCTGTGAAAGCTACAACAACAACAACAAAAAAAAAAAAAAATATATATATATATATATATATATATATATATATATATATATATATATATATATATATATATATATATATATATATATATATATATAACATAACAATTGACGAGTCCGGCACCCAAATTCGAGATGTAACATTAAACAAAATCTGCATTATAAGACAACTTTATGTAGCTCATTACATGACGTACCTACAGACATTGATCCAGATGGCTTGCTCTGGGCTTCTTCTATGCATCAGAAAATAAAACATTCAAAAACTACATGACATCACCATAAGTACAAGGGTCAAAACTTCGTCCTCTTTCTATCTCGAGCGCACGCGTGATCTGATTTGTTGAAAATTGCTTCGCAAATGAAGGAAAAATGAATGAATTTACGTAATGCTTTCCACATGATTGGTTTCATTGTTATGGACGTTTTTTGCCGCTCCACAAACCCATAGACTTATGCTTACAATGTATGAGGTCATCGACTTCTTGCATGTAGAGAAAGCTTTTATGAGCCAGAATCCTCATAATTGTTATTTTGTACAGACCAAAAAAAAAAAAAAAAAAGTCGCTCTGTGCTAAACGTGAAAAACAAAAGAAGCCAATTACGCAAAAGTAATCTTAATGGATACCTGTTTGCCACTGTGAGGGGAATTCCGTTGTACCTGTAGGCCGCTTTGGCGAAGATGTGTTCTGTACTGCTATTTACAAAAAGAGAAACTATCAGTATTACCACTGAAAATAGAACTTGATATTCCGAGATATTCTCGAGCGCACGCGTGATCTGATTTGTTGAAAATTTCTTCGCAAATGAAGGAAAAATGAATGAATTTACGTAATCCTTTCCACATGATTGGTTTCATTGTTATGGACGTTTTTTGCCGCTCCACAAACCCATAGACTTACTGTATGAGGTCATCGACTTCTTGCTGTAGAAAAAGCTTTTATGAGCCAGAATCCTCATAATTGTTATTTTGTACAGACCAAAAAAAAAAAAAAAAAAGTCGCTCTGTGCTAAACGTGAAAAACAAAAGAAGCCAATTACGCAAAAGTAATCTTAATGGATACCTGTTTGCCACTGTGAGGGGAATTCCGTTGTACCTGTAGGCCGCTTTGGCGAAGATGTGTTCTGTACTGCTATTTACAAAACGAGAAACTCTATCAGTATTACCACTGAAAATAGTAGTTGATATTCCGAGATTGAGGAGCCAATCAGAGCGCGCGAAAGGCACTATTCACTTGTGTGGTATATGCATTATAAGACATCTTTATGTAGCTCATTACATGACGTACCTACAGACATTGATCCTGTAGGCCGCCTTGGCGAAGATGTGTTCTGTACTGCTATTTACAAAAAGAGAAACTCTATCAGTATTACCACTGAAAATAGTACTTGATATTCCGAGATTGAGGAGCCAATCAGAGCGCGCGAAAGGCACTATTCACTTGTGTGGTATATGCATTATAAGACATCTTTATGTAGCTCATTACATGACGTACCTACAGACATTGATCCTGTAGGCCGCCTTGGCGAAGATGTGTTCTGTACTGCTATTTACAAAAAGAGAAACTCTATCAGTATTACCACTGAAAATACACCAAAGATTCAATATTTTACAAAAATAACATTACCAAGGTTTAAATTCGAAGGCCACAGTATAATTATTAGGGGTGATGATTTAATTTGCTTGCTTTAGATAATTATACTTTTGGAGATTTTGGCAAAAGTGGTCAGTCTGTCAAGACCGAAGAGGTTGAAACAAATTGATCTCCTTCTTATTCTCAGAACTTACCTGGAGGTGTGGGTTCCTTGCACTTGGTCGGTCTGGCTACGTTACGAAAAGAGACAAAACGTTACAACAACAACACTTTATTTGTACCCATAGAGCACACTAGTATAATTAACAATTATTCGCCGAAGTGGAGGTGAATAGTACTTCATATTCCGAGATTGAGGAGCCAATCAGAGCGCGCGAAAGGCACTATTCACTTGTGTGGTATATACTAACTACGTACAATCATATATAATATAACAAAATTTAACAATACTAGGGCTACTGGCTCCCTGTAATAATTGTAAAGCTAAAAGTGCCGGGGAGCCGGACTACAGATGAGAATTTTTTTGCTTGTTATGTTGGAGGTACATGTACTATTACGCACACACAAGGACACATGCACACACACACACACACACACACACACACACACACACACAAACACATACATACACACAATTTACACCACACAAATAAATAAATAATCATTCAAATGTCCTTCTCAGCACGTTTAACTTCGTTATATATTGACGTGAATATATACCGATTGGCCAGACAATGTCCTTCGCATTTGACGCGCTTGGGTAAGTGTTTACCTGAGAAGGAAATGGAAAAAAGATAGTAGTGGTTGAGGAACACACACACAAAAAGAAAAAAATGCACTGTACTCGCTCACCACTGCATAACGAGACAAAATTACCTTATAACACTATATTTTCTCGACACTTTAATTAATTTCGCGATTTGGGGATGGTCATATTTTGCAACACTTTATTTTCGCGATTTTATGTAAATTTGTAGAAAATGAGTCACTTTTTTTTCGCGATTTGCGATTAAAAAATTGTTGTCATGAAATACCGTTATTTCACTTCAAGCTTATATGTACGGTAACTTAATTTTCGCTACACCTAATTTTTGCGACATGTAATTTTTCGCGATTTTTCAAAAATCGCGATATTAAAGTGTCGTGTTAGTTAATGTAATATAAAGGTCAATAATGAAATATAGAATACTCTGGCACGAAAAAGTAATACAAGATAAGATAATACACTTACTACAGTGTAAAATTCATGTCTGCAAATCCACCGGTTGCTGTTTAGTTGTATATACTTTGAAGTGCTTTTCTGCAATGTGAATGATGTTTGTAACAATGAATTGTCGAATGTTTACACGATAAAGTATTAATTAGCGTAAGTAGTACTACTTTCAGTTGACGCATCTTTGTATGGACGTGCTATACTTTTTATACATTATGTAGTGACATGTATGACAAATTGTATACTGAACTAATAAATACGTGATAAAGATGAGTGTAATCTTAAAGGAAATGTATCAACAGGAATTTATAACATTTAAGAAACTTTATTTAAACAACCTCATCGCCCTTATCAAAAACAAGTTAATTAGGTAAAGCTTGTGATCAGTGTACCGTCGTTGAAAAACGTACTTTGTCAACATCAAATATGTCATCTGTCATGTGGGGAAATGTAACTCGATATTTATTCCATTTCTTCTGATGAACTGAAATGAAAAGCGGACATGTTAGAGTGCAAAAAAAAAAAAAAAAAAAAAAAAAAAAAAAAATTAAATTAAAATAAATAAATAATTGCTGTTACAGTTCACAGTTATTTGAGTTTCTGTGAATGTAAGAGTAATTTTTATTCAACCCAGAATCCACCAGTATTAGTACATATATCACTGCTACCCGTACAACTTATTAAACTGTCATACTTACCTGCACTACCAATACCAACACCATGGCATTGGCCTCACAATTTCAGGTACTAACTATTCTTGCCTAAACTAGAACAAATGCCAACTTGTACACACAATCCCTCCCTTTAAGACTTCACTCAACATCTCTCATCGGAACAAATTCAGCTTCTTATATTCATTAGTATAAACTTACGCTGGTACGGATTCCACGTGATTAACATGAGACCACCGCTGCAGCACACACTGACCCCAGTGACGCCCTGTACTTTACCGTCGACTGTTTCGTACTGATAGGCTCCTGGTAAGGATGAACTGCTGTTTGTGGAGGCTGAAAATGAAAGAAAGCTTTCTTAAATTGATTAACTTTACAGCACAACACAACTCATTACAATAAAATAAATAAACAAGTCAATCACGGCAGATCACCAAACTCAACAGAAACACAAGCATACCAAATGTTTGTAAACAAATAATTCAGCGCATATGTTCTTACTGACTTGTAATAAAATCATCTCTTATTATCATCCCCGAGCGAAGCGAAGCGAAGTGAGGGTAATAATCACGGCGCTAATGCAGCAAATTCGCTTTATGTGGAGACTCCAAGCGAGTCGCCACCTCGAAATCTAATGTTCGTCAGTCAGTCTGTCAGTCTTTCAGTCTGTCATAAGGCGACCTCTAAGGCAATGACGTAATAATAATTATTGATTAGCGTCAAAGCGAGGTTAAACAAAGGTTTGAACGAAGCAACAACTGTACGTAACTGCGTTCACGAAAATGAATATGAAAACTGGAAAACTTGACACAGCACGGTCTCGCGAAGCTCGTCTGCAAAAGAAAAGGGAACTAGCACGGGTAAGGCGAAATCGTGAAACAATCGAACAGCACCAAATACGTCTAGAGAAAAGACGACAAACATTTGATAACCGACAGCATCATGAACGGAAGCGTGCCGAAGAAACGGCTCCGCAAAGGGAACAGCGCTTGGAAGCAAATCGGGAGCTTCAGACGCTGTCTTGTGTTAAACTCAGATCCTTATTCAGAAAGGACAAGCAACAAAGGTTAGTCAGTGGAAAGCGAACAATCACCGTGACAAATATATTCTACCCGTATCTTGTAACTCGATCACTTCAAGATTGTATTAAAATCTGTATGCTGATCATTTTCCCTCGAAGTATTGTTTTAATACGCTTCTGTCGCCAGTTTCGGCTACCGTATTGGCTCAGAGCAATCGGAACTTGGAGTCTTGAATGATTTAGTCAGATGTCTTATTATTTCTTTCAAGACTAAAACTGTAACAAATACTGTAATTTGGCATGCGGTGATTGCAGCGAGAATCGTTCACAAGCCCTTAGAAGTATGACTAGATCTGAAGCCCGTGTATAATTTGAAGTGAATCGTTCAAGTTTTGCTTTGATTCTGGGAGAAATCATTTTGTTTTGAGCGCGTTCACGTACAAAACAACTCGAGCTCATTAAACATGCATGCCTGAGTCTTGTGCATGCAGTCCAGAGTAAAAACAAATTGCACAGGAAGCCTATTTAATTCTACTGCCTATGAATTCAAAATTGGAAAATCAGTGTTTCTTTTTTGCCGTACTACGACGGCCGACCAACTTCAAAATTTGAGTATTAGATTTTGAGAACGAGCATACGTACTTCGTCACGCAATCGATTCTTTTTTTTCAACGCAAAAGTATAACACACACCATTCTTTTTCTCCTTCCTTTGCGTGTAGCATTTGACTTCGAAGAAAAGATTGAGTCAACATTTTGGTAAAACAAAGGCTACTCTTCTTGGGAGTACCAAAGTAAAAGTCCCATCAATGGTCAGAGCGAGGGGTATCTGCGATTATCGTATTTCTAGTATACATTGGATGACCTTTAGGATGGCTTATTCGGTGTCTGCAGAGCCTCTCATGGGCATAAGCTCATAAGTTCATAAGTTCATAGGGCATATGTTCCACTCGCGTTAGATGTTATATGAACCGGAAGCACGGGATGCGCACGTGTACTTTACATGCTGAGGGTACCCCCATGGAACTTTTATGTATCAACACGAGGTAGTTTTCCAGGGACATCACTGAGTTTCGCGCCTCGCTGGACAGACTCTTTACTCAGGACTCTCCAGGACCTTATTATTCAGGTAGGATATTTCTTTGTGTTTGTGAAGACCCCTAAGGTGCTTATT
The DNA here is from genome assembly GCA_964036295.1 of Plumapathes pennacea. Lineage (NCBI taxonomy): Eukaryota > Metazoa > Cnidaria > Anthozoa > Antipatharia > Myriopathidae > Plumapathes > Plumapathes pennacea. The sequence goes on along the minus strand of OZ038463.1, from coordinate 35,852,087 downwards.
CTCGGCCATTGCTTTGTCAAGTTTCTCAAACGTGATATTGATTTAGGTTTCGATGGGCCGTGCCTTCCGTCATTTTGATTTATGGCGTCGGCGGTCGCAAAGTTTCCGCCGTTATTAAGTGCCATTATCTTCGTGTATTGCGAGGTTATCGCCGGATATCGTAGTCCTTGAGAATTAGTACCGGTTGTCGACTTGAGTCGATTGATTCGGCGATCCGATCGACGATTTCATTCTCTACATTCGCTCGACGTTTCACGGTCGTGTGGTTGTCGTTTGCGTAGAACGATGTTTTGCCCTGGAATTCCTCAGGGGTAAGGAGATTTTGCAATGGAAATCTTCAGGGGAAGGGAATTTTGACCAGGGGTCAAGTGTAAAAAATGAAATTCTTCAGGGGTAAACACGAGTTTCTGCAGGGGGTCTGGTTTATGACAGGAATTTCTCAGGGTATAGTAGAACCCTGGTCCTCGATGGGGGGGGTACGGATATTAAATGGAATAGCCCCTTACTCTCAAGCTCCCTCCTTGATCTTCCAAGTGTCTTGTTCTGTTTCCCTGTGTATCAGTACATATTGTCAGTTAATATACACGATACAATTTGACGTTATGTAGACGTTACGTAATGACAAGAAAATATTTTAACAAGACTGATTTTTCAGTGTGACTGTTTATTAACTCACGAGACAAATTTTAACTGTTGGTTTATCAGAATCGCGTATAAGGGAAGTCGCGACGAATTTGCCACAAAGTAAAAAGAAAGAAAAACAAAACAAAACAAAACAAAACAAAACTCTAAAATGTTCTAATAAGCGCCTCTCCAATAAGCTCATTATTGCAATAAGCATTTCGATTTACCTAATATAACTTCACAGAGTATTTCAGTTGTACATCTTGTTGTCATCTCAGTTTTGTAAATACCCCCCCCCCCTCGATAATAATCACCTCTTTCTTTTAAGCCACCCCCCTCTACAAGGTCAATTTCTAATTAAGGCTTATTATGGCATTTACGGTAGAACATTTCTGAGATGAATGTTGCCTCTGTTATGAAAATCAGTTTTCAGTTTCATGTGAATCAAATTCGGCTTCATTTGCGCGTATTTCTAAAGCTTTTGTACACTCTCTAAGGCCATATTTAAAAATTTAAATAATGAAGATTTACCACTTAGTCTCAGGGCTGTTAAGCCCAAAATACATTTAGAAACAAGATACATTTAGATACAAGAAACATTTTCAAACCCAATATATAACATGCAATGCAGGCATTCCCCTTTGTTCCGGGAAAAAACAAACTGTTAGTTGGGTAGTAGGAATGGGGCGAGGCCAAAGCTTTCTCTTCCCTTTTTTCTCCCCCCTCCCCCTCCCCCTCCACAGCTTTTGCCTCAGCCCATTCCTGCATGATTGGTCATACAACTGTGTGTTGAGGAGGTACTTGTATAAAATAAAATGCGTGTGAAAATACTGTAGTCACCTTTCATACCTTTTTCCCGGCAGTAAGGAAGGCAAATAAGTCGACGTAGCATAACCTGAAAAAAAAAAAAAGAAAAGAAAAAAAAAAAAAACGTATTTAATTAAATACAGTACAGTCAGGGTCGTTTCTGTGTGGATAAACATGAAATATCTAATTGAGATTAAAGTATTATGTGAAGTGAAATTTTTGCTCAAATTTGAATCTGTCAGTTGTCACAGGGTTTCTTCTAGGGGCCCTTAATTTTGTATGCTAATGATTCCACCAAACTTTGTTTACGCTTTTTACGCGACATGGAACAAAAGCCGGGAGCGTTTTGAAGATGACCTACTTGTTTTTGTGAATTGATGCGTTTTATATATAAATCCAGTCGTTTATTTGTAGACGGGAGACAAAATATAGCACCGAAAACACATCCACGTGAACGCAGCTTGTTTGTGTTCTTTTCCAAATCGGGTAATTTATGCTTACATGCCGCTTGAAAAGGTGCAACGGCAAAGTAGAAGACGAAGTGCTCTCGCGTGCAACTTTAAATGCTTCTTTTTCAAGTAGTTGTCAGAATGTCGACGACATTTTGAGAAGTTAGACAGTTGTCCTCCTTAGAACGAAACGAGGAACGCAATAGAACATTGACGAAAATGAAACAAATTTAGAAACCTAAGAAGAGACAAGATTACAAAAACGTAAGGAAAAAGGAGAAAATATTTTAGTAGCTCCCGTGTTGCCGTTGCGTTCCCTACTCTCTTATGCATCACACTATGTATTCGCTTAAAAATTTATTACTTCCTTGGCAAAAAAAATTTGAATATATTTTGTCCGGACAAGAAATTAGGCATAAACGTGATGCCAATGAATATTCGAATATTCGGTGACACATAATTCATTTGACTCACTCAACGTCTTACCGTTTGATTTATTCAGTACGTATCTGACACTTTGGTTAAATAACTGTAATAGAACCATTTTCATATATTATTTCAATCCGGTATTTAAATATTCAAGTGTCATCGAGCACATAAAACCACCTATTCGTTGGGTACAGTTAAAATAAAACATTTGTAAGTCAGGCGCTTTTTACAGGGTATGCTAAACATAGAAAAATAGTATAGCTGTATAGAACAAAATTACTTAACTGTTATGCCACCGGATGTCTTCTGAACCACCTTAATACACCGTCGATTACAAAGTGCTGCTTTCGATTGTCGTTTGCCGCTCTCCGACTCCTCTGATCCATAGGTAGGTAAGCATAGGAGGGAAGACAGAGCCAATGCGTTCCATATCAGCATTGTTTCAATCAAAGATGTCCTTGTTGTTCGTATGGCAGTATGTAATAGAGCGAATGGGGGAAAATGAATTTATGACTTTTGCGTCAGTGAAATGACGTCAATAAAATGAAAGCAGGTGATTGTATTTCAAATTGCAAATCAGGTGCTTTCATACGGGTACTTTGTATTTTACGTGTTCAAAAATTCCGTTGCCTTGTCATCAGTCACTCAGGATATCAACATTTGCGAACGAAAAAAAGATACATAAGGTTTCCAACCTCGCCTCAGGTCTTACTGCCACACGGATGGCCCTGGGAACGACGTTACATTTTACTGCAAGCCTTCTTTTTGATTGTGTGAAAGAACGGAGTGGGACTGGGTCGAGGTGATGAACGCCTACACATAGCATTCCATTGTTTGTTGCCTTTCCACGGAATCCTCCAAATACTTTCCCAGCGGTCGACAAAATCCCATTGTCATTACCTTGACCGCCAAAGAATTTTTTTGGCCTAGCCGATTATAATTTGCCGTGAGCAACCGGCTTGCTTTTGCTTAACCCTTTCACTTCCAAGTTCATAATGCAGATTCTCCCAACCTTTTAAGACAAACTGAATGAGTGATGTAGTGAGAATTGATAGTTTAATCAGCTAAGATTGAGCGAGGTATCAAAAGCCATGTTCTCCTTACTATATGATATGTTTCTGGTGAGAAACTGAAGGAGAAAATCAAAGTTGATCACTCTTGGGAGTGAAAGGGTTAATTTGCCGTGAACGATGTATTAACTTTTTATTCTCTTTGTCTTCTGTGAGAACTGTCGTCTATTAATACCGTGCGTTATGCCCATCTTGAAGTCGTTTCTGAAAAAGTGGGCGGATTGCATTAAACAATAGCTTCTTGCAGGTGCTCTTTCGGTAACTCGATCTCTCACGCGCTTGAAAGCCACGTAGATAAGCCATAAAAAGAAGATAATGATACTCCAGTTCCGGTGTGTCCGAGTCTTAAAATGCATCTCCAGAGCTAAAATGACAATAGAACGACCATGAAGCTGATCGATGTACTGTAATAATATGCGGGCAATCGCCTTGAAACTTGTCCAGATGGCTCCACTTTGATTTATTTCTGATAAATGCGGGCATGTAGAACTTCACCACACGCCTCAAAATTGCACCGTATTTAAATTTATTCTTATTTCAATCAATATTTTACACATGCGTTTTTCTCCAATTTTCTCATCTATGAAGTTTATGTAAAATATAGCACGTAGGATATATATTTTTATTTATTTACTCACCAACCCATATACGGAGAGATGATTTAAAATTTCAAGTAAATGCGGTGGCGTCAGGCATCATTTCGAACCCAAAACATCGGAAGATTCCTTTTCAGATACTACGAATGCAGATCATTTACATCTTATTTACAATTTATATAGCTGCTGCACCAGGAACCAGGTGTAGAGTCAATACAGGATTAATGGCTACTTCAAGAAAAAAAAAAGTTATTTGCACAGTAGCAAATAGCACCTTTTACTGCCCACATAAACGAGTGTCTGTCAAGTAAATCTCTCTGCTGAACGTGGTGTCTATACAATTGCATTAGAACCTTAGAACCATAGAATAAGCTATACGCCTCTGCCTGCCACATGTTTTCGTCTGGTGACCCGCCGGAAAATCTACACTTTGCGAACTGTGCATGGTTGTGAAAGTGGCTTATTGGTTTTTACATCCTCTGAAACAACTTTGTTTTGTTTCTACATAATTGCATTATGACCAAAAAAAAAAAAAAAAAAAAAATTAATAAATAAAAAGTTTTCCACTCCGGCCGCCAATCTTTATTATCAGGTGGCGCATCAAAATATATCAACCTCGCGCACTGCGCATGGCTGTGAACGTAGCTTATTGTTTGGCCAAAGGTTGAATAAAAAGTTTTGAATGCTTTCATAAAAAACAGTACTGGTGTGTGGTAGTTCTTCAACTAAATTAAACTAATCCAGGATCAATTGAATCCTTTCTCTTAGCGAACAAACCATCTTCCAACTGAAGAGCTAATGTTTTAAATAATATATAATAGGTCGTTAAAGTTCACACCAAAACAAGCTTCGAGTAATCGAGTTTTGAACATTAACTTTCATGCTCTTGTAGCCAATCAGTGCTTTGTATTCTGGACCAATCAACGTTGATGATGGCTGTTAACGTCACTCAATGTGGACTCGCCATTATTATTGTTGATTATTTCGCCTCCAGTCTGCGTCTCCGTACCATCCGTTACAGATGTGTTTTTGACAGCAAAGAATTTGTACAGCCTACTTTTCCAGCTGCATCGTTCTACTATATCGTTATAATCGATATATGTCCGACCTCGAAGCTGCAAAGGTAGCTTCTTTCTGTCTACATTATCCACTTTGATGACTAGCACAGAGTTGTCTCTCCATTCAAGCAGTCTCTGAAGTGCCAGTTGAAGTTCGCAGTGACAGTATTTACTCTCCATGAATTGTTTGGATACAACTGTTATGATCTTGCGGCTGTTCGACACACTGTCGGCCATGTTTTGGTGAATAGATTCGCCAGGCATAAAGTCTCGATGATGGATGCAGCAAGTCAGATTGAACTCGCCTTCTAACAAGGGCAAGAGCACTCCGTTCACAAACGAATCTTCGTGAGAGCTGTATATGATAAAAGCATCATACTGGAAATCTTGGGGAAAAAAGCAGCAGAAAAAAAAACAACATAATTACTACAAAATCAAGGAAGAATGACTAGTAATAACATTTTTCAGAATCTTTAGTAAGTTAACAATGATAAACAGTGAAAGTGACTTTCGCAGTAAGAAGCAATTTTTAAGTTGCAATGGTAACTCGGAAAAAAAATCTTATCATATTCCGAATACTGTGCAAGGCATGATATTGGAAACATACACTTGACCCGTAGATTGTAGCACCGGTATTGCAAAGGTAATGAGTTCACCACGCCGGAAGTATCTTTGCCAATTTGCTTAAAAGTTGCTTCAAACTTCGAATTTTCAATAAATCTGCTCATATTGAACAGCAGATATAATCTAAAAATTTCTTATACGCTCTTTGGCTGCTTTCCATCTAATAGGTTTACTCACTACAGATAAATTGAAATAAATCACATGTTTTAAGAAGTGGTCGTGCAATACAAATCACATTTCACATCTAAATATGATACAAATGCGTAACAGTTGAGCAAAAAAATTCATTTTTGATGATAGAACAAACCTGGGGGGTGTGAAAATCTCCGCTTTCGATTCCTCCTTCTGTATTCACAGATTAACAGGCTCACGAAAACGATTCCACCAAGAATTCCAAGAATTATGGCCAAGTATCCTGCATATATGCCATACAAAAAAGTAACAGCGATTTATTATATATATTACATGACACCATACGTCACATATATAGCCGACGTTGCAGCACACATGTTTGACAGCGAGTGTTTAATAAAAGCATAGTTATTCAAGCACAGTGTTCTCTGAGAAGCTGCAGTTATTCAAACCAAACAAATGGGTGTGCGACCAGGTCCTTCTGTGGGAAAGGGAGAGCTAATAGTGGGGTAGAAGCAAACTAAATTTCGTAGCTGAGAAAATCAAATCATGACTTAAAAGTAGGAGAAATATGGAGGAAATATTGGTACCTTTTTCTGATATAACACTAGGCGCTACGATTGACGTTGGCACACAAGGAATAAAAACAAACAAAATTGACATTACTTAAGAGCGAATTTTCCTAAACACCGGGTGAAATGAGAAAAATGTGGCACATGAGTCAAAAATCGGGGTTCTTCATATTTTGTCCAGAGATAGCCTATGGTGTGCCAAGTACTCTCGTATACTTATTTTGTTAAAAAATTTTTGGAGTTTCAAGAAAAAAATTAAAAACCGCTACGCCTCAAAATGACTAAAATGAAAGGGATTAGGAGGACCACAACTAGCATACGCGCGCGACCGCGCAATGAAACTCTACACATAAATGTCTTCATCTATTAATTAAGAAGACATCTACGAGCAATTTGAGCCTATAAATAGAATTATCGGTCAAATATTGAATATCTGGTGTCGGGGCAAAGACAGCCCAAATTTCAATGCTCGCAATTCTCAGTTTAGAGCACTTTTTCAAAAAATCATTTCTATGTCCGGTATAACTCAGATTTGCACACAAATTCGGTTGTAATATCTAGAAGTGTTGTTCTTATTTAGAATATAAAAATTAGTTTGGTACTTTTCATTGCTCGAAAGAACTAACGCGGCCAATTTTGCCAAAATCACAACATCGACTTATAAACAACGCGCAACGATCAATTCACACTTTCCAATAAACTCGAACAAAAACTTCGCCCTCTACCTCAAACTTGGCACAAAACTCTGTAGGAGACCTTATAATAAGTTTAACTTTCAATATCACCGGTTAACGATTGATTTATGTGTTTTTTTCCTATCAAAATGCCTCTTCAACTCAGTGGTCGACAAGCGCTAACTGATCGCTTCACTTTCTTTGCCAATTTACGCCTCATTTCGCTTTATTCTGCTACAATATAGCACAAATATGTTTCCAAGGATGTCCCTGTCGCTTTAAGAGCTCTTTCTTGTAAAAAATAAAATATTCATGCAGTCAAAACATACGCGCCGACGTCGCCGTGCGTTCGTTATTGGTGTCACGCAATCTTAAAACTCAGCGAGATATGTTTATTATATTTAGTTATATTGATATCCCTTGTTTGACCCAAAAATATATAAACTTTGTTTGGCCATTATCGCTAACGGGAATGAAAATGCGACATAAAACTTTATTATTTGGGTATCAAAGTGGCCAAATAATGAAAACAACAGGAACCATAAACTAGAATGGTTATGGCCTGAGTAATCAAAACAGCACGAAGGCAAAATTAACTCTTCTGACTTGACATTGTACCGTACACATCATTAGGAGCTGCAAGACAACTTTATAGAGAAACGGATTATTATATATTTTGGTCTCCCCCTCCACCACCTCCCCCCCCCCTCCCCCCCCTCTCTCTCTCTCGCAATTTCAATTTTCTCCAATACATTATTTGTACTTTACACTACCTTTGAGACTCCACTCCGTCCCAACACAACCCACCGTACCATACAATTGTGTCATAAACTGGCTTGGGGAGAAAAGTGCCCTTCCATTAAATCAAAAATCAAAAATCAAAAATTCCAAAAGCGGCAACTTTTAAGTTAAAAGCCCTGTATATATGAAAAAAGGTTGGCCCGGGGACCCTAGCCTGGGCGCGCCAACTATTCACACATTTTTTTATTATAAATCGAAGCGAACGTGTACAAAGTGATATAAAGTTACAGTTGTCTACTTGAAATAGTTTTAGTATGTACCGTAAGCACACCCATGCACTGCAGATAATCTTAAAGTTATATTTTCCGTTGTTCTTTCTTTTTTAATTGTACCAAAGAGAAGATATGAAGCCAGATTTAGAAACGAATTTCCTATCAGAGCAGATAACAAATTATAAAAAAAGACTTGACGCACGTGCCCGAACCAGCCGCAACAAATATACCAGTGCGGCGAAGGATTGCCCTAGAGAGCGCTTTGTTGATCCCGCGATCAGCCTTGCGCGATTTCCCCTTCTCACCATGTCTGCATAGGCCCGCTGGAACTCAGCAACGCTGCGATCTTTTGCGCCAACCAATTTGCAAAGAATAGCGGTGTGAAGCGCAAATCGTCAATTTTGATATATCAGACGTTGGAGTAAATATCGACGCCCGTGTTAATATCAATTCAACTTCGGTCTCAACATCGCTTATCTCATCGCCTTTTTTGTGCCCCGAAATATCCTTATTACAGGAAAAAAGAACTTATCTCCATTACAGACTCGCCTCCGCTTCTCAATTTGCCAAATCTGCTTTGAAAAACTAAAACCTTTATGTCACCGTTGCTATCTTTTCCTAACACCTAACGGCAGCTGCTTCTACAACCAATATAGGTATTCATTTTGGTGTGTTGGGAAAAAGTAAAACGGAAGTTGCCCCGCCCGACCCCGCCTTTACGAGTCCTTTCATTTTCTTTTTTTCCCCTCGGCACTGAGTAACAAGACAAGACGGCCACTGAATAGAAAGAAAAATACGGAAAATAAACTAAAATGTGAATCTCTGTTAGTGATGTAAATTTGAGAAGAGGTCTTATTAATGCCGAAAAAAAAAACAAAAAAAAAAAAAACAACAACAACAACAACATGAGGGTGTCTAAATGGGTGAATAAATGCAATATTTGTATAAGTCAGGCGCTTCACGAACAGATAAAACTCTCGAGAAACAGTCAAATAAATAAAGATTTCTTGCCAGTTAGGCCAGTAATAAAATGTACATATCACTTCCTTGTCAGTTTCTCATTAGATCTGTGTGCAGTTCATTAAGCCGGATCCGGTAAAATAACTCGTTTTGGTAAATAAAGTCAGCTCACTGTTAAATCCTGGAGCCACTAAGCTACTGATCTTATCATGTTTCATTTGTGTATAAAAAAATTAAAAAATATTTCTTGGCCAGATATGTATTCATGTATCATTTCAAGTATACAATTCTACTGTTGTTGTTGTTTTCATCATTTGGCCACTTTGATCCTCAATAAAATTTCATGTCGCATTTTCATTCCCGGTAGCGATAATGACAAAACAAAGTTAATATATTTTTGGGTCAAACAAGGGATATCAATGTAACTATAAAATATAATAAACATATCTCGCTAAGTTATAAGATTGCGTGACACCAATAACGAACGCACGGCGACGTCGGCGCGTATGTTTTGACTGCATGAATCTTTCATTTTTTACAAGAAAGAGCTCTTAAAGCGACAGGGACATCCTTGGAAACATATTTGTGCTATATTGTAGCATAATAATGCGAAATGAGGCGTAAATTGGCAAAGGAAGTGAAGCGATCAGTTAGCGCTTGTCGACCACTGAGTTGAAGAGGCATTTTGATAGGAAAAAAACACATAAATCAATCGTTAACCGGTGATATTGAAAGAAAACTTATTATAAGGTCTCCTACAGAGTTTTGTGCCAAGTTTGAGGTAGTAGGCGAAGATTTATGTGAGTTTATTCGAAAGTGTGAATTGATCGTTGCGCGTTGTTTACAAGTCGATGTTGTGATTTTGGCAAAATTAGCCGCGTTAGTTCTTTCAAGCAATGAAAAGTACCAAACTAATTTTTATATTCTTGATAAAAACAACACTTCTAGATATTACAACCGAATTTGTGTGCAAATCTGAGTAATACCGGACATAAAAATGATTTTTTGAAAAAGTGCTCTGAACTGAGATTTGCGAGCATTGAATTTTGGGCTGTCTTTGCCCCGACACCAGATATTCAATATTTAACCTATAATTCTATTTATAGGCTCAAATTGCTCGTAGATGTCTTCTTAATCAATAAATGAAGACATTTATGTGTAGAGTTTCGTTGCGCGGTCGCGTGCAAAGGTTTTTGTGGTCCTCCAAATCCTTTCATTTTAGCCATTTCGAGGGGTATGGCGATTTTTCAAAAATTTCATGAAATGAAAAAGTTTCCAGACAAACTAAATATACCAGAGTAATTGGCAAACCGTAGGTTATCTATTGACAAAATAAAAAGAACCCCGAATTTTGACTGATGTGCCACTCCTCACCCGGTCAGAAAAAAAAGTCGCTCTTAATATGTCCTGATGCTCAATACTTTATGATGCTATATGAATTCATGGCAATCCTTACTCTTTAAAGCCGACAATAATAAATTTTTCAAGATTTATAACTTCTTCATACCAACCAAAATAGGAGAAAAGACAAAACTAGTGAAACTAAAGGTAATGACACAACAGCAGCAAATTGTACGGATGAAAAATTTACCGTCTGTCGTAGAGGATTCCGCGTGGTAGTGATTTGCAGTTACTACAAATTAAAAAAATCAAACGTTACATACAAGTATATATGTGATGACAGATAATAATGCAGAAATTGAAACACACTGAGGACATATGCATAGTAAATAGTTTATTTAATGGTTTTATAAATAATTTGACTATACAAAACACCAAAACGGCTAAAGTATTAATGTAGGGTCCCATTAGTTTATTACATCAGTAAAACCTGGCCGAGTGGTTAGGGCGCCGAACTTGAAATCCGGAGGTCCCAGGTTCAAGTCTCGTTCTGACCACTAGCTGAATTTGCAACACAGTAGCCCTGAGTTCAAATCCTCAGCCACACTATGTAAATAACCAACTGGTTAGCCTCCGACTAGTTGGGATTCTTAACAAATTTGCGTTCAGTTTATGATATTTCGTTTCTGCATTTCAAGTCTCCCCAATTAGCACGGCATTGCTATGTGTCTGAAATAATTATGCCGCTTACCTTTAGGAAGAAAGGAAACGCCATCTGGGTCCTTAAGAGAGGAATTAGAATGATACATAGATACCTAACAAATAACCCAGAAACAATCATTTAGTGCAAGTGCAATCTTTTTTAACTAAGTACAGTTGAAACCAACAACACCATTGACGATATCACATCTAACTGTCTTGCAATGTGGAATGTTATTAGGACTTCCTTTTGCATGCTTGGGTAAAATGGCAACAAACCTAATGCTTGTCATCATGAAATTCACAAACCGTACACGACAGCTATATACAGTGATCGATACAGTGGTAGCTATTTTGCATATGTCACATGGTACACTGCTACTCTGCTGCGGTCTTGTGTTGTTTTGTTAAGGCCGATTTTCACTAGTGAAGTAAGCGGAGACGGAGAAGGAGACGGAGACGTAAGACACTTGCGCTTGTGAAAATTAGCGAACGGAGATGAACGTAACCGAAGTAAGCGGAGACGGAGACGCAAGAAAAAGAAAACCTTCCGTTCTGCTTCCTTCTCCGCTTCCTTCTCCGCTTCCGTCTCCGTTCGCTAATTTTCACACGCGCGCAAGTGTCTTACGTCTCCGTCTCCTTCTCCGTCTCCGCTTACTTCACTAGTGAAAATCGGCCTTTAGAATTTTCAAACATCATTACTCAGACCTTTTAATCGTTAATTGAATGACTAAACCAAATGCTTACCATTACGTAATTAAAAATAACAAACTTGACAAGGACTATTCCGATATTGAGTAAAGTTACTTACAACCAGAGTAAGACCATTTGGATAATTCCAGCTGTCTTTGTCGTGGATTATCAACTTGGTTTGGCTCTTGAAAAGATAAAATGAAGATATATAGGTACAATGTTTCTGTAACGATCAGACATTTGTGAAGATACAATAATTAAGTTTTTAATACATGGTGAAGGTCTTATGTTTTATGATACACACTACTTTTAGAAGCAAAACATATATATATATATATCGTACGCTGGAAATGGTCTTTTTGAACAGTGCTTGTTTTCACCCGTAGTCTTGGGTGCAGTATGGTATATTTGAATTGTATTTGTTTCAGAATTTCGTGTGATTGTATATGTCAGAGGTAAGGCATTAGTTTAAAGCTGGTGTTACACTGGTCGATTTGCAACGCCGATTTGCTCCAAATTCGCGCAACGGTGTTGCAAATTTATGAATCGCTTTCAAAAACTTGCAACGCGTTGCAGCACTGCAAACATTGCGAAAAATTGTTCGCAATGGGGTGTTACACCTGAACAATTTGTAGCGCAAGATCGTATCGTTGCAAATCGTCGTTGCAAATCGACCAGTGTAACACCACCATGAAGTAAACACTAATTTTAGACCAAAAATCTGTAAGGGGAGCTGACTCCCTGTTTTTAACAATACGACTAATCACATATTACCAAGCCGCGTGCGATATTTAACTAACTACGTAGCACATCTAAAAAAGATTTTAAAAATACATCAATGGTCACATAATCGGTTCTCTTACAGTTTGCCAGGATTAACCCATCAGATAACCAATGACATACCTTCATCAAGAGGACACATTTGGCCACGCCTGGAGGATTGGTAAGTTCAGCGTATGTCACTCTGTATCCCTCCCACTTTACCACATCTGGGAAAAAGTAAGTGTTACTGTATGTGTGATTTACATTAGACTAGTATCTTTTGGACACGGCGAAAATATTTCTTGACGTCACTTCCGTTTGTCAGCTTTTCGTCGCCATTACTATCCAACTTTTTATAATTCAAAGTAAAATTTCACATCGTGTGCAAGCCTGTTTTTCCTGTGCACGACTTATGTGACAGAAAGTGAGCATTGAAGTAGTATATAGTTGAGTATCGCAATGACTGCTGACTCAAACTAAGGTTTGCCTACGTTTCAAAAAGAGCCCTGGTACAAAAGTATGCAGACCAGTTCTCACAGGGAGACTATGATTCCAGTATATCACCCAATGGGCAACTAACTCTAAACCCATATGTTATAAACGAGTGGGTACAACTACTGATCGAACACTGGTATAAATAATGATTTTTACCACAACACACTAGTTTTCTCGCTCTCTGATTGGTCGATTTACCGTGGTAAATACGAGTCCAGATAACGATGCTGACGCCAGCATGTCACGCTTTGCAGCGAAATACAACGAAAGTTTCCTGTATATTTCTAAAAATTGTGGTAAAAAACAAATTTCCACTGGTTTTCCGTGGTGTGGACTCTTATTTACCACGAATTACGTCTTCACATGGTCAAAATTAGTTGTGGACTCACTCGGCGAAGCACCTCGTGAGTCCACAGCATTTTGACCATGTGATGACGTAAATCGTGGTAAATAAGAGTCCACACCACGGCAAACCAGTGGAAATTTATTAAACAGCATATGAAGACAGCACGAAAATTAGCGGACATTATTATACCATTTATAGGTTTCCAATGTATAACGGCAGTCCAACTGCCAGTCTTGTCTTTCGTAAACTTCGCAGATATGTTTTCATCCGGAATGACTTTCTCCTGTTCGCTTTGGCTATTATATTTAGGACATTCTGCAACGATCAATAGATTATTGAGCATAATAAATGCTACTACGAAATACAAGCAAATGTAACAACAAAGGCAAAATATATGAATGAAACTTACTTTTTATAGGGGGTTTCGTGATTTCAGTCACTATAAATTAAAAAAAAAAACGTAACAGACATGTAAACAATGTCATGACAGATAATAATGCAGAAACGGACTGAGGAAACATACATATTTCATTAATAGTTTCATTAATAGTTTGATTATTATGCAAAACACCAAAGAAACTAAGGGTACTAATGAATCTATCAAATTCCCCAAATAGGCGATTGATAATTTTAACACTGCCAGGTCGTGCAGTTCGTGAGGTTGGCGATACTCTTCAAGCAAGCCAATTATATGTTTGGTTGGCGGTAACTGCAATGTACCATAATTAAAGTGATATCATTAACTGAGGGGGGGGGGGGGGGGGAGGGAGGGGTGACTTCTAACTGGGAGCTTGTCTACAAAAGTGGCGTGCGTTAAAGAAAAACGAAAACTCTTCGTTTGACCCTCTGTCACATGTAAGTAAAAGAAATGCAGAAAAACACAATTTATTAATTCATTAGATAAAACCTTTTTGGCCGCTTACCTTCGGGAAGAAAAGGAACCCCATCCGCCTTAGGAACAGAGGAATTAGAATGATACATAGATACCTAACAAAAAGACCAGAAGTAATCATTTAGTGAACTTGCCATCGTTTTTCAACTAAGTATAGGACTTGTAATCGTGGATTGAATGAGCAAGCCAATGGTTAGTAACACTATATAAATAGAAATAACAAACTGTGACAAGGACTATTCTGATACTGAGTTAAGTTACTTACAACCAAAGTAAGACCATTTGGGTAATTCCAGTTGTCTTTGTCGTGGATTATTATCTGGGTTTCGTTCTTGGAAAGATAAAATGAAGAGATACAATGTTTCTGTTAATATGCATCCGATCAGGCTTTTGTGAAGATACAATAAGTTGTTTATACAAGGTCAAGATCATATATTATATGTTACGAACTATTCTCTATTTCAACACGCAAAACATACACATCGAAAGATCTCATTGAATGAATTATATGAAAGTAGCTTTATCAGGAAAAAATAACTAGACAGTAAATTATTGCAACAGTGATGCTAAGTTTATTTTCTTTTCACCCAAATTATATGTACACAGTGCTTTTCGGATGACTGTCGAAAACCAAAACCAGAGCAATCACAGAGGCAATCAATGAGGCGAGCAAAAGCACGTCCAACCAATTAGACTAAGTACGAGCAAAACCAAAACCAAGTAATTGTGATTAGTTTTACTATCCAATCAGCAGTGCGAGAACACGCCATCGCCACTTGCTTTCTTGCGTGAGAATATCGCAACCAGTTTTTGCTTTTGCTCTTGATTGGCCAAGAATGTTTCTAAACTTGTTTGGACCAATCGGAAAGCGCAGCAAACGCAAAACCAAAGCAATCACAGGATTACTTTTGACAGTCATCTGAAAACTACACGATTACTTTCGACAGTCATGCGAAAACGGCTCTATTTGAATTCGTATTTTATTTCAATAAAGAATT
The DNA here is from genome assembly GCA_964036295.1 of Plumapathes pennacea. Taxonomy (NCBI): domain Eukaryota; kingdom Metazoa; phylum Cnidaria; class Anthozoa; order Antipatharia; family Myriopathidae; genus Plumapathes; species Plumapathes pennacea. The sequence continues at coordinate 35,836,853 of OZ038463.1, read as the reverse complement.
CGTGTGTGTTTATATTGGAGAAAATGGCAAAGAATGTAATGAACTAAATAATGAATTTATGCCAAAACAGGATATCAAGAAGAGCGGAATCCCTGTTTTAACATTACATAATCAGTTCTCTTAGTTTGGCCCGGATTGAACTTGTGAGATATTATCCAATGACATTACAGTACCTTCATCAAGAGGATACACTTGGACTTTAGGTCGTCGGCTAGTTCAGCGTATGTCACTCTGTACCCTTCCCATTTTAGCACATCATCTGTAAAGCAATAGTAAATTATGTTTTATGTGTAATTTATATTAAGTGCTTTCGCCATCTTTCTAAACTCATTTCCGATTTTCAAAAGGACTGTGGTCGGCATGCGAGGTCAATATTTGCATTTTCTTTCACTTGCTTGGGGCAGCTATCTTTGATTCTTTCATGAGGAGGCATGGGAAATAGCGTTACACAGAGGCGAAAATGGGCTTATCGTATTATATAGGTGAATACACCAATCAGAGCGCGCGATTTCACCGGAAGTAGCTCCAGCCATATAATAATCTATAATAAAACAGCACAAAAAATAGTGGACATTACTATACCATTTAGGGGTTTCCACTGTATAATGGCAATCCAACTGTTATTTGTGTCTTTCGTAAAGTTTGCAGACATATTTTCCTTTGGTATGACTTTCTCGTCTTCGCCTTGTCTATTATAATCAGGACATTCTGTATAGACCAAGAAATAAGTGAGATTAGTAGAAATCACAAAGTGAATGGAACCAGCCATATACCCGAAAGAACTAGGACTAATAGACGAAACTAAACAAATACAAACGGTGCGAAAGCACGACAAGCTTTTAAGTACAAAACGTGAAGAAACATTGACCGATAGAGCCCCTATATTTTAAGTTTGCCACTTTGGGGGAAAAAATGTTAACATCAATGTTTCAAACAACACTTTTGAAGCTCCTTCTAATATTTGTTAAGTAGTTAAACTTTTTTTCTTTTTTGACTGTTGATTTCGCATTTGAACACGACTAAACAGTTATGCGGTTGGAGTAAATATCGGGTAGTGTTTTAACAATAACTACTTACTCTTTTGACCAATTGGCACGCTCTTGCGCGTTCTTGTGTAAACCTTGCTCGCGAAATCTGTGAAATAGAAAGGGTAGATGTATTTTAAAATAGTGACCGTCACAAGGCGACCAACAACACAAAGAAAGTATATTGCAGCAATTCAAATAATGGATTCCGGTGAAGCTGCACAATCTTTCTGGGTACAGTACATCGAGAGTGACCCTTATACCTTTCGGAGCGCGTGCTATAAATTTGTTGTTGAGTAATCTAATAGTTAGTACCAGCTCCGTGAGGCCATACAACACAAAGAGGTTATTACACCTGCTTCAGGCGAGAAAAAATAAAACTGACGAGTAAAAATACAGCCGTATTGCACGACTTTTCGTATAATAAATTGTTTATTACACGACAAACGAAGCAGGGCAAACATTCTCGCCTCGCGCAAAATGGAACAAAAAAATGACGCATTCGTAAACTTTGTTTGCGAAAACTGAACACGTAAGCTAATAAACCAGTTGATCTGGTTCCTGACGAGTGCAATACGCTCCCATCTTTGCACTCGTTTTGGCCCGTATTTGCACTCGAAAATGTGAAGTCGTGTAATAAAATACAAAAAATTAACGGATGGTGCGAGACAATCAGTCAGTTATAAAAAGGTCTGAGTTATTTATCCAGATATAAGGGACATACCACGATGAGCTATCCCAGTACGATATTTCCACTGGTTACAGTGGCTCGCTGAGTTTGTATTTACAGAAATAAATTAGCAATGATTTTGACTAAAACAATATCTATCCAATCACAACAGGAGGTTGATAAGAGCTGTAATAGTTGAAAAACTTAAATAGTATTTTGCAGGGTGAATTTTATCGCTCTATAACATTACCTTCGCGGTGTTGTGAGTTACACACTTCCATGCATTCAACAGGAAAGGTACCAGGCTAGTACAGAAAAGAAAAATATATAATTATAGCATCTTAAACACCTCTCACTCTGCGTTATCTATCGCACAAGGAATACATTCGAGAGATGATGATGTACAATGAAATTGGTCAGCGGTTACAACAAAAATACTCATATGACTACTAAATGCATATACTTGAAGAATGATACACATGAATCTCATAATGAGATAAACCGTAATTTGTTTATAGATGGTCTATAAATAGGCCCAGAATTGCAATCCGGTAGCTCACGTATCACTTTTAACACTTTTGGTTAAATTGTTTGTCTTCATTATTGCAATACCAAAGAACTTGGATACTTATAACAATCAAATATGATGATGTTGTTGGGCACATGATAATACTTCCTGCACTGTTAGTCGAATTCGGTGTTTCGCTAGAAGTACTTAAAGTTTTCATTTACAGTGTCAATAGATTATGATATCCACTGTAGTGTATCCATTCTGCCCTTCAACTCTTTTTGTGTTTTCGGATTTTTGAGCATAAAGGAAGCCCTCTTGATTTCGTACAGAACATATATAGAGAATAATACATGGGCGCGCGGAGATATGAAATTTATCTTCGAGTGTTCATCTCGATATCTCACGAGTAAGCGAAGATTTCCGCCACTAAGAAATGCAAAAACATGCAAGATCACTGCTTGGCTGATATTAACACACGTAAAAAATATCGTATTTTTACGTGTGTTCAGATACGACATTTCTCAGTGGCGGAAATCTCTATATCACACCAGAGTTTATGTAATAAAATACATGCGTTTATAGTACGTGTTACATTACAAAGCTTGATATTTAGCCTAAATGGTTTTGATAATTCCTTTGGATGGATGAGTGACGTCGCGTCCAATTTCAATTTGGGGTTGTAACCTTCCGCTGCGGTTATAAATAAAACGATGACACAGGCTGCAAAATATGACTTCCGGAAGTCTCGGGACATATTGAAGTACATATAAATTGTTTCTTCCTTTGATCAATGGCCGCGATAAGTGTCCTCAAAAGCAGCTTAACAGAGTTCGTCCATGGTTCATCTAATTCCATTCGCGGCAAGTAGTCCTTACGTCATACTTATTTACAGCCTAGCCGACTGCTGCCGTCTAGTTCATGAGAATATTATTTTCATAAGATGGATGGATTAAAATTTTATTCCCCGATGTGTTTTTAATGGTTTTAACAGTAAACTTGCATATCTCTCATTCCACGGCTACGCTTTCTGTAAAAGATCCAGGAACACACCATCCATGCGAACATTATTTCCAACTGTTGCTCCTCTTCAATTTGTAAACTCTGACAAACTGCGCCACGAAGACGTTGCGTGCCCGAAAACATGTGCACGGAAATAACACTGTCCGCTGACTTCAGCCCAAAGATGGTAACAGCTGGAATTGATCGATGCATTACTGTGATTAGCGGTATGGTTTAGTAGTTGAATTGCCCTGAAAGTAATGATTAAGAGGCGATCTAGACCACTTGTGATTTCTATCGTGCAGTCAACTGGTAAATGATCGTGGTTTGTGAAACTATCCTACAAGTTTGTCAACTCAATCATTTGTTGACCTACTGAAAAAAACAATTAAGAAGACGAAAAACAAAACAAAAACAATAAGAACCCGGAAACATATTGGTAGACACAATTTTATGGGAATTCAACTTTTTGTGTCAACGAGAAATCTCATGCTGAAGGAACTGTGCAAGTGTTGTTGTATTGGGTTGATATGTCATTTCGAACCCGTACGTTCGAAACTGATCAGCGGCCGGAAATTAAAGCGGATAGAACAGAGATCGAGCAACTTTCCGCTCTCTTGACGCGAGCATTTCTCTTCAAACAAATTGGTGTATGTCAATCACTTGTCGATGCTGTTCGGAAGCGAATGACAAAGTATAGATGTGATAACTTGAGGAGCACCCATCGGAGCTGTTCCACAAAATATGTGTTCCGCACTGCAACCTGTCCTGGCTGGCATGAGATCTATCTGCTTTTTTGCTGGCTGGGAATAAAAATAATAAATCGGACTGCTGGGAGAGAGATAGCCGTTTTCAGTCTCGCTTGAGGCATGGGAACAATCGAGACTGCAATCGAGTCTACATTTTTGTTTAAAATGCTGACATTTTCTGACAAAGTGGTACACCATCAAGTTGCTGGCTGGGAGATTTTCTGGGACCGCTCTGCTGGGAAACGGATATTCTGAATTGTCTTCCTGGGAGTGTGGAACACCTCTGTGTTTGCCAGCAACGTAAAAAAAGCAGAAAATAAACTATATTTTGGACAAATAACCACACATTTGCGCAAACTAGCGTATTTTGAGAAATATCTTCGTTGGGTGCTCTCGTAACTTCAATGACTCATCGATCGAACTCACAGTCGTTCATTTATGTACTATAACGCTTTCGCACGATTCACAACTGGTTACTCGCTCGATGTAACTTGACACCCCTGCCATAAATGGCATTTAAATAAACGTAAAAGCGAAACACAGTTTACAGTGGGAACCATTGCATACTGATTCGATGCATGTGTATTATTCATTGTATGTGGGGAGGTTGTAGATGGTATGCAAGAAACTTGAGAGGAATGCGCTAGCATCACTATGCTTTCGAAAGTCTTCTTGAGCAGAAACTCTTTACAATGTCAGGCTAAAGATTTAAAACAGTCTAGAAAACAATTCCCACAGAACAAGCAAATATTTAAGGGCTTTTCGGCTATACCTTTTCCGGAATGATTAAAACGTCACCCAAACAAACAAAGTCAGAAATTCTAATTCGACTCGCTCTTTAACCCCAACAAATGTTATTACAAATAAATCGACCGCAAAACCTGAGTTAGAAGTTGTTTAGCTCGGGTATATGTTTTAAGAAAGGAATAAGAATGAAGTGAGAAACTGCGGTGAATTACAACAGCATGAAAACCGCAACCTTACCCTTCCACAAATCTTCAGGCACGAACGATGATCCCAATGGTGGGTTCTTGCCTTCTGAATAAGTCTTGTTTCGACGAAGGCTCGTTCAAACAGGAGGCAGAACAGTAGCAAACCGTAGAAGGCTTTCATAACGCTCGTCCTTTCGCTGCTTTCTAAAACGAATTGCGCCATCGGCTAGTTCGCTGTATGTAACATGAGCAGCAACTACTTGGAAGTGCTCCAATGTAAAGCGGGTGATTACGAATCTGTCCGGACGTATTCCGTATTAAACACGTACAAGGCTGTTTTCACTCAACGCAAAGTCCGAGTGAATTTGCCACGGCCAAGGGAGCGGACCAAAGCTCTTGACAAGGTTTGTGTGCATTGTTTGAAGTTTGACTGAATCATAATAGCCGATTGACGTCATACTTATCAAAGTGTCATGCAAAGGGTCGGAGCAAAGTAACGCTCGATTAGGACTTTGTCATAACAGAAGCACTTCAACCCTGAAGCGATGGATTAAAAGCGTCAAACTTTAGAGAACGACAGATAGTCAGAAAATGACATTGAGAAGCACACATATATGTTGATATATACTAATGTCAAATGATCCATTTTGGCCACTGTAGCGTCTGAATTTTTACCTTGTGCAAGATTTGTAATATTTATTCAGGGCTACGCACTATTAAGTATAAAATTTCATTTTCTTTTCGACGTCGACGTACTCTTACATATGACCTCTGGCGCATCCCTCGGGCAACGTTTAAATTTGACGATGCAAACTGAGTATGGATAGCATAAAATGAGACAATTGAAAAATGTTTATCTCCCTAGTAAATAATCGTTTGACTTAGGCCCAATTTAGACGGAAACGCTTCATGATTTGAGCAAGAATCATTGTTTAGCTAACGGTGCACTGGCGAATTTATCTTAGTCGTGCAAAAAACTGCTCGCGTCGGAACTCTATATATTATGTAATAATCCTGCTCTAAGAACTAAACCTGTTGATTGATCGCCATATATGCGAAGGTCAAGGTTTTAATTAAAATGGATTTGCACCTGCTTATCGCTGGGTTTGCACAACCAAACCCAACAGGTTTAAGAACATGTTAGGAAACGGTGACATATTTGAACTTCGCTGAATATTCATTATTTAGTTATCATCCATACTGTACAATCATGGAGTGGTGAGGTTATATTATTATTATTATTATTATTATTATTATTATTATTATTATTATTATTATTATTATTATTATTATTATCATTATCATTAGTTTGATACTTTTGGTTGGTTCACACGGTAAAGTCTGCAAAGAAAGCGCAAAGCTTTTCATTCTCTTGCGCTTGTTTTACCGTGTGACTTCCATGATTCTTGCCTCAGAGTGATGTATCAGTCAAGAGAACTAACAGGGTTCACTTGAAGAAGCCATGGTGTTTTATTGGGTTTTTTGCTGTCTTAGGTTGTTTGATGTTTTGCTTTTTTACGCAAAAATCTTTTACATTGCCTCGTATTTTTATCAATTTTCTTCCTTTTCCTAAACCAAACGTAAATTATGTTATAAAAGTTTACTTACAAAGTGCATGGAGACATTGTGATATATACAATTGAAGAATTGCACGGAGTAATTGCACTATATGCGTGACCACTGAAATGGCGACTGCATATATGTTGCCACCGCAAGTAGAGACAGTTTGCTTGACTACTACAGCCTTGGTTGAGTGACTTTTGTTTTTGTTTGTTTGTTTGTTTTTGTTCGACTAATACGCTATCTAATGTTAACATCAGTCCAAAAATGCAGAGCAGATCGAAGTCTCAAACACATAACGATATGTAACAGTATTTGGCCGTGGCATTGGATCAAAGTGTGTTCGTGGCCCCTCTATACACGAGTTACCTCCCACGTGACTAGCCAGCATATACAGCATCACGACTCTCAATACTTGAAATATATATTCACTGTTTCTTATAGTTCTTCATGACTGTGTTCCTCCACGTTCAATGTATTTTCCGCAATTCTCGCTGGAGCAATCTCAGATATGTTATTCAAACGATTCAGTATCTCATCGCGGTCTTTCGGCCACCGATACCGAACCTCTGCCCAAGGAGGTAAATCATGAACGTTAATTGTTTCGTCCATCTGTATACACACCATCTTAGCAGAAGAATGAGTGTAACGGAACACAGTTTTCAGCAAGCGTATCTCGTACCAGACTCGTCCAATGTCGTCTAGTGTTCGTTGTTGGGACGTTTCTTCGCAGTCTGTACAAAGTCTGACGTAACCCGGTGAAAGAAAAACCAGCACTTTACTTGCTTTCCTAATCTGTCTTTCTGCCCAGTCCATTGGACCAAATGTGCTCATCTCGTTCGTCGCCATTTTGTCCATAATCACATCGTATCCGGCAGTTTCTCGGAACCAGTTCACAATGGAAGCGATGCGTTCAATGTATTTTACACTTTCAGGATAGTACGATACCATGTAGGACTCTTCTAAAGTAAAAGAAACAGCAACAAAAAAACAAAAAAAAAACAAAAAACAAAGTGACACAATCAATGGCTATTACAATCGGATTACAGAAGCTTAGACTGAAATTTTTACAATGTAACGGCTGTCTTTTTTATGTTCTCTTCTTTTTACTATAATTATTTTGTGCACTAAAGTTATGTTGGGGACTTATTTACCAACTCAGCTTTGAAAGAGCCTGGGAATGAGGTTGCTGAATTACCACATTTCAAATAACGCCATCAACATTGTGGAGCTCAAAAGATGCCCATTATACGAGAATCATGAACTTTCTCACGTTTTAGTATTTTAGGATTAGCTGCCTTTAAACGAAGAAAAATTGTCCCAGAACTCGTCTACCCCCAATATGTCCATTACCTTTTATCGGTACAACAATTGTTGGTGACTCTGAAAATGAAAGATAGCTTTAATGTATATGCAAACTGTAATAATAAATAATAAGTGGTAATAAAATAATACCCGAAGAACACTAACTACAAAGATGTAAACACTGTTGCATTATGATTACTTACTTGTTTGTTTGTGAGTAATATTTTCATCGGCTCACAGAGTCAATCGGCGGAGCAGATATATTGATATTTTGTACGTAAACCGGAGCAAAATACACAAACATTGAATTAACCTGGTGAAGGATGAATATATCTCCGCTGTCGCCTTTTCCTTCTGTATATGAAGATTAACAGTGTTCCTACGAGAGTCACTCCAACTGAGATACCAAGTATTATGGGCCAGTAAGAACCTTTTTTTTAAGAAAGAAATACTTCAGAGGAAAGTGCCAGAAACACTTGACTTCAATACTGTAATTCAGACAAGCTTATGGTGACGTTGCTATTCGTGTGCCTTATAGGCTGCAGTATGCTAGAAAAAAATAAAACAGCCCTTAGAACACTCAGAGTCTTGAGAAGTAGACTACAAAGTTATGTTATAACAACGATGAGAACCAAAAGCAGATTAAAATTGAAGTACGAAGTACAATAGGCATCCATCGTAGTATACAGTTTGATGTTAAACTACAAAAAAAGACACTTGTGAGGTGCATGTGTTTACTGCATTTTTTATTCTATGTTTTTGCATGACTGAAGAAATGTCGTTTGCCACAGGCACTCCTCTTGCACACAAGATGAGATGTGACGTATTTCCGTCAGCTTGAATCAGCTGGCCCGCTGCCAAAATGTCGCGTCGCATCTGTGTTTACGCTAAAACTGTTCTATAAGAAACAATCCTTTTCTGGGAAACTGGGAAAATTTAAGAATTGAGAAAACGCACACACTTAATGCAGGAACAGAGAGAAGGATACCTAGACACTGAAGGCGTTTTACAGATCAAAAGTCGGATCAGCAGAAAAAAGCACTTGCGTTACCTCGACTCCGAGAGCGTCGCGAGGCGAAACTGAACTACTGAAGAAATATAGGTTCCCCGAGATGAAGGTGCTTGAGGATGCAGTAACCATTGCTAGGGAATATGACTATTCAGTCGCCATTGACAGATTTTGTAAACATTTCACTTCACAGCCGTCGCGACCAAATCAAATCAGTAACGAAAAGCACAACTTCTTTGAAGCAGTAGACACAAAAACTGCGCCATTTGAGGCAAACTTAAAAACACCGCGCACAAGAACTTCGCGACGCGAGAGCATGGGTTTTCGTCAGCCCTCGTTGTTTCAGTCGGCTAAAATTCCGGTTAATTAGTACAGTTAATATACGGTCGGAAATCGTCCCGACTTTACGAACTAACCATTGATGCTTCTCATTGGTCCCGGGTAGTCACGAGCGACTATTTATCGATTCTTACATCACGCTACTTACATTACAGAGTCGATAGTGTCTACAGCTTCCAGTAGACACAAAAACAAATGCAAGTGTTTGTCGAGTTTGTGAAATAAAGGCCCAAAAGATTGTGTGCAAAAAGAAATGGTTATGGCTTAACATATTATTTGTTTGCCCAGTAACCATTTGGGAATCAAATTACAAAACATTGGACAAATGTAATTGTTGGAAAAATATAAAACTTACCTTTTCCCGGTAAGAGTGGCGCTGATGGAATCCCTGTTGTCTCTGAATGTATAAAAAGACATATTACATATAATATGTTGAGGTCTGCAAATTTAAAATAAATATCAGAACGAAATTTTGTTTCTTTGCTGCAAAACTCGTTTCCATCTTACTTTCGCCAGAAGGAACTTGTCCCTTTGTTTTGTGACAACCTTAATTTTGTGATAATGCAAGTCATCGCACTGAAAGCGTGTTGGTGTGATAAGTTTAACCGCTCTTACGTATACCGGCTGATGGCGAATCGACATACATATTCACTTCACCCTTCACAGAATAATTATAATGATACATAGATACCTGAGACACAAGAAAAATATAAAGAGGAAGTTGTCACCCTGGATGATCTATACAGCATGGATAAGTCTGTCAGTGCGACAGCGAGGCTCTTTTCAGATGTACACGGGTGTGAAAAAATAGAATTTTCCAAAACGCATGACGTCATGATGATCATGTAATCTCTGTGCGCATGCTCAATCCGGGCATTTAGCGTTTTTGGTCAGTCCAGCGTATTAGTGTGGACGGAAAACTTTCGATGCGTTTTCGTTTGAAAAATCCGTTTTCAAATTTATCCGGATTAGTGTGGACGGGGCCTAGAGCTCTGATAAGCAGGGTTTTCCTCTGAAATGACTTTCTCCCGTTCGCCATTGCGACTAAAGTACTAATGTATCATATCAAATTCCCCAAATAGACGATTGACAATTTTAACACTGCCAGATCATGCAGTTCGTGCGATATCGGCGGTACTCTTCAAGCAAGTCAATTAAATATCTTGTGGGCGATAGCTGCAATTTACCATAATCACTGTGGTATCATAAATTGTGGGGAGGGGGTTGTCTACAAAAGTGGCGGGCGTTAAAAATAAAATACGAAAAACTCGGGTCTTCGTTGGGACCTTCTGTCACATGTAAGTAATAATGCAGGACAACATAATATATATTAATTCATTACATAAAACTTAACTGTATTGATAGTTTTCTGGTTTTTGGCCGCTTACCTTCTGGAAGAAAAGAAACCCCATACGCTCCATGAACAGAGGAATTAGAATGATACATAGATACCTAACAGATGGACCAGAGGTAATCATTTAGTGAACTCGCCATTGTTTTTCAACTAAGTATAGGACTTGTAATCGTTGATTGAATGAGCAAGCCAATGGTTACCATTATGTAAACAAAAATAACAAACTGTGACAAGGACTATTCCGGTATTGAGTAAAGTTACTTACAACCAAAGTAAGTCCATTTGGATAATTCCATCTGTCTTTGTCGTGGATTATTATCTTGGTTTCGTTCTTGGAAAGATAAAATGAAGACGTGTAGGTACAACGTTCCTGTTATGCATCCGATCAGACTTTTGTGAAGATACCATAATTTGTTTATACAATGTCAAGATCATAAATTATATGTTACGAACTACTTCAACACGCAATACATACACATCGAAATATCCCAGTGAATGAATTACTTTTGAAAGTAACTTTAGCACATTTTATTTTCACCCAAATTTAGGATACATAATTATATGTATTGAGCGCTTTTCGGATCACTGTCGAAAACGAAAACCAAGCAATCACGGAGCCAATCATTGGGGTGAGCAAAGACATGTTGGACCAATTAATAGTACTAGCAAAACCAAAACCAAAACCAAGGCCAAGTAATTGCGATTGGTTTTACTATCCAATCAGCAGTGTGAGAACACGCCATCATCACTTGCTTTCTTGCGTGAGAATATCGCAACCAGGTTTTGCTTTTGCTCTTGACTGGCCAAGAACTACTGAACTTGTTAGAAGTAATCGGAAAGCGTAGCAAACGCAAAACCAAAGTAATCACACGATTACTTTCGAAAGTTATGCGAAAACGGCTCTATTTGAATTTTTATTTCATTTCAAGAATTGGTATGACGGTATACATACTGGAGAAAATGGCAAAGAATGTAATGAACTAAATAACGAATTTGTACAAAGAGAGGTTTTTCAGAAGAGTTAAATCCCTGTTTTAACATTACATAATCAGTTCTCTTAGTTTGGCCCGGATTAAACACAGTACCTTTATCAAGAGGACACACTTGGACTTGCTTATAGGATGGGTTAGTTCAGCGTATGTCACTCTGTACCCCTCCCATTTTCGCAGATCTGTAAAGCAATAGTAATTTAAATTTTGTGTGTAATTTATATTAAATGCTTTCGCCATCACTCTAAACTCATTTTCGATTTCTAAAAGAACTGTGGTCGGCATGCAAGGCCAATATTTGTACTTTCTTTCACTTGCATGGGGCGGCCATCTTGGATTCTTTTATGAGGAGGCCTGGGAAATAGCGTTACACAGAGACGAAAATGGGCTTATCGTATTATATAGGTGAATATTCCATAATAAAACTGCACAAAAAATAGTGGACATTACTGTACCATTTATAGGTTTCCACTGTATAATGGCAATCCAATTGTTATTCGTGTCTTTTGTAAAGTTTGCAGATATATTTTCCTCTGGGATGACTTTCTCGTCTTCGCTTTGTCTATTATATTCGGGACATTCTGTATAGACCAAGAAATAAGTGAGCATAGTAGAAATCACGAAGTGAATGGAACCAACCATATACCCGAAAGAACTAGGACTAATAGACGAAACTAAACAAATGCAAACGGTGCGAAAGCACGACAAGCTTGTAAGTACAAAACGTGAAGAAACATTGATAAGGGCCCATATATTTTAAGTTTACACTGCCACTTTGGGGAAAATGTTAACAGCAATATTTCAAACTACGCTTTGGAAGCTCCTTCCAATATTTGTTGAGTGGATATAAACATTTTTTTCATTTCTGACCGTTGATTTCGCATTTGAACACGACTAAACAGTTATGAGGTTGGAGTAAATATCGGTTAGTGTTTTAACAATAACTACTTACTCTTTTGACCAATTGGCACGCTTTTGCGCGTTCGTGTGTAAAACTTGCTTGCGAAATCTGTGAAATGAAAAGGGTAGATGTATTTTAAAATGGGGACTGTCACAAGGCGACCAACAACACAAAGAAAATATATTGTAACAATTCAAATCATGAATTTCGGTGCAGCACAATCTTTCTGGGCACAGTACATCGAGAGTGACCCTTATATCTTTCAAATCGCGTGCTATAAATTTGGTGTCGAAACCAGCAATCAAAGAGTTTAGTACCAGTTCCGTGAGGTCGGACAACACAAAAAAATTAACGGATGGTGCGAAACAGTCAGTCAGTCAGTTATAAAAAGGTCTGAGTTATTGATCCAGATATAAGAGACATACCACGATGAACTATCCCAGCACGTTATTCCCACTGGTTAAGGTGTCGCTTGCAGTTTGCATTTACAGAAATAAATCAGCAATAATTTTGACCAAAAACAATATTTGTCCTATCACAATAGGAGGTTGATAAGAGCTGTAATAGTTGAAAAATTTAAATAGTATTTGTAGGGTGAATTTTATCGCTCTATAATATTACCTTCGCGGTGTTTTGAGTTGCACACTTCCATGCATTCAACAGGAAAGGTACCAGGCTAGTACAGACAAGAAAAATATATAATTATAGCATCTTAAACACCTCTCACTCTGCGTTATCTATCGCACAAGGAATACATTCGAGAGATGATGATGTACAATGAAATTGTGGTCAGCGGTCACAACAAAAATACTCATATGACTACTAAATGCATATACTTGAAGAATGATATACACGAATCTCATAATGAGATAAATCGATAATAGAAAACAAAAGTGATTTGTTTATAGATGGTCTATAAATAGGCCCAGAACTACAATCCGGTAGCTCACGTATCACTTTTAACACTTTGGTTTAAATTGTTTGTCTTACAATATTTGTTTGTCTTATTGCAATACCAAAGAACTTGGATACTTATAACAATCAAATGCGATGATGTTGTTGGGCACATAATAATACTTCCTGCACTGTTAGTCGATTTCGGTGTTTCGCTAGAAGTACTTAAAGTTTTCATTTACAGTGTCAATAGATTATGATATCCACTGTAGTGTATCCATGCTGCCCTTCAACTCTTTTTGTTTTTTCGGATTTTTGAGCATAAAGGAAGCCCTCTTGATTTTTTACAGAATATTTATTACATGCGTTTATAGTAAGTGCTACATTACAAAGCTTGATAGTGAGCCTCACTTTAGTGATGAAAAGTGTCTGAATGGTTTTGATAATTCCTTTGGATGGATGAGTGACGTCGAATCCAATTTCAGTTTGGGGTTGTAACCTTCCGCTGGTATAAATAAAACGATAATACAGGCTGCAAAATATGACTTCCAGAAGCCTCGTGGCATATTGAAGTACATATAAATTGTTTCTTCCTTTGATCAATGGCCGCGATAAGTGTCCCCAATTTAAGCAGCTTAACAGAGTTCGTCCATGGTTCATCTAATTCCATTCGCGGCAAGTACCTTACGTCATACTTGTTTACGGCCTACCCGACTGCTGCCGTCTAGTTCATGAGAATATTATTTTCATAAGATGGATGGATTAAAATTTTATTCCCCGATGTGTTTTTAATGGTTTTAACAGTAAACTTGCATATTTCTCATTCCACGGCTACGTTTTCTGTAAAAGATCCAGGAACACCATCCATGCGAACATTATTTCCAACTGTTGCTCCTCTTCAATTTGTAAACTCTGAAGGCCGATTTTCACTAGTGAAGTAAGCGGAGACGGAGAAGGAGACGGAGACGTAAGACACTTGCGCGCATGTGAAAATTAGCGAACGGAGACGGAAGCGGAGAAGGAAGCGGTGAAGGAAGCAGAACGGAAGGTTTTCTTTTTCTTGCGTCTCCGTCTCCGCTTGCTTCGGTTACGTTCCTCTCCGTTCGCTAATTTTCACACGCGCAAGTGTCTTACGTCTCCGTCTCCTTCTCCGTCTCCGCTTACTTCACTAGTGAAAATCGGCCTTGACAAACTGCGCCACGAGAACGTTGCGTGCCCGAATTGCTGGAATTCATCGATGCATTCCTCTGATTAACGGTATATTCAGCTGGTAAATGATCGTGGTTTGAGAAACTATCCTACAAGTTTGTCAACTCATAATCATTTGCTGACCTACTGCAAAAAAAAAAAAAAAAAAAAAAGACATAGAACCCGGAAACATATTGGTAGACAATTTTATGGGAATTCAACTTTTGTGTCAGCGAGAAATCTCATGTTGAAGGAATTGTGCAAATGTTGTTGTATTGGGTTGGTATGTCATTTCGAACCAGTACATTCGAAACTGATCAGCGGCTGGAAATTAAAGCGGCTAGAACAGAGGTTGAGCAATCTTCCGCTCTCTTGACGCGAGCATTTCTCTTCAAACAAATCGGTGTATGTCAATTACTTGTTGATGCTGTTCAGAAGCGAATGACAAGTATAGATGTGATAACTTCAATGACTCATCAAAACTCACAGTCGTTCGTTTGTGTACTATAACGCTTTCGCACGATTCACAACTGGTTACTCGCTCGATGTTACTTGACACCCTGGCATAAATGGCATTTAAGTAAACGTAAACGTAAACGCAAAACACAGTTTACAGTGGGAACCATTGTATACTGATTCGATGAATGTGCATTATGTTTTAAGAAAGGAATAAGAATGAAGTGAGAAACTGCGGTGAATTGCAACTGCAGGAAAACCGCAACCTTACCCTTCCACAAATCTGCAGGCACGAACGATGATCCCAATGTTGGGTTCTTGCCTTCTGAATAAGTCTTGTTTCGACGAAGGCTCGTTCAAACAGGAGGCAGAACAGTGGCAAACCGTAGAAGGCTTTCATAACGCTCGTCCTTTCGCTGCTTTCTGAAACGAATTGCGCTCTCGGCTAGTTCGATGTATGTAACATGAGCAGCAACTACTTGGGAGTGTTCCAATGTAAAACGGGTAATTACGAATCTGCCCGGAAGTATTCCGTATTAAAGAAGTACAAGGCTGTTTTCACCCAACGCAAGGTCCGAGTGAATTTGCCACGGCCAAGGAAGCGGACCAAGGTCTCCAAAGCTCTTGACAAGGTTTGTGTGCATTGTTTGAAGTTTGACTGAATCATAATAGCCGATTGACGTCATACTTATCAAAGTGTCATGCAAAGGGTCGGAGCAAAGTAACGCTCGATTAGGACTTTGTCATAACAGAAGCACTTCAACCCTGAAGCGATGGATTAACAGCGTCAAACTTTAGAGAACGACAGATAGTCAGAAAATGACATTGAGAAGCACACATATATGTTGATATATACTAATGTCAAATGATCCAGTTTGGCCACTATAGCGTCTGAATTTTTACCTTGTTCAAGATTTGTAATATTTATTCAGGGCTACACGCACTATTAAGTATAAAATTTCATTTTCTTTTCGACGTCGACGTATTCTTATATATGACCTCTGGCGCATCCCTCGGGCAACGTTTAAATTTGAGGATGCAGACTGAGTAGGGATAGCATAAAATGAGACAACTGAAAAATGTTTATCTCCCTAGTAAATAATCGTTTGACATAGGCCCAATTTAGACGGAAACGCTTTATGATTTGAGCAAGAATCATTGTTTAGCTAACGTTGCACTGGCGAATTTATCTCAGTCGTGCGAAAAACTGCTCGCGTCGGAACTCTATATATTATGTAATAATCATTATTATTATTATTATTATTATTATTATTATTATTATTATTATTATTATTATTACTAGAAATACGATAATCGCAGATACCCCCTCACTCCGTCCTGCACTAGCATATATTAGAAGTTTCGACGCAAAAAAATAAACATAGAAGTAATGTGTCTATTTTATACGGCCTTTGATGTAACCAGCTTGTTGTAGTTGACGGAGCAAGCGTGTTAAAATAACGTTTTACTACTTGTACTATACCAAGTGCTGAACACTTAAAGGAGAAAAAGAGTGGTCTGAAATATAGTAACTTTGTGTTACTAAGCTCTGACCCAATAAGAAAACAACACATATATCAGCATCAATTCTTTTTATTCTTAATCTTATTGTCATCATCATCATACAGCACACTATTTATTGTGTGCCCTTTTTATCATACTTTTGTGTTATATAAGCTTCATCAAGTGCCCCTGCCTGGTACGAAAACCCAAAACCTTGTAGGAAAACGTAGGAACGTACTCTCCAACCAAAAGCATGCAGGAGCACAATCCCTTGGAGGATAAAGGAATAATAACTATCATGAACTTAATACAGGTAAACAACCCTTTCACTCCCAAGCCTAAATGCAGAATCTCTCAGCTTTTTCAAAATACATTATATAAAATAAATTATGTAGTGAGAAGTGACAGTTTAGTCAGCATTCACTTAACCGAAAAGGTACAAAAAGCTATATATTCTCTATACTGTACAATACAGTACACTTTCAACTGAAGAAGAAAATTGAATTTGATCACTCTTAGGTGTGGGTTTAAACTTGTTGTTACAACATTGGTTACTGTCTACCTTGGAGCTGGCTTGCCACTTATATTGAATAACTGTTATACATTGGTGCTGGCCTCACATGTTATTGTCACTTATATTACATAACTGTACTGAAATTTTCCTTCATAAAAAGCAAACAACCCTCTAACAAATAAGTAAATAACAAAACCTTGTGTTAAACATAGAAAAAAAAAATACTTGGCTCTGAGCATGTCATCCACTTGAGTACAGTACAGTACCATTCCAAATTTTAAGAAAACATACAGATATACCGAAAATTTATTTGTGGCGTACTCAACAGGATATACAGAATATACAGGCCAATGTTTTTGAGAACATTTTCCTTTGGCATTCTTGTTGGACCAGACAATCGGGTTGTACACGTCAGCATTGAGTTCATTTTTGGCTCCTGACAATCTTACACTTTTCATGATGTCAGTGACTTGGTATATGAGGATCCCTTAACAGCACAGGAGTTGACTTCTCAGCATGATTCCTTCACTTTAACATTTCCTTTAGCATGATCTTTGGAGATGAAAACACCTGTTCAGGTTTTTGTCTTCGGTACATATTGTTGCAAATTTATTATACAGTACTTACCTATAAACAACATAAAAAATTGAGTTAACTTCCATTTGGAACAAAGTGTAAGTTTAGCCAAAGAACCTCTTTCTTTGCTCCTACAAAAATCAGAAAAGGCACCAAGTTTTAAGTGGATTAATAAGATAATTCACATGATGTACACAACACAATGCACTTTCATAGCTAACCTGTACTATTCATCCACAATTGACATAAATATTGCTGCAAAGGAACTGGCGCACTGTAAATAAATACTTGTCCTGGATTGTTAGCACGATTAGGTCTACAAAGAGAAAAAAGTCTTGAGTACATTGTGAAGTGTTTCACAGTATACTATAGGTGATAGCAACATAAGTAGCAACATTTAGTTTAATGTGTGATAAAGAGATTGTATATATGCACAAACAAAGGTTAATGTTTCATTGTATTATTACAGTACCTTCTTTTTGTATTGTCTTTTTTCATCTTTAATGCTTAGTACCAGCAGTTTTTGAATAATAACAATTACCTGTACAGTTCAATTTAGAGTGTCACTATGGATAAAATATATGCACATGGAAAAAATTAGGGACAAAATAATAATTTTCACTAAAACAGATACAAGATGTACATGCAGCAAAATAGATAATAAATACAGCATTGTCCTCATACTTACTATTCCATGATACTGCAATGGTTGACATTGTTGTAGGATTGCCGTGTTACTCGCTTCTCTTCATGTCGCTTTCGATCGGCATTCATGCGCTATTTTCTTTTCGGAGTCGTTTCTTCGGCACGCTTCTGTTGATGATACTCTCGGTCATAGTTCCGTCTTTTGTCGAGACGAACTTGGCGCTGTTTGATCGCTTCACGATTCCGCCTTGCTCGTGCCTGTTCCCTTCTCTTTTGAAGACGAGCTTCGCGAGACTGTTGTGTTTCAAGTTTTCCGGTTTTCAAGTTTTCCATTTTCGTGAACACAGCTACGATATACTGTAGTTGCTTCGTTCAATCTAATTTCTCTTATTGCGAGTAAAACTACAGGGCCACACGTGATCGATCCGGCCTTTGTTATTGGTTCTGCAGCGACGCGATAGGAACTGGGGACGAGGTCGCACGACAGACTGACAGACTGACAGACGAACATTAAATTTCGAGATGGCGACCCGCTTGGAGTCTCCGATAAGGCGATAATACTACTGCATTAGCGTCGTGAGTATTTTCCTCACTTCGTTTGGGGATTATTATTATCATTATCATTAGTTTGATACTTTTGGTTGGTTCACACGGTAAAGTTTGCGAAGCAAGCGCAAAGCTTTTCATTCTCTTGCGCTTGTTTTACCGTGTGACTTCCATGATTCTTGCCTCAGAGTGATGTATCAGTCAAGAGAACTAACAGGGTTCACTTGAAGAAGCCATGGTGTTTTATTGGGTTCTTTGCTGTCTTAGGTTGTTTGATGTTTTGCTTTTTTACAAAAGCTTTAGCACAAAAATCTTTTACATTGCCTCGTATTTTTATCAATTTTCTTCCTTTTCCTAAACCAAACGTAAATTATGTTATAAAAGTTTATTTACAAAGTGCATGGAGACATTGTGATATATACAATTGAAGAATTGCACGGAGTAATTGCACTATATGCGTGACCACTGAAATGGCGACTGCATATATGTTGCCACCGCAAGTAGAGACAGTTTGCTTGACTACTACAGCCTTGGTTGAGTGACTTTTGTTTTTGTTTGTTTGTTTGTTTGTTTTTGTTCGACTAATATGCTATCTAATGTTGACATCAGTCCAAAAATGCAGAGCAGATCGAAGTCTCAAATGCATAACTGTAACAGTATTTGGCCGTGGCATTGTATCAAAGTGTGTTCGTGGCCCCTCTATACACGAGTTACCTCCCACGTGACTAGCCAGCATATACGGCATCACGACTCTCAACACTTGAAATGTATATTCACTGTTTTCTATAGTTCGTCATGACTGTGTTCCTCCACGTTCAATGTATTTCCCGCAATTCTCGCTGGAGCAATCTCAGATTCGTTATTCAAACGTTTCAGTATCTCATCGCGGTCTTTTGGCCACCGATACCGAACCTCTGCCCAAGGAGGTAAATCATGAACGCTAATTGTTTCGTCCATCAGTATGCACACCATCTTAGCAGAAGAATGAGTGTAACCGAACACATTTTTCAGCAAGCGTATCTCGTACCAAACGCGTCGAATCTCGTCGGGTGATCGTTCGTTCGACAGTTCCTCGCCGCAGTCTGTACAAAGTCTGACGTAACCCGGTGAAAGAAAAACCAGCACTTTACTTGCTTTCCTAATCTGTCTTTCTGCCCAGTCCATTGGACCAAATGTGCTCATCTCGTTCGACGCCATTTTGTCCATAATCACATCGTATCCGGCAGTTTCTCGGAACCAGTTCACAATGGAAGCGATGCGTTCAACGTATTTTACACTTTCAGGATAGTACGATACCATGTAGGACTCTTCTAAAGAAGAAAAAACAAAAAAACAAAAACAAAAAAAAACGAAAAAAAATAAAACAGTGACACAATCAAGGGCTATTACGATCGGATTATAGAAGCTTAGATTGTAATTTTTGCAATGTAATTGTGGTATTTTTTATGTTCTCTTCTTTTTACTATAATTATTTTGTGCACTGAAGTTATGTTGAGGACTTATTAACCAACTTAGCTTTGAAAGAGCCTGGGAACGAGGTTGCTGAATTACCACATTTCAAATAACGCCATCAATATTGTGGAGCTCAAAAGAGGCCCGTTATACGAGAATCATGAACTTTCTCACGTTTTAGTATTTTAGGATTAGCAAAGAAAAACGAAGAAAAATTGTCCCAGAACTCTTCTACCCCTAATATATCCATTACCTTTTATCGGTACATCAACTGTTGGTGACTCTGAAAATGGAAGATAGCTTTAATGTATATGCAAACGGTAATAATAAATAATAAGTGATAATAAAATAATACCCGAAGAACACTAAATAAGATGTAAACACTGTTGCATTATGATTGCTTACTTGTTTGTTTGTCAGTAATATTTTCATCGGCTCACAGAGCCGTCAATCGGCGGAAGAGATATATTAATATTTTGTGCGTAAACCGGAGCAAAAAACACAAACAATGAATTAACCTGGTGAAGGGCGAGTACATCTTCGCTGTCGCCTTCTTCTTCTGTATATGATGATTAACAGGGTTCCTCCGAGAGCCACTCCAACTAAGATACCAAGTATTATGGGCAAGTAAGAACCTGTTTTTTTTTTTAAGAAAAAAATACTTTAGAGGAAAGTGCCAGAAACACTTGACTTCAATACTGTAGTTCAGACAAGCTTATGGTAGCGCTTCTATTCGTGTGCCTTATAGGCTGCAGTATGCTACAAAAAATAAAACAGCCCTTAGGACACTCAGAGTCTTAACACGGTTTTAACACGTGATGACAAACAAATTAACGTATAATTGAGAGTAGACTTCAAAGTTATGTTATAACAACAATGAGAGCCAAAAGCAGATTAAAAATTGAAGTACTAAGTACAATTAGACATTCATCGTGGTATACAGTTTGATGTTAAACTATAAAAACAAATGCGAGTGTTTGTCGAGTTTGTGAAATAACGGTCCAAAAGATTGTGTGCAAAAAGAAATGGTTATGGCTTAACATATTATTTGTTTGCCCAGTAACCTTTGGGAATCTAATTATACAACATTGCGCAAATATAAAACTTACCTTTTTCCGGTAAGAGTGGTGCTGAAATCCTTGTTGTCTCTGAATGTATAAAAAGACGTATTACATATAATATGTTGAGGTCTGCAAATTTAAAATAAATATCAAAACGAAACTTTGTTTCTCTCCTGCAAAACCCTTTTTTTTTTGTTTTGTTTTTTTCATCTTACTTTCGCCAGAAGGAACTTGTCCCTTTGCTTTTGTGACAACCTTAATTCTGTGATAATGCAAGTCATCGCACTGACAGCGTGTTTGTGTGATAAGTTTAACCGCTTTTACGTACCAGCTGATGGAGAATAGACGTACATTTGCACTGCACCCTTCACAGAAGAATTATAATGATACATAGATACCTGAGACACAAGAAAAATATAAAGAGGAAGTTGTCACCCTGGATGATCTATACAGCATGAATAAGTCTGTCAGTGCGACAGTGAGGCTCTTTTCAGATGTACACGGGTGTGAAAAATAGAAAGTTCAGCCATTCATTTCTTATGATATTCAAAATAATTGATTTGTTAGAGGAAAAATTCAAGTGTTATTGAAAAACCAAATAGAATAAGTATCAAAATTGCTTTTGTGAGAACCCTAAATTTCATTGTTGTCCCCTTACATGAAAGTTTGAACAAAATTTGCAATGGTCAACTTGGTTTTAGTTTCCAGAGTATCCACTACGAGCTTTGATAAGCAGGATCTAACAGACACCCTAACCTATTCATTGTGTGAATTTGACTCAACCCGGCTTGAAAACTTCCAACTCCTTGACTGTCAAATGAATTAAATCTACACATCTGACCACTCAATTGTAAGATCTTTATGAGCTAGTGCAGTGCCCACGCCCTGGGCAAGAGTTCTGATGTTTGAGCATTTGACCCTTTCGGACGAACAAAACAATTGACATGCCGCATAGTGCCGAGACATGTTACGATACGTTGACTGTACCACATTTCAGACTGAGTTAGATTACCCATAAGCTATAACAGTTGTACGATTTTTTTATTTTTTTATTTTGTTTCCACACACAGTTATATTACTAAATTAATATACAAAATAAATTAATATACTAAATTAATGGGCAACTTACAAAGAGAGCAACAGGTTTAGGGTACTGCCATTCATCTTTATCAGTGTGTAGAATCACTTGGGTTTGGTTCTAGGTGTTAAAGAAGGTATAAAGAGGTTTATATATAGAGGATATTACACGGCGGCGCGAAGATATGAATTATATTTTCGAGTGGTAAAATATTGTTTTTACCACGAGAAAATAAAATCCATATCTTCAAGCCGCCGTGCAATTTTCTTTTTATTATATTAGACACGAGTGTTTTACGAGAAATTGCACAAACAACCGTGCAAAAGCGAGAAATGATGCCAACAATATCCTCACTAGTGAGGATATGGAAAATACGCCACTCGGGTCCCGGATGTAATTTCGTATGGATTTTACGCACGGTATATTTTCCAGTAAAACACTCGTGTCTATATAATAAATTGGCATAATATATACACGGTAACTATATTATCACTAGTTGCCATAGAGCAGAGCTTCAGGAAAAAAGTAGAAACGTAGAAAAACAAAATCTGAAAAATTGTCGTTCGGTTCCAAAGTCGTGAGACAGTGATTGGCCACTTTAGCTGAGAACGAGCCACACGCCAATGCACATAAATGACATACCTTCCGTAAAAATACACATTTTATTGGATCCTTGTATCCAGCGGAGGTCACTGCTCTGTATGTCAATCTGTATCCTTTATATTGAGATGAATCTGTAACAAGAATACGGGCACATTTATTTCTTATCATTCCACGGTTTAGCGCGTGATACAGGCTTGTGTTTACGAATTGCTCCTATTTCCCCTGGTGTTACTTTATAGTAGTAATAAATTTTAATTAGCAGAAACCGTTCGTTGTTGTTCACTTAGACAATTGCTTCAGTAATGTATTTTAGCCCAATTGTTTAGTTTTGCTTTATTATTTATTAATTTAGTATTTCAAAAAAGGATTACAGCACATTTTACTACAATAGGAGCCCCATTTGCACTAGATTGCACAGTTCTACATTTTGAGAGCACCAGACTAAGATTAGAATTTTTAAATTCTGTTTTAGCAAACTTGCAAGATTTTCGTTAAATTTCGCAAGTGCGAACAGCGACTGAATTTCGGACACAGGGGTTTTACCATTAATTAGTTGCGGCCACTGTACTATTGCAGCCCAGCTGTTGTTTGCCTCCTTCTCAAATTTCACGGTTATGTTCGACTTTGTGATGACTGGCTCCTTGGATGGACCATATGTGATACAGGAATCTGCAGAGATCAAGAAATCATTTAGTACTCGGGGAAAAAGCAAACGAAAAGAACAGTAAATATACATTTATCAAGAGGTATAAAGGCATGGCACAAGGTCGAGTTGAGAAAGAAAGACAATTTTGATACTATCATTATCATTGCTTACCCGGTTTCACGTTCATGTTCTTTCGTATTCTTGTCTGAACTTTGAACAAATATAAACAAACAAACAATAACATGATGTATTTGATGAAATACCGGCAATCAACAAAGCATATAAAAAAATGAAAAAAACAAAACAAACAAAAACAAAAACAAAAACAAATAAACACTGTATATACCATTATTTAAATTTACAAGTACAAATATCTTGAAGGTAAAAAGAGCAACAACAGGCAGTGCGCGTATTTGTATGAATAATTTTATTTACTTCAGCCCCATGTGTCTTAATTTGATTTTTTATAATGGAAATACATATGTGTATATATTTCTATTTTTTACAAGCACACGTGGTCATGCCAGGTATATGCAAGCATACCCTTATATACATATTGATACTGGTCAGCGGTCAGCGTCAAGATGGCAATTTCTACCTGTTAGTTACAATGAAAGATAACTGACCCAAAATTTGTTTCAAAACCAGGAGCATGCTCCTGATCAAAAACTAATATAAAGTGTTACCTAGCTAGATTAACTTTATAGTTATACCTAGGTAACCGATACCAGAATACTGTATCAACTTTATTTTCTTCTTTCACCGTAATATCGTACTTAGACTGGTCTGAATAAAATCTGTCTGTCTGTCTGAGAAAAAAGTACAGATATTCAATAATTTAAAATTACCTTCACTGTGTACTAAAGGACATAATTCCTTGCATTCAGCAGGGAGATCGTCTTTCAAAGCAGTCTACAAAAAATAAAACAATATAAGTACAATCAAATGTTGATATTGACATCTAAGCTACAGTGAATGTTTTGCAATAATCTCAAAAAAAAAAAAAATTTATTATTATTCATGCAGTTTGCAGTCCTCAGTCAACAACATACATCTCCAAGTCAGATTGAAGTAGTGCATGTTTTGCTTGTTTGTGGTACGCCAGTACAAGCAGAAGTAATTATGCGACATATGTAAATCAACAATACATTAGTATCGTACCGTTCATGTTCCTCAAACTCATCAACTTCTCCTATGTTCATCTCAGATGAGCTTTTCATTAGCAATCTTAATTTTGACATTGAAAGTTACCAACGCAGTTATGAAGCAACTTATTGAAAAAGACTTGAGCTTCGACATTTGCATTATTTTAATTTAATTTCTTTCAGACTAGTGTGTATTTTCAGTCAAGTGTCCATGAAGAGGAACTGAAATTCCACAGTGTCGATCCTGATTTCGAAAACACAAATTTCATTACACAAGACTTAAGTTTCGTTTCGAACTCTGGTAGAAACATTCGTCTGAAGTTCGCAACCAATGGTGCGGAAACGTAAAATGCAGCAATTTCTAATGAAATCGAACTACTGCCTAGCAATATATTGCACTTTCAAGAATAAAAGAAATGTTGTGTTTCTGTGATAATATCAGTGTTTTTGACTTCGAACCTACTGGCGACTCCAAGATGGTTTTTCTTCGAGGCTTGACTCTATATTTGTTATTGATCAATTTTTAATGAATTTTTATAAGTCATCACGTAGCTGCAAAACTTTACAAAACCTTCCATCCAACCAATACTAAATTTCTGGACAACAACTCGAGCATCAAGTTCTCTTGGTTTGAACTGCGTGCATTTTTGTACGTAAAAAGCTGGCCCAGAAACGAACAAGAACGTCACTTGATCGAACAGCGAGGTCATTCTCAGTTATTTGAAGTAGCGCGCTGCAACTAACAAATTTGATCGACAATCGAGAAAGAAGCCAAAGGAACACACAATTCTTGCTGGTTCTTTTCAAAGATATTGCAGCCCACTGCAACCCAGAACCTGACTATTAGATAGAGACTTTGCAGTACCGAAGAATAAATTTCAAACTGACATGTACTAATTAGATTCTGCTTGGTCGTCTTATAATTAATCCCCAAAAATATGACTAAAATTTTAAATATATATTGTGTATGTTCGATTGCATGTTCGATAGAAATAGTTCCGAAACAGTAATGTTGCAAATATCGCCCGGGAAAAGCTGAACTAAGCACTTACCCTTCCTCCATGACACATTCGCAGACATAATGAACGGCGATCCAGTCGAACACTTCCTGGAGACACAATCTGTCTTTGTTCCACTGGGATTTTTCCACACAATACATGGACGATTAAAAAGTAGTAGCAGGTTTTCATCTCTCGGTTTTTCACTGTTGACTTGTGCTGAAACGGAACCGCTTCACAATATAGGTTCGTGCTCGTGACTGTTGTAACTTGAACACGTAATCCCTTCTTTCGAGTTTACGCCAGACTGCTTGCCAGAACGCAAGGAATACGCATCAACTTGCAATGTGTCTCGACAACTTTCATCACCGCAGGATGATATTTCTTCACATCAAGCAAAGCGCGAGTGAGCAGTACATGCAAAACATGTCCGGTCGGGTGAGATAAATATGTTTGTGAATGCCAGATCTTTTATTAACTTCTCAGAACTGACGTCCTCTTTCCGGTTAGATGCACTCTCGTTGGTTGACTAACGACAAACAAAGTAAACATCAAACCAAACTTTTCATAACTACATCTTAACGATTATATTCGAAAAGAGAAATACCTATTCTATACATGAATAATGTTGTGTAAAAGGGACAACTAGTTAACACCTGGTGTCCAGATGGCGTAACGCTTTTCGATTATCACTATTTTAATCGATGAGATAACAATAATTAATAATTAATTTGAATGACGCAAAAGTAACGCACAGTTTCCTGTTCTTTAATCAATTTTATCTGAACTTATTCCTTTCCGTCGCCTAAGTCTATGACTCCGGTTTTTCTCTACTTTTCCAGATTTCGATTTCTCAGGTGATCACTCAGAACCCTTTATCTACGATCATTTAGGTAACCTTAGAAACTAGTATATTTTTAAACTGTATATATATTTTAACAGGCTTTCTTGTAAATGTAAGTTATACAGTAGATAGAAAATCCGACATTGAAGAAAGTCTCCAAATCAAATGGAGCGCGATCTTTGGTCAACAAGCAAGCAGTGACCAGGAATAAATGCAAGTGACTTATCTGTCGACAGCTCACGTTCTCGGCCCAATCTCCCTCACTGCGCGGAAACAAATTATCGTGCAATATAATCTTAATACAATAGAACCCCGCTATCTCAAACTCGGTTATCTCGAAATCCCCGCTATCTCGAACAGAATCCGAATTCCCTTGGAAATGAATTTGGTAGAAATTTCCTTTTGTAGAACCCCGCTATCTCGAACTATTTCTCGCTTCCCTCAAGAGTTCGAGATAGCGGGGTTCGTCAAATTTTATCTAAAGCAACTAATTTATATAATATTTTTTACTCTTCAAGCCCTAACATATGCAACTTTAAGGCACTGTGGCATGTATTTTATACATCAAGTGTTAACTAGTCAAGGAACGCCATTAGATTCTCAAGTTGATCTGCATTCCTAATACTGCGTGTGTCCTAGGTCTCTTCTCAATTATAAAATTATTTTCACTCTTTGTTTGCTTTACAAAAGCCACATATCTTTTCAGCAGTGGTGCGAGGTTTCTAATTCATTGATTTCAATTTTCTACTTTCCGGCTTCATGACACTAAAAAGAAAAAGAGGCCGCTTATCTTATGATACTGGATGTTGTGTTGACCCCGTCCATTACAGCCAGGTACCCGTCATGATACTATTTTTGTAACGCTTCACGAAATTCCCCTTCCCTCCTCCCCTTCGCCACTTTGTCGCTCTTCCTCAGTCCATCTTCTGGCAAAAACAAAATGGCGTCGGGACGTATCGTCTTGAGACTGCCAGCTAGCCAGGCTTGGATGTCGCGCTATCCACATGGAGACAAGTCGTGAAGGCTTGTATTTTGAACTGCAGTTTCCGGCCGGCGTATTATTATTATACAACAGCAGAGCTCCTTGTGGTAAATGATCCTTTTTGAACAATGATTGCCCTGTTCGCAATTTTCGCTGGGGCAATCTCAGTTTTGTTATCCAAACGTTTCACTATCTCATCGCGGTCTTTTGGCCACCGATACCGAACCTCTGCCCATGAAGGTAAATCATGAACGTTAATTGCCTCATCCATCACAATGCACACCATCTTAGCAGCTGACATAGTATTGCAAAACACAGTCTTGAGCAAACGCATCTCGTACCAAACGCGTCGAACCTCGTCGGATGATCGTTCTTTCGACAGTTCCTCGCCGCAGTCTGTACAAAGTCTGACGTAGCCCGGTGAAAGAAAAACCAGCACTTTACTTGCTTTCCTAATCTGTTTTTCTGCCCATTGCATTGGACCGATGGTGCTCATCTCGTTCGACGCCATTTTGTCCATGATCACATCGTATCCGGCAGTTTCTCGAAACCAGTTCACAATGGAAGTGATGCGTTCAGTGTATTTTACACTTTCAGGATAGTAAGATACCATGTAGGACTCTTCTAAAGACAAAGAAATAAAACATGTCACAACTATAAAAGAAAACATGTATATTATATATAGCACCCCTATATTGGTGTACAGTTATCGTAGAGGGCCAGGAAAATACAGTCACTCGAAGTTGAGTCAATAATAGTCAACGTCGGTACACGTTTTTACTATGCATGCCATGTATTATCCAGGGAACTTTGTGCAGACCCGAGAAAAACTAACGAGAAGAACAAACCTATCACCATGTACTTGTAGGTATTGATAACTTTTAGTGCATGAGGCTTACACCATAGATAACTTTTCCTTGGCCACAATATTTGGTAATGGGGTAAGAATATAATGACGCCTTTCTTAGCCATGGCATAGGACAGTTTTGCTACAAATATTTACTAGGTTATATGCAATAGTTACCTCTTGCTGCTGCTGCTGCTGCTTCTGTCCCATTAGGTCCAGTAATAGGCCGCTCATCTGAAACTAGAAGTTAAGGCTGTCATGCAGTGTCTAACGTTTGTATAACGTAACGTAACGTAACATACGTATAACGTATAATGTTTTCGCTGACAAACATCACTGTCTTAATAGTTCCTTAACTGTGTTTATGTAACTGGAAATTGCGTATACTGATAAACACTGTACCTGTATGGACTTTTTCTCGAGTGCTTTTGCAGTACAATGCAAGAAGTCCCATGCCAAGCAGGATCAAACCTGCAGTAACTCCAAGAGCAATTATAATTACGACCAGTCGTACGTCTTTTTTGCCTTGTGTAAGGAAAAAACACCATCAACAACGTAATGTAACACAAGTAAGGACGTCATTCGGTCACCTGTCACGCTTCCACCAATCATGCGTGAGAGGAATTATTTGATGGGTCATAAAACTGTAATATAATATTTTATTATATACATACTGAGACATACTCACGAAAAAGCCATATCGTAAAATTTCGTACGCAAATGAGTTCTAGCCAATGAGAGGCCGCGAACGACGCTTTTCACACGTGAAAAAAATCGTTCGTCCAATCACAAGCTGCGAACGACGATTTTTCACTACTGTTAAAGGGTTTCCCGGTCCCATGATAAATGTCTCAGTATGTATATAATAAACAGAAAACATCATGGAAAGTGCTTTGTACAGTTTTTATTCACTCGTTGTTCCGTATCATAAAACTCACTCGCTCGCAAAGCCTCGCTCGTTCGTTTTATGATACTTCACAACTCGTGAATAAAAACCGTACGCGCGCACTTTCCATGAAGTAATCTCTATGTACAGCACTGGCAGTTTCTATATCTTATTTCAGCTGTACAATGTATATGATTTTACACATTATGAAAACCTACTATACTGTACTGGTGATGGACCAGAATCCTAAACGGATTTTAGTTCCCTTTCGGACCTGTCTGCTTTCTACAGGTATTCCATCACACGGCCCAAGACCAGCCCATAAGCTGAATTACTTTACCGTGTATAAATATGATCGCCTTATTTTACGCTATTTTACTTTATCATTAATTAGTACCTCCCTTTGTATTCAGTTGTGCTAGATGCAATTTTTCTTCTTTTTTTTTTATCTCTCACAATTCTATTATCTTATTTCCTTTTCCCTTTTCTTTCCTATCCTCTATACATGTTTATTAAAGGACGTATAGTTACCTTTTGATGAAGACGTCGGTGCTGGTAATACTTCTAAATCAGGTTCTATAATTACGAGAATACATAATAAATTTATAGTTCCGTAACATTAAAGTTAAAATTCGTCCTAACACCCGTATCTATTTGCTATCATAATGCAATCATGATTAATATCTTTACCGACACCCAGGCAGCCTGTGCTATTAGAATTTTTTTATCTTGATTTTCTTTTGTGTAAGTAAAATGTAAATCCAGTCTTGAAACTTACGTCAGACGTTTGTAACCAATTACGCGTAAAAAATCAATTAAAGTGCTAAACAATACCTGAAGAAAATTCTTTTAACAAGTAGGATTGATTTTCGTCTCCTCTAGGATAGGTAGAAACCTTAAAAGAAAAAAAGAAACGATGCAAAAAAAAAAAAACAACAACAAAAAAAAAACATATATACAGACACGTATTCACATCATTGCATGGAAGTAGTCCATATATAAGAAAAGAATAAACTTCACATAATACTCACGTTAACTAATATTGCACGTTCCTTTCCCATTTTAACAACAAAGAACTCTTTTTTCTGTGAAGACATCAATAGCAAATATTAGCCAGAGAAACAGGGAGAAAAGAGAGAGAAATATGCCGCTCCTGTTTGTTATTTTCTGCTCGTCTGTTCATATTTTGTCCGTATTGTGTGCATGATTTTATTTCTCGCTTTTAATTTTTTTGTCAAACATTTTTTTCCTTTTGTAAAGAGTGATTTTTTTTTCTAAACTTCTAAAGAAGCAAATATAATGGATCACTTATATATTTACTTGATTATGTTTTCGTTCATGACTTGTTATGGATTTTCCTACCTTACACACAACCATGCATTTGGTACGTTCTTCACCCTTAAAATTCCAGTTTATCATGTAACCTGTCCAATTAGCCCTTCCGCCTATAAAATAGGATAGGTATTATTTCAATGACAAACTCCTGGTTTTGACTTTATTTAGGTAGGTTATTTTTTTTGGTTGAAGCCAAAACCAAATAGTTCTAAGATATTGAGAACAAATGTAAAAACCACACATACGTGTACAGATACGAAATGAGAAATATCGGGGGAAGCAAAACCAATTAAGTCTTTCTGATACAAGAGGATTAAATTATCGTGGTACATTATACCTGAGTGTAAACAATAAACAGGTCACAGGTCACGTAATATATATTATGGACTTTCGATTAAAAATAAATTAACTTATTGATATTAAACTGGGAAAAATAAGGAAGAATGCAAAAAGCCATGTTTTTCTTATTATACCATGAAAAGTATATAGTATTTATAATTTATTACATAAACTCTGGTGTGATATAGAGATTTCCGCCACTGAGAAATGTCGTATCTGAACACACGTAAAAATACGATATTTTTTACGTGTGTTAATATCAGCCAAGCAGTGATCTTGCATGCTTTTGCATTTCTTAGTGGCGGAAATATCTGTATCACACCAGAGTTTATGTAATAAACAGAATAATACACGGACGCTTGGAGATATGAAATTTATCTTCTCGTGTTCATATCGATATCTCACTCGTTCGCCTCGCTCACTCGTGAAATATCGAGATGAACACTCGAAGATAAATTTCGTATCTCCGCGCGCCCATGTATTTTCATGTACAAATATATTTACTTCAGAAACTTCTAACTGGGGCGTATTTTAATGGTATTGTTCGTAGGCTTCAAATCCTACCTTTAAACGGTGACCACGTGATATTCGCTGTGCCTTCATCTGTTTTAAAATTCACGTGAACGTCTTCCACGAGCCCAACAAATCCTGAGTTGTCGCCACAGGAGGCTATAAAGACGTGCAGAGTAAAATCATTTACAAATGCTAACAATTGTTGTGATATTACAATATTATACTAGAAATACGATAATCGCAGATACCCCCTCACTCTGCCATTGATGGGACTTTTACTTTGGTAACTCCCAACAAGAGTAGCCTTTGTTTTACCGAAATGTTGACTCAATCTTTTCTTCGAACTCAAGTGCTACACGCAAAGGACAGAGAAAAAGAATGGTGTGTGTTATACTTTTGCGTTGAAAAAAGAATCGATTGCGTGACAAAGTACGTATTTCCCACGGTCGGCACGTCAAATTATTTCATACAGTCTGCCAAGCACGTTCTCAAAATTTAATACTGAAAGTTTGAAGTTGGTCGGCCGTCGTAGTACGGGAAAAAAGGAACACTGATTTTCCAATTTTGAATTCATAGGCAGTACAATTAAATAGGCTTCCTGTGCGATTTGTTTTTACTCTAGACTGCATGCACCTGACTCAGACCTGACTCGAATTGTTTTGTATGTTAACCCGCTCAAAACAGCATGATTTTCCCAGAATCAAAGCAAAACTTGAACAGTTTACTTCAAATTATACACGGGCTTCAGACCCAGTGATACTTCTAAGGGCTTGTGAACGATTCTCGCTGCAATCACCGCGTGTCAGATTACAGAAAAATAAGACATCTGACTAAATCATTCAAGACTACAAGTTCCGATTGCTCTGAGCGAATACGGTAGCCGAAACTGGCGACAGAAGCGTAGTAAAACAATACTCCGAGGGAAAATGATCAGCATACAGATTTTAATACATTCTTGAAGTGATCGAGTTTATACAAGCTATACGGGATAGAATATATTTGTCACGGTGATTGTTCGATTTCCACTGACTAACCTTTGTTGCTTGTCCTTTCTAAATATGTATCTGAGTTTAACACAAAACGGCGTCTGAAGCTCCCGATTTGCTTTCAAGCGCTGTTTCCTTTGCGGAGCCGTTTCTTCGGCACGCTTCCCGTTCATGATGCTGTCCGTTATAACATGTTTGTCGTCTTTTCTCTAAACGGATTTGGCGCTGTTCGATCGTTTCATGATTTCGCCTTGCCCGTGCCTGTTTCCTTCTCTTTTGAAGACGAGCTTCGCGAGACTGTGTTGTGTTTCAAGTTTTCCAGTTTTCAATTTTCGTAAACACAGCTACGATATACTGTATCTAATTTCTCTTACTGCGAGTAAAACTACAAGGCCACACGTGATCGATCCGGCCTTTGTTACTGGTTAAGCAGCGATAGGAACTGGGGACGAGGTCGCACGACAGACTGACAGACTGACAGACGAACATTAAATTTCGAGATGGCGACACGCTTCGAGTCTTTGAAGGATGCGATACTATTGCATTAGCGTTGTGATTATTTCCCTCACTTCGTTCGGGGACAACAATGTTTTACAATAATGTGAGGTGCAATATATGAGATAATATGATATACCCAACAGGAGAACTTCCCATTGGATAACTGATCACACATTTTCTGATTTCCAATGAACTTTCATCCCCTTTGCATTATTCTAACAGGCCAATTAATATAATTTTTTGTCAAGCAATACCCCCCCCCCCCCCCCCTCACCACACACACATACAGCATTTTATTGCTTCTTAAATAAGTTACTTTTACGGTCATGCACAGTTCTCCCCTCCTTCACTCACCTCCCCACACACAGATTAATACACACTCCATCCATATAACCCAAATTAAGGGACTACCCTATCCATCATGATGGGTCAGTGCTTTACCTTGACAATGGTCATTGTTTTCAGGTGATCTACGTGATCTCATGGTTGAAGCTTGGTTTAAAAGGCTGACCGTCTTGATGGCTGTGGTGGTAAGTTAACAGCTCTCATTTTAATCAGAAGTGTAGCTAATCAAATGGAAGTTTCAAAAGGCCATTGGCATGTTTAAAATTATTCTCGAAATAACCCCAGTTTACCTACAAGATCTACTTAAACCACAATTCACAAATTATAATTTAAGAGATGCTGATAACAAACTAAACCTGCCAAAACTTAGAACAAATTATCTAAAACGTAGCTTCAGCTACAGTGGGGCATTGCTGTGGAACAACCTCCCCATAACTCAAAATGTCTTGTTCCATCAATCACTTTAAAAGAGGCATTGACAAACTTTTCGACAGCGGCTCCCACATAGTACTCCCACATGAAAAACAGTTTCATTTATACATAACATTTTTCTGTAAATACTTTCCAATAGATTGATGTACATTTTTAGAAGACTGAGTTTTTGTTTTTTGCGGTGTTTAAATAAAGATTACTGACTGACTAAAAAAAAAAGAAAAGAAACAAGAGTTGGGGGGGGGTATTTTTTCTTTAATTAATGATATGACTCAACATTATTACTTCATAATTTTGGAGATCTAACAACCATCAATACTGTTTATTTTCGTTGGGGAAGATGGTTTATTCACAGTTAAGAATGCAATATCCCTTTTCATTATCAATGGTAACCATGCCAATAAGCAAAGCGGGGTGTACCTTGATTTTTTCCATAAAAGCAGCGACGAGGACAAAACAGCTTGTATATGATCTGTATAAAGAAGGCAAACATGCTAAAGTATATGTTTCGTCACTCCTATGATCCAGTCAATATTAAAGCGCTAAATGATAAAGTTAAGATTAACCACAAAATTGATCGAAATAATTGGAAAGATTTACCCTACCCACCCTAGATGTGGTCTAAACCCCAGTCAAAATTGTGGTCCCAAGTAAATTCTGATCAGAGGATTGTTGCCCTCCCCCCCTCCCCTGAATCTCATAGCTTTATTACGTGGTTTGCACCTACTTTCTGCAGAGAAAATGGCACTGTTATTTAATATCTATTTATTTACTTGTTTATTTATTGGTTACAGTGCTTCGAGCCATAGTTTTATAAAGTGTAAAACAGACCCAAACAACCGGTTTCCTGTGGTGAATTTGTTTCATATTGCACCGTTCCGCTTCCTGATTATTGCGTGACTTGCTTTAATAATATGCCAAGTTGTTTCAGGTGTGTTGCTGCTGCCGAAAAAAAAAAAACAACTAAGTCGTGATTTCGCCCGCTTTTTTTTTTACGTTTATCGGTTTTATCCTCAAAGTCGATTTTGTACTTTAAATCTTCCTTCTCAGCCGTTTATGCATTTTTATTGTTGTAAATTTCAACATGTGCGTTCAGAGGTCGAATTGTTTTCCTTACAATGTATATATTGAGCTTGCATGGGTCTAATTGATTCTGGAGAAAAAAAGACACAATACCGGTAACTTTGTTACCAAACAATATAACTATACAGAAGACCTTCTAGTTTTTTGTGATATTCTGTAACGTATATATTTCATATTATTTTACCCTAAACAATGCGCGAAACGAGCACAATGTTGTGGTAATTGAGCCTATATCACTCTTACAGACAGGCCGACCTAATGAAAACCATTGATCTCCATGCTCACGTTTCAACGTTGAAATATAAGACGTCTGATTTCCCGCCAGCGTTTCAGAGATGAACAAGGAACTGAAAGTTCCGGCGAAACACCAAAACATCGTCTTCAAACAAAGAAAACACGGCTAATATTAATCAAAGCGTATCCTGATGAAATTGAAAGAGTGAAGTTTGAAACAATTTGTTTCCTATTTATATCGATAGCATGTTATCTCCGGAGAGCAATACAGGGGCCTCTTCCGATGGCTCGGAGATATCTAAATTAATTCGACATACTTCTAATGAACTATCCCCGTAGAATAAACAAATCCAAAGGAAAACCACAAAGGAGATGCAAATCAATAACATATTTAACAGAATTGCTAACAGCAAGCAATCTCGACCACGGTACTAGTAAATACTGCAGCTTTGCCATCAGTCTTGTCATGTGTAAATGAAGAAGTATCGATCTTCAGTTTTATTTTAAACCGACCCAGGGTCCTGGTAATTCGGCATTCCCCGTCATTTCCGACATTTTATATAATAATTTCGTTCACGAGACACGCGTATACACCACGTGCCTATAAACAATACGCGTAAATATCTGAGATGTAAAAACTTGCCCAACTACTGTGATTTCAGTAGTTTTCATACTTAAACAGTTCACTTCATAAGCTATAGCTTAGGTAAAGCAACTTGAGTTAATGTCTGCTACGTGTTCAACGATATTCAAGTAACACTTATTGAGATTACAATGCTCATTAATAATTTACACAATTCTTTCCCGATTTTACCACCTCTAAATTAAACCCAGCTCATTCATTGCCGATCAAAGATTTCTAAAAGTCAAATATCAAGTCCAGAAAAGGTGGAAGCTTCATGGTGTACTCTGTTCTAGAAAATTACCAAACGACAGTACACTGCATCGTAGATCAACTGCATTTATACCTTGTTCTGCAGTAAACCGCGGTCGCGACTCCCACAAAGCAAATGGCAAAAAGTCGGTACACTCCGTGTGTCCACTGCGATGTCTTTATGAATTCCTACACCACTTAGCACAAAGGCTAGCACAAAGGCAAAACAGCCCGACATTGTTGCTCTCCAGTTCTGAGGTCTTGAACGGCAGCTCGGTTGTGAGCTGGAGACGAGGAAGGCTGCATGTCACACAAACATGACTTCCTGTAGTGGTTTCAGCAACCGCCCTTAAGTTCCGGGAATCTGAGGCTCTCTTCCGGCAAAAGACGGCAACTTGTTTGTTTAATCTCCCTGATCTCCCACGCGGTTAATTTTTATTCGCCTATCAAAGTAAATCTCATTACGTTGACAAGCACAGCAACTTTATCTTGTCTTCCGCTGTCGCTGTTTGCTTTGACCCTTTATGGCGCGACATGGTTATAAACAAGGCTTTTGGCACGACGTTGTCTATCAACAGGTTGATCAGGGCCCACTTGAAAAAGAAAACCACGGGCCGGGGACGACGCTGAAGCGCTGTAATCTGAAACTACAATCTTCGACATAATTGTTGGGACACTTTGCACTTTCCCGTCCCTCAATGTTGGTTTGTGCGTCACAGCCCCTAGAACCAACATTGGGGAAGGGAGGAGGCCAAGAAACGGCACGTGCCGCTGAATATACGCACTTCCGAGAGTGTCCCAAGTAATTATGTCGGGGATTGTAGTCTGAATAAGGGTAACTATTCCTTTTTCAGGGATGTTATTGTTACGTCGACATGCAGGGATGTAGGCAGCCACCCGTACAGGCAACTTGGCAAAGGTCTGATAAAAGGTACGGAAAATCACATTTCCATGTTCTATTGTGTGCAGTACATCCAGCCATCGATCAATTCCAGCTGTTACCATCCCCCCTGGGCCGACCCCGGGGACTTTTCATCCGTGGATACAAATCCTCCCCCCCCCCCCCCCCCCCCCGGGCAATAAAAAACTAGCTAGACTATAAAAAACTCAATCTTCCACTCTTTTCCTATTAACTTTTTACAGTTCTCGTGCAAATTCCCCCGCCCCCAGGGCAACCAGGTCTGACAAATCCCCGGGGTTGCCCGGTGGAGGGGGGAGATGGTTACAGCTGGAATTGATCTATGCATAAATATTTCATGAATCAATGTTTACAACTGAAAGGCAATCGGCACCAGGCTTTAACGTCAGACTAGGGAAAACTAAACACTTCAATAATTCGGTGTAGAGTCAAATTAGACTTTATTCACAAGTGAAAAATGTGTGTCTAACACTTCAGTCCATTGTGCTGTTTGTTCTTGTTTGTGTTTTGTATGTTACTACTCCATCTGTATCGATTATCTTTCTTTAATAGTACAATAAGTATCCTCAACAACCCTGTACTTCACGTATGTGTGTTACTCGACTATGAAGGAAACCGGTTTGTCATTTGCTTCCTGTTTATCTGGTACTTACTTAATACGTACTTGAAAACATTAAATATGATCTGGAAACTCAGAATAGTTGAACGTTTCATAGTTAAATATCTGAAATATACAGTCCAATTTGTAAGAAGCAATATTTGTGCTGATTGGTACTTGTGTGTGAGATCTGGAAACGCAGAATAGCTATAGTTTCATAGTTAAATATCTGAAATATACAGTCCAATTTGTAGGAAGCAACACTTATGGTGAATGTATTAGGTACGAATAGTGATTTTGCTGATTAGCATAGCATTTACAATATGTGAATTTGGCGATATATCATGACGACTTCTAAGAATCTGCGACTAATGACTTAAGTTCATATCACTCGTTTAACCATTTCACTGCCATATGCTAATTTGACTCTTAAAAATTACTGTTGAAACCTACAGTAATTCTGGAGGAAAAAAGTCACAATGAAACGTTTCTAAAAAGAAAGTTCCCAATAAAAAAAAGGTCATCCTCTATCATGTCTTCCGCGTAAAATGGTTATACAATCGTAGGGACTATAATTATTGCATAAGCCAACATCAGATTTCCACTAACTTTGAAGAACGAAACATAACCCTAGATCTACCACACCATTATCCTAACAAAACATCTTTAAATCCAAAGGTTTGGATTTAAGTTTATATTTAACTTAGTTAGTGCGTTGTTCTGAAGTGAAAATCCGTGGCGTATCCGTTGTAGTCGCCATCTAAATAGAATACGGTATATTCACCTTCTCGATGTTATCATTAATCGAAGAAAGCAGGGGGAATAATTTATAACTGTCATTTCAACAGCCTGTCTTTGTACCATGCTTCTACGTTAATTTACAACCTGACTGAAATTTTTGACGGTGAGATGTCTACGCTGTCATTCAAACGTTTTAGGATTTTCTCACGGTCCGATGGCCAGCGGTATCTTACTTCCGCCCATGGCGGCAGATCCTCCGTTACCGCTTTCTCATCCATCAAGATGCACACGATTTTAGCGGCAGAATGAGTGTTACAGTAGATATTCTTCAGCAGACGCATCTCGTACCAGACCCTTTTCACGTCGTCCGACGAGGACTGGGCCAGCTCCTCGTCGTCTTCGCAGAGTTGGATGTAACCGGGCGACAAAAACACTAGTACTTTTCTGGCTTTCTTGATTTGACGTTCGGCCCATCTCATTGGTCCCTTTGAGCTGATTTCGTTGGACGCCATCTTGTCCATCATCATATCGTAACCTTTTTCTCGGAACCAGTTAACAATAGAGGCCACTTGTTTGATATGCTTCATATTCTCAGGATAGTAAGATGCCATGAAAGATTCTGGGAAAATGCATATAATTAGGTGACAAATTACAAGAACCCTCTCCCCTCTCTTAAAGATTTTAGCCTTTCTCCATCTCAACACCCCTCTGTAACATACCTGGTGAGATCTGGACGTTCACCGGTTTTCGGCAAAAACTTTGCCAGGTCAGAAAATTTTCCACCGGGTTGTTGATACTATATATGTTTTATTGAGATTCCACCGGGGAGGACAAAAACTGGGCAAGTAAAATAAAAAAGTTCACCAGGGCCCAGGTAGGCTAAAAATTCCACAGGGAGGAGAAAAAATCTCATCAGGTCGGGTTTCACCAGGTCTGTTGCAGAGGGGTGTATCTTAGAGAAAGTTTCTTTTTACATCCCCGAAATATAACTCGCAAACTTGTCCTAGAAAGTGTAGAAGGCCATGTTTACCAATAACTCTACATGTACTTACCCTTTTCTTCAGGCCTGTTATTAATTACTGTAATGTTATTTCCAGTACCAAC
Source organism: Plumapathes pennacea (assembly GCA_964036295.1). NCBI lineage: Eukaryota > Metazoa > Cnidaria > Anthozoa > Antipatharia > Myriopathidae > Plumapathes > Plumapathes pennacea. The sequence continues at coordinate 35,797,645 of OZ038463.1, read as the reverse complement.
ACCTGGGCAGGTATCCGGTTCTGTGGGAATAAAGCGCAATTGAACAATCTGTGCGCAATATTTGAAAGTAAAAAAATATGTATATTACTTACCACTTTTTACGCTTTATCGTCAATGTTTTTTAATTTCAGATAGTTTCTCTTTTCATTCTCTCGCTAGAGATATCACATAATATGGAAAACTATACTCTTGATACCTTACTCAAATGGTTAAAAGGTTGTAGGGATTGTGTTCTGAGCTTGGGTTAATCTAAGAGAGAAACATAATGAAGTACCTGGTCTTGATCCGGAACGATATTTCTTGCAGTAGACAACAAACGCCAGTGCGCCAAGTAGAACAAACCCCACAACAGACCCACCGATGATACTTCCTAGTAACTTTGGAGGATCTGAAAATGAAAGGTACGCTGGACATCACTACCAATAATATGTTTCTATCAATATTACTATTACTATATTGTCTCTGCACTAAATATTATTACTATTACAACCACAATCATGCGCCTATTACCATTACGTAACTATAAATATATTATTGGTGTAACTATCACTTTGTTATTATTAGTATTATTTCAATACTACTGATATAATTATTACTTTAGGGGCTTCTCATCCAGTACATTGCACGCCATTTTCCGTTCCACGCGTTTGAAAGAAAGTAGGTTCATTCGAGAGCTATTTGCATATTGTTTATTTACAATTACAAAATAACTATGATACTACGCGCATTTTGATTGGCTAAAAAACATTTTATAAATAATAAGTACAAAGACATGGTTTTGTGAAGCAGTGTTAGTATATAAGAGTGTTTATATAAGAGTACAAAGACATGGAAACGCGCGTTGTATAAACAATAAAACTAGGTTGGCTTTAACCCTTTCACTCCCAAGTTCAAAATGCAGATTCTCCCAACCTTTTAAGAGGAAAACATATAAGTGATGTAGTGAGAATTGATAGTTTAATCTGAGCAAGGTATCAAAGGCCAAGTTCTCCTTACTATATGATATATTTCTGGTGAGAAATTGAAGGAGAAAACCGAGGTTGATCACTCTTGGGGGTGAAAGGGTTAAGGCCACCTTTAAATCAGGCCCTTTTTTATGGATGAGAAAACTGTAAAGGAGTGTTCACACAGTAGTTACCTCGAGTAGGAAACGGTGGAGTGTACGGTGGGAGCACTGAAATAAAACAGTAGAAAATGTTAGAAACTATTCAATCAATTAAAGCACATAATATTTGATTTGTCATAGAGCAGTTTTCTGATGACTAATCGTAATAACAAAATCAAAAGTAATTGAAACGCCAATCACGCAAACACACACACTGAAAAAAATTGCAAGACCACTTTGAATTGCGAACACTGGCACAAACGCCCGTACCTGACAACGCGACCGGCAGGTTAAAGAAACTTAAATTGTATAGGGCGTTTTGATTGATTTCATTTGATTTAACTGTTATTATTATTACTTATTATTATTGTAAAAGCTATTTTCATGATACCATAGTACCCCTGGGGTAATTCGAAAATATCTCAGGTCAGCTATGAACGATTTTGATTAAGTCTTGCTGTCTTAGTTACCTCTCGGGTTAAATTCTTGCAATGAGTAAGACTCTTTTTCGGAGAGTGGATTAACTGAAACCTACAAGGACAAAAGAAAGATATAAATCAGGAATAAAGCATTAGTAGCAGTAGAGTATGATTGCAAAATAAACATTTTCAACTATTATAATGGTCGGTAGTAGGGGTGGTGCAATTTAGTAGTAGTAGTAGTATTGGTGGTGGTGGTATTAATAGCAGCAGCAGTAGTAGTAGTAGGTATAGTCCGTCTAAACACATCAGCACCACACGTGGTGTTCTGGGGCCGGATTCACAAAACTTGCGTACGAACGAAAATGTTCGTAAGTATGACTTACGAATCGGAAGTACGGCTTGCACATACTATCTTGTGCAAGATAGTATGCGCAAGTCATTGTTCCGATGCGTAAAATATACTTACGAACATTTTCGTTCGTACGAAAGTTTTGTGAATCCGGCCCCAGACTACCAACAGCTACCGTGTGATTCCTTGTGTACGTAGCTGCTAGTGACTGGCCACTGTCGGTATCCGTCTGTCGAGTTCGAATTGCAGGGATTGGAACTTAATTTGCTAAACTTTGCATGATCCAACTAAATCTTGCCGAAAATTTCACTTACGTTAACGTAGAGTCTGTCAGGATATATCCAGTAATCTCTCTCCTCGTGTATTACGAAATACTGTTGATCCTGTATGTAGTAACAAATCAACAACAAATTATGCTTCGCTGATTGCAGTTTATAAATTTATTGGTACATCGCTCATCTATCCTCAACCAGTGCGTTAAGAAAACTGTGTCCGCTATTCTGTGGCAGCCTTTCACGTTCGGCTGGTAGATTTTACTGACAACTTGCTCTGTTTGAACCACTTGGGTTAGTTAGTCACAACGAATTATCGCTTCGTTTCGATATGTTTCGCTGGGTGAAGTCCCGGGGAGGGGGGGGGGGGGGGTACTCATTATAATGTTGGGTGGGGGTCTGCCGCCCGGTCCCGAAAACCCTTACCCTATTTCAGACCAAAATACCTGATTTTCTAGACCCTATTTCAGACCTGACTCCAAAAATGTATACCCTATTTCAGACCTGACTCCAAAATGTATACCCTATTTAAGACCTTTGTTTAGAGAATTTTGTTCTTTTGCAACAATTTCCACCCTGTGTTTTCTTCCATTTGCCGTGCAATGTCCGCGGCGACATATTTCGGTTAAAATCATACCTACCCCAGACCAAAAAGACAAAATCGATACCCTATTTCAGACCAAAAAGGCAAAATCGATACACTATTTCAGACTAAAAATGCTTGGAAACGATACCCTTTGGGGAGGCACATACCTATATGGCTTATATATGGGAGTATCCCCCCCGGGGTAGTTTGGAAGAGCGTGTTTCTTATTATTTGGTTTGACCAAGTCTGGCTCGAAACACTAGCTGACATGGAAACTACGCCGCTAATTTAACGTAGCGACGATAATTTTCTCTATTGTATGTCTGAGTATAGCAATCCTTTAGCAGTTTGCAATTTCGTTGGCTGTCATATGAATACCTTAGGGACGACGTGGTTAGCAGCAAAGCGCGATTTTCTCTCTCCAGATGTCCACTGGATGCAATATGCTTCCCAAAACTCCTTTTCATCTGAAAATGGCAAACGCAAAAATGTAAAAGAAGAACTCCAGGGTCTTGTAAAGATACTTTTGGAATATGCAGTATCTATTTAATCTGTTATGTAAAAGGAAGTAAGTTCAGATATTTTTGTTTACAGCAACATTTTTGGCGTGCCCTGGTATGTTTTTTGTTGTTGCTGTTGTTGTTGTTGCTGTAATTGTTATCGTTTTGTTTCTGTTTCTGTTTCTGCTTGGTTTTGGTTTTGCAATAAGTGGAATACTTTTTGCTAGCTCTTCTTATATTTCTCATAGTTGCTCTAGACTTTCATATAATGTCCTTGTTCTTATTTTGTTTCTTAACTTGACTGCCTACCTGCCCCTTGTGATGATCGTTAGTTCTTTTCGATATTCACGGGACATACTAAAGTACCGCTTTTCTGTTAAAATATCAAAATAAACGCACCTGTTATTTTGTTCCAGGTGATATTGGCTTCGCGACGTTCTTCGCTGAAGTGCACTTTTAGGCCTTTAACCGCTTTCGAAATTATCTCGTTGGAATAGTTGCATTTTTCACCTTCATTTTCTTCAAAACAACATACACTTATTAAATAATAACACGGATCAAACAATCAACACAGTATGCATGCGAAAAACCACAAAAGTATGTTAAATTTATCGTTGTTCAACATGCTGAAATATAATGCTGAAATTAATACACCTATATTGATAAAATCAACAAGACTTGTGATTTTCGTATCTCCGGAGTAACCGATTCTTGTAATTTCTGTCAAAATCTTATTCTTTTCTTCGTTCACAACACCATTATAGACTCAGTAATGCGATATTTATCAGTGGTCACATGACATATGTGGTCAACTGATAGATATATTTGCCTATCATGAACTCAGATTTCGATAATTATGTTTTACATACATATAACCAATGAGAATTTGAATTATTTTCCTGAATAAAGTTCGATTTGATCAGAACGTGGGCGACATTTTAGAAATAAGGACATTAAGTTTGTTATGCTTAGTGAAGAAGGCAATCGAATCTCGAGAGCGGCAACTGAAGGCCATAAAACAAAAAAACAATATCAAAGATTTATTTATATAGGCACATGGATACACTTCCCTTACGTCGCCATTGCTGTTCAAGTAGTTAAAACTCTCTGAGATTTATCTAGGCTAAATGCGAAACAAGTATGAACATGAAGTCTTTTCTCAGATCAATCTCGGAATAATCGAACCGGATTTATCGGAATTGTGAACGCGCGACAATATGATCCTGATATCGATCTCAGTGCCAAGCGAGCGAAATTTTGATGTCCTCAACGAAAGTTCGTTTGAAAATTTCCGGAAATGAGCGAAATTTTGAATATGTGAAAACAATAAAGGCTTCGAAATTTCGTCAAAATTCGCCGAATTTTGTTATTACTTTTGCGCAGTACTGTAGTCTCCACCACGTTTTAGCGATTTAAGTTTAAACTAAGTGTAATCTAGTTGTTCCATATTCTTAGAAAAAAATAATAAATAACAAAAATATACCTGGTGCTCTACGTTTTCGACACAAGTTGATACATAGCACCCGTGGAGATACCTGCGGGAACAAAAGTGGTTCAGTGCGAACTTGTCGTTTAGCTAGAATGTGCGTCGCCGCTACATATTTCCTGCCCACTGACCTCAATTTCTATGCAGCTGTGTGGCCTTCTTTTACCTACTATATAATTTCACGAACATAATAATAAAATGAATAATAATACTATCTTGCGCAAGATAGTATGCGTAAGTCATTGTTCCGATGCGTAAAATATACTTACGAACATTCTAGTTCGTACGCAAGTTTTGTGAACCGGCTCCTGTATTAAATGAAACGTTTTTTCGTTACTTACATTTTACTTACTCAACCCGGGTGTATAATTAGTATTCGCCTTCACACAATACGATTCACATCAACAACATAGTGGTAAACGATTTTTCGTGACTTCCCCTGCGATATTGGCATTTACTGTGTGTGAATCACTCTAATACATGGTAAACGAAATTTCGCCAATAAGGTAATGCGATCGCGCATTTGTGCCCAATGTTTTTATGCGCATGAACGTGGTTTTACTAAGCTGCTGTCATTTTTCTCAGCTGTAAAAATCATGACCTTTCTCATGTTTTTCAGGACATTTTTACATTAAGGAACGCAGCAAACTTCACTCTGCAACACACCCAGTTTTCGTGTAAGAAACTGCTACTGTATGACGTAATCCAACATGGCCGCCGTGTGATAATGCGAATTTAGGAAACATACATGAACTACGCAAAAATTAGTTTGGTTACATACGCTGATTTTTTTGCTGTAAATACTGCATTTTATGGAAAAATTCAAAGAGCAGTTCTATTAGAATTTTCCGTTAAAGGTGGAATATTGGCATACTCGGGGTAGAAGGATTACTAAATTTAAATGTGGTACACAAAAGAAGCCTTTGTGCCAAATTTGAGGAAAATTTATTGAGTGATCCCGCTTAAACAATTTTTCGATGACTTCAAACAAATCTGCTCCACAACTCCCTCGTGTAAAAAAAAGTAACCGTACACATACTGGGCACAGGAGCCACGAGAAAATTACAACGCGGCTGGGGACTACCAGCCGCTCCATATATCTCAATTCGCTTATGCCGGTATAAATAATTAACCATTTTCAAGAGCATTCCTTTCAATTTCTTGACCGAAGGGTAGATTCAGATCTCGGGTGAAAATCGCGTGAATGCTGACATTAAAGTTTCGCGCCCTTTAACAGATATCATGTTACCGGCTTCGAGCTGTTCTTGTCTAAAATGGACAGGTTCCTCATGTTGCATGGCATTAGCGCAACAGTGGTCTTCTTTCAAATAAATATTCACACTTCTCATAACAAAGTGGCGCCGGACTAATTACGTGAATGTACACAAAATTCGTTGACATTGCGCCAGCCGTTTACTGTCCCCGTTTCATTTGCCATGTGGACGTGCCTGGCCTAACAGAGAGATAAGCTATCAGAACTTGCAGTTGCACTGTTTCCTTTTGTGGTTTTGCCTTCCGTCCACACTAAGAACGATGACATGAAAATAGAGACTTTCGGAAACGATTCCCAAATTAGTGGAGTTTTGAAAACCGGACGCACTTTGAGGTGACTGCGAGTTAGTGTGAACCGATTGACGTTTATAGGTTTTTCTTGACACCAAGGGTCTTTCAAGCTTCAGTCACGCAATCAAAACAATATTGGTGTCAACGGCGATCGAAGAAAACAAAAGTACTAACATAAGAATTTTGATACACGTGTTCGGCCGGCCTGCTATTGTTGTCTCTCAATACTTCTGCCTATCTATAGAACGAGGCTTTGAAAAGCGGACAAAGCGAAGCAGTCCATAGCTAACGCGGTAGCATAGTCACTTATGTGGAACATTCATTATGCATTTTAACTCCAATTGGCCCAACAATCAACGAGGCTTTTATCATCATTATTTTGAAATGCAATATATCTCAATACTGCACAAGGATTCAATATGCTGGCAGTCAAACAAATCAGCCTTCAGCCTTCAGTCTTCAGCTCATCCCGAAGCTACACCGGCATTAAGAAACGAAATATTTACTAAAAGTTGGAATTCGTGATGTATGTAAATAAGTTTATGTTTGAATGATTTATCAGCACATGTTAACCGTCGATCACCCATAACGATATTAAATATCACTTGCACCAAAAACTATCGAGGTCTATATTCTCAAAATGACTACAAAGCGGCGCAAGATAAGTGGCTCTATAAGACACAGAACACTCGCTTCAGTACGGCACTTGCAATACAGCCGAGCAAGCAACTGACGCGCGCACGCTATAATGGATTGAGCGACAGGCGTGAGGAGGCGCGATGCAGTGTAACCTTCAGCCTCTTGTTTTGGACTGTGGGAAGTTTGTTATAAAAATTTAGCACGGATGTGATGAGGGGAGCACAAGATGAAAGAATAAGTAGCAAGACCACCTTAACATACCTTGCCGTTCTGGAGTTTGTCATCACGTTTACACAAATCATGGCAGCGTGAGCGAGTCTGTATTGAAGTTCGTCCGATTTCACTAGTTATGGCTCGTCCCGACAAACTCACGCATGACAGAAGAATGAATGTGACTAGCCGCATCCTCAACTGACTCTTCACCGGACTGTACAAGCAAAAGGGTTAACAGAATAGCTTCGCATCACGACCACGTAATCGATCTTCCCCACTTGGTGTCTAAATGATTGTGGTGGAGCTATGCCGCTGGCTGCTTTGCGATTGGCTCTCTGTGAAACAATACCACTCTCACCGGAAGAAATTGAATACCTTTCGATCTCGGTGCGATTTTTGGAACTTTCATTTCATTATTTTTAGTTTTTGTTGTTTGAGTTTTCTCCTTTTTAATTTTTTATGTGCGTTTCTCGGTAGACTCTTGCAGAAAATTCATATGACGCACTGACTCATGCAGCGATAAGCAATTTTTTTCTCTTGCCTGACAACCGTATGTCACGTCCTCAAACACGTTATTAAACAACCGAGGACGGTATATATGCGTTTTCTATCAACTTTTGTGTTATTTATTTCCTTTTCCTCAGTCGTTCTACAAGTACAACTTTCGCCTTGGTCGTGTTTTATTATTTTTTTAATCAAAACTCTGCTAATAAGGCTGTTGGTTGCTGGGGATACACAGTGTTGGCTGTTCAGGGCATAAGGAAAATCAAGTAGCGCTTCGTTCAAGCTAAACTCGAAACCGAAGAAACGAGGATCAGGTCGTTACGAGGATTGGTACGTTACAACTTATCAAGTTAAAAACTTCAGTTGGCCTGCCAATGTCTATTAAATGCAATTTCAAGTTGATTATGTTAATCATCGCAACGGAAAAAAGATATTAGTTTTAGAATACTTATGGCCGATATTTTAATTTCGGTTTTCTTGTCAAGCGTATTTTCAAATCAGAGACAGATGGCGCATTCTTCTGCTGGTCAGGAAACTGCTTATCATAATCACGTGGATTATTTTTAGCCACTACTTATCAATGCGATTCTATTCAGGATGTCGCTGCTAAGTGAAAGTTGCGATCAACACCTGTTGCGCTGAAGGAAGTACATTCAAAGAACAATTGCATCTGTGAAGCCTTCGACATCAAGAACAAGAATCTATTTAGAACTAAGCTGTGGTCAAGGAAATATCATACTTACGCACATTCTCTTTGCCAATAAAGTACAAATCAAATAGTAACCAAAAACCTTTGTTCAGCTCAAAAACCTGTCAAGCAGGAAGCCACGTTGAGGTCAAAACATTTGCATTTTTTTCAGGTTTAAAAGTGACAGCAAAGTTTCGTTCCCTGAATCCAGCCAATCCCCAATAACTATCGAACTGGACCTTGAAGGAAGAGGCAAGGAAGTGAAGGGACTGAATAATTGATCTAAGCCCCGCGTTCGTACTCTTATGACCATGCAAAGACACTTTGTCGCATACAACCTATATCAAACGTCGAAGTAGGCGTCGTGTTGCTATAGATGCTTGTTAGTATTACCATCAGGACCAAAGATTCTAAGGGCCTGACATGAAAGCCGACTTTGGCCCGGTTTGTCGAGGTCCCGGTATGGCTTGGGCAAACTCATTAACCCTTCAGTTCGCTCCTGAGCTCATAATACAAATTCTCCAAACCATTCAAGAAGAAAATATATGAGCAATGTAGTGAGAATTGATAGGCCAATCAGCTTTCATCTGAGCAAACTATCAAGTAGCAAATTCTCCATACTGTATGGTATATCTCTCCTGAAAAATGTCGCGTTATTGTGATGATAAGAAACATTGAATGCTCAAGACAAATCAGTATGATTTGAATTATTATATAGAGGATATTACACGGCCGCGCGAAGATATGAGTTTTATTTTCGAGTGGTAAAAACAATATTTTACGAACGAGCGCTTCGCAAGTGAGTAAAATATTGTTTTTACCACGAGAAAATAAAATCCATATCTTCAAGCCGCCGTGTAATTTTCTTTTTGTTATATTAGACACGAGTGTTTTACGAGAAATTGCACAAACAACTGTGCAAAAGCGGGAAATGATGCCAACGATATCCTCACTAGTGAGGATATGGAAAATGCACCACTCGGGTCCCGGATGTAGTTTCGTATGGATTTTACGCACGGTATATTTTCCAGTAAAACACTCGTGTCTATATAATAATATTAGCATATTAGTAGTTGGTACAAGCTATTTTACTTTTTTCAAAAACCTCTGATGACTTTAGGAAACTGTTGAAGTTCAAGAGCGTGTTGGTCGTCGGCGGGTAGTGGAGTCGGCACATCGATGCCGTTGTGCATGTTCTTCTTATGCGGCTGACGATGAGTTCGGAAACCTCTGTAAATATACACCAGAGATTTCCTGTATTGTTTATTCATCAAACCATAGACTATAGGGTTGTTAGCAAGGCTTAAAAAAATCAAGTTAAAGGAGATAAAGTCGAGCCAAAATGGAATGGCATAATCCTGACAGAATAATTCTACGATATTGACAACTGTAGCTGGGAAGAAGCAAATGATATGTGACACGACGACGACCGCAATGTTCGCTGTGATTTGGCTTTCGTCATTGAACATATTACGTTCCTGCGTTTGCCTTGATGACTCCTTTGGGCAAACGCGCCTTCTGTGCCTGCGAACTATCCAGAAGATTCGCAAATAACAAAGCACTATGATAGCCATCGCAGGTGCAATGATTGTTCCAACCAGGAAAAAAGCAAACGAGTGACTGAAGGAGAAGCGAAACATGCAGGTGCATTTCCCAGGATTATAGACATACCTCGACCAACCGAATAGCGGTGGAATGGCGTACAGAAGAGGAACCAGCCAAGTGAATGCAATGAGGAATTTGAGATTACGCAGAGCGAAGGCTTTCTTGTACTTTTCCGCGTGAACGACTTTAATGTATCTGTTGATGCTAATAACAGTCAAGTTTAACATAGATGTGAGCACAAACTCAGACGTCAAAAACGCATGGATCTGACAAGCAGTTTCTCCGAACTCCCATTTGCCTCCTTTGCAAACAGTAACAAGCACAAAGAACATATTGAACGATTGTAACTCGTCGGCTATGGCCAGATTCGTGACGAGTATGTAGGGAACAGCCTTCATTCGAGGAGCCTTCAGGACAACCAACACAACCATAAGATTACCAAAGATTCCACAAATTATGACCAACGCCAAGAAGGTGCCAATTATGCCCACTGGCAGTGGCGAGGACAGCATTGATCTTGCAATTTCTCGACGATCGTGATTTTTCTAGGGCTCAATGACAGTGCAAGTCGTAGTCTTTACCCTCCAATATGCGGGATTATTTACAGGGTCACTATGATGTAAACTGAACAGCCATACATGCTTGTGCTTGAGGTAAAAGCGTCATTAGTGCTCGGCATCGAAGTTAAAAATTAACATACGTGACAAGTCGGTATTTTACAAGCCCCCTAATTGAATTTGAATTTCAAATCATGCGACAAAGCAGTGTAAAAACTCCGTTTAATGTCATCATTCTGCGGACATACATCGGGATAAAGCCTTCTGGATTGTAAAAGTGTGAAAGAACATGACTGCAAAGTTTTATAGAGAAATCTAAAACATTTATTAATCTAGCCTGGTCTCTAAACAATAAGTAAACGTAAAGAAAACATTCAACTCAATTTGATGAGCATGGTCAATCATGGAAACCCAAACGTTCTGTCACGGGATTATGGGTAAAATTCTGAGTATTATTTTTAATATTCTATTGTTTAAAGATACTAAAAGATGTCAATAATGTACTGTATGTGAAAGGAAGTTGTTGGAGAAATGATACCAAAAAAATATAGGGAAAAATATTACGAGAGGAAAACATGAAAAGAAAGTATTTGTTAATAAATTAACAGTACAAGAAACAAATGAACAATAAGCGCCTCCACACGTCCGCTGTAGTTTTGTGTTTTTTTTTTTACGTCATAAAGGTAGTAACTGTTATCAGATCAGATCCTAGAAATACGTTAATTCCTAGAGAGCTGAGCGCATTCTAAATTCGCGTCAAGCTTCTCTTGTCAACCAATAATGACTATTGTTGAGAAATGGTTTGAGCGCTTATGTCGAGATCACGTGGTTTTCTGGCTAAAAAATGTCAAAGCAAAGACATGGTCGAAGATTTTTAGGGCAAGGAGCTGTTGTGTGTATAACTGTTTGCATTGCAAGTACAGAATTAAGAAATATATAACGCAACATTCCCATGTAATATAGCCTCATCTTAACACTTGGTAAGTTGGGAGAACACTCGAGTAGCTAGGGAAACCATTCGGCCCTTCTTTTATAGAATAATTAGTCACTAAAATACATCACGTTCACGTCAGCGTGTAATATACTCTCATCTTACACGGTTATTTAGCTTATCAATGTTTGTCAGTTTTGTAAATATATCTTATTGACCGAGCGCGAGGTCCGTACGGGAGAATAATGCTCGAGTTTTCTTTTTACGTGTTTATGGACCGAGCCGCCGCGGCGAGGTTCATAAACACGTAAAAAGAGAACGAGAGCATTATTCTCCCGTACGGACCGAGTGCGAGGTCAATAAATGATTTATTATATGGCTTCAATGTTTTATGCTGCAAAACATAAGACAAAGCACCAAGAAGCACTTGAACAGTTTGCGTGCGTACGCAACCGGCGTTTCAACTATTGAAAATTGATTCATAGTGATGTAGCTCTCCAATTTCCTCAACTCGAAATACTTGAGTGAAAGAAGCAGCTAATTTACTGTATGATTTTAGTTGAATACTATTTTAAGTGCAAGCCGTATCTACAGTGACACAGTCACTTAGTAAACCCGTCACGATGACAAACGTGAAAGCTTAGCTTTCTTTCGACCTTTCAAATTTTCCTTGTTTGAAAATAAACAGGCGCTTTGCAGCTCAAAACAGTAAACGTAATTCTATTTTTTCGAATGCATTTATCATCACACAGGCATTCAAAGAAAACAATCAAGGCTGAAATTCAATATCGTAATGGCTTCCCGTAAACATCAAAACTTACCGATCTCTCGACGGCTTAATTCTCGTAGACTATTCGTCTATCATCGTAAAGATAAACATCAGTTCCGTAAAATCTTCGATGATTTTGAAATAAAACGACTTTCATTCATTGTGAAATCCATACTTGCAGTGTTTACAGCACAGCTACTGCTGGCGGCGCCACAATTACAAAACAGTGTCCGACAAACATTGTATCTTCTCAGATCCGTTCACGGTGACTGTTCACATTCTTTGGCCGATCACTTTGCTCACCTTCCACGTTAAACCATCCGATTTTTTTAGAGAAAGAGCTAATCTGCCGTTTACGATGCTACAAACACCGGCAATACAGGTCGAATCTTCTTCTCCAACTGTTTTCTTGGCTTGTAAACTGAAAGTTTTCCCTGTGAAATGGATTTATCTCCTTTACAAATTCTTGCTCCACCGCTTTGGTTCAGCACAGACTTAGCCGACACCTTTTACCAAAACCAAAGAGCTGCACAACCTCGTGTGTGAAACTTTTGACAAACAAATTTAACTGTGACGTAGCGGTCCATCTGCCCGGTCCGTCTGCCTGGTCCGTACAAGAAAATATGGACCGCTAACGAGCCAATCAGAATGCTCCATTTCCATCATGGACTGGTGAGCCATATAATAATTGTTTAGTACTACCCTCGTTAAATATATTATTATTATTATTATTATTATTATTATTATTATTATTATTATTATTATTATTATTATTATTATTATTATTAATCAGAACGCGCGTAGTATCATAGTTATTTTTAACATACAATCATGGACCATTAAGCGTTAGAAGAGACAGCTTTTCAAACTTACAGTGTATCATAACTAACTGAAATTTTAAACAACTCACTAGCTGTAATACAGCTAAGTAGAGGTAACGTGATTTATACAGAACATTTTGTTAAAATAATATCCCACCTGCCCCTTTTCTCCCACGCTCCCTCGCTTATGGAACACTGCCCAATCATGACTCATCGCGTTGAGTTGAGATGACACAAGTTTTATTGACATGACCTGATTTACATGACTACGCGGTATTACTATTCTATAAATTTAGCAGCAACAAATTAGAAAAATACATACAGCGTTTCAAGATGATTGATATAGATTACAAATGGTACTGATTATAAAAACGACCATAAAACGAAATAACAATATATTCTATTATTTTTCTTATTGCATCTAATTTAAGTTTTTTTTTCGTGAATAAAAGCATTTTACACTAAACTTGCTAAAATACACGGATCACTGATGCATTGTTTGATTGATGTATTATTTCAGCATTAAGCATTAAGTCTGGGGCTTTTGTATTCCCATACGTCCACATTCGATCACTACATAGGTTGCTTATTCTAACTTATGTATAATCTTTTTGCAGTAGTGGATTATAGATAACGTTAAGATGTTGTTTAATGATATTCTTGTTTTAAAGTTTAACTCTAACTGTTTTCGAATATTTTCCAGCGTTCTATATACGCCAATCTTGTGACAAAGAATAGTTGACATCACGTTTATTTCATAATGAGAGCTTTCTTTGAGCGGTCACATCATTATAGGCTGGGCCGTTGTAGTAATTAGTTCAGGATCTGTATTGGAGTGAAAAGGACTCCCTTAATTACTATTATGACATGATTTCAGGCACGCTTTTCCATTGACTAACTGAAATGTTCACAACTTCCAGATACTCATATAAATATAAATTAATGTGATAATGTAGAAGTCTTTGTTAAGGTGCTAAACATATGTCGTCTCCTCTGATCTTGTAAGAAAAGCGCGGAGTCTGCTGGTCCAATTGGTTCGTTCTACCAATTTGGTGTAGTCGATGTAGCTTCTCTTTTTAAGCAGCACAGGCATTTCTCGTTGTCCAAGACTTGCCACTTTGATTACCAACACAGAGTTATCTCTCCACTCTAGCAATCTCTGCATTGCAATTTGAAGCTCGTAGTCACAGAAATTGCTCTCGAGGAAACTCTTTGACATAACGGCGATAATTTTGCGGCTTTTTAGCACGCTCTGTACCATATTATCGACATATGGTGCTCCAGGTTTAAAGTCACGGTAATGGATACAACATTTTAGTCGAAAATCGTTCTCTAACAATGAAAGTAGAATACCTTCTGTGAATTCACGGTCTTTAGAGCTGTATACGATAAATGCGTCATATTCAAATTCTGCAAAAGAAAAAGAAAACTCATCTATAGAATTGAATAAACAAAAATATTGCCAAAGAAAGGCAAGGTTGCTCCTTCTATCTTCCCGACTCCCTCACCCCAACCCCACTCAACCCCTCTCCACTTTCTTACCTGAACTTTGCGGAGGAAGACGAAATGTGTTTCTCCTTCGCATCCAAAGGAACGCCCCAATGATCACAAATATCCCTCCAATCAAAGCTCCCAGCGCTGCCACTATTATATAGGCCGGTTCCATACCTTACGGAGATAAGAAATATAAACAAAGAATTAGAATAAGTAAAGGAAATCACATGAGTGAGAGTACAGTTAACCCTTTGACTCCTGAGAATGCTTAACTTTAATGTTCTTGTTTCATTCGGTTACCATAATTATATTGTACACTAGGAATCCCATACAAGCAGCTACTGTATTACTGCTTAAATTTTTAAACTGTCCAATTAGGGATTAAATAAATGTCTATACAAAAAAACTGCAACTATTTAGTACAGTCCCGTGTATAGAATAATTGACTACATGCTGTCCAATTTGGAAATAGCTGAATTCGAAAAATTCCTCGGACTACCAAATTGGACTCAGCCTGCGGCCTTGTCCAATTTTGGCAGTCCTCGGAATTTTTCTCATCCAATTACTTTCAAATTGGACAGCATGTAGTCCTATTATAATTATATACAAATTTATACAACCACACTACGTAAGGAAAATATGGAATTGGTAGCTTGCTGAGACAAAATCTGTTGGCGATCTTTTGATCTGGATCACTCGTACATCTGCGTTTTCAACGGTTGGGAAAATATTGTGTCATGAAGTAACTCCTACAATTAAACAGTCATAGCGATGTAAGTGACATTGTAAGCAATTTAATGTACACACTAGAAACAAAGTTTGATGATTTAATTGTGTTACCTGAAGACGGTGTGGTAGGAGTTTCACGAAAGCTGCCTGAAAAAAAAAAAAAAAAAGGATTTATATAGATATACATTTGGAGTGCTAATTATACAGAATATTTAGACTTTCATTCCTAACAACATTTCTGAACCTCAAAAACGTTTTCTTTTTAATACCTCATTTAATAAGTCATGTTTTGTAGACAAAGTCCAGTTGGCTCACGACCGCATAACGGGAAATTTTCGCACATGCATTTTCACTTGCAAAAAATGAAATTGCATCGATTTGGTATTATATTTCTTCTTCGTGAAACGGGGCAACTAATGTTCCCATGAACAAATATGTTGTTTTTCGTTGACAAAACCGTCAAGTAACTTTTATTAACCTTTTCACTCCCAAGCTCAAAATACAGATTCTCCCAACCTTTTAAGAGTAAAATGTATGAGTAATGTTGTGAGAATTGATAGTTTAATCAGCCTTTATCTCAGTAAGGTATCAAAGGTGAAGTTCTCCCTACTGTATCATATGTTTCTGGTTAGAAACTGAAGGAGAAAATGGAAGTGGATCACTATTGGGAATGAAAGGGTGCCCATGTCGATCTGTATGATCTCATTGGTCCCAGTATAAAAGATTTCATCATTCGTAAAAATTACCAAAAAGTAAAAAGTACCAAAACAAAAACAATTCAATACTGTACAATTATTGTTGCCATGCAGCAAAATTAACACTTTACTGTTTTACTTATGAGTAAAATGGTTTGTTGATTACGAGTGGCAGGGAAACTAATATTTATTTCAGCGTATAAGCATTCCAAACAAATTGAATTTATAAACGTCGGGTGACTATCCTTACCTGAAGTATTTGATTTTGTTTTGGTTGTATTAGTACCATCAGTAATAGCTGAAGTGGATCAGAAATAAACAAAGATCAGTTTAAATATATAGCTAGCAAGAGAAACTATTTGTTAATCTGACATGGTTTCACATAATTATTCAGTGTGTGATGAAAAACTAAAAACGAAAAAATAGAGATAACAAAACTAAAATAAAAAAGAATAAAAACACCTGGTAATCTGGCGTCTAGTAGTTCCCTATATTAGTTTCAAGCAACTCTACTGTCGTTGTCACTGCACCGAAACAGTTCTTATTGGCATTCAGCAGAAAAACCAAATTACATGTGCATTGCCTAAAAGCTCAGTATCCCCTGAACATATTAGTAATTTATCCTTTATTTAAAATACCTAAAGTAGCTGTAGATGTTGTCTTGGGTGTAATGGGGGCCTCAGTAATGGCTGCTAAATAAATAAATAAATAAATAAGCAATTGCACAAAACAATATTAGATGAATAAAATGTAATTAAAAGAAACCTGCTACTATGGCATGCAAATTGTTACTTTCATGTACCTTTGAACATGTGTGAATAGTACGCAAAGAAATATAATTATCATTGCAAAACTACTGCGACCTGAATAATGCAACAGTCTTGAAGTAGGATTGCAAGTTATCTATGAGTGGCTGACAACACGTGGAGTGTGAAGAAGGGAACAATGACAATAATAATAATGGAAGGTTCTTATGCGCACATAACCGTAGTATCAGGGCGCTTTGCAACAAGTGTGTTGGTGAGATCGGACGTCAGCTTGTATACAGAGTGTGAAGAAGGGAACATTGCTAGCTGAAAAATGTAACCACCGTAAAAAGTTGAAAAGAAGGGGACGAGTTTGATTAATGCGTTAGAGCATGCATATTATTTTACAGCTCCAAATAAAGGCACTCTTCTATTAAAAAGTTCCAAGTGGGAGACGGATATCGATGAAATTCGAGTATCGTGTTTCAGTTGCAATATTTTGAGCCAAATTTGGGTGTTGTGTGACTGACTTAATGGAAACATGAGACAATGGTGTCAATATGCGTGACAATTATAGTCAGTGGTCTTTGTGTAAACTATGTGGAGTGCTTACGAGATTCCACTCGCATTAGCTTGTGGGCAGGCATCGAAGCATTGAAGATGGGATACGTAGAAACCTGTGAAGAAAAATATCAGACTGAACATCAATGCAAAAAACAAAAACAAAAACAAAAACAAAAACAAAAAACAAAAACAAAAACAAAACAAAAACAAAAACAAAAAACAAGAAAAAAATAAACAAGATGGCAGAAATAGCAACACATTAATAAAACTAACATAATCAAACAGTAACTAAAACAGCAATAGTGTTGATCATTAAAATTGAATTATACAAATTTATATCCATTTTTAAAATATAAGAGAAATAAGGAAAGAGAAACAAATACAAAGAGTGGGCACTTACATTTAACTGAAGAGTTACAGGATACGTCCAACCATCACTAGAGCCAACAATGACATAGGTTTGACTCTAGTACGAGAAAGAAATTAAAATTCTTTGTTTTAGAAAATGCATTGTAAAATAATACTTTTGTTTTCAAAGTTACCTCTGTATTAATAATGGTAATAGGACTGAGTGGAGTCCGATTCGGTCTGTAATCATACGAGTGATTACGAAATCGGACGACCGCGCTTCGCGGGAGTCTGATTTCGTAATCACGAGTATGATTACAGACCGACATCGGACGACACGAAGTCCTCTTACCAATTAATCATAAATATTACAATTTCTGAGAATGAAATGATCATATAGCTTCAGCGTCTTCTCCTGTACTATACATAAAAACAAAGCATCAAGAAGTTCTTCATCGCCGATCTATTTTAACACGCGCGTACACACGGTTCGGCGTTTGTAAACACGCCGCTTGTTCGTAGTTATCTAGCTCTCAGTTATATCAACTTAAAATACTTGAGAGAAAGAAGAAGCTAATTTACCCAATGATTTGAGTTGAATGCGGATTTTTGAAGTAAAAGTAAAAAATGTGTAAGTTCTTTACACTCAGTAAAAATCAGTAAACCCATCACGAACTCACAAATTGAAAGACAGTTTATTTCGACTTTTCAGGTTTACATTTTTTAACATAACAGGTACTTTGAAACTCAGAATACTAGTTTATTTTTTTCACAGAAGTTTACTCCAAAGCATTCA
The DNA here is from genome assembly GCA_964036295.1 of Plumapathes pennacea. Lineage (NCBI taxonomy): Eukaryota > Metazoa > Cnidaria > Anthozoa > Antipatharia > Myriopathidae > Plumapathes > Plumapathes pennacea. The sequence continues at coordinate 35,779,263 of OZ038463.1, read as the reverse complement.
AAGGAAATATTCAAGACTGAAAAAATCTGTATCTTAGCGGGTCGGCACAGCAATTACAAACTTACCGATTTCTTGGCGGCTTAATTTTCTAGGAGCGTTTGTCCATCACAGTCCATCACAACAAAGTTAAGTTTCTTCCATGATTTTGAAATGAATCAACGACGTTCATTGACATTGGCCGAGCCGTAAGTTTCAGAGTGTCTATAGCACAGCATGCTGGCGATGTCGTGAACTAAACAAACGCGTCCGACCGGCGAAAATTTCCTGTCTTCTTTCGTTACATAGTGACTGTTCACGTTCTTTGATTGACCACAAACTGTTCCTTGCATGTTAAGTTGTCCAAGAATTAACAAAATTCGCCTTTCGAGAAGCCACAAACTCACACCGGCAATCGAGTTTTCCACTGAAAATCAGTGTAACGCTGATTGGTGCATTTATATTTCACTCTTGCTTATGATTGGTCAAGCCAACTGTCCGATTACAGAACAAAGAAGTATCCGATTACAGAACAATAGGTGTCCAATTAATGATTAATCGGGGGGTTTATGAACCAATCACATTCGAGGAAATTGTAATATTTATGATTATGTTTTTAATAATATAGATTGCAACTACAAAAAATAGGTGCGGGATGACAAATTATAATCGTAAGATGTATAACGTAAAATTAAAACAAATGAGCCGACATATTTCTGTTTCTGAAAGTATTACACTGTGTCAAATTAGCGCGAAACAAAGCTAGCCAAAAGTAAGGTAGTCAGTTCCAAACCTTTGGTAGCACAATACATTTCATCCGCATAGAAAGGGGGTCTGAGCCCTGTTTGTATCCGGCATATCGTAAAATATATCCTTGGCATTCGGAAACATTGCACTCTGTCTCTGTGAACATAAGAAAAAATGTATATCAATTACGATCAGACGACCTTTCTCTCGAGTGTAAAATGATTGAGTGTATCAAGTCCAGGTTAAAATTACTTTTATATGTTGTTTATTTGTGTAGTCTATAAGTCTCACAGGGATAACAGTTTGTGAGTAATGGAGTTACTTGATTTATTAAAAACTGTTTCACGTTACCTACAGTTTAGTTAAGTCCATATTTGTTTACGTCTTGAGCCAAAATAAAAGGATAACCGAACGCGATCAAAATGCAGTCATGTACAGCCCTCCCTTATCGATCCATTTACCAATTTGAATACAAAGAACAATTAGTCTTTATATTGACAACAAACAATTCGATTTGTATCATTTATTTGGTTAATTTAATTTGCTCCTTTAGTACCATTCAATGGTTTCCAGGTGATGTTAGCAAACAAATTGTTGTTCTCTCCTCTGTAGAATTTCACTGACACGTCCTCAGGGGGGATTACGCCCTCGGGGTTTCCACTTTTCTTTACTTGGTCACATGCTGTCAAGAAATTTGAAGAATCAGAATCAGAAGTTTATGTGTATGTGTTTGTTGGTTGGTCCCCGTAAAACGCCACAACCGCTGGTCTAATGTCAAAATAAAATATATTTTGAATGATACAACGAATTTGCAAAGGCTCCAGTACCATTCACGATGCAAAAAAACTCCTATACTAGTCTACCATAAGGAGATATATTTTATACTGTTGCCATTTCATACTCTTCTTCTTCTTCTTCTTTGCCGGTTTCTCTTGAAATTATTTGTGCAAAGTACGGATTAGGTATAAACTCTTTTTGTCCTCTTCGAGTCTGAAAACGGGAAACTCCGTTCATAACCTATTGCCCATGATGCGTTTGGAATTAAATTCCAGCTTTTCAGTTGATTTAGCTGAGACAGATTTTGAACTGGATAATTTGTTGCCCCTTAGTACGTTACTGTCTTGGTTAGTTTACGTTATAAACAGAATATGAATATGGACTGATATCTTACTTGGAGGAGGTGTTGCAGGCGGTGTACTAGGAGTAGCTGGAAAATACAATTTTATAACAAGAGTAGAGTATAATCAGATACATGTACTGATAAAAACTGTACAGTCTCAGTAAATAAACGCCTACTTATTCAAAATATCGTTCACTGCTACCAGAACAAACTACAGTCAGTATTACAAACGCTAACGTTTTAGTCAAATAATTCCATCCATTTACATGGCTGTGTAGGGCAGATAGCTGTAAATACTGAATTATCATATCCGATTTAATTGCTACACGTAGTTCCTGGTAGGAGTACCCAAGGAAAATTTTAAGAGTATCGTCTAAATAACTAGTTTGCCAGCATTATGTTTTGTGGTCCCCGACGACAGGAATAATAGTTCTAGATTGTCATGAAAAGAAAAAGAAAAACATTACATATAACACACACTAAAATTGTGCCCACAGACAACTAACAGCAAAATGCTTACGGGGACTAAATTTCTTTAGGTTATGTCGTAGCAGAGATCCATTAGAACTGAAGGCGGGGTAAGTAGAAACCTGCGAAAATATAAGAAATATCAGACTTTCTTACAAAATTGTGATTTGTTAATCTTTGTAGAACCAACATGTTTTGAATAACTTTTCTTTACATAAATCATAAGAGCATGTACTGAGCAGTTTTTATAGCAGTTCCAATGAAATTGACGCCACTCAAAAACTTGGAACAAGAAGGAAGTATTCTACAGGAGAATTGGCAATTATTTAATTGACATGGCCATTTTTGGTCGCAACAGTAAATAGAGTAACGCAGCAGAAACGCTTAGTAATTTGCAACATTAAAACAACTTATATTGTTTAATGATAGTGTATCATTAGCTGCAATGTTTCAGACGGTAAATAAAGGCAGCTAAAACTATAGGGGAGACTGGGAAGCAATTTAACTAACACAAACCATGGCAACAAGCAACGCTCCCTAATGCGTAGTTTTACACTTACATTCACAAAAAAGAATGCAGGTTGATTCTTCTGGCTGGTCAAGTGAAGAGAAACAGAAGTCTGGTTCTGTTACAAGAACGAAAGAGAAGTTTATTATTATTATTATTATTTTTTTTTTTTTTTTTTTTTTTTTTATTGAAGAGTATGGAATATATGAATCAACCGTAAACCGTAAATACTTGCAGGTTTCTGCACTGAAACGAGAGGTAATTTGAGGGCATAGGAGAGTTCTATATATAATTATATTGCACACTCGAAATCCCATACAAGCAACTACTGTATTACTTTTTTATTTTTTTACTTTTAAGTATTTAAAAATCTAATCGTAAAGAGCAAAATAAAGACATCCCAAACCTTTGGTAACAAAACGCATTTCATTGGTTTAGGTGAAAAATCGTTGAACACGACTGTGTGATATCGCAAAATATAGCCATCCGACCGAGACACCTTCCATTTCGTCTCTGTAAAACACAATCAAATAATCAACATCAGAATAGTTCTCCTCTGAAAGAACAGAATATGTAGTTGTATAGAGAATAATGCATGGGCGCGCGGAGATATGAAATTTATCTTTGAGTGTTCAGCTCGATATCTCACGAGTGAGTGAAGCGAACTTCTTGACTCTTAAGAGAATATACATGTGGTGAAAACTACTAACTTCCAAATTGATATTTAAAATACTTTACTGTTAGTTAGAAACCGACCAGATCAAAAGCAATAAATGTGCGACTTCGTGCTTTTGTTCCTGAAACACAAGCACCGGAAACTAGTCTGTTGATCATCAATTTTTAACCCTTTCACTCTCAAGATTAAAATGCAGATTCTCCCAACCCTTTAAGAGGAAAATGTATGAGCGATGTAGTGAGAATCGATAGTTCAATCAGCTGTCATCTGAGCAAGGTACCAAAAGCAAAGTTCTCCTTACTGTATGGTATATTTCTGGTGAAAAACTGAAGGAGAAAATCAAAGTTGATCACTCTTGGGAGTGAAAGGGTTAAGAGTACTGGAAGTGTATAAAGCAAACAGGGCAGCTTTATGTGTCGAGTATGGAGTTTTGGTGTGTGTTTGGCTAGTTCTTACCATTTAAAGGTTTCCAGGTAATGTTAACAAAAAAATCGCTGTTGTTATTTCCCAAGTAGAAATCTGCCGACACGTCCTCGGGGGGGATCACACCCTCGGGTTGTTCGCTTTTCTTTACTTGGTCACATGCTGCCACAAAAATATGTAATGTTATCGTAGGATTTAAGACAATTTTTCGCACGATCTTTTTGCCCACGAAGCGCGAATATTGATGTAATATTTTTAAATGGATCAATAACTGCAAGACATCATTTCCGGCAAAGTTAGCTGAAAAGTAATACCAGCTTAGTTACCTACTTTATACTTTATACCGCTCTGTCTAAACCATATTGCACGTGTCAAGTCGAGCGGCCATAAACCAGCCTAAATGTTTGCGAATGCATACTGCTGAGCTGGCTAATGAAGGTTGTATGTATATTTTAGCTCAAAAAGATTTTTTTTTGACATACCGGTCAGCCCTCTCGTCATTCGGTTATGTTTGGAAAGACGCGTGGTTTTGCCTGGAGGTAAAAATATTAGTTGAAATTATAAATTTCTGGATAAATGAAGTCATAGAGGATAAGGCAGTAATATATTATTTCATCAGTAAAAATGTAACAGTTGCATTCGTTATATATCTTTCTCGACGCTACAAAACCACCACACACTCTTCTTCACTCAATAATCAGTTACGATAGCTTCAATGTATGAGAGCCTCGACCCTATTTCACTCACTTTGTTTTGAACAAATTTCCTGGCATTGTGCTGAGTTCCTGGGGTTGTCATCCTGAGATAAATAATACTCAAATATTCAAGACGAATAAAAATTTTGGAATAAGCCACTTTACAGTTGGCTAGCCAATCCAATCAAGTTTTTATTTCCTGCATGTGTTTATATCCTTATGAACCGGAAGCACGTGATGGGCACGTGCACCGTGCACGCTATGTATAACATAACACGAGGTAATGCTATAGTGACATTAGTTTTATGCCTCTCTTGACGGCTGACTCCGAGATGCTATTTTTAGCCATTGCACGTATAAGGGGGTGCCACCATAAACCCCTAAAGGTTGCCTTTTTGTTGTTGTTGTTGTTGTTGTTGTTGATGTTCTTGCTCTTGTTCTTGTTGTAATCGCGTCGTGTTTATCTTCAACTATATACGCCATCCCATTAATCAAAATCGGTCCGTAACCTATATGTTTCTTAATTATTTATAAGGGTTTTTTTTTTTTCAAATGAAACCAAAAGGATATATGTATGTAGCATTTAGTCCCATTTATAGATCATGTCAGTGATGTTTTAAGTTCTGATTGCTTCCGAACCAAACTAAAGTCTCTAAAATCAGGTGGCATCAGCACCATCTTGCATGACCACTCAAATGCTCTCGATGAGGACATTATAATAGCAGCATTTACACGTTGCCCTCCTGAGGAGTTCATTATTGGTCCTTTCCCGCCCAGAAAAAAACATGTCACGCTGTGATAGCCAATAAGTGTTAGGTATCGCGACGCAACAATTTGCAGAATGTGACAAAGGCCCCATTCACACTAATCCGGATAAATTTGAAAACGGATATTTATTTATTTATCCGTTTTGGCCTCCCGTCCACACTAAGACGCGTTTTCGGTGACCGAAAACGGATATTTTCGAAAACGCTCTCCAGAGTGGATATTTTCGAAAACTCCGGTTTCATGTTGTAGTGTGGACGGCGAAAACGGAGCTTTTCGAAAACGCATGACGTTATGATGTCAGTGATCTCTGTGTGCATGCTCAATTCGGGCATTTAGCGTTTTTGGTCAGTCCAGCGCATTAGTGTGGACAGCGAAAACGATTTGAAAACGATAGTGTGGACGGAAAACTTTCGATGCGTTTTTCGTATGAAAACTCCGTTTTCAAATTTATCCGGATTAGTGTGGACGGGGCCAAAGTGTAAATTTAAAGTTACCCCGATTGTATTACAACAAGATTGTATCCGGTGTAACGCAACCGAGATGTTTGGGTATACCTAATAACAACGAATTTGCCTTTGAAGCGACCATAAGTCATCAGTTATGCACGAGTGAAGATGATATTGTATGATAACCATTTTATTCTTTTTAATTCATACTGTAAACAATGCTGCAGCGCTTAGTTTGAATTCCGGTTGTTAGTCACAAAGCTGTTTTTGCAAATTGAACGTCACTGGAAATTTTATATACAGTTGAAAAGTTTACCGACAATCAACCACCAGCAATGTCAGTCTCACACCCTCAGGGGAATAGGGACGAGCATGCCAGACCCCTCAAAAGTTCTCAAAATATTAAACAAGTAAAAAAATTTACATAAGTTAGTGTTTTAGATTACAACGACAGTCACGCCTGTATATATAGTAGTTGCTTACCAGGATGCATCTCCTCAGACACTGCGTGTACGATACATGCGGCCAGTCGTAAAGGCGATCCTGTCCATGTCTTGTTGACAATGCCGGTTCACCGCCGACCACATGGAATTTCAGTGAAGCTAAGAGAGTCAGTAGTTGTAGACAACAACAGCAACTCCATGTCGTCTTAGATACCATCCTAGTAAATCAAATAAACGCAAATCAGATCCACAGTTTTGTGTTTTGTACACGGAACAAGAAAGTGAAAATGAATACCTCCTGTCGCAAGCTTCCGGGATGTTTACACATACACATATATCCGTTCGCATCTGTTCTTACCTTGTAAATCCGACGACTTTGACACTGTTTAAAAAGCAAATTATATTCTACTGTAGAAGAACTATCCAACAATCAGATATCGAAACTGTTTGCAGACTTCCCTCTTGTACTGACGTGCGTATTGTTCTGAGTGTTGTTCTCGTGTCAGATCGTCAAACTGTCAATCATTTACGTTACGTAAAGCAGTCATTATCATTAACACAGTCTATCTTATGACTGGGACTTCCGATTTGGATCAGTTTTTTTTTTTTTTTTTTTTTTTTTTTAGTTTGAATGTAAATTTTATTCTTTTGCCTCTAAAATAATATATATATTCCGTAACTAAAAATCTAAAACTCGTTCACATGGCAACCCATCCGTAAATTGATAATTCATTTTAATAAATAGTGTTCACGTGTACTGGTTTAGGCTTTCCTATCACAATATGTGAGACAACAGTGGTGAATTATTTACTGTGTAGCTAATATAACCAGCGGCAACGAAAGTTGTCCTATTGACTGGTGCGTTTGTGAGAGATCACGTCCATCCATTGACAATGTACTCCACATTATCCACTATAAAGAGATTCTGCTTGAACAATAACCTGGATGATGTTGAGTAAAATCTTTTCATATCGAATCCCACTTATTCACATGAAAATATTTCATGCATAGTAGATCCGCGTTCCAAAGGCATTTACGATTACCGGACATACATCACAAAGGGTTAATAAGGTCAGATTTACATTTTGACATGTTTGCTTACCTCACAGATTTCTTGAGATATCAAGAAACTACAAAACATTTGGTTTTCTGCTTGAAAACGTCGACGAACTTTTAAGAAAGTTTATTGGACGTTGTGGTACGAAACAAGTCGTTCTCTTGCCTCTATACTCAAAACAAAACCAATACAATCGCTGAAGCATATCGAATAATTATAGTCGTGTTTCCGGTCTTTCTGGGAATCAGTCTCGAAAGTACATTTCGAAATAACATAAGTCTAAAATTAAATGAAACCAAACTAAGGCAAAGCCTCCGAATGATATTTCTCAGTCTATGATATTGCAAGAGAAGACGCTGACTGTAATTGCTTTCGAACGAGGTATCTCACACTAGTCCGAAACCTTCGTGCGGCCTTCAATGTGGAATACCGAACACGAGGTCTGCATGGAAAATTTCAGTTGTCCCCCAAAGTCTTGCTGTCAGGACCGATGGTTGATATTTTACCGCACAGAAATCAATCAAGAAAAATGTATTCATTTATCTGTTCATTATATGGTTGTTTCGGCTTCATTTTAACACTTGACTTCAGAATTGCTCTTATTGTGGGATAATGCGCGTGCACACTTCCCCCCAAGGCAATCTCAGAACAATACATTTCTTACTGCGTAAAGGGTCTGCAAAATCGACTCATGGCACTCGAGAAAGAGACCCTTTCTGGACTCTAAAACGACTGCTGAAACGTCCGGACGACGGTTGGGCCGTCATAAAAATTAGCCACAACAGCCGTTGAATTCTAGGTGCTGGAGTTCATGTTTCAGCTGTTGCTGTTATAAGTAACATAGATTATGTTACTTATCGTTGTTTGGCTGTTATAAATGTTGTTCAGCGCTGTTCTGGTTAGGAACTAAAGGAGAAAAAGTTGCCGATTTCCTATCCGTAGTATTATTAATATATTTAGTGGACAGCTATTCCATAGCTTCTTCCATATTTTATTAAAAATAGTGTTTGTTTTTAAGGTAAAGATTTTTTACCGAATCTCGCTTCGATATTTTCCGGCTTGTTTAGAACCAAGAACTAACCGGCTAAAACTGCGAAAGCGTATATTTTCCAATACAGATAGTATTTCCGGCGCGGACCACTCGGGAACCGCAATCATTGTGCTTAATTCACAGCACTGATATTGTTTGATAGTTCCCAACCGTGTTTGTAATACCTACGAAATGACACAGTGTGTTTTTGTAACACTTCCACTTTGGGGAAACGTCCTGAAAACGAATTTTTGCCCTTAACGTCATTTTGATACCGTCCTTTCGAAGACTTAATAAAACAATAAACACGATATTGATTGACAAAACGGAGATAATTTTGATTTCCTGTTCCTCCCGCAATATTTATCAGTTTTCACTTTAGGGAGTAAATCGGTCGACCACTCTGGAGACATTTAGATAAACCGGGGACAAATTAACAATATCATAAGCTGGCACGGCATAAAAGTTGATTCACTTCTGATTGCATGATCTGTACGCTCCATGACCTACAGAATTCGTGGACAAAACTTTGTATTGTCGTATAAAGAGCAACTAACCCAAGCTAAAAATTAGAAAAATCTCAGTGACAGGAGCAGTGCTAATATAAAAAAATATATTTTTTAAAGGAAATTAAATGCTTTGCTAAGCAAGAGTTATTTAAGGTGGAAATAGAGATTAAGAACCAAAATAAATATCAGAAATGGCTCATTTACCGCGTTTTTAATAACAATTTTTTTTTTTTAATCTGACACAACAAACTTAAAACAAGCCGAACATATGCCGACAACGATTAATTTCAGATGGAATTTATTTAATAAAATTTCACGGTCGCTTTTTGTGATTAAGAAAAATCCCTCAGCCCCAGACAGCACTATCAAATGCGTCAGACTACAAATGCAAGCTGCCAATGGATGATTGTTGTTGTTGTTTTTCTTTTTTTTTTTTTCTGGGTGTGTGGGTGCATGTGTGTGCATGTTTTTTATTGTGTTTTATTTTGTTGTGTAATACATACATGGTACACACCGTAAAATTCCGAAATTAAGCCCTGAACTTATACTTGCTCAAATGACCATTTTAGTGGGCTTAACAGTTTTGGGGAGGGTTTATGTATGCAAGCAGGCTGTTTTGGAAAAACTGAAGACATATACAGTTTACCTATGGCGCTAACTACCACTTGCTGTTCTTTAGTTTTAGTTAAATTAAATTGAATTGTCAATGCTGGTACGTAAACAGATTATAAGTGCTGGCCATTTAATTACAAAGCTATTTCGCTTACTTACTTCAATGTAACGCTCTATTACAGTTTCAAGTTTTTAAACTAAAACTTTAGTCAAGAAACCAATCACATTAGAATTGTGCACAAATGTGCCTTGCAGGCTTCATTCAATAACTGACACTCCGTACGTTTTGGTTGCCAAGGTTATGGCATGGTTGGTACAAATTTATTTCCATTATTAAGTCCATTGTACAAAGGCAATATCGTATAAATCGCCCCAAAATATATCGTAATAAGCTAGTGTGTTTATTTTTTCTTTAATAGTATACCACACCCCAGACATATTGCAAAATATTATCTATGTATGTTTAAACTGGTGTTTCGTATTGTAAGAGAGTAATATCATGCTTGTTTGAACAGGAAAGCTATCAAAGCAACGTGGCTGCTATATAAGAAGAATGCGATACAGTGGGCACCATACAGTCCTGCGAGAGGAAGCGTTAAAGGCGGTCCTCCCAAGGTATGAACATGCTTATGTGATACGCTTTTTTAGGTCAGATCATGTTGATGAATATCACAGAAGTGGTACTACAAGGCTAAACCTCAAAGGCTTTATCAGATGACATCATATTGCTGTAAATTGCATTATTTGGTCGTTCGATTGACAGTAGGCATGGCTCTCATATCGAGATTTTAGTTCACATGTTGCTCATCTGATTGTTGTAAATCGTCTTATTTTGTAGATTCAATAACAGGCGTGCTTCTAAAATCATAATGCTCAGTCGATGCAGATTGTAACTAAAAGTAGCTTACTAGATTGGAAGTGCTCACTTAATCAAGATCAAGGATCAAGATCTCAAAAAGTACAAACAAAGACTTATAATAAGCAGCCGTTTGGGTGGGTGGGAGAGGTCGACCGGCTCCCTAGTACGATGGGCTATGTTCAGACAAATAGTGGTTTTGGTATTTTAAAGGTTTAGCAAAAGAAAAAAAGGCAAAAGTAAAATCGCATTGGCAAACAAAAATGTGTATATGGGTTCTAAAACGCATGCCTCGTCGTGATTGTAAATATCGGCGTTGCCTGGCCAGTTGTCCGGGCTCCTTATCTTCTGGAAGAACTTATGTCCAAAGATATAATTGACATTGACTATAGGTAGAGGTTAGGTATATAAAAGGGTTGGTATGTTAACGGGCTGATAGTTTGGGCGGAGCTTCCCCACACAAAGTATCTTTAAGTGCCTCTTCTGTCCCCTCCCAATAATAATCACCGCATCCGTTCATTTGGGATCTTCAGATCTGAAATACTATTTCAAAGCTTTAAACCCTTATTTTGTATACGCTGAAATTGAATCATAGGAAACAGTCGCAAATTACGGCCTGAAATGATTTACTGTATTTCTATTAATAACTGTTTTCGTCATTATTTTTTTTTGTACCAATGTGTGACTCGTTATTAATTTACTTTTCAATTACGTTTCAACGCACATTACCGACGTATTACGTTAAGCAAACACGGACAACTATAAGTGAAAGTGAATGCAAATTGATCTTCATAGATAGCTTTCGTAACCTTTTTAATAACCTTTTTTTTTAATTTAATTTAATTTTTTTTAATAACCTTTTGAGCCAGCATAAATTTAGAAAAACCTTTAAATACCTTTATTTTTATTATATCCAGGATAACACAATGAGTACCGTTTGGATCCAGTTAGTGGTCATTTGCTTCGTTTACGTGCAGCCTACGTATGGTAAGCTTTGGGGTCGATCGTAGTACTGCCGGTTAAAAGAAAATCTCTGTCGCCAAAAGTATATAAAAATTGAAGGCGATATATTGGCTCACAAGTGAAGTTTAATATGTCCGGGCTATGATCAGTTTTTGCGGTTAATTTGACCACCTCTAATCCAGTATTCATGTTTTTTGTTTTGTTTTTCTTTTCTTTTCTTTTTCAGAAATTTAATCTTTTCTTTCTTTTTTTTTTTTTTTTTTTTTTTTTTTTTCTACTTTGTCAGTGCATGGTTCATTTAGTGCAGGATCTATAATGAAGCCAATTAACTTGGTTCGGGTGACCTTTCCCACTGAATTAAATAATCCTTTTTAGTTAGAATACAATTACCTGCATTGTTTACTGGATAATCTGGGAAACTCGAAAGAGGGTTTTTACTTTCCTCTGTCAAATGCAAGCAATGTATGTAATCCCCAGAATGTTAACTGTAGTGTGTGGACCAGTCAGTGTAAGTCACCTTTTTTGCTAAGATATATGAATTATGTGGTCTGCGGTATGACAGCACTTTAACATATCGATCTTCGATTGATTACTTAGGTGAACTTCCCCCTATACCCGCACAATCTTGCAAGCACGCAATGGATGTCGGGGTCATCATTGATCGTTCCGGAAGTGTGGGTTCCTCTGACTTTCAGAAGGCTCGCGATTTTGTCACTAAAATTGTCCACGCACTTCAAATCTCTTCACACGGAACACGAGTTGGATTAATTGCTTACCAGTCCTATGCGTCCTTAATTGTCAACTTCGCAAACCACGCTGCGCAGTCGCCAAACGCCATGACCGCGAAAATCAAGGGCATTCACTACTCAGGGGGTGGTACACGGACGGATATTGCACTTCAGAAGGCAAACGAGTTGTTCACTCCTGCTGGAGGAGACCGTCCGGACAAACCCAACGTGCTGATTGTGATGACAGACGGCAAGACAAATGCGGGAAGCAAACCTTATAGCCAAGTGCTGGACCCTCTTCTGGTAAGTATAGGGTAACCATTGTGTTGCATTGCAGAAGATGATTTCAAAGGTATTATTGGGTTTGATTTACTGTCTTTAATATTCAATCTATAGAAGTGCAGAACAAGTATGGGTGATTTTATTATATAGACACGAGTGTTTTACTGGAAAATATATCGTGCGTAAAATCCATACGAAACTTCATCCGGGACCCGAGTAGCGTATTTTCCATATCGTTGGCATCATTTCCCGCTTTTGCACGGTTGTTTGTGCAATTTCTTGTAAAACACTCGTGTCTAATATAATAAAAAGAAAATTCACATAAGCTCCCTCGATAAGCTTTAGCTCCTGGAGCAAATGTAACGCTCAAATATTGTTTAGATAAAAAATAAATAAAAGAAAAAAAAAAGAAAATTACACGGCGGCTTGAAGATATGGATTTTATTTTCTCGTGGTAAAAACAATACAGTTTATTCACTCGCGAAGCGCTCGTTTGTTCGGAAAATATTGTTTTTACCACTCGAAAATAAAATTCATATCTTCGCGCCGCCGTGTAATATCCTCTATGTATGAGTAGTCAGTTGCCTTGAGCAACTGCTCTTGCCAAATTCATAATCAGTCATTTATGATTATACGCCTTGTTGTCAGATGCTCTAATCTACGGGGTTTTGTGGTCTGAATTACAACATTCTGACCAATTTAGCTTTATTTGTTATCACTTGGCGTTTGTGATTGTAAGGTAAACGTATTCATGTTTAGAAAACGTTAGATTAGAAATGAACGGAGTGTGGTAATCAAGCTTAGTTTTTTTGTGTGAGTAAAGTTAATATGTTGACTTTCTGTATTAGGAAAAGCATGTAAAAGTGATTGCTGTTGGAATTGGAAGCAATATAAACTTGGAAGAGCTGAATGAAATAGCAGGCGAGAAGTCCGAGAACGTGATCAAGGTGGACAACTTCGACGGACTGATTAACAACTTGAACAGCGTGCTGAAAGTTTCGTGTGCCCCCGATGGCGTGCCAGGATCTTCAGGTAACTCCTGAAGCAGTATGCCGAACATTTTTACCAAGCCAGTTTGTCCTGAAGGGAAATATAGTGATAATGTTTTAAAGCATGGCATCATCCCTCTTTTGAGAAGATCTTCATTTTTTTTTTACATATGACAGTAAATGACAAAACATAGGCATTTATATCAAAGTATTTGTCATTAAATTGTCTAGGTGTTTCTAATAATACATGCCGATATTAAATGTGGCCATTGGTCGTTATTGCGAAATCTCTTTTCAAGTTAGTTTTTCCCACTTTTAACTGATTGGAACGAAACCAATGACATACAAAGTGGCTTATTGGGGTCCACAAAGTAGGGTCTCAAATTATTGAAATTTTGCTTCAAATCTGTCTCACGTAGCTCCAGAGTGCAGCGCCTACACCATGCTCAACGACGCCAACCGTAAAATGTCTTATGAGAACAGAAAGGTGCTTCTACGTGACAACAACTTGGCCCAAAAGTGGTACCGCTTCTCTGCAGCCGCGGGCGAAGTCATGCCAGAATCATGTGTACCAAAGTATCGATGTGCTACGCATGCGCCTGGTTGGCTGAACGGTAAACATCCGACAGTGGCAGAGGGCGTGGTAACGAGGGAAGTTTGCTATCACTGGAGTAGTAAATGCTGCAACTGGAAAAACAACATCAAAGTGCGCAACTGCGGAGATTTCTTCGTGTACGAACTGACTAAAACTCCGACTTATTACTTGCGTTACTGTGGAAGTGCTGTTCCAGGTTTGTTTACTAATATTTGTGCCTATCCCTGCATTTATAACTCTTGATCTACAACATGAGGTCGTTTGACTTTCAGAACATTGCTTTTTTCCAGATAGTACTTTCAAAATTGAAATACAGTGCTAAATATTTCATAAATGTCTTGTTTATAGATCAATAACAGCCCCATGATCAACAGGTTTTATTAGGGCTTACTTTTGAAATTACTTTACTTTATTAGCGTCAGTCGACGGTGGTTATTCTTCGTGGAGCACGTGGGGTGCGTGTTCAGTCACGTGTGGATCAGGATCACAAACACGCACACGCGCGTGCAACAACCCAGCTCCAAAACATGGCGGCAAAACGTGCTCGACTCGAGGACTTGGAAGCAATAAAGACACCAAAGCGTGCAGCAGGCAACCATGCAAAAGTAAGTCACTCTGGTTAATTTCTATAAAATCAGGATAGCTACTTCAGTTCATCTACCAGTTGTGCCACTCTCGTTGGAAATTCTGATGCTTTGCGAAAACTTGACTCCTTTTCTTCCTTTAGTCGACGGTGGTTATTCTTCGTGGAGCGCGTGGGGTGCGTGTTCAGTCACGTGTGGGTCAGGATCACAAACACGCACACGCGCCTGCAGTAACCCAGCTCCAAAATATGGCGGCAAAACGTGCTCGGCTCAAGGACTTGGAAGCAATAAAGACACCAAAGCGTGCAGCAAGCAACCATGTAAAGGTATGTTGTTCTATTATTAGCTAAAAAGAACTTTCAACTAGATGTTACAGCATTTCCAAGTCTCCTTCATAGTAAAATTTCCACGTCTGCAGAACCTATAAATTTGTAGCATATTTGAACTGTCATCCATAATTGTAGAGTACCTCAACTATTTCCTGTATTATTTTTTTTCCTTCTTTCAGTCAACGGTGGTTATTCTTCGTGGAGCACGTGGGGTGCGTGCTCAGTCACGTGTGGATCAGGATCACAAACACGCACACGCGCGTGCAACAACCCAGCTCCAAAATATGGCGGCAAAACGTGCTCGGCTCAAGGACTTGGAAGCGATAAAGATACCAAAGCGTGCAGCAAGCAACCATGTAAAGGTATGTTGTTCTATTATTAGCTAAAAAGAACTTTCAACTAGATGTTACAGCATTTCCAAGTCTCCTTCATAGTAAAATTTCCACGTCTGCAGAACCTATAAATTTGAAGCATATTTGAACTGTCATCCATAATTGTAGAATACCTCAACTATTTCCTGTATTATTTTTTTTCCTTCTTTCAGTCAACGGTGGTTATTCCTCGTGGAGCACGTGGGGTGCGTGCTCAGTCACGTGTGGATCAGGATCACAAACACGCACACGCGCGTGCAACAACCCAGCTCCAAAATATGGCGGCAAAACGTGCTCGGCTCAAGGACTTGGAAGCAATAAAGACAGCAAAGCGTGCAACAAGCAACCATGTAAAGGTATTTTGTTTTATTATTAGCTAACAAGAACTTTCAACTAGATGTTACAGCATTTCCAAGTCTCCTTCATAGTAAAATTTCCACGTCTGCAGAACCTATAAATTTGTAGCATATTTGAACTGTCATCCATGATTTTAGAGTACCTCAACTATTTCCTGTATTAATTTTTTTTCCTTCTTTCAGTCAACGGTGGTTATTCTTCGTGGAGCGCGTGGGGTGCGTGTTCAGTCACGTGTGGATCAGGATCACAGACACGCACACGCGCGTGCAACAACCCAGCTCCAAAATATGGCGGCAAAACGTGCTCGGCTCAAGGACTTGGAAGCGATAAAGATACCAAAGCGTGCAGCAGGCAACCATGCAAAAGTAAGTCACTCTGGTTAATGTCTAAGAAATAAGGATAGCTATTTCAGTTATGCCATTCTCGTTGAAATCATAGCAGATTATGCAGAAGCTGCTAATATCCATAGAATCTCAGGCAACGGCTTCATGCATCAGCATACTTTTGAGCAAATTTGTGAATGACTTTTCAACCTCGTATATTGAGCATATTTTTCTTCCTTTAGTCGACGGTGGTTATTCTTCGTGGAGCGCGTGGGGTGCGTGTTCAGTCACGTGTGGGTCAGGATCACAAACACGCACACGCGCGTGCAACAACCCAGCTCCAAAATATGGCGGCAAAACGTGCTCGGCTCAAGGACTTGGAAGCAATAAAGACACCAAAGCGTGCAGCAAGCAACCATGTAAAGGTATGTTGTTCTATTATTAGCTAAAAAGAACTTTCAACTAGATGTTACAGCATTTCCAAGTCTCCTTCATAGTAAAATTTCCACGTCTGCAGAACCTATAAGTTTGCAGCATATTTGAACTGTCATCCATAATTGTAGAGTACCTTAACTATTTCCTTTATTATTTTTTTTCCTTCTTTCAGTAAACGGTGGTTATTCTTCGTGGAGCACGTGGGGTGCGTGTTCAGTCACGTGTGGATCAGGATCACAGACACGCACACGCGCGTGCAACAACCCAGCTCCAAAACATGGCGGCAAAACGTGCTCGGCTCAAGGACTTGGAAGCGATAAAGACACCAAAGCGTGCAGCAGGCAACCATGTAAAAGTAAGTCTGGCTAATGTCTAACAAATCAGGATAACTAGCTCAGCTCCATTTATCAGTTGTGCCACTCTTGTTGGAAAATCTGATGCTTTGCGAAAACCCGACATTTTTTTCTTTCTTCAGTTGATGGCGGTTATTCCTCGTGGAGCACGTGGGGTGCGTGTTCAGTCACGTGTGGATCAGGATCACAAACACGCACACGCGCGTGCAACAACCCATCTCCAAAACATGGCGGCAAAACGTGCTCGGCTCAAGGACTTGGAAGCGATAAAGATACGAAAGCGTGCAACAGGCAGCCATGCGAAGGTCCGTGTGATACTTCGTTTAATTTAACACACTATGTGCATACGTGTCTTTTTCATCAACATATGCACCATTCTAAATTTTACAACGTAATAACTTCGCCACTGACAAAATACACTCTTTCTTGGTTACTTCCTGGAAGTTTGCGTTAAGCAACTATTTAGTGCAGGGTATTGTTTGGGATAGCCCGTTATGTGCCGAAGGATTTTGTCATGCCGATCCACGCGCCTTTTCTGAACTGTACGGTCTATATAAATTATTACATTCTGACGTCACCTTAATTATTTTCTCAGAGCCCGCAGCTCCACCTTGCAAGCACGCAATGGATGTCGGGGTCATCATTGATCGTTCCGGAAGTGTGGGTTCCGCTAACTTTCAGAAGGCTCGTGATTTCATCGCTAAAATCGTCCACGCACTTCAAATCTCTTCACACGGAACACGAGTTGGATTAATTGCTTACCAGTCCTACGCGTCCTTAATTGTCAACTTCGCAAACCACGCTGCTCAGTCACCAAATGCCATGACCGCGTTCATCGAGGACATCCACTACTCAGGGGGTGGTACACGGACGGATATTGCTCTTGAGAAAGCAAACGAGTTGTTCAGTCCTGCTGGAGGAGATCGTCCGGACAAACCCAACGTACTGATTGTGATGTCAGACGGAAAAACAAACTCCGGAAGCAAACCTTATAGCCAAGTGCTAAAGCCTCTTCTGGTAAGTAGATGCCAGGTCTCCGCAGAGGTGACTCACTGGTTACATAGCTGTTACGAAAATGGCTAGTACAGAATGATGATAAAGGAAATTCCCGACCAAACGACTATTTGTTAGCATTTCCAAAATATCACTAAATGTCTGCCCGAAGACGTCATAATTTAGCCATTCAGAGATACGTCCTTATAATATAGATTGCATCACAGACCGCCTTGGCCGGAAATAAACTTTATGAGCCAGGAAACACGTTGCTGTAGTAGTCATTATAGAGTTCTCTAGTTCAGTGCTGGCATAAAACGAAGCCCATCATCTCTACGCTGTGCAGTACTTTCCTCAAACTTCAGTCTTTAGAATATTCTGCTTGAGATGTCTGTATTTTGTTATACATCTATAGGTGCTAAAACATTTTGGGCCCTTAAAGCAACATTTCATATCTTTTAAGAATTCTCCAGAGGTACTTAGTTATGTTTTACTTGCTTAGGAAAAGCATGTAAAAGTGATTGCTGTTGGAATTGGAAGCAATATAAACTTGGAAGAGCTGGATGAAATAGCAGGCGAAAAGCCTGAGAACGTGATCAAGGTGGACAACTTCGACGGACTGATTAACAACTTGAACAGCGTGCTGAAAGTTTCGTGTGGCGTTTCAGAATCTTCAGGTAACTCTTGAACAGTAAGGGTTGCTTTACACACGACACAAGCATAAGCGCAAGCACAAGCAAAGCACAAGAAAGAGACAGTGAAGACATTAGCATAAGCATTGAGCACAAGCATTAAGCATCATATCGCTGCTCCAAAAAGCGTGGGAGCTGTTGATCCAGTGAAACCGGTATTTCGCGGCTCGTGGTTGCTTGTGGGATACAAGGGAAGTGGCGCCAAACCTTCCTGGCTGAAACAAGCGCATGCGTCTAGGTGTAAGGGGCCATCGGAAGCGCGCGTTAAAAATTGCTAAGAAAGGTATAAGTAATAGCCAGAAAACGTATTCTTGCAAGTTCAAAATGTTTTTCAGGATTGAATAACCACATCCCATCTAAAATAAGACAAGTGCGTTTTTCAGTGCTCAAGCGGCTCTCAGAATAAGTGTACGAGAAGAAAGGATCGAGCATCGACTGGTTTCCCAGTCTTGTTTTGTCGTTTTCTTTTATTTCAAATGTATATAGTTTATAAAGTTTGGAATTAGATATATTGTTTATATGGCGATATTTGTTAATCACTATTTCAAAGTTGTGTATGTATGCAGCACGTGAATTCGAATCGCGTAATAAATGTGAAAAGTTCGTCTACTGGTAAATTTTGTTTATATTATACGGATGTGTAGTTTCTGTTCCTTCGAACTCACTAGGATAGAAAACATGTAAAAAGTCAATTAAAAGAACTTATCTAAATCTGTCTCACGTAGCTCCAGAGTGCAGCTCCTACACCATGCTCAACGACGCCAACCGTAAAATGTCTTATGAGAACAGGAAGGTGGTTCTGTGTGACAGAAACATGGCCCAGAAGTGGTACCGCTTCTCTGCAGCCGCAGGCGAAGTCATGCCAGAAACATGCGTACCAGAGTGGCGATGTGGTACGCATGCGCCTGGCTGGCTGAACGGTAAACATCCGACAGTGGCAGAGGGCGTGGTGACGAGAGAGGTTTGCTTCCACTGGGTCGGTAAATGCTGCAAGTGGAAGGACAACATCAGAGTGCGCAACTGTGGAGGTTTCTACGTGTACGAGCTGAAGAAACCTACTGTTGGGTGTAGTCTCCGTTATTGTGGAGGTGGCGGTGCAGGTTTGTTAATTTGGTTTAGTTGAATGTTCCAGTTATGTTTTGTGCTCTTCATGTGGAATCTAGCTGCTCCAAGACAATCGTGATAAATAGTTTATCAATTAAGCAGGTGTTTTTTGGGATAAAGATGATGCTGTTATACACCGCCGAATGTTCAGCAACATGTACGAGCTAACATAGCGTTTGTCATATTTCCATTACAAATAATATAATATGCCTTTTCTAGGAAGAATCTAAACAAGGAAAAACCGCAATTATTTATTTATACTAACACGACGTGTTATATTTTCAGAAAATGTCCAACGTCACTCTACGTTGATTGTATTTTATTTTGCCTTATTCTAGAGTAAACACTATTTCAAGAAATCCAGAGGGTCCACCGACCAAGATGCAGTATGAGAAGTGCATGTAACTGATTTGAAATTTGACATAGATGAATAAATCAGCACCAAACCATGAGTAGTATTACATTGCTCTTTTACAACTGTCTGCTCTTGTGTTTGATAAGAAAAATTGGGAAAGTATCAATTTCCCATCACTTTGAGTGAAAATTTCCCACTTTCGCACGTCTGAAATATCATAATATGGCTCCAATTTTAAGTTAACATAATAAGTATAGGTTCCTTTGTTCGAAAAGTGTGATGAGTGGGGCGATGATTTCCCTTATTTATCGCTCCCGATTGCCACTCCCGAACACGACTCCCACATTACCACTCCCGATTACCACTCCCGATTGCCACTCCCGAATACCACTCCCATAATACCACTCCCGATTACCACTCCCGATTACCACTCCCGATTGCCACTCCCGAATACCACTCCCATAATACCACTCCTGATTACCACTCCCGATTGCCACTCCCGAACACCACTCCCATATTATCACTCCCGATTGCCACTCCCGAATACCACTCCCATATTACCACTCCCGATTACCACTCCCGATTGTCACTCCCGATACCACTCCCATAATACCAATCCCGATTACCACTCCCGATTGCCACTCCCGAATACCACTCCCATAATACCACTCCCGATTACCACTCCCGAACACCACTCCCATATTACCACTCCCGATTGCCACTCCCGAATATCACTTCCATATTACCACTCCCGATTACCACTCCAAAAACCAAAAGAGAAATTAAAGGATGTTTATTTCTGGGCAGATTTACATAATTTTATACTAATTTTGTATCGAGTTCAATGATGAATTGTAGTTACTTTTATAACAAGCTGACTTTGTAGCGCCAAGCCTTGCTGAAACCGAGAATTAGGCCGAGAAGACAAAGGCGAATAGAAAAGTTTTAAATCTGGAAACGATGTAAACTAAAGCTGACCCGGGTTCCCCTGCTGCTTCATTTGCTTGTAAACCCGGGCTAACTTTGACCCGGGTACCCGGCTCCTTGTAAAAGGGCCCTAAGATATCGAGTCATGTATTAAAAACTAAGGTTGATTTGAGTTTAAACGAAAGCTGTTTTCGAGCGTTTGCCCTTAGTCAGGGTAAGTCAAAGAAATGTACTCTTTGTCACAATCGAAATCATGAAAAACGTATACGTGGGTATCACACGAAACTCAGTTGTCATGACAACCAATCTGCACTGATATCGTTAGGGAAGAATATATTTTTTCACAGTCACACAAACGTCATCTTACACCGGGTGTTTTATGAGGGGGGAGGGGGGGGGGGGGAGAATGAATACAAATACAACGTACAGCACTCAGTTGCGAAACTTAGTTTTTATTCTTGATTGAATGAGTCGATTGCTATTTTGTTTTGAAACGATTTTTAATTTGCAAAGTAGAATTACAGTATCAGGAAAATATAATCTTACGACACGCGAAACAGGTGTAAATGAAATGGCGAAGAAAATTTAAAGAACTTGAGGCAATAGAATACTAGATTAATGTAAAGAAGCGGGGAAAATGGCGTGGCTTTGCTTCGTCTAAAAAGTGGGATTTATGTTTCAGTCGGATTTGTTCTTTTTTCAGTCTTATAATTATGCGATCAGCAATAATTACTTTGAACAGAAAAAAATGCCGACAAAGACTTAGAAGAAAGTTAATTTCAGATAACAATCAATACTCACATGCACATTTGTCTTTATTAATATGTAATTAGAACAATATGTATGTGTGCTAAGTACTTTAACTCAAATTAGTTCTATAGCAAGCAACAATAATATCTAATTCCTGTATGGCCGACGCATCTAAGTTTTAGCTGGTGAACGAGAGTATACGCAAATAAGCCCGTATACGTACAAAAGGCTTTCCCGATTTATTAACAATCACTACCTTTCGTGTTTTTTACGTTCATAGATGGTCGAACCGAAAGATACAGAAGCCAATGATTGTCTCAACCTACTTCATTTTTAAGAGGCGATTCAACGAGGTAGTAACAATAGTTACAATACTCTGCAAGTGCTAAAAAAAAAGAAGATGGAAACGATTAAGCTACGCGTTACTGCTACTCAAACACAAACTGACCAACAAAGGCCTGCCCACTTTTGACGGTTGCAAAATATTGCTTTTTGGAGATTAAAACAAGACCTTTGATCTCCCGAAAAGTTATTTAAAACTGTAAAAAAGGATGATTTAAAATTCCATCTATACAGCAAAAATAGCTATTGATACTGACAATTACTCGCACACACTTGTTTGCTTGCAGTTCTTACAGCGCTCAATGTAATACGTATGTTAATCTAATAAGGTTTTCTTTAGCTAACAAATGATATTCAGAAAAATATTAAACCCCCAATGTGTCATTTCTTTCATGTCGGTTTTTACTGCACAACATCTATTTCCTGTTAGACAATAATTCAAATTAAGAGATTTAAATAGAAAAAAAGGTCAACTGGTTAACAATTGTTTACTTTTTTCAAACAAGTTATTTTTAATATGTAGTCAACCTTATCAATGGAGATCGTTTCCTTTAGCTTTTATTTTAGTTGTTTCATCAATTTTCTTCCTATATAGCTGAAAGTGAATTTTAGTCTGTAAAAAGAAAGAAAATTTTAATAATAATACCCAACATCGTGAGACGCAACCCTTTGATATTCCCACTTAATAGGTGAGAAAAAGCTGCGAAAAAAAGACGCCTAAATTGAGAACTGAACATTGTTATAAGTTTGCTCTGTAGATTATAAATTATTCCAGGTTAGTGGGAAAATAAACATATATCGGTTTCGCAAAGTTTTTAAATTATTTCAATTTTAATCTCTATTATGCTATCTGAGTAGTTAAAGTATTTTTTAAAAAGTTACTGTACCGCGTTTGGACAAGATACATTTTATTTTTTGCAAGTCCACTTTCGAAAACAAGTTATTCAGCCAAAACTTACATAACTTGTGCGCAATTACATATTTTGTATATTAATAACCGTAACGAAAAATAATGTTTACAATAACATATTTTATTGTAAGAAAGTAATATTGTGCTTGTTTGAAATCGGAAAATGACAAAACAAAGAACGATATCAACAGAGCCGCGTTGGTGCGTATATAAGACACAATAATGCGGAACGGTGCATCACAGAGTCCTTCAAGAGGAATCATTAAGAGGTCCGGTCTCCAAAGGTAGGAAATCGCTAATGCAGTTTACGTGGTATAGGTTTTGCTTGTACAGAAAATACTATCACAGTCACTGTCAATGGCTACTGGTACATGTTTTCTAGACCCTCGCTAACGTAGAGTGCGACTAAGGCGATATATTTATATGAGCATTATATTTTTAGCTTAAACTTAGTAAACTCGATAGACTTGTTTTTCCAATCCATACACACAGCATTTTTAACAATTTATAGTTAGGAAAGTACTCGAGAAGGACTGATTCTCAGAGTGAAAATGAAAATAGTTAAACTAAACTGGTGTTGGTATTTCGGGTCAGTGGCCCTTTGCTCGATAGAGCTTATGTGAATCGCAGATGTATAATAATTAAATGTACCAGTGGTAAAGTGCCGTTTGAATGTTCTGCTGCTTTTTTTTTTTTTTTTTTTTTTTTTTAGATCTAGGCCGAAAAAACTGAGCCACACAACTTTAAAACTCCTGGCCGGGTCATTTACAATGACTGATCCATAACTAAAATAAATAGAAATATTTCGAAGAGCCGCGCAGGTTTAGTCGCGATTCACAAAGTGAAAATAAAATCCTTTTTATAAAATGTAATTTTAACAATTAGAAATTTTTATTACATAAACTCTGGTGTGATATAGAGATTTCCGCCACTGAGAAATGTCGTATCTGAACACACGTAAAAATACGATATTTTTTACGTGTGTTAATGTCAGCCAAGGAGTGATCTTGCATGTTTTTGCATTTCTTAGTGGCGGAAATCTCTGTATCACACCAGAGTTTATGAAATAAACAGAATAATACACGGACGCTTGGAGATATGAAATTTATCTTCTCGTGAGATATCGAGATGAACACTCGAAGATAAATTTCATATCTCCGCGCGCCCATGTATTATTCTCTATATATATGGTGATATCATTATTATCTTGTCTTTTTTACACCAATTTTTATTACTTTGCTCTGACTTGTACTAGCTTTGTGTTCTTAAAATTTAATTTACGTGCCGATTTCAGTTTGCGAAAATTGTCTTGATTTAATTTTCACATTTATCAACTGTACCACTATTATCTTAAAACACCAATTTGTTTAAGCCATATGGTATAATCAGCTGCCAGCAAGGGACACGTTGTTTTATTTAAAAACCTATGTCAGATACTATTTAGTTTTAGGGGCTCACAGTTTCTTTCAGAAATTGTGTCTAATCTATAAGCTTGAATTAAATCTTGGAATATTTCTCAAACATAATTATTTTTAACCGATCTAGACCAAATATTGGCTTTTTATTAGTAAATCTGGAGATCAAGAAAAGTAATTGATTGGTTAATCTCGGATTAGATTAATCGAGTTTGAATAACTGGGCCCTGGTGTTTTAATGTGTTACGCAAATCCAGGTAACACAATGTTGGCCATGTGGATCCAGTCGGTCGTCCTTTGCCTTGCTTTCACCCTTTCGTATGGTAAGTAATTGTTTTGACACCAAAAAAAAAAATAAGTAAATAAAAAATGTGTTTAACCATTTCACTACCAAGAGGGATCAACTTCTATATTCCCCTTCAATCTCTCACCAGAGATTATATGATACAGTATGGAGAATTTGCCACTTGATAGTGCACTCACATGAAAGCTGATTCAGCTGCATGTCAGGTCTCACTACAACACCCACACATTTTCGTCACAAAACAGAATAAAATAAAACCCTAAAAGCATTTTAGACTATGTCTAGGAAAGCAAGTATGTTTTTCATATTTGAAGCTTTAAGGCGTTTATCAACAGGGATCTTAAAAACAATTTCATTTTTCGTTTATCCAGGCAACACTCCCATCACTTGTAGGAGAGACTACGATAAGATTGGCTGCTTCAAAGACAAAACAGCATCCAAGAGCACGCGCGCATTAAAAACACTACTCATCACTGACAGAGATAAGAACAGCGACAAAAACGATGGTCACGTGTTTGACTGGCACAAATTTGAGGAATCAATACACAGGTAGGTATTCTCATGTGTGTGCAAAAAAAAAAAAAAGAAAGAAAAAAGCATGTGCCTATTACTGGGCCGGTAAACACTTTTGAGAAACATATTGATACAATATCTTCTAGGAAATACCCGAATTACTAGAAAATTGCCCTTTGTTTGATAACTGTACGGATAATTTTAACTGTAATCTTATAACATTTCAGTCTGGCTTGTCGCTGTGCCAATGCCACTCGGTCACGTGGCTGGAAGGTTTTCTCTATTCAATACTTCTCAGAATGTTGGAGTGACGAACAAGCAGAGGTGACCTACAACAAATATGGCCCTGCTAAAGATAACAAGTGCATCCAAGAACTTGTAACGCCCCAACCGCCTTGTGATAAAAGCAAAGACACAGAATGTGTTGGCATGGCCAACACAAACTACGTCTACATTTTAAAGACTGGTATGTATTGAAATGGACTTTGGCATCATCACCAAATGTCAATAGACTCTATTATACGATTTACTGTACGTTTTACTGCTATCACTAATATTCCCCGTTTTCGTACACACAATACAGTTGCGTCTTCGGATGTTGACGGAGGTTATGGGGACTGGTCTGATTGGACCAAATGCACCAAAAGCTGCGGCGGTGGCTTAATGGCGAGGGAGAGATCTTGTACCAACCCGCCACCAAAAGGAAAAGGAAAAGATTGTTCTCATCTGGGCCCCGCGGAGGAGCAGAAGGCTTGCAATGAAGCCGCATGCCCAAATCGTAAGTGAATAACCACAAGTAGGGATGGGTGGTTGTCATTTTTATCAGTTGTGAAAATCGAAAAGAAAAAAGTGATTTTCCCAACATTTTTACATTAAAAAATGCATCAGAGTTGACCTCGTTTCCTTGTTACAAACTATGATATAAATCCAACATGGCCGCCGTGTGATGATGCAATGAGGGTCAGAAACACACAGGAATAACGCAAAAAATAGTTGCTTGTACTTGGTCTGATTCTTTTGCCATAAATTTCTATTGGAAGAAGCTGAAATTAGCATGAATCGATTGTATCTTGGTAAACAGGCTATTATGTTTCCGTTTTTACACACAGCTTGCTCAAAACCAATGGACGTTGGATTCGTGTTGGATTCCTCTGGGAGTGTCAGCAGCGCACATTTCAAGAAAGCGACCGACTTTGTAGCTGACCTCGCTGCTCACTTCACCGTCTCGTCGCACGGGACCCACATGGGTGTTATTACTTACTCAAGCACTCCAATCCTGCAGTTCAACTTCGCAAAAACAGAGTATCACAACCTTGGTGCGCTTCAGGCAGCAATCAGGGCCTTGACGTATTCTGGGGGAGGTACCCGGACAGACCTGGCTTTAGAGATGGCCAGTAACAGCCTCTTTTCAGCAGGCTCCGGAGACCGCAGTCATGCGACCAACGTGTTGATTGTTTTGTCTGACGGCAAAACCAACGGAAAAAGTAAAGCCTACGTTGATGTACTGAAGCCACTTCAGGTACAGAGCGCTTGAAATTAAACAGTTTATGTTCTCATTTTAACTGGCGGGATACCATTAAAATTAGGATTCCCATACTACATGTTGGAGTCTGCATATATCTCGCGCGAATTTAGTTTAAAATAACGAAAGTATGAAGAGATCTAACGGCAATGCTGTCAGTACATAGTGCAATGTCTTGCAACATCAGTGTTTTGAGTACCTTTTTCAGTCAATAACTGTGCACCAAAATTAATCGTTTCTATTTACAAGGCTGCGTTCGAAAAAGGGTAATTTTTGTCCCAAACTTCTAAAGCTCGTCCCTTTTTCTTGTCTTATGCTCTTTAAATATACTCAATTTAATCATTCCAATGTAATCATTTCACGTATTCCTCGTTTTTCTCTTTCAACTACTTTATATTAGCTAGAACAATTATGCATATTCTGTTTTGACAATGAAGTATATCATCAATTTAGTTGAAGGGAGTGAGAACAGTGGCAGTTGGTGTCGGAAGTGGTATAGACGACCAGGAGCTCCTGGAAATCGCGGGTAACAATCCCAGGTACAAGTTTCACCTCAGCGATTTTGATGCACTCAAGAGCAACCTCAACCAGATCTTAGGAGATTCTTGCCAAGGTAAGAAATTTAGCCACTTACGTGGAGTAAAGGGCGGTAAGAAGTGACTTCTTGGTACATTATCAGCCAGTCAGGGACCATAAAACAAATGTCAGTGACGTTATTTTAATCATGACGATCACAGGTGCAGGAGACGTCGACGGCTCATGGTCGAAATGGGGAGACTGGAGCAAGTGCACCAAAACCTGTGGGGGAGGGACACAAGTGAGAGAGAGGATTTGCTCCGACCCCTCCCCTAAGGGGAATGGATTGAAGTGTCCTGGAGAAGGAGAGGAATCGCGAGCATGTGAAGAGGGGCCCTGCCCTAAACGTGAGTAGCAACTCACGCATGCATTGATATCTATGGAGTAAGAACTTGATTGCTTGTACATGCGCATACTAATTTGGACCAGCCCATGCGCATATTAATTTCAACCAGCGCACAAGTCCAGAGGGGGCTGTCAAAACCTGCGGCCGGGTCCGCTAAACTTCTCTTTGGTGTCTGCTTGACCGTTCGCGTACTTGTCAATCAGTCATTGACAGAGCACTCGAGTTTCAGAAGGAAGTCGCAAACTGGCACTTCACCACTTAAATTGGGACAGGTTTTTCTTGGCATCGTGATGCTTGACCATTCGAATCCTTGCCAGTGTTCGTCAAAATCAAGGATTATTTGTCTTTTCCGTTGTGTAATCGATCGAACTAAAGGCCACAGTGAAGAACGCTACAGCCAGGTACAACCTCGAGTAGTGCAGCAAATCTTTGAAGCCGATCATCACGGCGACATCAAGAAAGTGACGCTTATTTTTAAATTGCGCGCGAAGCTATTGTTACACAGTCCTAGGGGATTCTAGTTTACCAATCGGCCCGTGGTGCTCTTGGTATACTCTCTTGAGGGTAGCAACTCATTGTTTGTTAGTAACTGAAAATAGAACTAATATTGTATTTGCGAAATGCAAATCATTTGACGGTTCACCAGCCAGTCCAATATTGACTCAATTCGGGCTCAAATGGACAAATAAATTGGCGAGGCGTTCGATTAGATTTGCTTTCTGATCGATGCGGCGTTGATTGTTTGTGTTTTGGCATGATACCCACTTTCTTTTAAACATCAACGTATAGATTGTTTCAGTTTCCAGAATGATTCAGTTTTTAAATATCAAAAGTTCAACTTTTCTCTTCTTTTCTCTCCTGCAGCTTGTATCAAAGCTTTAGACGTGGGGATCATTCTTGACGGTTCAGGCAGCGTGCGAGCTGCAAACTTTAAGAAGGCCAAGGACTTCATCGCCGAGTTCATCACTCATTTCCAGGTCTCTCCTGGCGGAACCCACGTGGGTATGATCACATACAGCACAGACGCCAAACTTGAGTTCAACATGGCGAACAGCAAATATCAACATATGCTGGCTTTGAAAAACAGAGTTAAAGAAGTTGGGTACCCCAATGGTTGGACACGAACGGACAAAGCGCTGGAGATGGCGGGCAACCAGCTGTTCACTGCTGCAGGTGGTGACAGAGCTGATAAACCCAACATTCTTATTGTGTTTACTGACGGTAAAACCAACTATGGAAGCAAACCGTATCCAGATGTTTTGAGGCCATTACAGGTGAGAAAACAAAATCTAAAAACATCATATATAATCTTTCTTTATTCAAATCCAAGTACCCGACAAATAAACATTTTTAAACGACACTCTAAGCAAATCTATTTTATATATTAAAGTACGTCTTGAAATGTGTGAAGTCAAAGACGGAATCCAGATGTTCAAATAATGATTACACTAATTCTGGATTAGAAGCAAACATTTCGTCATATTTAAGAGAAACGGAAGGCCTTTCTGACACTGAGCGTCCTAAATAATTTGTGGAGCTAAAAGAAAGTTTTTAGCTGGTCTTTGAACAAACCTTTTCAGTTTGTTAGCCAAGAGGACGACGAATGAAAGACTCAGAATACATGGAGGCGATAAGGGTGAACAAGAGTTCTTCGCTATATGCTGTACAAAACTATGCTTTTTAGCTGAAACTGGACTTGGTCATCGTGGTTGTATATTTGGTTGCTTTAAAATATTTTCGTCATCACCTTAATACCATTTTACGGGGATGCATAGCCTCACCAATTCTAAATCTACCTTTCACTACTTTTAATCAATTTAGGTCAAGAAGGTGAGGACGGTAGCGGTAGGAATTGGTTCCGGCGTTAAAGACGCCGAACTCCTGCAGATCGCCATGGGCGACCGAAATTATGTGCTACACGTTTCAAACTTCGATGCTCTCAAAGACAAATTAAATGTCATCTTGGATGAGTCTTGTCAAGGTACAAATATTGTTTTTGGTTTTTCTGACTGTTTACTTCTTTTGTGTCCTTGAACTGTCAGCATAAATTTTCGAGCCTATTTGTCAGAAAACAATTCTTACTTTATTTACCAAACCACAGGTGTTATGATGATCTTTTTTGCCAGTGGTTACTGTGTCAATGTCTACGAACGTAAACTTATGTCTATTTGTTTCTCTCAGTTTCTTTGTAACTGTCCACGCAACTTAATCCAAAGCTCAGGCGAGTTTAACCATTTACTGTACCTTTGCAATTGTAATTTCACCTGAACAATAGGAAGCCCACCACCAGCTCCCGACCCAGATTGTTTGAGCGGAGGAGCTCTAGGCCTACAGTCTAAATCCATTCCAGACGCCGCATTGACTTCTTCCAGTCAGTGGGACGAACATTATGGTCCTGAGCAGGCTCGTCTTAATTCCAGAAAATCTGGGGACAAAATGGGTTCTTGGTGTGCGAAAGACAATGACAAAGGCCAGTGGCTGCAGGTAGACTTGAGGAAGGTTGTCAAGGTTACCAGGATTGCCACACAAGGTAGCGCTGTAGGAAACGATTATGTGAAGAGCTACAGGGTATCCTACAGTCTTGACGGAGGATACTTCACGGAGTACAGTTCTCAAGGAGTTAAAAAGGTAGAAGAAGAGAAGTGGATTTTTTTCACATCAGAAATGTCTCCATGATTTACAATGAAATCTGGGCCAATGTAATGTCAATTTTCGGTGTATTTGCAGATTTTCAAGGCAAACAAGAACACCAACAGCATTGTTACAAATTTTCGTTCTAAAAGCTTCTTGAGGAAACAATGCATGGGTTTGATGTAACTGTCAATTTAATTCGGTGTATTTGCAGGTTTTCGAGGCAAACAAGAACAGCAACAGCATTGTTACGAATTCTCTGGCGGATCCAATATTCGCTCGGTACGTCCGTATTCATCCGGAGACTTGGTATGATCACGTGTGTTTGCGATTGGAAGTCTCTGGCTGCAGAACAGGTAAATATCCGTCCATCCATCCATCCGATTTTTCGAATAGTCCCAAAAATTGTTTCAACTTACTGGAAGCTGGGGATAAATTTACAGTGTTAAACAGGACCTTTAGACCCTGAAGTAAATAAACCATTACGATGTCCTTATAAAACAAAAGAACTCAAACCCTGCGAATGCTACGTTAGCATCTTCTAAAGAAAACGTTTTAAAATTATTCAATATCGAATATTGATTAATGTGTCGCTTGTACCCAGGCTTCGTGCCACCAGTTCCCGAGCCGTGCATGAAAGCCCTGGGGCTGCAGAACGGACTTCCAGATGCAGCATTCTCCGCCTCTTCGCAGTACAGTTCTACATACAAAGCTTCTAATGCTCGACTGCATCTCCAGAGAGGCAGTGGGAGGGCTGGTGCTTGGTTGACAAAGGGAACAAATCAGTGGTTGCAGATCGACCTTGGCCAGGTTACTAAGGTGGCTCGCGTGGCTACCCAGGGCAGACAAGAAGGCAATCAGTGGGTGTCGAGCTACTCGCTCTCTTTCAGTCTTGATGGCCTGTTGTTTGAACCGTACAGGCAGAACAAGCACGTTACGGTAAGTATCCGAGAAAAGTTACAAGGAAATTCAGTATTGATTTATTATTTCCCAGTTAGTTTAAAACAATAAGGCTAAATCCAACACATCTCGGCAGACCGGGCCGCGTGCCTCATTTTGATTTGTGTCAACGCATAAATAGAAGGTATAATGTTAGTATTAACCCATAGTTAAAGTGCACATAAGCCCAAAAATGATATCTTTACAATCGAATCTACATGACGGAAATATGTTGACTATTAGAATAAGTCTGCGTTTTAACGCTGCGACTTTGAGTTATAAAGGTTTATATTTTGAATATGGTAATGACGTGACGTCAAAGAAGGAACAATTTATTATACAAAATCTTGTTGGCAGAGATAATTGACATTTTATCAACGTCCATTTTATATTTGAATTCCGTGTAAATGATTTTACCAAATACTTTGTATGAATCTGGAAACAGTTCCAATCACGTAGAGAATAAAAAAAAAAACATTGAATTATTCCTTTGACGTCACGTCATTACCATGTTGAAATACAGAAATAATCTAATAGTCAACTATTTACTTTATGTAGAATCGGTTGTGAAGATATCATTTTTGGGCTTATGTGCACTTTAATGCGTTCAACGCCATTTACTTCCCACGACGAAGGAAAAATTCTGGCAGCATTTACTACATTCAGAACACATCAACAACGGGATGAGACTATCATCATACGTTGTTGAGCGTTTTTTTCATATAACTTTGATTATTTTTTAAACGATAAACTTTTTGACTTCTCAGAAATTCCACGGAAATAAAAACAGGTACGAAGTCGTCAGCCAAGACCTAAATCCACCAATTATTGCGCGCTTTGTTCGCTTCGAACCCCAATCTTACAATTCCTGGATCGCCATGAGGGCGGAGCTTTATGGGTGCACCTCAGGTGGGTCAAGTTAAGATTGCATGTTTTTCTACCCTAAAATGCCATATGCAGACTCCTTTCTGACCAGTGGACTAACTTATGCCCGTTATTCCTGTTATGTTTTAATCTAGTTCAAAACGAGGCCTGTGCGAAACTTTCGTCTGAAAATTAGTTTTACTCCAAGTACATTTACTTTTCTCTGCTTTCTTTCAAACCTATCTTTACTGTCAAAATCTAAATCGTTCATAAGATTCATTGTTATTAAAAGTAAAATTATTTATGTTTTGATTTCTTTTAGGTTTTCCAATCCCGCCAAAGCAAAACTGTACCGATGCCCTTGGTGCGGCCAGTGGAAAGATCGTAGATCAATCCTTCACTGCGTCCTCCACGTCAAGCAGCAGTTACAGCCCTGCACATGGACGCCTAAACAAAGCAAGTACGTGGATCGCGAAAGTGGAGGACGACCAACAGTGGCTGCAGATAGATCTGGGGCAATGGAAGTCAGTGACTCGTATTGCTACACAAGGGCGACATAATTCCGATCAGTGGGTTACAAGTTACACCGTGTCATACAGTCTGTATGGCGGACACCACGAACTGTACAAGGAGAATGGACAACTGAAGGTGTGTTTTGCATTGAAGGACTTAAAAATACTAAGAAATGCAGTATCCAGTCTACGTCCGACCAATTAGAAGTACGAACAAAACCAGATCCAAAACCAATGCGAGAACACGCCATTGCCACTTACTTTCTTGCATGAGAATACCACATTCGAACATCAGGTTTTGATTTTGCTTTTGATTTGCCAAGAATGTTGTTAAACTTGTTTGGACCAATCGGAAAACACAGCAAACGCAAAAACCAAACAATCACACGATCACTTTCGATGGTCATCCAAAAGCGGTTCTAAGACACTTATATACTAGGCATTTTTTGGTTACCTTCTGCCATTTATCAAGAAAATTATATTTAATTTTCATAAAAATTGAATATGTAAAGTATACAACTTGGCTAATCACAAAAAGTGTCTTAGACACAAAATTCAATTCCAAACCGGTGCCTAATGACTAGAAGTGTCCTTGTATTGATATAGGTGTTCAAAGGAAATCACGACAGGAATAACATTCAAGTCAACGCCCTAAATCCACCCATCAAGACAGTGCGATTTATTCGCATCCATCCTCGCACGTGGTATGGTCACGTGGCCATGAGAGTGGAAATCTATGGATGTCAAGGAGGTGAGGTTGAGACTTTTCTATACCGAGGTGATGTCACTATATGTGACGTCGTGTGTGGCTTTGTGGTCATAGCCTGACGTCGTTTTGACCTCACTTCGATTCTTTCAATCAGAGGCACCTCCCCCTCCACCTTGCAAGCACGCAATGGATGTCGGGGTCATTATGGATCGCTCCGGAAGTGTGGGCTCCGCAGACTTCCAAAAGGCTCGTGATTTCGTCACAAATGTCGTCCACAAACTCCAAATCTCCTCACACGGAACACGGGTAGGAATTATTGCCTACCAGTCCTCCGCGTCCTTAATTGTCAACTTCGCAAACCACGCTGCACAGGAACCAAACGTAATGGCCGCAAAAATCAAGGCCATCCACTACTCAGGGGGTGGTACACGGACGGACATTGCTCTTGAAAAGGCAAACGCTGAGTTGTTCACTTCTGCTGGAGGTGACCGTCCGGACAAACCCAACGTGCTGATTGTGATGACAGACGGAAAAACAAACTCCGGAAGCAAACCTTATAGCCAAGTGCTGGACCCTTTACTGGTAAGCAGATCTCAAGTTCCTGCCCTCAAAATTGCTATACGAGATCGAGCCACACGCTAGCACGAGTTTCTGATTTTAAACTTAAAATTAGGATACAATTTTTAATTACCGCTTACATTAATATTTACCCCTCCTAGAAAAAGAATGTAAAGGTGATTGCAGTTGGAGTTGGCAGCAGCATAAATATGAAGGAGCTGAACGAAATCTCAGGGGAAACACCTGACAACGTGATTAAAGTGGATGACTTCGACGGACTTGTTACAAACTTAAACAGCGTGCTGAAGCTTTCATGTTCGCCTGCACTTCCTTCAGGTTAGATCATTGCTTAGTAATTAACTCCTCCATCTTGCTTAAAAATGATCTCAAACAAGTAAAGGAAACGCATAAAGAGCAGAAGAAAAATGTAATAACTGTTTGTCATGTGAGAGCTCAATTGAAATCTACATCTCAGTTGCTTTTTTCTCTTAAAACAATTGTATATTTATATACTTATTCATTGTTTTTATATTGTTATGTTTATGTGTATGATGACACTGAGAAGAAGATATCTTCCTCTAAAACTTTAAACTTTACACAAAATTATTACACGTATAGAAATAAAGAATACCTTATTTAAACTTTAAACTGTAAACTTCACATTTAAAACTTTATCCCTGTAAAAAATAATATAACGTAGTTTTACTTAACTTTTGTGTTTTTCAGATCCCGAGTGTAGAAATTACAAAATACTGGACAGTGCCGACCGCTCGGTAGATAACGTTAAAATGCAATACGATTGCGACAGAGATTCCCTGACGGACAAGACGTGGTACCGCTTCGTGGGAGCTGCCGGAAACTACCTGGCCACAAGCTGTGTCCAGAAACTACGGTGTGGTACGCATGCGCCGGGCTGGCTCAACGGTGAACATCCTTCTGTTCAAGATGGCGTCGTAAAACGCAAAGTCTGTTTTCATTGGTCGAACAACTGCTGCCGCTGGAGTAGCGATATCGAAGTTCGGAACTGCGGGCGTTTTTATGTTTATAAGTTAAACAAACCACCCGTTTGTCGTCTACGCTACTGTGGAAAGATGGAAATATCTGTCAAAGGTGGGACAATTCTTTTGTTGTTTTTTTTTGTTCTCTGATCTGGGGGGTGAGGGTAATCCTATATATGAGCCATATAGGTATGTGCCACCCCAAAGGGTGTCGTTTTAAGCATTTCAGTCTGAAAGAGGGTATAGATTTTGAGCCTTTGGTCTGAAATAGGTTCGGAGATTTTGATATTTGGTCTAAAATAGGGTCAAAAATCGCACATTTGGGTCTGAAATAGGGTTGAAAATCGCACATTTTGGTCTGAAATAGAGTAAGGGTTTTCAGTCCCCTCCCTTCCCCCCTCCCCCCCCCCATGACTGAACCAACACTTTGCCTCCCATCAGTTTTAAAGAACCTAGCAGCCTTCAGTCTTGTTTTGCTGTTTTCATTTATCTATATATTTTGTATTAGATATGTTCGTATGACGATGTTTTTTAATCACTGTTGCAAGGTTGTGTATAAATGCAGTATGTGAATTAGGAATCGCGTATGTGAAAATGTTTGTTCAAATAAGTTTATCGTAGTTCCATTTTTTAAACTAACAGTTTTTCATTTGCTTCAATGGATTAGGTCCCACTGTTCCGCCAACAACAACTGCACCTCAAGGTAACATGTTTTATCCACAAATGCCAAAAATGCAAAAATGTGCAAAATCAGGCCAACAGTATCACTAGGGTAGAAAATATTCTGTGACAATAAGCCAAATTTTGCAAATTTTTCTCACATAGCTCCAGAGTGCAGCTCCTACACCATGCTCAACGACGTCAACCGTAAAATGTCTTATGAGAACAGAAACGTGGTTCTGTGTGACAGTAACATGGCCCAGAAGTGGTACCGCTTCTCTGCAGCCGCAGGCGAAGTCATGCCAGAAACATGCGTACCAACATGGCGATGTGGTACGCATGCGCCTGGCTGGCTGAACGGTAGACATCCGACAGTTGCAGAAGGCGCGGTGACGAGAGAAGTTTGCTTCCACTGGGTCGGTAAATGCTGTAACTGGAAAGATAACATCAGGGTGCGCAACTGCGGAGGTTTCTACGTGTACGAGCTGAAGAAACCTACTGTTGGGTGTAGTCTCCGTTATTGTGGACGTGGCGGTGCAGGTTTGTTAATTTGGTTTAGTTGAATGTACCAGTTATGTTTTGTTCTCTTTATGTGGAATCTTGCTGCTCCAAGACAATCATGGTAAATAGTTTAGCAATTAAGCAGGTGTTTTTGAAGATAAAGTTCGGTGTTGCTGTTATACAACGCCGAATGTTCAGCTACATGTATAAGCTAAAATAGCATTTTTGTTGTATTTCCATTGCACGCCAATTACAATGGATGGCTTATTTTCAACGTTGTTTGTTTGCCAGAAAGAACAGGTTGTATTTGATATGTGTCTTATGCCATGGAAACAGTGATGATGGAAATCATTTTGTTGTTTGCAGTCTTGATGATGACATCACTAATTTGCTGTGACAAGTTATCCATTCAGTGATAAATTCCCATGTTGTGCCTCTTGCTTTCAACAGGAATCGACATCTACATGCTGTCAGGCGGCTATGATGACTCTGGCCCTGTAGTTAAAGCACCCGGCCTGTCCATCATCAAAGTGAACGGAGTTGACAAGAGCCCCAATGTAAGAAATGATGTCACATAGCAGCGATATGTTTACCCTGTTACTGTTAAGTTCATTTGCCAAAATTAAGCTACAAATGACATGTTAAAACAACATTGTCAAAAGTGTCATTTTTCAAAGAAAAAAGAAAGTTCCAAATAAATAACCTTCTGGTCTTTTTTCTCTTCTTTTAGAGAAGAGGCCATAACGTGGTGGCACTGGCCAGATCCGGGCGCGTCTTGAATGTTGGACATTTTGACACGTACGGTGACGACAAATCTGGACAAGCATTGAGCGTTTTCATCCAAAAACTTCCAGACGACACAATTGTGTTAGTCTCAGTCAAAGACTCAGCGGACAGATACGTGAAAGACGCAGCTGCTGCTCTAAAAAGCGTGGGAGCTGTCGACCCAGTGAATCCAGAGTTTCGCGGCACGTGGTTGCTTGTGGGATACAAGGGAAGTGGTGGCAAACCTTCCTGGGTGAAGCAAGCGCATGCGCCTCGTTATAATGGGCCAACGGAAATGCACGTCCAAATAATTTAGAAAGGTATTACAGGCAGAAAATGCCCTACAGTGGCTCTTGTAAGTTTTAAAAAAATGATGAGCATCTGACTGTGCGCTTGATAGATTTGACTGATCCTATCCCATCCCATCCCATCTGAAACAAAACGCTCGTTCTATGATAGGCTTACACATAAAATAATTTTCAAGCTCGGAATAATATTTAATCACTTCTAAAAATTATTGATGAAATTCACGTCTGAGCTTTCTGATACTTTAAAGACTTCTTGATTTGTTCATTTTTGTAGGCAGCGTGCAGTTGGTCGTTAACTTGTAAAGAGTTAGGTATTCCAGCACTGGCTTATTTGAAAGGAAAAAGAAAATCCCACGGAAAACGGGCGTGAGCGCGCTTGACTGGAGTGTCAATAAATATTTGTATGTTTGCATGTATGTGATGTATGTGTTTGTATAATGTAAATTATGTATGCAAATCTATTTCCTCTGTTGTTTTGCAGGACCATAAATGGAATGTCAATCGGTTTTTAAGAGACCATATGGCAAAGTTAATACATTAGAATAGCATGTAGTCGGTTCAAACATAGTAAAATAAACTTGCAGCAGAAAGATAATGTGCGATACTTGTTCTATTCTGTCCGGCCATCAAACTACCGCTGACCGTCAATAAAAGCGGTCCACAACCCTGTTAAAGGTCCCAGATGATAAGTTTATACATGATTGTACACACCCAAATGATCTTGCTATGCATTTTGTGCATTTTGAAAATGTAAAATTGGCGAAATGGCGATTATTAGTGAACCAACACGAGTAGTTTGATGTTTCGAGCGTTAGCACTTCATTACAGAGGGTAATTGGGGCGTTTCTCGACAAAACGTGAGAAGCGGGGTTGCCACTGGTTACAATTTGAACCATGCCTTGTTTTTACATGACATCCATGTGGACTTCAGTAGCCAGATATACAAACAAACAAACAAACAAACAATTAGACAGACATACACACAACAAAACGGCAAACTACTTTTTTCCTTGAAAGGTGTATTAGGTAATTAGCCATTCCCAAAATGCCTGTTGCCTTTCAAAACAAGACTTGATGCGAAATAGTTCGGCATGAATATTAGTTTTTACTTGCTTTTTTTTTTTTCTTTTTTTTATGCAAATCAAATTCAAATTCATAAGAAAGGTATCGCCCTGGGCCTCGGTTTGAAACAGAGGCAACTATCATCTCACGCGGAAGATGGCCTATCGAAAAAAATCCTCATTCCCTTTTTCTTGTGTAGCCGCCAAGATGACATTTGTACGTTAAGTTCCATAGTAAACAAAAAGTTCCAACGAATAGTTCTGTCATTTATCTCTGATTCTGTCAAGGTGTACCTGTATACTATTAATATATTTTTACTTTTTGTTAGTTATGTTCTACTTGTTCCATTCTAGCGTAAACACGACGAACTCCCAAGAGGTACTGTACACTGGAAAAGACACAGAGTGATGAGAAGTAATGTAACTGAAGGGTTAGCAAAGCTAACGTGGTGAATCAAACCTGTACCGAGCATCATTTCCTCAGCCTCTTGCACGTCAGTTTTAAAACTCGCCACATACAAAACTTTTCTATGTGAAAATTTCTTATCCCCCCTTCCAAGGAATTAATAAATTTCCACTGGTTTGCCGTGGTGTGGACTCTTATTTACCACAATTTACGTCGATCGTCACATGGTTAAAATGTTGTGGACTCACGAGGCGCTTCGCCGCTTCCGCTTCTTTTCTCGGGCTGTTGACTGTGTATCTGTCTATTAGACAAACTCTTTGTTTGTCGAGTGTTTGTCAGCTGTTTATCTTAGTTGCTCCTGCTGTCTGTATGTATGTATGCCATGCAAGAACAAAGTGTGGTTTAAATTGTAATCAATGGCAATCCCCTTCCCAGTCGAGAACCACCTCGCAAACTAGGACGAATTGCCAATGCTCGAAAGGCATCAACGTTAGCCGCACCGCGTTAGCAAACCTCCATGTATATATCATCTTGCTTTCTCAGCAACCACACCCAGGCTTGCATAGCTTATCATTAAGGAGTTAAGCTTTGCTAACCCTTCATGATTTGGCAGCGGCATATATTTAAGATTTATAAAGTTGTTAATTTCTTCTATTTTATCAAAAAAAAAAAAAAAAAAAAACGCATTTAAAATTTAAAAACTTTGAACTGATTCTCCACCACCCGGCAACAAAACCCTTGCAGCAATAGGTCACAGATCTTTTGAGAAAAAAAAAAAAAAAAAAAAAACGCATTTAAAATTTAAAACTGATTTTGAACTGATTCTCCAACCACCCGGCAACAAAACCCTTGCAGCAATAGGTCACAGATCTTTTGAGGCTGCTGTCTCCTCCTAACAGTGATGCGGCAAACGGACTCGAGCTTTTAAACGCTTTCAAACGCTTGATCTTAAAACTTATGTTCTTAGAAAACATTTATTCTCTATTATACTCGCATTTTTGAAATACATTTGCTATATCTATCTTCTTCCGTTGGCGACATATAGGACCTTAAATTAAAACTTGGTTCCTTAGCTCGAAAGGTGTGATGTTTTAATTAGTGCATGATTTACTCTAATTTCCTCTAACTTCTTACGACGCGCGGGCTAAAAGTTTACTAAAACTATTCAAAACCCGTCGGCATATTCCCAGAAAAGTTTCCTGAAAGTTTCATGCGATTGTCAGATGGTCGAAAAATGACCGGATTTTCACAAAATACTAAGGCTATAGCACAGGAATTTTTTTGTCAAAAATTGACTTTCTGGAAACCTTCTTTGGACTATAACAAGACATTTTGCAATACATTTGCTTTATCTATCTGCATCCGTTGGCGAGATATAGCGGCTTAAATTAAAACTTGACTCCTTAGTTCGAAAGGTGTGATGTTTTAATTTGCTCTAATTTCTCACGACGCGCGGGCTGAAAGTTTACAAAAACTATGCAAAACCCGTCGGCTTAGTCCCAGAAACGATTTCTGAAAGTTTCATGCAATTATGAAATGGTCGAAAAATGACCGGATTTTGACAAAATACTAACGCTATAGCACAGGGCTTTTGCCGATTTTGGCCAAAACATGAAAACTCTTGAAACTTTCAGGAAACCTTCAATGGACTACAACAAGACTTTTTGCAATACATTTCCTTTATCTGTCTGCATCCGTTGGCGAGATATAGCAGCTTAAATGTGGTTCTTTTGCTCGAAAGGTTTGATGTTTTAATTAGTGCATGGTTTACCCTAATTTGCTCTAATTTGTCATGACGCGAGGGCTAAAATTTTACAAAAAATATGCAAAACCCGTCGGCATAGTAGCAGGAACAATTCCTGAAAGTTTCATGCGATTATAAAATGGTCGAAAAATGTTGCAATTTTGACAAAATACTAAGGCAAAAGCACAGGGTTTTTTGCTGATTTTGGCCAAAAATTGAAAACTCTTGAAACTTTCAGGAAACCTTCATTAGTCTATAACAAGACTTTTTTGCAATACATTTGCTTTATCTATCTGCATCCGTTGGCGAGATATAGCAACTTAAATGTGGTTCCTTTACTCGAAAGGTGTGATGTTTTAATTAGTACATGGTTTACCCTAATTTGATCTAATTTGTCACGACGCACGGCCTAAAAAATTACAAAAACTATGCAAAACCCGTCGGCATAGTGCCAGGAACGATTCCTGAAAGTTTCATGCGATTCTGAGATGGTCGAAAAATGTTGGAATTTTCACAAAATACTAAGGCTATAGCACAGGGTTTTTTGCCGATTTTGG
This sequence comes from Plumapathes pennacea, assembly GCA_964036295.1. Taxonomy (NCBI): domain Eukaryota; kingdom Metazoa; phylum Cnidaria; class Anthozoa; order Antipatharia; family Myriopathidae; genus Plumapathes; species Plumapathes pennacea. The sequence goes on along the minus strand of OZ038463.1, from coordinate 35,738,658 downwards.
CCAAAAATTGAAAACTCTTGAAACTTTCAGGAAACCTTCTTTGGACTATTACAAGACTTTTTGCGATACATCTTCCTTATCTATCTTCATCCGTTGGCGAGATATAACAGCTTAACTCAAAAGGTGTGATGAATTAAATAGTGCAAGATTTTGCTGTAATTTGCTCTAATTTCTCACGACGCGAGCCCTAAAAGTTTACAAAAACTATGCAAAAACCGTCGGCATAGTCCCAGGAACGTTTCCTGAAAGTTTCATGCAATTCTGAGATGGTCGAAAAATGTTGGAATTTTGACAAAATACTAAGGCTATAGCACAGGGTTTTTTGCCGATTTTGGCCAAAAACTGAAAACTGTTGAAACTTTCAGGAAACCTTCTTTGGACTATTACAAGACTTTTTGCAATACATCTTCCTTATCTATCTTCATCCGTTGGCGAGATATAACAGCTTAACTCGAAAGGTGTGATGAATTAATTAGTGCAAGATTTGCTGTAATTTGCTCTGATTTCTCATGAAGCGAGCCCTAAAAGTTTACAAAAACTATGCAAAAACCGTCGGCATAGTCCCAGGAACGTTTCCTGAAAGTTTCATGCAATTCTGAGATGGTCGAAAAATGTTGGAATTTTGACAAAATACTAAGGCTATAGCACAGGGTTTTTTGCCGATTTTGGCCAAAAATTGAAAACTCTTGAAACTTTCAGGAAACCTTCTTTGGACTATTACAAGACTTTTTGCAATACATCTTCCTTATCTATCTTCATCCGTTGGCGAGATATAACAGCTTAACTCGAAAGGTGTGACGAATTAATTAGTGCAAAATTTGCTGTAATTTGCTCTGATTTCTCTCGACGCACGGCCTAAAAGTTTACAAAAACTATGCAAAAACCGTCGGCATTGTCCCAGGAATGTTTCCTGAAAGTTTCATGCAATTCTGAGATGGTCGAAAAATGTTGGAATTTTCACAAAATACTAAGGCTATAGCACAGGGTTTTTTGCCGATTTTGGCCAAAAATTGAAAACTCTTGAAACTTTCAGGAAACCTTCTTTGGACTATTACAAGACTTTTTGCAATACATCTTCCTTATCTATCTTCATCCGTTGGCGAGATCTAGCAGCTTGACTCGAAAGGTGTGACGAATTAATTAGTGCAAGATTTGCTGTAGTTTGCTCTAATTTCTCTCGACGCACGGCCTAAAAGTATACAAAAACTATGCAAAAACCGTTGGCATTGTCCCAGGAATGTTTCCTGAAAGTTTCATGCGATTCTGAGATGGTCGAAAAATGTTGGAATTTTCACAAAATACTAAGGCTATAGCACAGGGATTTTTGCCGATTTTGGCCAAAAATTGAAAACTCTTGAAACTTTCAGGAAACCTTCTTTGGACTATTACAAGACTTTTTGCAATACATCTTCCTTATCTATCTTCATCCGTTGGCGAGATCTAGCAGCTTGACTCGAAAGGTGTGACGAATTAATTAGTGCAAGATTTGCTGTAATTTGCTCTAATTTCTCACGACGCACGGCCTAAAAGTTTACAAAAACTATGCAAAAACCGTCGGCATAGTCCCAGGAACGTTTCCTGAAAGTTTCATGCAATTCTGAGATGGTCGAAAAATGTTGGAATTTTGACAAAATACTAAGGCTATAGCACAGGGTTTTTTGCCGATTTTGGCCAAAAACTGAAAACTGTTGAAACTTTCAGGAAACCTTCGTTGGACTATTACAAGACTTTTTGCAATACATCTTCCTTATCTATCTTCATCCGTTGGCGAGATATAACAGCTTAACTCGAAAGGTGTGATGAATTAATTAGTGCAAGATTTGCTGTAATTTGCTCTAATTTCTCACGACGTACGGCCTAAAAGTTTACAAAAACTATGCAAAAACCGTCGGCATAGTCCCAGGAACGTTTCCTGAAAGTTTCATGCGATTCTGAGATGGTCGAAAAATGTTGGAATTTTGACAAAGTACTAAGGCTATAGCACAGGGTTTTTTGCCGATTTTGGCCAAAAACTGAAAACTGTTGAAACTTTCAGGAAACCTTCGTTGGACTATTACAAGACTTTTTGCAATACATCTTCCTTATCTATCTTCATCCGTTGGCGAGATATAACAGCTTAACTCGAAAGGTGTGATGAATTAATTAGTGCAAGATTTGCTGTAATTTGCTCTAATTTCTCTCGACGCACGGCCTAAAAGTTTACAAAAACTATGCAAAAACCGTCGGCATTGTCCCAGGAATGTTTCCTGAAAGTTTCATGCGATTCTGAGATGGTCGAAAAATGTTGGAATTTTGACAAAATACTAAGGCTATAGCACAGGGTTTTTTGCCGATTTTGGCCAAAAATTGAAAACTCTTGAAACTTTCAGGAAACCTTCTTTGGACTACTACAAGACTTTTTGCAATACATCTTCCTTATCTATCTTCATCCGTTGGCGAGATATAGCAGCTTAACTCGAAAGGTGTGACGAATTAATGAGTGCAAGATTTGCTGTAATTTGCTCTGATTTCTCACGACGCACGGCCTAAAAGTTTACTAAAACCATGCAAAAACCGTTGGCATTGTCCCAGGAATGTTTCCTGAAAGTTTCATGCAATTCTGAGATGGTCGAAAAATGTTGGAATTTTCACAAAATACTAAGGCTATAGCACAGGGTTTTTTGCCGATTTTGGCCAAAAATTGAAAACTCTTGAAACTTTCAGGAAACCTTCTTTGGACTATTACAAGACTTTTTGCAATACATCTTCCTTATCTATCTTCATCCGTTGGCGAGATCTAGCAGCTTGACTCGAAAGGTGTGACGAATTAATTAGTGCAAGATTTGCTGTAATTTGCTCTAATTTCTCTCGACGCACGGCCTAAAAGTTTACAAAAACTATGCAAAAACCGTTGGCATTGTCCCAGGAATGTTTCCTGAAAGTTTCATGCGATTCTGAGATGGTCGAAAAATGTTGGAATTTTCACAAAATACTAAGGCTATAGCACAGGGATTTTTGCCGATTTTGGCCAAAAATTGAAAACTCTTGAAACTTTCAGGAAACCTTCTTTGGACTATTACAAGACTTTTTGCAATACATCTTCCTTATCTATCTTCATCCGTTGGCGAGATCTAGCAGCTTGACTCGAAAGGTGTGACGAATTAATTAGTGCAAGATTTGCTGTAATTTGCTCTAATTTCTCTCGACGCACGGCCTAAAAGTTTACAAAAACTATGCAAAAACCGTTGGCATTGTCCCAGGAATGTTTCCTGAAAGTTTCATGCGATTCTGAGATGGTCGAAAAATGTTGGAATTTTCACAAAATACTAAGGCTATAGCACAGGGATTTTTGCCGATTTTGGCCAAAAATTGAAAACTCTTGAAACTTTCAGGAAACCTTCTTTGGACTATTACAAGACTTTTTGCAATGCATCTTCCTTATCTATCTTCATCCGTTGGCGAGATCTAGCAGCTTGACTCGAAAGGTGTGACGAATTAATTAGTGCAAGATTTGCTGTAATTTGCTCTGATTTCTCACGACGCACGGCCTAAAAGTTTACTAAAACCATGCAAAAACCGTCGGCATTGTCCCAGGAATGTTTCCTGAAAGTTTCATGCGATTCTGAGATGGTCGAAAAATGTTGGAATTTTCACAAAATACTAAGGCTATAGCACAGGGTTTTTTGCCGATTTTGGCCAAAAATTGAAAACTCTTGAAACTTTCAGGAAACCTTCTTTGGACTATTACAAGACTTTTTGCAATACATCTTCCTTATCTATCTTCATCCGTTGGCGAGATATAGCAGCTTGACTCGAAAGGTGTGACGAATTAATTAGTGCAAGATTTGCTGTAATTTGCTCTAATTTCTCACGACGCACGGCCTAAAAGTTTACAAAAACTATGCAAAAACCGTCGGCATAGTCCCAGGAACGTTTCCTGAAAGTTTCATGCAATTCTGAGATGGTCGAAAAATGTTGGAATTTTGACAAAATACTAAGGCTATAGCACAGGGATTTTTGCCGATTTTGGCCAAAAACTGAAAACTGTTGAAACTTTCAGGAAACCTTCGTTGGACTATTACAAGACTTTTTGCAATACATCTTCCTTATCTATCTTCATCCGTTGGCGAGATATAACAGCTTAACTCGAAAGGTGTGATGAATTAATTAGTGCAAGATTTGCTGTAATTTGCTCTAATTTCTCACGACGTACGGCCTAAAAGTTTACAAAAACTATGCAAAAACCGTCGGCATAGTCCCAGGAACGTTTCCTGAAAGTTTCATGCGATTCTGAGATGGTCGAAAAATGTTGGAATTTTGACAAAGTACTAAGGCTATAGCACAGGGTTTTTTGCCGATTTTGGCCAAAAACTGAAAACTGTTGAAACTTTCAGGAAACCTTCGTTGGACTATTACAAGACTTTTTGCAATACATCTTCCTTATCTATCTTCATCCGTTGGCGAGATATAACAGCTTAACTCGAAAGGTGTGATGAATTAATTAGTGCAAGATTTGCTGTAATTTGCTCTAATTTCTCTCGACGCACGGCCTAAAAGTTTACAAAAACTATGCAAAAACCGTCGGCATTGTCCCAGGAATGTTTCCTGAAAGTTTCATGCAATTCTGAGATGGTCGAAAAATGTTGGAATTTTCACAAAATACTAAGGCTATAGCACAGGGTTTTTTGCCGATTTTGGCCAAAAATTGAAAACTCTTGAAACTTTCAGGAAACCTTCTTTGGACTACTACAAGACTTTTTGCAATACATCTTCCTTATCTATCTTCATCCGTTGGCGAGATATAGCAGCTTAACTCGAAAGGTGTGACGAATTAATGAGTGCAAGATTTGCTGTAATTTGCTCTGATTTCTCACGACGCACGGCCTAAAAGTTTACTAAAACCATGCAAAAACCGTCGGCATTGTCCCAGGAATGTTTCCTGAAAGTTTCATGCAATTCTGAGATGGTCGAAAAATGTTGGAATTTTCACAAAATACTAAGGCTATAGCACAGGGTTTTTTGCCGATTTTGGCCAAAAATTGAAAACTCTTGAAACTTTCAGGAAACCTTCTTTGGACTACTACAAGACTTTTTGCAATACATCTTCCTTATCTATCTTCATCCGTTGGCGAGATATAGCAGCTTAACTCGAAAGGTGTGACGAATTAATGAGTGCAAGATTTGCTGTAATTTGCTCTGATTTCTCACGACGCACGGCCTAAAAGTTTACTAAAACCATGCAAAAACCGTTGGCATTGTCCCAGGAATGTTTCCTGAAAGTTTCATGCAATTCTGAGATGGTCGAAAAATGTTGGAATTTTCACAAAATACTAAGGCTATAGCACAGGGTTTTTTGCCGATTTTGGCCAAAAATTGAAAACTCTTGAAACTTTCAGGAAACCTTCTTTGGACTATTACAAGACTTTTTGCAATACATCTTCCTTATCTATCTTCATCCGTTGGCGAGATCTAGCAGCTTGACTCGAAAGGTGTGACGAATTAATTAGTGCAAGATTTGCTGTAATTTGCTCTAATTTCTCTCGACGCACGGCCTAAAAGTTTACAAAAACTATGCAAAAACCGTTGGCATTGTCCCAGGAATGTTTCCTGAAAGTTTCATGCGATTCTGAGATGGTCGAAAAATGTTGGAATTTTCACAAAATACTAAGGCTATAGCACAGGGATTTTTGCCGATTTTGGCCAAAAATTGAAAACTCTTGAAACTTTCAGGAAACCTTCTTTGGACTATTACAAGACTTTTTGCAATACATCTTCCTTATCTATCTTCATCCGTTGGCGAGATCTAGCAGCTTGACTCGAAAGGTGTGACGAATTAATTAGTGCAAGATTTGCTGTAATTTGCTCTAATTTCTCTCGACGCACGGCCTAAAAGTTTACAAAAACTATGCAAAAACCGTTGGCATTGTCCCAGGAATGTTTCCTGAAAGTTTCATGCGATTCTGAGATGGTCGAAAAATGTTGGAATTTTCACAAAATACTAAGGCTATAGCACAGGGATTTTTGCCGATTTTGGCCAAAAATTGAAAACTCTTGAAACTTTCAGGAAACCTTCTTTGGACTATTACAAGACTTTTTGCAATGCATCTTCCTTATCTATCTTCATCCGTTGGCGAGATCTAGCAGCTTGACTCGAAAGGTGTGACGAATTAATTAGTGCAAGATTTGCTGTAATTTGCTCTGATTTCTCACGACGCACGGCCTAAAAGTTTACTAAAACCATGCAAAAACCGTCGGCATTGTCCCAGGAATGTTTCCTGAAAGTTTCATGCGATTCTGAGATGGTCGAAAAATGTTGGAATTTTCACAAAATACTAAGGCTATAGCACAGGGTTTTTTGCCGATTTTGGCCAAAAATTGAAAACTCTTGAAACTTTCAGGAAACCTTCTTTGGACTATTACAAGACTTTTTGCAATACATCTTCCTTATCTATCTTCATCCGTTGGCGAGATATAGCAGCTTGACTCGAAAGGTGTGACGAATTAATTAGTGCAAGATTTGCTGTAATTTGCTCTAATTTCTCACGACGCACGGCCTAAAAGTTTACAAAAACTATGCAAAAACCGTCGGCATAGTCCTAGGAACGTTTCCTGAAAGTTTCATGCAATTCTGAGATGGTCGAAAAATGTTGGAATTTTGACAAAATACTAAGGCTATAGCACAGGGATTTTTGCCGATTTTGGCCAAAAACTGAAAACTGTTGAAACTTTCAGGAAACCTTCGTTGGACTATTACAAGACTTTTTGCAATACATCTTCCTTATCTATCTTCATCCGTTGGCGAGATATAACAGCTTAACTCGAAAGGTGTGATGAATTAATTAGTGCAAGATTTGCTGTAATTTGCTCTAATTTCTCACGACGTACGGCCTAAAAGTTTACAAAAACTATGCAAAAACCGTCGGCATAGTCCCAGGAACGTTTCCTGAAAGTTTCATGCGATTCTGAGATGGTCGAAAAATGTTGGAATTTTGACAAAGTACTAAGGCTATAGCACAGGGTTTTTTGCCGATTTTGGCCAAAAACTGAAAACTGTTGAAACTTTCAGGAAACCTTCGTTGGACTATTACAAGACTTTTTGCAATACATCTTCCTTATCTATCTTCATCCGTTGGCGAGATATAACAGCTTAACTCGAAAGGTGTGATGAATTAATTAGTGCAAGATTTGCTGTAATTTGCTCTAATTTCTCTCGACGCACGGCCTAAAAGTTTACAAAAACTATGCAAAAACCGTCGGCATTGTCCCAGGAATGTTTCCTGAAAGTTTCATGCAATTCTGAGATGGTCGAAAAATGTTGGAATTTTCACAAAATACTAAGGCTATAGCACAGGGTTTTTTGCCGATTTTGGCCAAAAATTGAAAACTCTTGAAACTTTCAGGAAACCTTCTTTGGACTACTACAAGACTTTTTGCAATACATCTTCCTTATCTATCTTCATCCGTTGGCGAGATATAGCAGCTTAACTCGAAAGGTGTGACGAATTAATGAGTGCAAGATTTGCTGTAATTTGCTCTGATTTCTCACGACGCACGGCCTAAAAGTTTACTAAAACCATGCAAAAACCGTCGGCATTGTCCCAGGAATGTTTCCTGAAAGTTTCATGCAATTCTGAGATGGTCGAAAAATGTTGGAATTTTCACAAAATACTAAGGCTATAGCACAGGGTTTTTTGCCGATTTTGGCCAAAAATTGAAAACTCTTGAAACTTTCAGGAAACCTTCGTTGGACTATTACAAGACTTTTTGCAATACATCTTCCTTATCTATCTTCATCCGTTGGCGAGATATAGCAGCTTAACTCGAAAGGTGTGACGAATTAATTAGTGCAGATTTGCTGTAATTTGCTCTAATTTCTCTGGACGCACGGCCTAAAAGTTTACAAAAACTATGCAAAAACCGTCGGCATTGTCCCAGGAATGTTTCCTGAAAGTTTCATGCGATTCCGAGATGGTCGAAAAATGTTGGAATTTTGACAAAATACTAAGGCTATAGAACAGGGTTTTTTGCCGATTTTGGCCAAAAACTGAAAACTGTTGAAACTTTCAGGAAACCTTCGTTGGACTATTACAAGACTTTTTGCAATACATCTTCCTTATCTATCTTCATCCGTTGGCGAGATATAACAGCTTAACTCGAAAGGTGTGATGAATTAATTAGTGCAAGATTTGCTGTAATTTGCTCTAATTTCTCACGACGCGCGGCCTAAAAGTTTACAAAAACTATGCAAAACCCATCGGCATAGTCCCAGGAACGTTTCCTGAAAGTTTCATGCGATTGTGAGATGGTCGAAAAATGACCGAATTTTGACAAAATACTAAAGCTATAGCACAGGATTTTTTTGTCAAAAACTGAAAACTCTTGAAACTTTCAGGAAACGTCGGCGTAGTCCCAATAACGTCCTCTTTTACTTGTTTTTTTTTTGTGCTTGGATAGATCTACTAGTCATCATTATCTTATGATATTTACCAACTCTTAATATTTTAAGACTTTATTTAGGTTTTTCGGCTTTGATTGTGTGTGATGTGCATTTGAGCAAACGTTTTCATTTTTGTAATGCAATTTGAATGATTGGTCAAGAGTGTGCACACATTTTAGTGAGGGGTAAAAAATAGCCAATTTTTGCCAAAAATCTAAGGGGTTAGGCTTAACTTTTGATCGAAAATTGGCCCATTTTGACCGAAATCGGAAATCCTAAACTTTCAGAAAGCTTTACTGGGACTATTTTGCGTTATTGTTGAGGAGATATAGTTTTAAAACTACGCATTTATTTATGTGTAATTTTGACCGGAAATGGCGGTTTGTTGCCCGAAGTCTAAAGTCTTATTACTCGCGCATCGTTTTAGATATAATCATAAATTGCATATTCGCACATGTGTAAAGCATTCAGAAACATTCCCTGAAAGTTTCATGCAATTTGAATGATTGGCCACGGTACATTGTTTTAAGTAAGGGACAAAATATGGCCGAATTTTTTCAAAAAGTTAAGGGGTTAGGCTTAACTTTTGGTCGAAATTCGGCCAATTTTGATCAAAATTTTAAATCCTTCAAAATTTTCAGAAAACCTTACTGGGACTATAACGAGACTTCAGGCGGTTTAATTGGCTTATTTTTCGTCATTGTTAAAGAGGTATAGGTTTAAAATTACGCATTTATGATTATTATTATTATGATTATTATTATTATTATTATTATTATTATTATTATTATTATTATTATTATTATTATTATTATTATTATTATTATCATTTTTCTAGGCTATCCTTGCTTCATTGCTGCGAGGGTCACTTTTGCTATCATTATTATTAGTACTAGTAGTTTATTACCCAGTTATGTCGGTAGTTGTAGTGTGATGGCCTTACAGAATAAAACAAGTAACGGACATTATGTTTCTGCTGCAAGTTTATTTTACTATGTTTGAACCGACTACATGCTATTCTAATGTGGTTACTCTGCCGTACGCGGTTTCTTGAAAACCGGTTGAGGTTCCATTTATTTTCCTGCAAAACAAGAGAGAAAATTGAGTTATACCAGCCTTCGCAATTCTTCTTCAGCCAACTTCACTGGCTGGGTAACAATCCTTTTTTAGAAAAAACTGACACATCTTTAAAATGGCGCCCGAAAATGACTTCCATCATAAGACACATATCAAAAGCAACCTGCTCTTTCTTGTAAAAGTAACTTTGAAAATGAGACACCAAACAATTAGTAGTATAATGGAAATACAACAAAATCATTTCTCAGCTCGTGCATGTAGAACATTCGGTGTCCAATATCAACTAGAACTTCATCTCAAAACACCCCTTTCTCTGCCTAATTGCTATATATATATATATATATATATATATATATATATATATATATATATATATATATATATATATATATATATATATATATATATATATATATATATATATATATATATATATATATATATATATATATATATATATATATATATATATATATATATATATATATATATATATATATATATATATATATATATATATATATATATATATATATATATATATATATATCATGATTGCCTTGGAGAAGCAAAATTCAATGAACAAAATAAAAACATAACATTCAACTAAACCCAAGCAACAAAACTGCACCGTCACCTCCACAATAACGGAAAGAGCATCCGGGAGTCTTTTTCAGCTCGTACACGTAGAAACCTCCACAGTTGCGCACCCTGATGTTGTTTTTCCAGTTACAGCATTTGTTGACCCAGTGATAGCAAACTTCCCTCGTTACCGCGCCCTCTCCCACTGTCGGATGTTTACCGTTCAGCCAGCCAGGCGCATGCGTACCACAACGCCATGTTGGTACGCATGATTCTGGCATGACTTCGCCTGCGGCTGCAGAGAAGCGGTACCACTTCTGGGCCATGTTGCTGTCACACAAAACCACCTTTTTGTTCTCATAAGACATTTTACGGTTGGCGTCGTTGAGCATGGTGTAGGACCTGCACTCTGGAGCTACGTGAGACAGATTTGGAAAAGTTCTTTCAAATTACCTTTTAGATATTTTCCATCCAAGTGAGTTCGGCCTTGTAATGGAAGGAACAGAAACTACACATCCAAGTAATATAGGCAAAATTTACCAGTAATTTTATGAGATTTTTAGTGATATCAAGTAAGACGAATTTGCTTAGTGTCGGCCTGATTTTGCACAACACAGTTTACATTTTTAGTTAATAGCATAGTTGACATTTGTGGATGAAACATGATTACTTACCTTGAGGTGCTGCTGTTGTTGGCTGAACAATGGGACCTAATCCATTGAAAAACAAATTTAAAATTAACTATCAGTTCCGACGACTATACAACACTTTGTACGACCCACTCTTACCAAAACATTTCACATACGCAATTTGAATTCACGTACTGCATACATACAAAAACTTGCAACAGTGATTAACAAATATCGCCATATGAACACGATATCTGAACGCAAAATATATAGTAAACAAATTAAAATGGCAAAACAAGACTGCTAGGTTCTTTAAAATCGGTAGAAAAGAACCAACACGGCAAAACTAAGAGGGCGACTCGGCAACAAATGCATTTTGAGCATTATCGATGCCCGATCCTTTCTTATCGAACCCTTGCTCGTTCTTGTAAGCAAATGATATCGATAAAAATAAGCCGTCCAGTGAAATAAAAATACAAAAAAATAAATAAATAAATAAATAAATAATAAAAAAGAAAGAAAGAAAAACACGAGAAAACTTTAAATGGCGGAAATAACTTTATATCTGAATCTCGGATTCTACAGGTATGTTGCGTCCATGGTGTACGCTTAAAAACAACCACTTCTCCGGACTAAATGCTAACATAGATATCATGATTGTCTTTTGAGGAGTCAAATTCGACTGTACCGTCCTCACTCGCTGCTCTCTTGAGTGAACAACATAGCGCATACAACAAAATATGAACCATAACTGGAACATCCAATTAAACATAAACTACAAACCTGCGCCGCCTCCTCCACAGTAACGCAAGTAATAAGTAGGAGTTTTAGTCAGCTCGTACACGTAGAACCCTCCGCAGTTGCGCACTTTGATGTTGTTTTTCCAGTTACAGCATTTACTACTCCAGTGATAGCAAACTTCCCTCGTTACCACGCCCTCTGCCACTGTCGGATGTCTACCGTTCAGCCAGCCAGGCGCATGCGTACCACATCGATACTTTGGTACGCATGATTCTGGCATCACTTCGCCTGCGGCTGCAGAGAAGCGGTACCACTTCTGGGCCATGTTGTTGTCACGTAGAAGCACCTTTCTGTTCTCATAAGACATTTTACGGTTGGCGTCGTTGAGCATGGTGTAGGACCTGCACTCTGGAGCTATACGTGAGACAGATTTGGAAAAGTTCTTTTAAATTACCTTTTAGATATTTTCCATCCAAGTGAGTTCGGCCTTGTAATGGAAGGAACAGAAACTACACATCCAAGTAATATGGGCAAAATATACCAGTAATTTTACGAAATATTTAGTAATATTGATTAAGACAAATGTGCTTGGTGTAGGCCTGATTTTGCACGGCACAGTTTACATTTTTGGTTAATAGCATAGTTGAAATTTGTGGATGAAACATGATTACTTACCTTGAGGTGCTGCTGTTGTTGGCTGAACAATGGGACCTAATCCATTGAAAAACAAATTTAAAATTAATTATCAGTTCCGACGACTATACAACAATTTGTACGATCCACTCTTACCAAAACATTTCACATACGCAATTCGAATTCACGTACTGCATACATACACAAACTTGCAACAGTGATTAACAAATATCGCCATATGAACATGATATCTAAATGCAAAATATATATTAAATAAATGAAAATGACAAAACAAGACTGCCAGGTTCTTTAAAATCGATGGAAAAGCACCAACACGGCAAAACTAAGAGGATATCGGCGAGGAATGTACTTGGAGCAATATCGATGCCCGATCCTTTCTTATCGAACCCTTGCTCGTTTTTGTCAGCAAATAATAACGATGAAAATAAATCTTCCAGTGAAATGGAAATACAAAAAACACGAGGAAACTTTAAATGGCGGAAATAAATTTATACCTGAATCTCGGATCCTACAGGTGGTACCTTTCATAGTGTACGCTTAAAAACAACCATTTTCTTTGGGCTAAATGCTGAGATAGATATCATGATTGTCTTTTGAGGAGCCAAATTCGACTGTACGTCCACACTCTCTGCTCTCTAAAGTGAGCAACATAACGCATAAAATAAAATATGAAACATAATTGGATTACTCAAACTAAACCAAATTAACAAACCTGCACCGCCACCTCCACAATAACGGAGACTACACCCAGCAGTAGGTTTCTTCAGCTCGTACACGTAGAAACCTCCACAGTTGCGTACTTTGATGCTATCTTCCCAGTTACAGCATTTACCGACCCAGTGAAAGCAAACTTTTCTCGTCACTGCGCCCTCTGCCACTGTCGGATGTTTACCGTTCAGCCAGCCAGGCGCATGCGTACCACAACGCCATGTTGGTACACATGATTCTGGCATGACTTCGCCTGCGGCTGCAGAGAAGCGGTACCACTTCTGGGCCATGTTGCTGTCACACAGAACCACCTTTCTGTTCTCATAAGACATTTTACGGTTGGCGTCGTTGAGCATGGTGTAGGAGCTGCACTCTGGAGCTACGTGAGACAGATTTGGAAAAGTTCTTTTAATTGACTTTTGATATATTTCCTATCCTAGTGAGTTCGGCCTTGTAATGGAAGTAACAAAAGCTACGCATCCGTATAATATAGACAAAATTTATCACTAATTTTAAGAAATCTTTAGTGATATTAATTAAGAAGAATTTTATTAATTAAGAAGAATTTGCTTGATGTCGGCTTGATTTTACAACGGCACAGTTTACATTTTTAGTCAATTATCATAGGTTGACATTTGTGGATGAAACATGATTATTTACCTTGAGGTGCAGCTGTTGTTGGCTGAACAATGGGACCTAATCCATTGAAAAACAAATTTAAAACTATCAGTTCAGAAGATTATACAACACTTTGTACGACCCACTCTTACCAAAACATTTCACATACACGATTCGAATTCACGTACTGCATACATACACAAACTTGCAACAGTGATTAACAAATATCGCCATATGAACACGATATCTAAATGCAAAATATATATTAAATAAATGAAAATGACAAAACAAGACTGCCAGGTTCTTTAAAATCGATGGAAAAGCACCAACATGGCAAAACTAAGAGGATATCGGCGAGGAATGTACTTGGAGCAATATCGATGCCCGATCCTTTCTTATCGAACCCTTGCTCGTTTTTGTCAGCAAACAGTAACGATGAAAATAAATCTTCCAGTGAAATGGAAATACAAAAAACACGAGGAAACTTTAAATGGCGGAAATAAATTTATACCTGAATCTCGGATCCTACAGGTGGTACCTTTCATAGTGTACGCTTAAAAACAACCATTTTCTTTGGGCTAAATGCTGAGATAGATATCATGATTGTCTTTTGAGGAGCCAAATTCGACTGTACGTCCCCACTCTCTGCTCTCTGAAGTGAGCAACACAACGCATAAAATAAAATATGAAACATAATTGGATTACTCAAACTAAACCAAATTAACAAACCTGCACCGCCACCTCCACAATAACGGAGACTACACCCAGCAGTAGGTTTCTTCAGCTCGTACACGTAGAAACCTCCACAGTTGCGTACTTTGATGCTATCTTCCCAGTTACAACATTTACCGACCCAGTGAAAGCAAACTTTTCTCGTCACCGCGCCCTCTGCCACTGTCGGATGTTTACCGTTCAGCCAGCCAGGCGCATGCGTACCACAACGCCATGTTGGTACGCATGATTCTGGCATGACTTCGCCTGCGGCTGCAGAGAAGCGGTACCACTTCTGGGCCATGTTGCTGTCACACAGAACCACCTTTCTGTTCTCATAAGACATTTTACGGTTGGCGTCGTTGAGCATGGTGTAGGAGCTGCACTCTGGAGCTACGTGAGACAGATTTGGAAAAGTTCTTTTAATTGACTTTTGATATATTTCCTATCCTAGTGAGTTCGACCTTGTAATAGAAGGAACAGAAACTACGCATCCGTATAATATAGACAAAATTTACCAGTAACTAAGAATTCTTTAGTAATATCCATTAAGACGAATTTGCTTAGTGCAGGCTTGATTTTACACGGCACAGTTTACATTTTAGTCAATTATCATAGGTTGACATTTGTGGATGAAACAAGATTACTTACCTTGAGGTGCAGCTGTTGTTGGCTGAATAATGGGACCTAATCCATTGAAAAAAAACAAATGTAAAATTATTAGTTCAGAAAATTGTACAAAACTTTTCACTGAGATATGCGATTCAAATTTACATACTGCATCTTGCAACAGTGATCAAATATCGCCATGTGAACATATGTAATACTAAATAATTATATAAATATACAACAAACAAGACTGTTAGGTTCTACCCTGGTTCCAGAGGTCCTTATATTACTCCTTCAAGAGTTTCCCGACAAGACCGGTGGCGACGAGCGATTGAACATTTTGGCGCCCGAGCTGCAAATCTCACTTTCATATCTTTTTGATTGATAGCTGTTGTATAATTAGATAATTGTCAAATCAGTTTCTGCACGTCAGTTCAGGCTTGTCAAAAATATAACTATCTCGTGCTATTTGATCTGTACTTATAGTATCCTGTTTCTCAGGGCTCCACTTGCGGTTGGCTGCCGCCTAAGAAGGCAGATAGTGGGCAAGGGATAAAAAGCGGGGGAGAGGGAGGGCGAAAGGGGGACGGAGAAGAAGAGTCGTCTGGGCGCCGAAGCCGAACGCGAGAGATTAAACATTTTGGCACCCGAGCTGCAAATCTCACTTCCAGATCTTTTTGATTGATAGCTGTCGTAATTAGATAATTTAAAATCAGTTTCTGCACGTCAGTTCAGGCTTGTCAGAAATGCACTTTTTTAATTACAGATGGAATGGGACCAGTTAATAAATATCTTGCGCTATTTAACATTCCACAAAAATTGCAAGACCTTATATTCAGGCAGTTACATTTTACCTTCCTTAGCAATTTGTACGTGCATTTCCGTTGGCCCCTTATACCTAAACGCCTGCGCTTGCTTCACCCAGGAAGGTTTGGCGCCACTTCCCTTGTATCCCACAAGCAACCACGAGCCGCGAAATACCGGTTTCACTGGATCAACAGCTCCCACGCTTCTAAGAGCAGCAACTGCGGCGGCGCTGACGTGACGATCCGCTGAGTCCTTGACTGACACTAACACAATTGTGTTGTCTGGAAGATTTTGAATGAAACTGCTCAATCCATTTCCAGATACGCCGTTACCGTACGTGTCAAAAGTCCCAACCTGCAACACGCGCCCAGTGGATCTCTCCACTGCGACCACGTTATGGCCTCTTCTCTATAAGACAAGAAATATACACGGTTTGGTTTTCAACTCAATGGATGACAAGGATATGTATTAAGAACTTACAGTACAACCCTGCTATATCAAACTCTCAAGGGAAACGAGAATTACTTTACATTTTTCTTTTTTTTCTTAACTGACAGGATTTTTCTTAAAATTCATCTCGTAAGACTTAAATCTTCAAAGCTTCCAAACTTACATCATTCGATATGATATTATTTATGCACGGAGTCAGTAATTACATCTACATTTTCATGCATCAAATGAAGTTCAATTTCCGTTTGCAACGTTTCCTACCTATACCTAGCACGATTTAGTTTAGGATTGAAACTAGAGTCAATAAAGACACTTGTATTGGCCAATCGTTGGATATGATTGACTAATCTTTGTGTTGGCAGCAATTCGAACAACAATCATTTCAGCACTTCGTTATTTGCGGCTAAAATTGAATTTGACTTCCCCATGAGACGTATGCAACTACTAAAAATCAAAGTTTTCATTAGCAATTGTAGCTTAATTTTGGCAAATATACTTAACAGTGACAGGGTAAACTTATCGCTGCTATGTGACATTATTTCTCACATTGGGACTCTTGTCAACTCCGTTCACTTTGATGATGGATAAGCCAGGTGGTTTAACTACACCAGAGTCATCATAGCCGCCTGACAGCATGTAGACGTCGATAAAATCTGTAGTTAAGAGCAGAGAAACACAATATGAGAATCATCACTGAATGATAAGTCGTCATCAAGAGCGCAAACAACAAATAACAAAATATGTTTTCTCCTCCTCCTCCGACCGAGTGAGTAGCATAGAGGATTGGACCGAGATGCGTGACCACGTGGGAGACGAAAGACCGGCGTGCACCTCGTAAGGCAGTCATATCTGGTGCGCCCGAATCACTGACTGGTCGGGATAAAACAAGCGATGGGCTGCTTCTACAGCAGTATTGGCGTCTTGTAATACAAACAAAATTAACCAGTCGCACCCCGATTCTTCTCGGTTTTGTATTCATAACAAAACAAACCTGGCGTAAGATTCTTAGTTTTTGTTTGGATCGAAGATGTACAGTAAACTAATTTGGAGTGAGCTACGTGAGACAGATTTGGGTAACGGTTTTATTAACGCTATTAAAAAACTATAGATCCAATTTGGCAAAGTGTACCAGGAAATTTTACAACTGAAAAATAATATCTTTAGCAATACGAAAACTAAAAGGCGTATTAACTTACTAAACATTCAACGTAATTAACTATTTTGCATGGCACAGTTTACATTTGTAGTTAATAGCATAGTTGGCATTTATGGCTGAAACAACTTACCTTGGTGAGGCTGAGCAATGGGACCTAAGTAAAACAAATTTAAAACTATTAAAACTACGGTAAACCCACAAAAGTTTTTACATATAGATCCGGCTGAAACTACAAAAAACATGGAAATTCGAATGTTTAATATTTGCTGATTTTAGAACGTCCCTGTTAATAAAATGGAAACTGGAGTTTCCTTCTTGTTTGATGCCAACATTCGACCCCATTGCTGGCCCCCAGCGGCAACTCCATTTTCAACTGAAATTTTGTTATAAGTTACTCCTACTGCTGTTTGACTTTTATTCTTTACCTGGACAAAATGATCTCCAAACTTGCCGTATTTATTCCAACCCCCACCCCCTCTTTACCCCTTGGTAGAATTTCAAAGATAGTCCCATACTTGACAACGCACACATAATATGTTTTGGTCGCCCGCTGGGATATTGGGATTTTAACCACATCATTAAATAAGTGTTCTCCGAGTGAATAAATTGTACTCTAGTCAGAGGATCATTGCAAAGAAAGACAGCAAACTTGCCTTTCTTTCCGCAGTAGCGTAGATGACATACCGGCGGTTTGTTTAACTTATAAACATAAAATCGCCCGCAATTCCGAACCTCAATATCGCTACTCCAGCGTTTGCAGTTTCCCGACCAATGGAAATAGACTTTCCGTTTTACGACACCATCTGCGACTGAAGGATGTTGTCCCTGCATCCAACCCGGAGCATGCGTGCCACAACGACGTGTAGGGACACAGCTTGTGGGCATCTGGTTTCCTGCAGCTCCAGCGAAGCGATACCACTTTGTTGTCAGCTTTTTTTGGTCGCATTGGTAGTTCTTTGCATTATTGTCCACCGAGCGTTCACGGTCGTCCAAAAACGTGTAGTCTTTACACTCGGGGTCTGCAAGAACCGACAGTGGGACACAGAAGTAGATGGTCTATGTACATGCATGCCGTCAGTGTGCATTTGAGGCATTTATGTGGCTCACATAAGGGTACGTATATCGCCTCGTGTTTGTCTTATTTTAGTGACTGTGTATGTTGGTTGTAGTATGTCGGTATCTAACCAATGCGACCCGGCGCCCTCCCCTACCTCTATATTTTGTGTGGAGACATAAAGCTGTTGTCTTCTTACAAGAGACTTTTAAGATATTTTCCCCCTCCCCCTCCCCCCACCGGCCCACCCAATTGAACACTTACCAGCACATTTTTATTTAAGGCATTAATGACGTCATAAGTATTTTTACTTGAGGCGTACATAGGGCGGACGGCAATATTTCGTTTCATCGATATTTAGGCTTTAACCCCTTTACTCCCAATAGTAATCCACTTCGATTTTCTTCTTCAATGTCTCACCAGAAACATATGATACGGTAGAGAGAACTTGGCTTTTGATATGTTATTGAGATAAAAACTGATTAAAGTATCAATTCTCACTACATTACTCATACATTTTACTCTTAAAAGGTTGGGAGAATCTGCATTTTGGTCATATCTCACCGGAAGGCACAACAGGTATTTCACAAGAGGCCTTCAAGACGCTGTTTAGGTTGCCAAACAATCCGTTGAAGTCGTCTACCTTAATCACGTTCTCGGGCTGCCCGCCTGAAATCTCGTCAAGCTCCTTCATGTTTATACTATGACCCACTCCCACAGCTACCACTTTCACTTTCTTTTTCTGAAATAAGACAAAATACAATTTTTCAAGTTGCATAAAGTTGGTTGATGTACCAAAGATAAAGTATAGTTGCAAAACCGTGGAAGTTCGCTGAGAATATGTCGATGATTTAGAGCCCGGTCGCACTATGAAGTTCAGTCGATAATAACTCGGCATTGAGAGCAATACGACGGCTTCAATGTTTGGTAGCAACTTGCCGACATATATTTCTGGTGACAAGCGCTGTTTCCACTTCAAATGATGCAAATGTGGATATAAGTGTTGTCAAAGTTACGAGTGCGACCGGAGCCTTAATTATCTCCTGGTCTGTCAAGTAAAACCTACAGCTCTTAAACATTCTCAAAACCTAAATTGACGAAACAATGAATAATACTATGCCTCAAAAACCTTCAAATCTCTTAGTTTTACTCTCAGCAATATTCATTTCGGTTCCCCCAAAGAAGACAAGAACGGATTGAGCCTGTGAACACTACTTACCAGCAGAGGGTCCAGCACTTGGCTATAAGGTTTGCTTCCGGAGTTTGTTTTTCCGTCTGTCATCACAATCAGCACGTTGGGTTTGTCCGGACGGTCTCCTCCAGCAGGAGTGAACAACTCAGCGTTTGCCTTCTGAAGAGCAATATCCGTCCGTGTACCACCC
Organism: Plumapathes pennacea; assembly: GCA_964036295.1. Taxonomy (NCBI): domain Eukaryota; kingdom Metazoa; phylum Cnidaria; class Anthozoa; order Antipatharia; family Myriopathidae; genus Plumapathes; species Plumapathes pennacea. The sequence goes on along the minus strand of OZ038463.1, from coordinate 35,719,064 downwards.
CCTGAGTAGTGGATGGCCTTGATTTTCGCGGCCATGGCGTTTGGTTCCTGTGCAGCGTGGTTTGCGAAGTTGACAATTAAGGACGCGGAGGACTGGTAGGCAATAATTCCTACCCGTGTTCCATGTGAGGAGATTTGGAGTTTGTGGACGATATTTGTGACGAAATCACGAGCCTTCTGGAAGTCTGCGGAGCCCACGCTCCCGGAGCGATCCATAATGACCCCGACATCCATTGCGTGCTTGCAAGGTGGAGGGGGAGGTGCCGCTGAGAAAAGAGATAAAATGTTTATCCAGCTCTTCCAAAATGTGAGGAAATCCTTCATGCAGCGTTGTTTGGGGTGTTCTAACTACAGTGGAACCTCCCGAAAACGATCACCATTATTCGGCTTTAAGTGGCCGCTTACGGAAATTTCTCACTATGGGTCCAGCTTTGAGCCACAATCAGTGTCAAACAATGCCGTTTTAGTAAGTGAATTAACACCTCCGGTTTTAAGAAATCAACCTTGTTTGCAGGTTAAGTTACATATGTTAGTGTTTTGTCCGGATAGAAATAAAAGAAAAACTCAAACAGAGGTCGCGGTCGCTTGCGAGAGGTTCCACTAATAGAAATTTGACTGAGGGACAAATCGGTCATTTGATAAGTGGCTGCTTAAAGAGATGTATAGTCGCTTACGGGAGATGGTCGCTCAGGGAGGTTCCACTGTATTCTCCTAATCCAGAAAAACGCAGTATAACGTCCCGTATATCCTTACCTCCTTGACATCCATAGATTTCCACTCTCATGGACACGTAGCTATACCACGTGCGAGGATGTATGCGGATAAATCGCGTTGTCTTGATTGGTGGATTTAAAGCGTTGACGTGGATGTTATTTCTGTCGTGATTTCCCTCAAACACCTGCATGTAAGATTCTTCTAATCAATGGCCACTACATTACTTTCAGCAAACTTGCACTAATCATAACCAGGAACATGTACAATATTAGGGGCAAAAGAAAAAATAACTGCCATCTGGGCATGAAAATAAGCACATGAAACAAGTAAGTAAGTATCGATCAAGGTTTTTTCTTGCACTGTCTATTGGAGTTTTTTCTTCAAGCTAAACCAATTACAAATTATTTTGGCTTTTCGATTGGTGTTATCTTGTGGCCTCTGTAATTTGCACTGTAATTTCTTTAGTTTTTGTTTTACAAAAATCAGTTTAAAATGCTCTTGTTCCAATTCAAACCTCGTTTAGTCAATGACAAATTAAACCCATCAAGAGTTTCGATTCTTAGAACGGTGCGGGAGGTTGGGGAGGGGGGGTTGTGGATTTTCTATAAATTAAGAATGTGTCGTGGACCCAAAAATCAGTACACGTTCAACGCACCTTCAACTGATCATTCTCCTTGTAAAAATCAAAGTGCCCGCCATACAGACTATAGGAAACGGTGTAGCTGGTGACCCACTGATCGGCATTATGTCGCCCTTGTGTAGCAATACGAGTCACTGACTTCCATTGCCCCAGATCTATCTGCAGCCATTGTTGGTCGTCTCTCGCTTTCGCAATCCACGTACTTGCTTTGTTTAGGCGTCCATACGCAGGTTTATAACTGTTGCTCCACATGGAAGATGCACTAAAGGATTGATCCACAATCTTTCCACTGGCCGCGCCAAGAGCGTCGATACAGTTTGGCTTCGGCGGGACAGGAAAACCTGGAAGAATCCAGATATGAAAAACAATGCCCAAGTTGAAAGGATAATTACATTGCTAACGCTAAGTAATATTTTGATCATGTAGCTGTGGCAATTATATCTTGGTAACAGCAAGCCCTACACTGCAGCAATAATTAATTACTTCGGTTCAAATTCAGTCACGCTGACAATACCGGCAAGTCAACTTTCGATTTACAAGAAGAATTTATTTATTATCAAGGTACTTATTTACTCTTTTTGCTTATTGTTTTGCCTTTTCTACGTAAACCAGTTAAACTACTTTGAGTGAACCTCATTTTTAAATGAAAAGTAAGTAATTGACACAAACTGATAGATAAAAAAATGAATCTTCTTTGAGCCAGATAAGTGACCTATTATATAATGTTAGTCATGACTTTATGAGAGATATCACACGAGTCATGCAGAAGAACCCGTACACATTACTTGTGCAACTTTCACACATGATGTACCTGAAATGCATCCAAAAAGTTCCGCCCTCATAGAGATCCAAGAACGGTAAGTTTGTGGTTCGAAGCGCACAAATCGAGCGATGATTGGAGGGTTCAAGACTTGGCTTACGACATCGTAGCGGTTCTTATTTGCGAAGAATTTCTGAAAAGAAAGCAAACAGACTGATCAGGAGAGTCATAACTCTTCCTGCCGCTTGAAGGTCTGGATTCGAGTTCTAAGTTCAAGATGTCGTTTTTATTGATGTCTGATAAGTGATATTGGCATGGCCAAGAACTACGTCCCAGACAAAGAGAACTTACGTACTACTATCTGTGGTATCAGAATATGTTTAGCTTAAATTCTTTAAGCGTAATAATAATAATCTGTCTAGACAACTACTAGAGTTGCTGTGCACTTTGTGGTACATAACATACATTGCTAGAATGTCTTCACCTGGAATAGGAATAGTACTGTCTGTGAATTCTACTACTTACACAGGAAAATTACCAGGGCTCTGGCTACATATTAGCTTAAAATGTATTTAATTCTTATAACTGGTCAAAATTTCTTCATTTCTGACAATTAAAACCTTTCCTTAGAAATTCCATTTACCACATCTCAGATTCACTGAACAACCAGGCCAAAACAATCTCTGTTGTTGCCTGAGTACTTACCGTAACGTGCCCGTTTTTTTTGTACGACTCAAACAGCAAACCATCAAAACTGAAAGAGAGTGAGTAGCTTGTCACCCACTGATCTTTTTCTTGTCTGCCCTGGGTAGCCACGCGACGTACTTTGGTAACCTGGCCAAGGTCAATCTGCAACCATTGATGTTCATTGTTTTTCAAAGCTGACCAAGCACCAACTCTCCCGCTGCCTCTCTGAAGATGCAGCCGAGCATTGGAAGCTTTGTATGTAGAACTGTACTGCGAAGAGGCGGAGAATGCTGCATCTTGTAGTCCTTTCTGTAGTCCCAGGGCTCTCATACACGGCTCGGGAACTGGTGGCACAAATCCTGGGTGCAAGCAACCGAAAATGATTTTCCGATAAGTCAACTAAATACTGACGTTCTGGTTTGATGTTTTATTACACCCATAAACTTTTGGTTTTTCTTTTTATGATTTTATTTAAGTTATGTTCATTTATTGAAATTTGTTGCCCTCTTGGAAAACTGGCAATGGCCTTACCCTTAGACTGTAAGTCAGAAAAATGAAAATGATAAAAGGCTCGTGTAGCTTTTCCTGTTAAATATAAAATAATGTACTAGAATAAATGGTATTATATGGATGACTGGATGATAAATGTGGATTCAAAAATAGAAGATTTACAAGTGGATGCCCAAATGGATAACTGGTGCAAGGACAAGTATTTACCTGTTTTACAGCCAAAGAGTTCCAGCCTCATAGACACGTGACTGTACCAAGTTTCCGGATGAATACGGACGTACCGAGCGAATAATGGAATATCTAGCTGATTGGTAACGATGCTGTTTCGGTCCTTGTTTGCTTCAAAAACCTGCAAAAGTTTAATTTTGTCATGCTTCACTTGTTTAAAAAAAGTGGCACAAAACTCTACATCTCCACTTGAATATCGGATATCATGTAAATATTGTGTATATCACGTAAGCTTTTTTGTCACGGATATCATGTAAAACAGTTGTAAAACTGATCAGTATTTTTGACCCGTGCATAAATAATAGGGAATGAAAAAGTACATTACAACATGATTGACGGTTATGAAAGTTTATCACCGACATGAATTATCTTTATATCCTGCAACCAAATATTTAACACATCACCACAAAACATTATAATCCAACAAGCCTTTCCGAATCAATAAGACACTTTCACAATCGTGCGCAGGAGGAAATAGCACTTTTCCCGCCAATTTTTATGATCAGGTGACCACCAGAAAATCTGCGCTTCGCGAACTGCGCATGACTGTGAAATTTGATATTTGCTGCGGTTAATAACATTAGAAATAGTGCTCTTTGTCTCGTGGAAGTTCTTTGTCAGTTGTACACTTTTCCTCTGCGGTTTGATCTTACCTTTTTAACTCCTTGAGAACTGTACTCCGTGAAATATCCCCCGTCAAGACTGTAGGACACCCAATAGCTCTTCACCCATTGGTTGTATTTATAACGACCTTGAGTAGCAATCCTGGTAACCTTGGCAACTTTTCCCAGGTCTACTTGCAGCCATTGGCCTTTGTCGTTGTCTTTCGCAGACCAAGACCCTATTTTTCCCCCTGATGGTTTGATGTTAAGACGAGCACGCTCGGGGCCGTGGTTTTGGTCCCATTGACTGGAGGAAGTCAGAGCGGCGTCTGGAATCGACTTACTCTCTAGTCCCAGGGCCTCTCCGCGTAAACAATCTGGGTCAGGGGGTGGTGGTGGGTTTCCTGTTGTTCAATTAAAATTTACGTATATTGAAACAACATTGATTACTGTGTCGATTTATCACCTCGTTCGGTGTTCTTGAGCGGAGAATTATTTTTTTAAACAAAAGAAGCTAACACACGCAAGGTAGACAGAAACTGACTACAGTACTTTATTTTCTCGAAATAACACCGTTTTCTCGCCTTTGCTCTGTTAGCCTGCGAAACAGGCCCTAGGGTTTGTTTTTCACGAACGGTTAGAACGTTGAATCGTTTTATGGCCGCGTCGGAGTCTAGGGCAAGGATTTGTGGCCGCGTCGGGCTATTGCTCTGTGGATTACAGTGAACTCTCTCCGAGGCAGACACCCTCGGGACTAGCCTTAGAGAGGTGTCCACCTTGGTGAGAGTTCAGTTACAGAGAAACAAGTGAAAATCAGCAAAGACGAAATCTGCATGCTGTCCTCTTAGAGAGATGTCCGCATAGAGAGAGTTGACTATACGACAAATGTATACGGGTAGTTCAGGTAACGGGATAAGAAAAGGGACTAAACAGTATTTACCTTGACAAGATTCATCCAAGATGACATCGAGTTTGTCTTTGAGAGCATCGAAGTTGGACACGTGTAGTACGTAGTTTCGGTCGCCCATGGCAATCTGCAGCAACTCAGCGTCTCTGACACCGGAACCAATTCCTACCGCCACCGTCCTCACCTTCTTGACCTAAGAACGTGGGAAGGATCGATCTAAATTAACAGCCAAATTAAATACCAATGTTTTCTCAACTGTTTAAATCTAACTTTCTTTTTAGACAGGAACGCTGGTTGAGGACTGAAAACTTGCCATTAAATAAGTTGAATAATGGCCTTGAATAAATGTGAGTTTGTCTTGTAAGTGTGACCCGAAAATACATACCTGTAATGGCCTCAAAACATCTGGATACGGCTTGCTGCCATAGTTGGTTTTACCGTCAGTAAACACAATAAGAATGTTGGGTTTATCAGCTCTGTCACCACCTGCAGCAGTGAACAGTTGGCTGCCCGCCATCTCCAGCGCTTTGTCCGTTCGTGTCCAACCACCGGGGTACCCAACTTCTTTAACTCTGTTTTTCAAAGCCAGCATATGTTGATATTTGCCGTTCGCCATGTTGAACTCAAGTTTGGCGTTTGTGCTGTATGTGATCATGCCCACGTGGGTTCCGCCCGGAGAGATCTGGAAATGAGTGATGAACTCAGCAATAAAGTCCTTCGCCTTCTTGAAGTTTGAAGCTCGCACGCTGCCTGAACCGTCAAGAATGATCCCCACGTCTAAAGCTTTGATACAAGCTGCAGAAGAGAAAATGACAGACACATAAAATCGGGTGCTGACGACAGTGACATAGATCCACATCTTTTTGACAATGTTATGACGCGTTTCATCATCATTAAGAGGACAGACACATCAGTCGTGACAGTCACAGATACGAAAATACCTGTAACTTACCCTTCCAAGTCACATGTATGTATTAATTTACAGTGTACTCACGTTTAGGGCAGGGTACCTCATTGCAGGCTCTCTGTTCCTCCCCGTCGCCTGGACACTTTAGTCCATTCCCCTTAGGGGAGGGGTCGGAGCAAGTCCTCTCTCTTACTTGTATCCCTCCCCCACAGGTTTTGGTGCACTTGCTCCAGTCTCCCCATTTCGACCATGAGCCGTCGACGTCTCCTGCACCTGTGATCGTCATGATTAAAATAATGTCACGTGACCACCTGGAGTACTCAAATCACATTTGCTTTTGTTATTTGGTCTCTGAATGGCTGAGAATGTCCCAAAAAGCCACTTCTCACCGCCCTTTGCTCCAAGTAAGTGGCTAAATTTCTTACCTTGGCAAGAATCTCCTAAGATCTGGTTTAGGTTGCTCTTGAGTGCATCAAAATCGCTGAGGTGGAACTTGTACCTGGGATTGTTGCCCGCGATTTCCAGGAGCTCCTGGTCGTCTATACCACTTCCGACACCAACTGCCACTGTTCGCACTCCCTTCAACTAAATTGATGATATACTTCGTTGTCAAAACAGAATTACCATCATTGTTCTAGCTAATATACAGTAGTTGAAAGAGAAAAACGAGGAATACGTGAAATGATTAAATTATATAAGAACATAGGGACAAGAAAAGTGGACAAGTTTCAGAAGTTTGGGACAAAAATTACACTTTAATATAGTATCCCGCTAGTTAAAATGAGAACATAAACTGTATAAATTCAAGCGCTCTGTACCTGAAGTGGCTTCAGCACATCAACGTAGGCTTTACTTCCTTTGTTGGTTTTGCCGTCAGTCAAAACAATCAACACGTTGTACGCATTACTGCGGTCTCCAGAGCCTGCTGTAAAGAGGCTGTTACTGGCCATCTCCAAAGCCAGGTCTGTCCGGGTACCTCCCCCAGAATACTTCACGGCCCTGATTGCAGCCTGAAGCGCGCCAAGGTTGTGATATTCTGTTTTTGCGAAGTTGAACTGCAACCTGGGAACGTTTGAGTAAGCAATAACACCCATGTGGGTCCCGTGCGACGAGACGGTGAAGTGAGCAGCGAGGTCAGCTACGAAGTCGGTCGCTTTCTTGAAATGTGCGCTGCTGACACTCCCAGAGGAATCCAACACAAATCCAACGTCCATTGGTTTTGAGCAAGCTGTGTGCGAAAACGGAAACATAACTGCCAGGTTACCAAGATACAATCGAATCATGCTAATTTCACCTTCTTCCTTTTGCACAGTACAGATCTTTCAAATAGAGATTTATAGCAAAAGAATCAGGGTAGGTACAAGTAACTGATTTTTGCGGTATTCCTGTGTGTTTCTGACATCATATTATATTATCACACGGCGGCCATGTTGGATTTATATCATAGTTTGTAACAAGGAAACGAGGTCAACTCCGATGCATTTCTTTATGTAAAAATATCGTAAAAATCATAATTCCTTTTTGATTTTCACAACTGATAAAAATGACAACCACTCATCCCTACTTGTGGTTATTCACTTACGATTTGGGCATGCGGCTTCATTGCAAGCCTTCTGCTCCTCCGCGGGGCCCAGATGAGAACAATCTTTTCCTTTTCCTTTTGGTGGCGGGTTGGTACAAGTTCTCTCCCTCCCCATCAAGCCACCGTCGCAACTTTTGCTGCATTTAGTCCAACCAGACCAGTCCCCATAACCTCCGTCAACGTCCGACGGAGCCACTGTGTCAGTGTACGAGAACGGCAAGTATTAGTGTTAGAACGTAGTGGGAGAAAATAGTTGGTAGTTAGTAAAGCGTAGAATTAGTACAAATAGTATAGTCGCAGCTGCAACCGTATTGAATGAAAGCAGCTGCAGTAGTAGTAGTGTAGTAGTAGTCTATTGTAGTAGTAGTGGCAGTAGTACTTAGTGTATAGTAGTAGTAGCAGTTTGTTTTAATCATTAACTGTAGTTATATTTCGTCATTGTCGTAAGGATAGTTGGATGTAGTTGCGGTGATTAATCGTGTATCACGTACCATTCTTTAGAATGTAGACGTAGTTTGTTTTGGCAACGCCGACACATTCCATATCTTTGCTTTTATCACAAGGCGGCTGGGGCGTTTTAAGTTCTTGGATGCACTTGTTATCCTTCGCAGGGCCATATTTGTTGTAGGTAGCCTCTCCTTGCTCGTCACTCCAACATTCCCCAAAATACTGAATCGCGAAAACCTTCCAACCACGTGACCTAGTGGCGTTGGCACAGCGACAAGCCAGACTGAAAATTTTAAGACTCACAGTTAGAATACAAAACCGGTTAAAATGCGTGAGGCAGTGATAAGCCAAAATGTTAGCACCACACTCACATTTAACTTACATACGCACGGGTACACTCTAAGGAGTTATCACACACAGACATCTACAGTAGAATATCTAAAGTAATAAACTAAGGAAGGAGTTGTAACATACTCCCTTGCAGGAAAAACACTGACATATGTAACGTGCAACAAGACACAGGGCTGACTTCTTATAACTTAAGTTGCAGGCGTCGCAGTATTTAACATTGGCTGTGGCTCAAAGCTGGTTTTCACTCAGGACTCACACGATGAGAAATTCCCGTAAGCGACCACTTAAACCTAAACCAAGGGAGGTTCAACTCCCAGGCGGGAGGTCCAACTCTACACACACCTGTGTATGGACTCCTCCCATCTTTGCCAATCCAGCACGTGACCGTCATTTTTATCACTTTTCTTGTCTCTGTCTGTGATGAGCAGGGTTCTAAGCGCGCGCGCTTTCATTTTGTCTTTGAAACAGCCAACCTTTTCAAAGTTTCTCTTGCACGTGACAGGTGTATTACCTACAAACACATAAAGATTTAAATAAGAATATGTTAAATGTACCCCCAGCCCCCAAGGGATAATAATGCCTGCAACTGATTGAAGTATAGCCAGGTATAAAGTACATACCTTGAGTAAGAGTGAAAGTGAGGCAAATAGCCACCAACTGGATCCAAATGGTATTCATCTTTCACCTGAAGTAAAACATAAATAGTTAACTTATAGACTATAGGCCGATACCTGGCTTAAAATATCGATTTAATTTAATTCCCTATACGGAAACAAAGGATGCACGACAAAAAATCAAACAAAACGATTTTTACTTAATGATTTGGCTGATCCTTATGTGAACAGTCAGACAAACACTGCCAAGATCTAATTTGGGTGAAATGGATAACCACAGTAAATCTTTACTGTTTAAATATTTCGTAATTTTTTTTATTGTTTAGTATTCGCTCTTATATGCCTTGTTCAAGTACAATTCACTTTCATTATAATATAGAATTCTTTGTGTACAAAAGCTGATCAGTATTATCCAATTATTATTTTAAGTCTTTTTAATTTCGCAGAAAATTTATTCGTGTTAATTAATTTTGTTTGCTAATAAATGATTTTAATCTTGGTACAAAATTGTTTGACTGTGTAAAATAATCACGTATAAGTAAACTCGAGAACAGGGAAGGAAAAGTCAGAGAAATTTATTGGGGCTTCTAGACAAATGAACAGTCAAAATACAGCACTACACAAATGAACAATCACAATGTCACGAAAAACACTAAAGTGAGACAAACTTACTAAGCGATTGTTAGGAAATAACTCCTCCATAGTGTTATATTAAATTAACTTGTGGCACAAAGCTTAAAAAGATGTTTTTCTGTACAAAGTGAGTATCAAGGTAAAAATGAAAATGTCCTAATTGATTTTCTTCTTTACAAGAAACTGGTTAACATTTCCTAGAGGAGGAACGACTAAGAACTATCCGAGAGGAAAGTGAATTAGGCCGTTTTAACTCATTTCAAATTTGCTCAATTTCCGTCTTTAGTATACCCGTCACAAAATTTTACCTGATTTGTTCGTAATAGAAACTACTTTTTATTTAAGGAAATGTCGAAGAGTAAAGAAACCTGGTCCCCATTGTAATACAAAGAATTTGGCAGGAAAGGCCCTCAGAACATGTATAACTTTCTTCCCGGAAGAACATCCAAGAAGAGTCTCTATATTTTGTTAAATTCGTTCCCGGTACAGCACAGCACACTGACTATAAAACGTGCAAACCAAAATTACCTTACCTTTGTCAGAAGTCCTCCTTCCTTGGGCAATCCACAAGGAATAAGTGGCAGCTTTCAGTTGTGCGTCATATTTATAGTGAGCCATGATGGTGACTTTGTATCAATCTTTGCTTTGCCGTCTCCGACCAGTTTAAACAAGTGTGAAATTAAATTTGAGCCGACGAGACTTAACGCAAATAAACGATATTATGTATAATTTTATTTGAACCGCTATAAAAACACTTACAAAATGAATAAAAAGCTGTTCAGTGTTTGAATTAAAAATAAACAGTTATAATTACTAATAAGAGATCGTGTAATTATAATATCTTGTGTGCACTCGGCCTGGCTCAGAAATTACTCAACAAATGCGGCGTCTCAAAGGTTGCACGCTCGCTAGAAATTTTGATGTATGATTCCTTATCCGTGCAGTCACCTGGGCAAGACATAAAACTTGAAAATTTAACCAAAACTTGAGTCGTTTTTATGTTTTTATTCAGAAGAAAAGGTCAGTATTGGTACGACGACAAGCAGATTGCTTTTTAGTTTTTTGACGAGTTTCTCAGTTAAGTTCGAGAAATTTGTCCCTCGTATTGCCGTTTCATAGTGAATAGTATTAAACTGATTTAATGAGTCTTTAGCAAGAAATTTACAAATTATTAAATATTTTAAACAATATGACTGTGTTTTAGCTAAATGTCAAATTGTTTGAATGGGTTAATTTATGACTTCCTTGCGAGAAAGGATGTTCCATCACAACCAGCTTTACAATGCGACTGGCATTAATAGTACGGGGAACCAATAATACAGAAGAAAAAAGAAGAAAAGCAGTTATTTAGTCAAAAATCAGCTTTTTTTTTGCATTATCCACTGAGTTGGCATAAATGTACACAACTCCTTTCTATTTCCCACTTCTTCTATGGGTTTTCGTTCAGCTTCTTACAATAAAATAACTGAGTATAATAGCCTTCATTATATAACGCCTGACATTTTTGTTTAAGGCCGCATTTGAGTATTAGCTGGTTCGAAATCTGCCAGGCATTTTGATTCATATCATAGAAATAAATAATCAATTTATAGTTTATTTTAATGTTGGCGGTTTGTTCTATCAATTTCCAACAAGAATATTACACGTGTGCCGGCTTATTCGTAGTTAATTGGAAATTCTAAATATTCTACGTTACAACATGAATCATAAAAAAAAATTATAAAATTGTTATGTATTGTAAAATAAGTAATTATCACTTTTTAAACAAGGAGCTTATAGAAACTTTCAAATTATCAGATTTGGCAAGAGTTTCCTTTATCGTGTTAGTTGCAGTTATGAGCTAATACTTGCAACGACGATTTGCAGCGTTGCGGTGTTGCGCTAAAATCGTTCACTGAGATGTAACACCCCATTTTCAAAACAGGGGAACAAATATTCTTATATACTGTCAATGATACTTGTGTACACATTGTTGCACATTTCTAACTGTGACTGCTTACAGAATCCGCCTTAAAAATCTTCCCTCGAATTTTCTAGGGGTTATTCGTCATTATCCAACATACTCAATACAGGAAAATTGAAACCGAAATCAAAGAAAATCATTCAAATTGAAAAATATTACATAAATTATGCTTTTATATATTATTTATTTTTGTTGTGCAGTACTCGGCCACTTGTAATGCATATTTTCTCCCACAGCAGGGTCGAGCAACTTCCGAAACGGCAGCAATGAAACACAGAAAGCTCACAATAGTCACAGCTCCAACAGTTAAGTATCTGTCGGAACAACTAAACGAACGATTGCAAAAGATATTCATTACAAAAACATGTGCTCTCATAAAAAGTAATTGCTTCAAAACGTTATTGAGATTGGACCTCGATTAATTTCGGTTGCGAACTAATTACAATCATTCAGGGTACACAACGAAATCGTTATTACCATGGTTCTAATAAAACATAGTTTAGCATTATTATTATTATTTTCACTATTTTACATCAAGAATGAACAAAATATTTTGCTTGAGTTGCTTGAACATACGGCGAAACTAACTTTTTTTATCTAATCCTCTATCAGTCAGTATATATGTGCATGTAAAGTTAAATCGTGCTATTAATTACTATTACAAAAATTATTGTCATTGCTATTATTAACAGCGGGACTCCTGTAAAATACGGTGATCGGATTTTTTTTCTTAATTTTTTTGTCTTTCTTTTTTGCCATTTTGAATTCCATTTCGAGCATCTCAAACGCAGTTTATACGCTGCTTTTGCTGCATTTGACGCAAGTATCCACAGAAGTTTTCTTGGCGCTCGTTATTAGTGCCCAGTCCCTTGGTTTTATGGAATCTTTTTCTGACCGTCAAAAAATGGTGTACATTTTAGCTTGCCGTCTTAACTGTAGTGGCGGGTTGCGGTAGGGCGAAATATAATTGGATAGTCATACTTCTACGAGCACCTTCATCTCTCGAAGTGGGGACCTAAATTTTTCCGACAGTTTTTATAGAAGAGAACGAACTGCCTTCCGAGACAGTCAAAAATCATTCAGCAAACAGTCATAGGTTGTTTGACGATGCCAATTCGCAACGTCCTTACGCCGGGCACGAAACAAACGCCAAACTGCTGAAAAGACTTGTGACTTGTTGTGAACCAAATCAGCACACTGGGGAGGGAGGGGGGGGGAGCGAAGAGAACTATAAGAAAACCTTCTTTAAGTTTTTATTTATTTTTCTTAGCAGTGGTCCTGTCATTGTAGATCGTATCCATCTCGAACAAAGTTTTGATCATAATGGACACAGGCACAGTGATCCAAACCAGGTTTGCTCCCACATAAATTGTCCAGAAATAGAAGACTTTTTCAAAAGTGTCGAACTTTGGAGGCCAGTCCTGCACAATCAAAAGCAAGAGAATCACTCATGCCACACATAAGCCCAACTCCCCTAATGGCTTTTGAGAATAATTTTCATTAGAATACCTGATAACAGTGACTATTTAAATATACTAGCTAATCAAGATGCTGCCATGCAGTAGAATATTTCTCTTCAAATATTTATGATTTTGCTTTAATGATTTACCATTCATTATTATTTTATGAAAACATAAGTGAATTTAAGTTTATCAAGAGAAGGGGGGAGGAGAGGGTAGGTTGGGGCATGAGTGTTGGCATTAATATTATGTAGTATTCTAGTGCAAAAAATATTAGGCAATCATGTAGATTTTATCAAAAAATGAATAGGTACATTTGAGGAGTCTGCTTTGCGATTCAAACACTTTGCTTCGCTTTAAATCTGGGTGGCCGATGTTTCGGGGATTGTAACAACAACATCAGTGACAACATGGCTGTTGCAGGAGCAACAAAGAAAACAACAAACAATAATGGCAGCACCAACATACCAGAGGGACATGTTTGAATCCATCATAAGCTTCAGAAGACATGTAAAGAATGCACCCTGTGAGCTGGAACACGGACACAGTGATTGACAGGAAATGACGATACCAGCGATCATTCACAATAGCATTGTACCTAAAAACAAAGTCACACATTATGTTGGCACTGATGGGAAAGTGACAGCAAAACTACAAATCACCTGCATGTTCACACCATCATTACTGACCCTGACTTCTATACCTTGATTATTGTCCACTGTATTATATTGTCGTCTGGTTATTTCAGGCAACATAAGTATACCCTCATGTAATTTTCCATCTTTATTATCTGTAAATTTTATCATGTACTTGAATAAAGTTGTTGTTTACTTTTCTATCTCTCATCCATCTGATGAGATCATGACATTAATCAGCCAATCAAAGGATAATAAGGAAAAAAGAAACATAAATCTGCATGCTTGTAGCATCTCAGTCATCTTTAATTTAAACTCTGTCATTCTAAAATTTAGAATTTAAATATTTAATATTGAATCAGTCTTATACAGTAGGACCCAGGTTCTTTTCCCTACCACACACTCTTCACCTGGGAGAGTCTGGGAAAAGAGGTGTTACATGGATAGATGTATTGTCAAAAATGGGATGCTTGATAATATAAGTAGGATTGGGGAAGGGGGAGGGGAGGGGGGGGGGGGTGGTTGTAAATAGAGGATTGTCATGTACATAAACATATCTTACCATAATAGGCACAATGGTCCCATGATGAAAAGCTCTGTAGCTGAGATCATCATCACCATGGGATCTTTTGTGGGCCAGTAACGAGCATCAAGTCGGCCATACTCTACAACCATCCACTTTGGGCCTCGCCCAAGAGTCCCAATCACACTGAGAAAAATGAATATAATACTAATTAATACTGGATAGCCCATTGCGCCTATGCTTGATAAGTATTCCTAAACTGTCCATTTGTAGTTGAACCGGCAAGCTTTTTGAAGGTCTTTTTTTAAATTTAGTCGCCAAGATTTATTTTAAGATTCCTACATCAACCCTAAAGTGACTTAACGAGTCCTAATTATCCCCACCTGCCCTGAAATAAAATATAAGAATACTCAATTCACAAGATCACGGTCAGCTTGCACACAGAGCACAGGCGGCCCAGGCTTCGGGAGCCTGTCACGGGATGGTATGTGATACCAGCCTATGTTGCGTTAGAAAATGACCGTTGAAGATTATAAAGAAATGTATGGAAGATTGTAGTCGATCGTTGAACAGTACGTAACCGGGCTTCGATTTTTTCATTTCGCAAGCGGCGTTAGCATGTGCGTGTCATACTAGCAGCCAAAAAAGTGCACTTCATAAAAATACCTGAAGAACATAGCTACTACAATTGCGGCAGTTGCCTAAATAGTCGACTCGTGTATTTTGGCGCGCAAATCAACCTACCCGTCCATCCAGCAGTGTATAATGCAGCCATTGAACAGAGCCCACCAAGCAAGAGCTTTATGCTGACCGCGGGGAAGGCCATAGAACACGAAACAAAACAGCAGCAGCGCCACTGGAATAATATTCACAGGATCGTCGATATCTTCCAGAAAATACTTCACCGTGTTGATTGCTAGTGTCTTGTCAGCCATCTTGCTAGTACCCAGACCCCTTTTGAAAATCGCGGCTACAACCTTATCCAACCTCGTTCCCAGGGCCATCCGCGGCAGAAGCTTCCGAGGCAGAAGCTCCCGAGGTTGTTAGTAGCCGTCCATAGTCAGCACCGGATGTTACTAAGGAATGGGGGAATGGGGATCAAAAAAGCCGACAGAGCTAAATTCGTAGGATTAGTTTTAGGGTTAGTTTTGGTTAAACATCAAAACAACTAATCCTGACCATAAACCTAACCTTAAAACTAACCCTGAACGTAACCCTAACACGACTTAGGCTGTCGGCTTCTCTGATCTCATTACACACCCGTTTTCGAATTAAGAAATATATAACGCGTCGCCGTGTAGTAGCCTCATCTAAACACGCAGGAAGTTGGGAGAACATGAGAGTAGCGTAAGGAAACCAAGAGGCCGCCGAGTGGTTTCCAGCGCTACTCGAGTGTTCTCCCAACTTCCCAAGTGTTTAGATGAGGCTATATTACACGGGGACACGTTTAGTGAACTATGAATGAAAAACAGCATTTAAAGTTTAGGTGAGTCTTGCTTTTCGAGGTATAAAGAACAAAAATTACTTCTTTTTGCGCATTATTTAAATTAATAATCTCTTGCCACCCAAATCGCTCCGCACTTAACCTCGCTCCCATGCAGGTATTTTTGTGCCGAGTCCCCCCACGCACGTGAGAATTCGGAAATGGGCCAGTGACCTTTTTAGTCGTCTCTGCGTGTCTATTTGTCTGGCCGGCCGGATGTCGTCATTAAAGTCATGGTATTTCGTGAGGACTCCAACTGTGAATTAAAGCACTCGAGACATCTCCGTTACAAGCGTAATCACCCACTAAAGTATCTCCATTCTGGCAGCTTCTATCAGACGGTTCACTCCAAGTGGTCGATGCAACATAACAAGCGCGGACACGCCACACCGTTGATAATATGAAGTGTGTCACACGTTGCATTTTACTGTGGTTGTTAGTGATCATGATCTGTAAATCAGATGGCAAGAGAACAAGGCAAAAGTGGCGGGAAAGGAACCTTCAAGTCCAGTGCAAGAAGAACAGAAATTCTCGCTCGGATTCCGCACACGGACCAATCAATGGTCCTCTTCAGCTACAGGCGTTTCTTGACTTGAATAAGGCAAGTTACACCGCGTTAATTCTTCCTCCATTAGTATCGATTCTGTGAGTTGCTTTTTCATTTTTTATTTGTTACTGAATGACGCCGTTTGGATTCCTATTTTCTTCCCAGGGTGTCGTATGTTTTAAGGTTGAAAGCTGTAACAGGCCTCCCGTGTGTATTGTGGAGGCGAATTCCAAACTGAAGCAACGACAACTTAATGATTGCACTCTGTGGAACCAATTTACGTCCATACTCTCTCAAGCAGTAAGTAAACATGGTTAAGTAACACTTCACTGATTCCTTTTTCAAGCATACGTCGACAAGTTTAGCAATTAAAAGAACTTTCTTTAAACGAGATGATCTTAGGTTTCCCGTTATTAACTCAAAAAGATGTATAATTTACGGTCGTTATTCAGTTTCAAGTTGACTCGGGGATAGAGAGGCAGACCGTCGGCGAAAAGAGGCAGACCAGTTGAAAGAGAAACTAGATTATTCACAGCGACTCTTCTACACATCCACAGAAGTTATTCTACGACTGTAATGCACCCGTTTCGGATGCAAAAATGGCACTGTTTAGCTTAACTGCATGCCGGAAAATGCTAAACATGCTCAATCATTGCTGAGTACAGAGGTCATCTTCTACTGTCTATAGACAATAATCAAGTACTGTCGCTCCGCCGTTTCTGTTCAACCAGCAGACATTTCAAGTGCCAAGGATGGGCACACAGACTCAACATAGTTTAGAAGTTTAGTGTCACAAGTTTAAGTGTCACTTTAATCGGTAAAGAAGTTGAACAGCCTTTTGGCGTGAAAGTCACAGTCGGAACGCGGTCAAGCCAAAACAGAAGAAGTGTTTTAGGCGCCACCAACCCCAATCATATAGTCAAACCTCGGATATTTTTTTAAGTAAAATAAGGACTTCACTATAAGCTTAAAATGAAATGTGCAAAATAATACCGCCCTCTGCTGTCTCGTGATTAGTTGCAGTCAAAGCACAGGAATGCGAAAGTTATTTGGTGACGTAAGCAAGTACATTTGGTTGAGTTTGTCAGTTTAGATTTTATTTTTACTCTCTTTTTGAGGGAATACAAACATCCGGCTAACTCTTATCCTCGTGTCTCATCTTGTTTTCTCCCAAAGGGGGCAAAAACCTTTCCGGTCGGAACACAACTCGTCTTATTGTAACTAATATAACCCGCATACCAGCCGATTGTATTACCCTTGAACCAAGACCTGACGTGATGTTTCTAAAGGTATCAATAAGCAACAACGACTGAGATAAGGAAAAGGTAACAACTGGAAAAGAGAAAGAAGTTTCCACTTGCGTTTTTAGCCAACGCACCGCTTTCGCTCAAAAGAAATTTTCAGACTGAAACTTTAGAAATATTTCCGCCTGGCTTTGTTTTTGTTATAGATTTTGAAACCTTTAACAAGTAAGTTTTACAGTCAGAAAAAGAGTCGTTTAGAACTACATCCCTCTAATACCGATTTTACAGTTCTTGTGAGGCACATCACTCTGCATGAAGCATATTTCGTGAACAACTAACTCGATAATACCTTCTCCTTTGACACGTTATAGATTGCTTGCCGACAGCTGTGATGATTTATTAAATCCAAATGATTAGAAAGCTCAGACACTTGAAAGGAAGAGTAAATACATGTCGGCGAAAAGTTCGACACTGTGAACATCCGCGGCGCCGAGTCGTCTTGAAATTCTCAAAAGCGTCTGCTAAAGTAGTTTGTTTTTCGGGTTCTTTCGTTGTTTTCTTTCTGGATGAATGTGTGTTGACAGCTGAAAGAAGGCTCCTTTCTGAGGTAAAGATAACTGAAACCCCGTATCGAGTTCTTATACCAAATCGTTTCAATGGCTTGTTGAGTGAATCTCAACTGTAACCCGGCCACCGACTGTTGCTCTGAGCGTTTTGGCTGTCCTTTGAAAGAGTGGGCATATAATGTTCTCATTTATCATTTTGAAAAGTAAC
Source organism: Plumapathes pennacea (assembly GCA_964036295.1). Classification (NCBI taxonomy): domain Eukaryota; kingdom Metazoa; phylum Cnidaria; class Anthozoa; order Antipatharia; family Myriopathidae; genus Plumapathes; species Plumapathes pennacea. Next base: position 35,700,854 of record OZ038463.1, on the reverse strand, counting down.
GTTTTAACTGGGTGATAAAGATGGGTGTTAATGTCGTGTGGTCTCGCAGCCAACAGCGCCCCAGTTTCATTACTCTGATCACTCTTCAATGTGTTGGTCCGTTAATGTGATCATTTCCGCCCTCTTATATTTCCTGTCTCCTTGCGGTATGAAGACAACTTGCGAAAACTTAAGATATGTGCGCTCGGTGTGTGCATGTTTCCTGAAGACTTAACCAAGCCTTTCCGGTTGTCTGTCTAATACTCAAAACTGAAACCTCTCCTAAATCGATGTCTCCTTGGTTAGATAGGATCGTACACAGATACTACATATTTACCACCTGGTGGCCAATCGAAATCATCCCGCTAATCCACTTAGCTGACCCACAGACCTTTGACAGATTCTTTTAAACATCAAGGATCATCTGTCCGATATCCTTCCGTCCTTTATGACCTGTTCGTGCCGTAGACTACTGACATCATTTGATGTGAAAGCTGTTCCGTCTGGTTCATCAACAGTCCACCCTCATGGTCTTTAGTCTTTAGTCTAATCTGAAATCTCTCCACACGGACCCTGCCCGTTTTGCTATTTTGTCCGCTTTCCATCAGTTTGTTAATATCAGTCATATTCTGCCGTGTCTGTCTTTCTCTTTCGTTTTCTTTCTTTTTGTCTCAGTCTGTCATTACTGTAATGTATCCCAGTCTGCCCTTCCACCTGTCCTTCTTTTACTGTTTACACTGAATGTATACTAACTACTAGCTGTAGTAGTAGTAGTGGTGGTAGTAGTACTTGTACTAAGACTACTATATAATTACGCTGCCAAGACAGTGTCGATTGCGTGTCCTTGCACTCAATGATTGTTTTCTACCTCAAAGTGTAACCAAAAACAAATTGCTAGTTTGACTTCTGATTGGTATTGCAGTGCAATTACGTTTTACAAAAATCATACGAACAACGTTCTACAATATCTTTCTTTTGGTTTCTTACTCAGCCAACCCGCAAGATTGAACCAGTTATTATCGGTGAAGATAGCAAGGTAAGGTAATACTGAATTACGTGTTATGGCTACTCTTAATAATTTACGTTCAGTTTATGATAAATACATTAAGACGTGATTTAAGAGTGACTTATCTATCTCTTTATTTATTTATTTATTTATTTATTTATTTATGTACTTATTTATTTATTTATTTATTTTATTTATTTATTTATTTATTTATTTAGTAGAATTAGTTGTAGCTCTTAGTTTGCAGTACAGTCCGCGTGGAACCTTTCGTAAGCGACTTACCGTTGGCTTTGGATCAGGCTGAGGTTTTTTAGATAGTAATTTAACTGAGGAACCGCTGAATCTTTTATGGTGGTCGGTCAATGAGGTTCACTGGCAGTAGTAGTGTAAGTAAAAGCCGTAGTACTCAGTATAGTAGTAGAGTAGTAGTAGTGGTTCTCATAAAATTCGGAATAGCAGTTGGCTGCAGCAGCACTTGTATTTTTTTCTTATGCACAGTGTGTCAAATGCCCCCTGGGGGGAGGGAGTGACTCCCACATAAGACGGGGATGCTCGTCGGGAATTTTCGTTTTGACCCCTAAGAGGTACTAAAGTGGGCGTGGCATGAGCTTATTTTGATCCCTAAAAGCATACCAAGAATTTAAAGTTTTGATGCCTTTAATTGCTGTAAAAGACCCATACAATAGAAGTTCATTCGACTGACACCAGACCTCTAAACGGTACCACGTCACATTAAAATGTCAGCGTTTGATGCCGAGCACACTATAAGAGGTACGACGAGCATCCCCGACCATTTTCACTACTGTACTTATCAATCCGTTTCACATTCTTGCGCAGCATACAAAACGCAGTAGCAGTTGGTATCAACCCAGACGGGAGTGGCCTGACGAGATCTACAGTCTGTGTCGCCGCACCATAGTTTACCGCTTCCTCGAACCAAAACCTCAGAACTCCACCAACAGCACGGCACATAGTAAGTCTTCCTTCGACCATGATCTTTAGCGCGCCTTGAATACTTGACGGAAATAGTTTCAAGACAGAACACAGCCGGCCAGGCCTAAAGACCTGATCTTAACACATGATCTTAATCCTGACAAAAGTATTTAAATCCAAAGAATAGCGGTTGGTTTTCAGGGCTCAAGTTCAGAAAATAGAAATCTGATTTGGCCGATGTATTTTTTAAATCAGTTTTGCTCTCAAAATGCTTGAATTCAATCCGATCATAATTTTGTCCATTACCCCTTATTAAATGCTGTAACTTAGGCCTGTTTCAAGGGTCGAACTTCACATGCGCCAAATACAATGCAAATGAGCAAAACCTATCGTATTCGTTTCACCTAATTTACATCGGTTCGACGCATGTGAAGTTCGACGTTTGAAACAGGCCACTTATTGTGATTATTCCAGCCGAGACGCGAGACGATAAACGGCTAGGCATAAAATTTTCTCGCGTCTTTTTTTTTATTTTTTAATCAGCATCAAACAAGACCCCGCCAGTACCGATCACCGCCCGGCCAACCATCAAGGCAAGTGAAGAAAGCAGCGCAAAAAACAAGCGCAACATACGGGCGGGACGAAAACGCAACAACCGGCCCAGAAGATTCCGCCTTCCATCTTGTGTGGGCCACGGAATCAATATCCCCTGCACCAGAATCTGTGTCGGACAGAACAGAGAACAACGCAGCTCAGCTGGTTGTTCTGCCTTCAAGATCAAGTGTGTGTTTCATAGGAAGAACGATGGAGTTGCGCAGCCGAATAACAAGTCACGCAACCGAGGGACCAGGAAGAAAGGCAAGAAAGCCTCGCGTGACTGACATGTCACATCACGGCGGGTTTAACGTAGTCACGCCACTTGGATAAGCCATTGAGCTAGGGTGCGTTTGTTTAGGTCTATTTCGGAATAGGAATAAGTATCGGTAAATTTTGTTGGTTCAGGGTTGACATGACTCTACATGTATATCGGCCTTTGAGAAGGTACTCAAAATTATTAAGGGGCCCGCTCAACCAATTTTTGTTTACACGGCTGGAAATAATTGTAAAACATCGAAGGCTGAATTTGGTTCCCAACAAGAAAAAATCGTAATAGATTAATAATAACAAAAGCACGTTGCACTTTAAGCCAAAAAGAAACAAATAGTTTTGCCTTAAAGTGGAAATGGTGCTAATTCATCTGGCCTTAATGGTGGATAAAGGTTTTCGGCGCGCAAAGGACTGTGGTTGAGATGTCAGCCCCGTCTAGCTGTTTTTAGCCGCTTTTACAGTCAATTGCGGTAGTATTTTACTTTCCCCATAAACAAGTGGCTGTGAACTAAATATCTAATAATTACTGAGTTGGGTTTTGTTTTGCGTTATGACCACTGGAGTGCGCTCCGACTTTGATCGTCACGTCGCCAACAGAATGTCTACGCATGCGTGTGAAATTGACCGAGACTACGTTTACACCAGAGCAAAAAGCTTCCGCATTCATGTCTGCTAATTCATCTCCTTTTCTCGACCTACTGCCTCGTTCCACCGCTCGTGTCCAGACCTCGAAGTTTTGAACGCTTTTATTTTTCACTTGCACATACAATCTGTCCAGAAAAGGAGGGGTTGGCAGTCTACATCATACAGGGTATTCGGATTCGTAAGTTTACACCACATTTGTGATTCGCATTTAGATTTCGGATTCAACTACCCCGGTCCCAGAGGTTTTCTAGAAAACCTCTGGGGCCAAAGCGAAGACTTTTTCTCTAATGTAAACGTGCCGCGCTGAAAACATTTTGTGCTTCTATTTGACGATAGTAAGCTGTACTTATTTTAAAGGCCTTTATACTAAATCATCAAATGATGAGATACCACGAAGATGGAGATACGGCGAAAAGGTTTGCAGTTTAACTGCAGTAATGTATTTTACTATTAAAGTGTATATTTTAAAGTTTGATTCCACGTCAAGGACCAACGAAAAAACTTGACTTATCCCGAAACATAACAAAAATTGCTGTAATGATGCATAAAGTCCAATGATCCAGTTACTAACTGTCGAGGGACACCGTGATCGAATCTGTCTTTCGGCCGTGCAGTCACATCCTTTTTGAGTCGGCGGACATTGCACAAAACTGTGAATTAAAGGAAGTTATAGATAGTAATGGCGACAAACGCTGACCAGCGGAAGTGACGTCAGAAACGTATTTCCGCCGGGTGGGACATGTACGACTCAAGAAACACCAAATTTATTAACATTTATACTTCCAGATACTTAATACCACAGATCAGTTCAGTCCAGTCCTGTTTTGCTCATCATTTCTTGCTCTTTCATTTTTTTCTTGAATGGTTGAAGAATCTGTTAAGACTTCTGACCGGTTTCCGTAAATCATTGTGTAAAGTCGATCAGGACCAGTGCGCACCCGCTCCTGGAGACAGCCATCCGATAATCGCTCTAAAACAAACTTATCACCTAGCCAAAGATTAGTGTAATTTTGCTTTGAACATTACAATCGGTCGTAACCAGGAGTTGGGGATCGTCCACTACCCACAGACATCATAAATTCTCGTCTCTAACCAAACCAGCTTCAAGCACAACTTGAATTAGTTACCTTGAGGAATCATTTTAAATTACTAGTTTAATATAACAGAGGATGTTTGGTCCTGCAAAACCAGCCAGGTTTGCCTCCAGCAAACTCATTAGGGAAACTACAGGCCTGAGTTGAATCAAGCTCGGGGCAGAATTCTTTTAGTTCGGCTGTGAGAATATCCTGTTCATATTCCTCAATATCGCAATGCAGTCCTGAAACACAAGATCCGTGTGCCTGCACAAGCTGGACTGCAGTCTGCGGTCTTCGCCGTCTGGGCATGCTCAGCTTTGCTTTCCTGCGCTTTCGGTTCCTTTTCATGGAGGGTTCCCCTCCCGCAGAAGCATCTTCTGTAGAATTGACGTGACCATGAAGTGAAGACGGGCTCAACAGTTCTGGTGAGCTGGCCAATACACACCGTACACTGTGATTCGAGTGTCCATTTTCAAAGACATCTAGGGGAAGAGACGATTCTTCAGCACTGTGCAAATGTCTTCTTTTCACCAATCGTCGAGTTTTTCTCGGTGAAGAGGCAGCCTCGTCTTCAAAGGAATCTGTAAAGGAAGATAGATCACATTCAGCAATTAACTTTTTCAAGCTGTTTCATATCACACTACTTACTGCACATATCAACGCAGAACACTTCCAAAATGTCTAAAGAGAATGAAAACTTGCGTACAATGAAACTCTTAAAGTATAGTCTGGCGTATGTTCTGGACGATTCTTCGAGAGTAATTTTGGGTATTTTCTTTAAGCTGTGAAAGCCGAGTTGTGCCCCGGGGGGGGACTCCCATATAAAAAAATATCAATTTAATCAGCTCCAAACCGACAATTTGTTCGGATCACCACCGCTTTTCGCACTGCACTCGAACAGACCAGTGCAGGGTCTTGTTTTGTGATCGAGATTACCTGTTATCCTGTTTCGTTTCAGCCTCTTGTCCGTCTCCCTCAGACAGTACTTCTCTTTCTTCTTGGTTTCAAACCCCTCGCTCTTGAACGCTCCTTCTCCTCTCCTGCGAGACAACATGCAACATTCACGAACCCAGGAGTAGCCAAATCCCTCTTCTCAAGTGAATAAAATCTGAGTCCTTATTTTATAGGATTCGTGCAGAATTTTCAATTTTCTTTTTCATATCTGTTGGCCTTAGTGAAATGGTTGCATTCTTTGAAGATTTTCAGTTTTTCTTTAGGCTTCTTACTAGGGTCAACTTTTGTCAGTTGATTCATTTCTGGGTCGATTCAAAGCTATTCTGGTCGATTTCTTATTTAGAAATTCATGAACTTTGAAGGACTGCTGTCTAAATTCAGGGAATTTTCAAGCATGGATAGACACACACACACACACACACCTTAAAATTGGTCTATTAGACAAGACAACTCAATTCAGCTTCGAAAATTTTAAGTAGGTAGCTCAAATTTCCGCTTTTTGAAAACTGATTTTGACAGAATCTCACCTTTCACACGTGACACATTCACACTTGCTGTTCTGATCACCAAAGAAGTCTTCTCCATAGAAACATGTTATTTCTTCCCCAGGCTCTAACTCTCGCAACACTTTCACACAAGCTGTGTCACGACCAGTTGACACAAACTGTCATGAAAAACAAAAAGACCAGTTGACATACAGTATGAAGTATAGTAGAACATAACTAAACCTATACTCATTATAAATTGTAACAATATTACTCGCTATTATAAATAATTTATATATTATATCTAAAAAAATAATGCGCTGAAAGTCTGTCATGTGTCTGTCTGTAATGCTCTTTCCCACGCCTCATCATCATCAAAAAAAAAAAAAAATCTAAGATGGCAGCCACTCAGGAGCAAAAGAGAGTACAAATATTTTTGGCCTCTTATGCCGGCCACTGTTCTTTTGGAAATTGGAAATGAGTTTAGAAAGAGAATTTGAGTTGTCAGGTTACTGGACGTGGGGCTGATGCAGCTCAAATGTTCACAAACAGCCTGATACATACCTTGCAGTTTGGTCGACAATCTGTGGAAGAGAAGAAAAGTTTTAGTTCAGACATCATGTAATCATAACTGAGTTCAGCAATACAGTAATAAATTAATACATTACTGTTACTATGATATAACATAATATTATTGAATGCTGAATTTTTAAGCAATAATTTATAATATGTAGACTATCAGTTTCCACTGAATAGATTCAAAGTGCTTTCTCAAAGAACCCACTTGTAAGTTTCTAAGTGTCTACAAACTTACTGTACATGTGTATGTGATGTATAGAACGATATAATGTAATAACTCACTGTTGACAACTTTACATCCTTCGAGGAAATATAGGGCACCATTAGTATTTATATAAAACTATGTGTACATATCAAGTACAAATGGAATACCATGATTTATGTAAGCTGCAGGACCAAGCCAAAGCTGAGACAAATTCTTTCGTGTGGAAAACATAATGCTGAAGTCATTTTCTCCAGGGCGCAGTAAAAGTTTCTCTTCTTCCTCACTCATTTCAGCAATGCAACCACAGAGATATGGAAGACGATCACCTTTGCACCTGTAGACGAGAAAAGAGCCAGGAATATACCATAACTATTAAAATATAAGATAATGTACAGAAAGTGCCATGCATTTTAGCTCAACAGTGAGCAAGTTCCTACCTGTGGCATCAAATTTGAATCTCTCTCCCTTTCTGTGTCAAGTTATCAATAACTGATTTGCCTAGTTATCTAATATATAGAAGAAGTAACTAGAAACATCTTGTCAACATGCTATGTTGAGTTTAGTTGTATACAGTAATTCAAACACTTGGTAATAATTATTAGAGGGTAACAGCATGAGAGAAGTGCTCATGTTGATCACAAGCACTTCCAGTCTGCTGTTTCACACTCCTCCACACTTCTTTCATGTTTTTTCAAATTCCCATGCCCTTCAATCTACATCTCAATGTAGTCACATGTGTCTTATTTCTCTATTTCTTTATGTATTTCTAGAATTATCCAAAGTTCAATCAACAAGTACTTTTTATCAATGGGTGGTTGGGAGAATTTGGAGACTTTCGCAGTCAAAGGACTGTACTTGTCTGTACTTGTTGTGTGGTTATTTTTTATCAGTGATTTTTCATACCAATTTCTAACAGCTATTACTTTTGCCCCATTCTTCTCTCCAGAGTATCTGTTACACGAGACAACTTTAAATCCAGAATCCTTGCTGTAGATACCAATGTATCTCATCAACTGCAAGAAAAAGCACCAGGATTTAGTATTTAATGAATTATCTAATAATCAAAAATAAAAACCAATCACAAATTACAGCATATTGCTCTAACCTCAAGTACATCATAAATCTAATTTTGCGGTATAAGCCCTAAACTACAGCAGATAGCAAGCATTGCTTACTAGCAATGTACTCAAAGAAAATCAATGTGTTCATGCCAACTGTCAAATGAAACCCAAGTGTGTATATGACCATTCCAACGAAAGCTCTCGACAAGTACTGTATATTCACTGTTAAGCTGAATTCATTCTTCACGATTTTCTATTTGCACATCTTTTTCTGCTGCATGGTGAGCTATGTGAAAAGTATTTTTGGAGGGCAGTCCCGAAATGGTTACATACAGCTACATAAAGACAACGTTCCATTTCTTGTCAATCCAAATGCTTGTTTTCCAGGCCTTTTTCGTGAGCTGCTAGGAGCCTGGGAACAAGTCTAGTGGACCAAAATGTAAAATTTCTCCAGCACAGGAAACAGCAAGAAAAAGTGACATAGATAACACGGCAGAGGTGATGAAATAAAAATAGACAAAACTTTGATCATGTCCCAGATGTATGACGCGTGTTATTGATTATGCTATTTACCGGATGCATACGTAATAGAAATGTCGTCACAAAATACGAAATTTGATATCCAGTCCTTTAAACATGACGCGAAACCGATGTTAATATTCAGACTCAGCCTATCCAAATTTGTATGCACCAAACATTTAAATAACTTATAGAAAGCAATTCGACGTCTATATGAGGTGACAAAGTACGAAACTATTCATTATTTAGCGACAGAATAAATTGCCAACTGAAAGTTGTCGTTCAGAGAAAATGAAAGCAGGGCTAAAAGTAGGTATGCTAAGCACTCGCTTAGTTCTTCATGTGTGTGCTGTAAATTCTGACAGCCTGAAATCATGTGAAGTCAAAGATAACCCTAAAACCGGGCACCAAATTGGTTTATTATGAACGTCGGTCATTTCTAAACACACGGGGTATTTAATTTTAGAGTTTCCTCTTGTATGACTCGCTATTAGTAAGATCTGACCATAAAAGAATGAAAAGTGCCGTTTTGTATACTCACATGTTCCTTGAACGTGGCTATTTGAGCTTTAGACTTGTTCAGGAAGTACGATCGAGCCCATTCCCCCGCATTGAACACAATTTCGTTGTACGCTCGTTCGGCGTCACCGTTTTTAGCGAATTTCGCGAGCGCTTTGCTCACAACGAACTGTTCGACCTTGAGCGGACGAAAACGCGCAGCCATCTTGTGTGTCGTAAACCCCAGCATTGAGTCCACACTCAAATTGCTCGCGATATCGTCGCTTTCGGCCAACTGTCGAGCTCGCGATATTCCTGGCTTTAACATCTCGTTATTTTGAAGAACCATACTTGTGGTAGTAGAAGCCTTTCGCAGTTACTTTATCCTGGACAGGATTTTTTCGGTTTGTTGTCTTCTTTCTAAATGTCCCAGAAAAAACTCGCCGCTTTCCGTTCCTCTTTCGCCTTCAAACTCTTTTCACCGTTACTGTGCAGAGTCACTTGTCATGTGACCTAAGTCTGTTTAGCCAATCACGAGGCGAGAATCACAGGTACCAGTCCTTCTCTCGTGTGTGAAAATAAACGGTCAGGATGTCGAGAAGCACCGGAAGCGGCTTGCGTAACAGCCAAGGCCCATGCGGCTGTTTTTGTTTCATAGCGGATATTGATAAAAAATAACAAACATCCAATGTGCTTTCGATCAGTGCCCCAACAAGTTTTGCGTTGATTTTTGTCATGTCAAAATGTCAAGTTGCAGAATCGGCAGTTCAAAAATTGTTAAATGATATACGTATATTTAAGAAAAAAACTGTTTGAACGACGAAAATTTGTAAGACAGGAAGGGGATACAATCCCGGGGGGTGCTCCTCAAAATTTTGGGTGGGAGCGTGCCGCCCGGGACTGAAAGCCCTTATCCTATTTCAGACCAAATTTGCAATTTTCGACCCTATTTCAGACCAAAATGCGCAATTTTCGACTCTATTTCAGACAAAATATCAAAATCTCCGACCCTATTTCTGATTAAAATGCTAAAATCGATACCCTTTGGGCGGCACATACCTACATGGTTCATATATGGGAGCATCCACCCCCTCCCCGGGGATACAACTACGTCTGAGGAAGTTGAAGAACCGTCGATTGACTGCGGGACTACTATAAGATCAGTTCGAAAGGCTCAGTGATCAAACTATATTAATTGTACAACTCGTAAAGTGAAAGCAATAAATTGTTTACTGTGCAGTATCATGATTGCTAAAAGTAAGCTATTTTACAGCCTGATCATTTACCCTTCCTGTTCATTTATGTCTAAGTTTCACTTACAACAATCGTGAACTTTGATAAAAATTCAGAAGTGGAGTCTTCTGGATTGAGTCGCATTTATATGGTATATTATTTTGGATATAGTGGAAGTGTCACATCATTGAGTAAGTTTAGTTGGACTCTTGCATCTCCTCTTTCACAGGTTGAGATTCTTGAGCTTTGAACACATTTCTTAGTTGGCTTTGCCTCCTGAAAAGAGAATTATCAAACAGTAAGTATAATAAATGGCAGTGACTGAGAAATATTCTGTGCTCTCAAATGCTCCATATGGTGCTGCTGAATATAATATCAGTGGCTCTTTTTCCTGTTGTCCGACTATAATACCTCTTGCGTGTATTGTAGAGTGGAAAATTGGTTACCAATAACATAGACCCCTTTACAGATTTATAGGCATGATGGGTAATCAAGGCAAATAAACTGCATTTTTATACATTTGTCTTTCTGATTGGTGGAACTTCGAATCACTCCAATTCCCATTTACAAGCTTTCAGTGGTTCTAGATTGTAAGCAATTTCACTAAAGACCAAGATTCCTCGCACATGTCACTGCCATTTTCCTTTGTGCTTGCCCAGATTACTCATCATGCATTCAAATCCGTGATGGGGTCTGTTGAGAGCTGCAGATTATTTTTCAGCTGGAGTTCCTAATAGAATTCAAGATGCCACATATGACTCAGTGCTCGACATTAAGGTTTTAGGTTGGTTGCCCTTCAGACTGTAGATTGACTTCAAGCAATAGAAAGCTTCATAATTTCTAGTTGCCCGGCCCAGAATTTACCTGCCTGACCAAAAGTTTTGGTTGCCCCGGGCAAGCGGGCAACCGTTAATGTCGAGCGCTGTGACTCACATTGCCATAGGGTGGCGGAACCCTCTTCTTGAATTAAGTTTCTGCGTACACGGGGAAAATAGGCTGTCGGTTGGGCTCATCATGACGGATGCAGGTTTCCTGAGGAAAGACAGCTAGGGTCATCTATAGTGTGACAGTTACAGCTTTGATTACTTTCTGATTTCTTCATACAGGAATTTTAACTGTAAGGGGCTATTAGAAGGGTGATAAGCCCCATGGTGATAAGCCTCATGTGACTATAAGTTTGTTTCAGGTCCATAATGAAATTTGCTGACACTTCAAAGTTGAGAATATCAAGACGGTTTGTACAAATCATCTTACAATTCTCAACTTTCGAGTGCTGCCAAAACTGATGCACATTATTTTGATGGCATTTTGCAAGAGTCTACATATTTTTTTTAAGTGCTTTCTATTTGTGGCACATCAGGTCATGTGACCAGTGCAGTCCTGCAAAGACTAGCCTACTGGTCTTCAGCTCTTTAGTACCGTGTGTGGGGGTCAATACACAAAATCATTCAACTAAAAAGTTACACTGAGTGTTTGTGTACTATAATATTAACCCTTTCATTGCTCCCAAGAGTGATCATTTTCAATATTTCTCCTTTAGCTTTTCACCAGACATATACAGTCAGTTTCAGGCCATTGACACCTTGTTTAGATGAAAGTTCATTTATCTATCATTTTTCAGTACATCACGCACACACAGGAATTTTTTCTTGGAGAATCTGAGTGCAGAAAAGTTAAAAAGAAGTTGAAATTGGGAATATCACTATCCAGAGCGGACAGTCGGTCTTTGAACCCCCCCACTAGCAAGAACGTATTAATTGTTCATTTGCCTATATTTTTTAGCCATATAGTAACGGACTTTGAGACAGCTACAAGCTACAAATAAGGCCAGAAAGATTAGAACCATGCCACCCAGGCGATGTCAATTGTATAACTATATCATTGCCAAAACTCCTTCAACACTACCTGTGTGCATGCTTGGTAGCTTCTACGACGTTGGGGTTCGTGTTTTCAGCCATTTTAGACGCCTCGCAATCTCTATAAACAAGACAATTTTGTTTGCATTCGTTCACAATCAGAATGTACACTCCTCTGTTTGAAATTAACCGCTTCAAGCCACTGCCTAATTTGGCTTTGCCCTCCAAATATGGCGATAGCTGCGTCAGTGTCCATCAGACCCAAGATGGCGGCCGAGTCGCGTGCTTGTTGTGACCATGACCATCCCCAGGTAAGAGCTACTTCATGTCCAAACACCATGATTTCAGCTCTGATTAGTGATCACCTGCATTAGAAGTCTCTAGCTCTTCTGTCTGGAAAATAATTTTTAGAGGCTATGTTATCGCAGGTCAGGTTAATTGCATGTTTTGTGCATGCAGAATCGAACATGCATTGTTAGTTAATTTGTTTTTCATTTTCCGCTTGAAACGAGAGTTAGATTGATGTGACTTGCATTAAGCAAGCATTCCATTTTTATATTTGCTCTCAATACCATACGTACGACGCATGTTTAAAGTACAACGAATTGTTGCTCGGTAAGAACAGATTCGTTCATTTTGTTCTGCCACATTCGAGTACATTTCTTTTCCTTTGCGATGATATTGGTCGTATCGATGGTGCTAATTGAAAACCCTTTGTTTGTTTGTGAGACGTCAAGTATTGAAGTGCCTCGTTATGGAGTAAAAATGCATCGATTCTATTTAAACAATTATTTTCCTTTTTTTTTTTTTCGATGCTTTCAACTGAGTACTTGTTGACCAGACACCATCACGCACCTGTGTAGTGGCTGTCAAATCTCCTACATATGAACTCCCTGTTTAAAAATACTTATGATTTTGCTGTGCTTATCCTCGAAGGATCCTCCAGCCTGCAAGGATCCTATCCTTTAATACAGGATCCTTGTATGATCCTGCGAGGATTTTCACCAGCATTTCATCTTCTCATCTGCTGCACACATGTACTATATTTTCCGGTGTGTAAGTTAATTTTGTATAAATCAACCCTGATTTTTGTTTATCAAAAATAAAGATTTTCACTATACTCAGTGTATATTAAAGTCGACCCTGAGGTCGTGAAAGGTTGACTTTATACATCAGAAAATATGGTGGTCACATCAGTTATCCAACATGCATGCCTCTTCTACAACACAATCACACTAATCTCCTGCATGCATGCCTCATCCAACACTGTTTTCCTACAGTCAGTAACTGTGTCATTTTGACCTAATAGTAATTTTAGCACAAGTCGGCTTCGGCTCTAAATTTTAGGTCTCTGCCGGCCTGAATCTCCCACATGATTGTTGGGTTTGGCATCTGTATGAGTTTTGATTTATGAACTGGTTTGTTGTACTGTAGGCAAGAGGTATTCCAGAAAAATCTGCCTTGTACCCAACTCAGCCAAGTATGATGGACTATGATCTCAGCAACATATCAGCAGCAGAATATTCGCAGCCTGATTATAGCCAGTTTGATCTTGTCAAGGCTACCCAATATGGGATCTTTGACAGATGTTTAGAGCTGGTGGAGAAGGAAGGTGTCGACGTGAGACAAACGGACAAAGAGAATGTAACAGCACTTCACTGGGCAGCCATTAATAACAGACTACAGATTGCTGAGTGAGTAATGTTAGCAGAGTTGATAGTCTTACGGTCCAAATAGTCTGTAATATTCCTAATTTGACAATTTTATTGAAAATAATAAGAGCTGTCTCGAAAGTACAGCAACACTGTGGTACATGTTAGATTGCATTTGGGGGATGGGGTAAGGGGGTTTAAAAAGAATAGAGAGATAAAGCCAGGTTCGAAGTAACTGTACCAATAATATTAGTGAATAATATTAAAGTTTTTATACAGGGACTGTAATATTTGTGGTTTTCTTGTGATTGTAGGCTGTTTTTGGCCCATGGTGCAGATGTGAATGTCAAAGGAGGCATTTTAAATGCATCTCCTCTGCACTGGGCTGTGAGGTAAGAGACAGTACTATCCAGTAATTATTTTTGATAAAGTCCTAAGGAATTAGAGCTTTGGTTTTGATAATGTACTAAAAAGATTAATTTTTTTCTGTAGTCAACGTTCATCTGCATTACCTGAATATTTTCAGCTCGACATAACAAACCAATGCAATCTTCTTTGTCAGTATATTGTATTGTTTTTAAAGTACTGATTTTAAGTTAGTTTTTAAATTCAAGAAATTGCTCAACATGGCATTATGCTAGAATAGAGCTCTATGAAGATCATTATTTTCTGTACACAATTCTATTTTTTGAACCAACATTTGGGAATGTGACATTGTTTATATTCCAAATATTCAGGCAAGGCCAGTTTCAAATGGTGATACTGTTGATGAAACATGAAGCAGATCCATTGGTACAAGATATTGAAGGTAATAATAGTGAATAATACATACCTATGAGCCTGGTGAATTCAATGATAAACAGAAGGATCTGTAGTTTAGTACTGAGGATAACCTGGCATGTTTTGCCCTGACAGAATCTGATTCAACTATCAATTCTTAATGAATTTATCCAGGGCAAGTTTTATATAGTGTGCTGAGGTAACCTCAGTAGATGTAGTATCAATGTTGTGTGGTATCTTCCAGGGTGTGCCTGTTTGCATGTAGCTGCTCAAGCAGGCCATGTGCCCATTGTTGCATATCTTCTGGCCAAAGGAATGGTAAGTATTACAGGTCATTCTCTTCAGACTCAGCAGTGGAAAGAAAGATGGAAGTAGGGAGAGAGGGAGGCAAGATCATAATGAGGATGGAGGAAGTAAGGGAGAAGACAGAGAGTTGCCTAAAGCTGCCAAACTCTTACTCATACATTATGCATGTTGTCTATCAACTAATTTTTGAAAGGGTATTGGGCATTTTTTTCAGGATGTGGATCTTTTGGACAGGAATGGTACCACCCCTCTCATGTGGGCTGCATACCGCTGTTTTGGGTACAGTTCTCCTGAATTGATGATTTTACCAAAGCCAAACTCTATTTTCCAAGTCCACAAACTTTCTAATGAGTTGTGTCTATTGGCATAAGTTTGAATGTGTGACCATACCCAAACATTACTGACAGCATACTGAGAAGAGAAGTTTGCCAGTGATTGTTCCTGAAGGTAAAATATATTAGAAAATAAGTTTATACTTCTCAGCAGACTGTTTCATGTAAAACAAATCAGTATAGAACTTGGGTATTGTGCAGAGTATTACTGATGAGGTGTTCTACTTGTGTTAACTGCTGACAGAAGTTTTCTCTTTTTTATATCAGGCCAGAGCTCACAAGGCTACTGTTGACAATGAATGCATCTGTAAATTTAGCTGACAAGTCTCAGCAGAACACAGGTACACTATGTTTTGTTTTTATTTAACACTTTATAGTTATATCTAGAGCAACAGAATGTTGTCAAGTATGGCTTACAGTGACTAGCCAAAGTCTATAAAGTCAAAAGTCTGAACCAAATGTTGTGGCATGTAAGACTGTAAAGCTGTTACTTTGTGAAATTAGCAACAACACTGAGAGGGATGAGGTGGAGATAATAAAAAAAATATATTTACATGTCATATGAACTAAATAAAATATGAAAATGTTTGGGAGATGAAAGTGAGTTCAAGAGGTGGAGATGAGTTTACAGGAAAGCGAAAGAGTTAGCAGATGTGAAGTAATAACAACCAGACGTGTGGTGTGTTCTTATGCAAACTAGTTATCTCTGTCAGTGTTTTGATGCCTGATATTTTACTTTACAGCTCTTCACTGGGCGGTGTTGTCCAACAATCACAACGTGATTAGGATTCTTGCAAGAGCTGGAGCTAGTTTAGATGCACCCAATGCTCAGGTACATCCTCTACCTATGCTTCAACCTGTGTAGGATTAAAATTGGCCTGTGTAAAACAACTCTCTGATTCTTAATTTTTAGGGTCAGAGCCCACGTGATTTGGCCAAGTTGAAGAAGAATGGCTGGATCAAGCACCAACTGAATTTCTTTGCTATGGAGAAGGGAGAAGGCAAGCCACCCATTATACAGTGGCTTACCAGAGACAAGGTGCACACCTCCAGCTGTTTCAGTGTATTCTTAGAAATCTGTCCACAGCACAAGTGAGGGTGTATAGCCCGCCACATAGATAAATGTTGTCTTTATTTCTTTTTCCCAGATGTTCCGGCGCTACATCCTCTTAGGAACACCCTTCTTTTTCCTGTTCTCTTTTGGAGCAGCATTTGAGTTTCCTGAATCTTCGATAACAACTATGTTTCTTATTGGTTTCATCAGCCTGCTGGTGTGGTACATCGCAAAGTGAGCATGGCTTAATGTATATTGTACAGTTTATGTTTGGTAGACTGGTTTTTCTAACCTTTACACTCATTTCTATTGTGACTCGCATTCCCCATAAGCTACCCACTTACTCTTTTTCTTTTTTTTGTTTTTTCTCTCCTGCTACAGAACATTCAGTGCTTATATTCACAATGAGAGCGTTTTGACGTATGGTGTGACACTCGCCACTAAAGCTTTACTCTATTGGAACATGATCTTGATTTTCTGGCCTTATATCCTTTAAAATATGCATCTGTTGGTTAGCAGTTTCACAAAAGTCTTGTTAGGAAATAAGGTAGACCTACAGCCACAGACACTTATTCATACCAGCTAGTTAACCCTTTCACTCCCAAGAGTGATAAACTTCAATTTTCTCTTTCAATTTCTCACAAGAAATATATCATACAGTAGGGAGAACTTTGCTTTTGATACCTTGCCCATATTAAAGCAGATTGAACTATCAATTCTCACTCCATTACTCATACATTTTCCTCTTAAAAGGTTGGGAGAATCTGCATTTTGAGCTTGGGAGTGAAAGGGTTAAGCAGTTCTCGATTGAATTCACTACCACCTAGGATTGAGTAAAATGAATCCCATCACACACCACAAATAGTAACTCTGCCAAGTTTGAGTTCAATTTGAATCGTTGATAGTCTGCTTTCAAATATCCACACAGATAATCTCTTCAATTGCTTCCACACATTTTATGTAAATTACCAGGGCCAACACTTCAATAACATTTTTTCAGCTGCTGCAGCTTCAGATTAACTTTCAACCACAACATAAAGTCTGGTGCACCAAATCAGAAAGGACACTGAATATGGGTCTGGCTTATATTATCCCCAGGGGTAATGTCACACGTTATTAAATTTCACGAGCTCTCTGGCCAGTTCACTTATCATTTATCAGTTCAGCCAACCAAATGTGCTGGTCGAACAGGGAGGCTGCTGTTTTACTGTAGCTGTACTATTCCTTAACCCAATGTGTACATGTGAATTCTTTTAACATGGTGACATACTTTGTTGTCTGTACATCTGGCCTGTTTTACTACTTCTTCAAGGCAATGAAAGCGGACCCAGGCTACTTGAAGACTAACCCGAATGAACAGAAGAAGGTACCAGATGCTGTCCACTGTGGCATTAGAGCATTTTTCAGACGACTGTTGAAAAGAATTGTGCGAATTTGCTAGCCCTTTTTTGATTAAGTCAACTGAGATCAGGCAGCAGTATTGGACAATCAAGGGCTAAAGCAAAACCCATCTGTTTATTTTGTCTAGATATGAATGGTCGCTTAACTGTTTGGTTGTTGTTGTTGTTGTTCTGTTGTTTCTTCAGACTATTATAGAACTTGGCGAACAGAATGCTCTAGATTTTAACAGGTTCTGTTCAACCTGTTTGGTAAGTATATGTGGGATTCATGACGTGTGCAGTTGAAGAGTAGGACGTTTGAGCAAATTGTGACCGGACGTCTTCTGCGTCGTTACCTAGCCACACAGGGTGGTCGTTTAGCAGAGCTCAAACGCTGAGAGCTCTCTGTTTGAATGGTCACACCATTAGGTTTCATTGGGGTATTTTTGATGAGTCAAATTGCCATTGGCAAAGGTGATGAACCACTGGGACTTCTTTTTCAGATAAAAAAGCCTGTTAGATCAAAACACTGCTCTACATGTGACCGCTGTGTAGCAAGATTTGACCATCACTGTCCCTGGTTGGAGAATTGTGTTGGTGAGTGGCCCATTCCCAAAATCCCCAGCCATAAGAAGAACCATGTAATTTACTGTTTGTGTTTTAATCTTGAACGTAGACAAATCAGCTTTCACAAGAGTTAACTCCATGCTGTATGTACTTTGTAAGAAGACTACTTTATATAAGTGTTTCAATCTCATACAAACATAATAATATGATTACTATAATAATTCTTATAAACTTCTCTTTTTTGTTCACAGGTTGTGGAAACCATCACTATTTCATGGGATATATATTTTTCTTGTTTACGATGTTGCTATGGTATACATTTTCTGGTATAGTGTGTGAGTATACCCACATTACTTTGTGTCAAGTGTTGAGCAGTGGTTTGGTGGTTGACCATGTCTGATTTCATTTTGGTGGTCAGGGCAGGGTTTAGGTGTGGTCAGAGTTTGGTTTGGGGTGTGGTCAATGTAATTTAGGGCTTTGTTTGAATGTTTCATTTAAGGCTTTGCATTTTGTCTGTAGTTTACAAGGCCAAAGGAAGTAGCTTTAATATTCATTTTGTGGAAGGTGATATGATTAATTTGAGGTTTTCTTTTCAGACTGGAAGAAGGTCTGTGGGCCGTACAGTGGGGGTTGGTGGGATGCTGTCAGGATCAGTGCACATTGTTCACCGTGGCTCATGTGGAGTTATGTTAATGCTCTCTTCCACGTCATGTGGGTGGGAACTTTGCTTGTCTGCCAAATGTATCAGGTAAGTTTATATATGGCACTTGCTGGCACATTTTCGAAATTTTTGTGAATCTGGCCATCATAAAAACTCTATTCTTGGTCAATATTTGCTGAGATGTTTCATCCATTGAACACTAGACGTGCTGAGCCTGATTTATTTAATATGCAATTTCATGGCAACCATTTTAAAGTTTATTGAGGTCATAAGCCTTTACTTCCAGAGTTCTATACAAGTACTCCCAACTATTTCAGAGAAAAATGTATGAGTTTAACTAGTAATGTGAGTAGTGAGAATTTACTGAGCAAGAAGTGTAACACTTGGACAAAACTGGGTTGTTTTCAGGCATTCTGGGTTGGTATGACTACTAATGAGCGACTCAATCTGTCTCGATATACTCACATGTTCAATGACATGGGACAACCACAGAGCCCCTACAGGTAAGACGAGTCCCTAAAAAATGTACCATATAATATTGTTATTAATAATTAATAAAGAAAGTGATCTCTTTGACAGAATTATTTTGTTTCCTAACATTGAAATTTTGGCCTTCATTGCAGCCGGGGAGTTTTAGGCAACATTGCAGATTTCTTTGAAGTGAATATCTGTGGGTTGGTGAAGCCCGTCAAGGTGAACTGGTACCAGCAATACAGCCACAACCTGTGGCAACAACAGCATCAAGCTGTCTAGAGTATGATACCATAAAAATGTGCAGGCTCCCCAATCAGTCTAAAATAATAATAATTATACTCAAGACAAGGATTAACATTAAGGAATGTCATCTATGCCCATTATCATGAGTTTTTACTTCATACAATCTATTCTGTTAGACCTTGAACTGCTGGGCCCAGTTTTTCAAAGCACGATTAGGCTAATCCTGGATTAGGTCTAAACTTTCTTGTCATTTATAAGCCTGAAAGTGTGAAGGTTTTGTCCACAATGACTTCCTAGATACGTTTCAAGCTGGAACAAGCTCTTAAATCCTTCTTTGAACAAAACCCTGCAGTTTATTTAATAGCAGAAAGGTTGAGAAATAATTTCATTAATCCTAGATTAGCTTAATCAGCATACGAACAACCAGGCCCAGAGTGATTCAGCAGTGCAATTACTGGATGTTCGTAACTTCCTTAGGCGAAAGCTGACTGAAGTAACTTCTCACTCCATCTCTCAGTCATTTGTATATTCTAAAATATGGAGTCACTGTAAAAAGAATTTTGAAGTTGATCACTCCCAGGAGAGCTATCGCCACTAATGCTTGCTTGTGTGAGAAGACCTTTCACTCCCAAGAGTGATGAACTTTGATTTTAGACATATATCATACAGTAAGGAGAACTTGGCTTTTGATATCTTGCTCAGATGAAATCTGATAAAAATATCAATTCTCACTACATCACTTATACACTTTCTTCTCAAAAGGTTGGGAGAATCTTAAGCTTGAGAGTGAGAGGGTTAACCATGTTTAGCTTTTGTTTCTGATTGGCTAAGAATGCTGCCAAATCTGTTTGGGTCAATCCAAACATGTACGCAAACAAAACAATGACACAATAATTACTTCTAAAACAACCATCTGAAAACCGCTCTAAGTAATAAGTGTTTAATAATATAGAAAAAAAAACTATAATCTTACACAAAAAATGGCTGTCAATCTTATATTTTCAAAACTTGCAACTCCAAAATAAGTTATTAATGTCATTCTTTTCAAGTTTTGTGACTACTTAGTTTTTTTATTAGTGGAAAGATTCCCAGGTTTCTGCTGCAGGAATAGGCCAAAATAATGTCTGCTCCTGTAAATTACCTCCAGAAATGAAAAGAAAAAAAAAAAAAAGAATGTTTGAAATTTTAGGAGCCATGTTTTAGTTAAAATATTTTCATGTGATTATTCAGGGAATAGGGGCATCTGCAAATCATAAAGGCTTCCTGCTCATCAGCAGCTTTTCTTACAGTACAATGATCTGAGTCACATTTTCCTAGCTGACAACCAAACTCTACTTTGTGTAAATTTATTGGAATCATGATCATTATTTAGAATAATATTCTTATAGCACTGCAATGATTTTGCCAGGTCTCTTTTGTTGGGAACTCCAAGAATGCAAGTTAGGGTGCATTCTGACCAGTCAAAAATTGAACTGCTTTATTTGTAGTCGACTAAAAGAAGCTACAGTCCTTAGTAAGATATATTATTGAACATAATAATACTATTGCTTAGCCACTCAAGTGGGAGGGTTCTGCATCAGTAAATATTTTATAGACTGCAAGTCAAAACAACTTTGTATCTGAGCTGTAAATTAAATGCTTCAGCCTTGCTTTAGAAGTTCAGAGGATTATATATATAATAGAATGATAGTCCTTAGTTCTTTTTCTTTTTTTGCTGAAATTAAATATTATCTTCAACATGACAAAAAAAAAAAAAAGATTTTGATATTGTCACAATAACATGCTGCTCATCAATAATACCAGTAGTCAAGAATAAAATGTTGTGTCTCTTCGACAAGAGGTTGGTCTGTAGTTTGGTAATTGAATGTCTCTTTTCAGTTTCTCCAGAGTTATTATATCATACATTGTACTTTTAAGTTAAAACATTCAGTAGCTTGCTCAGTTGAAAGCCATGATTGCATCACTCATAGAGAGAAACTGTATTCTGCAGCTTGGGTGCAAAACTGACCCCACTCAAGACAGACTGAAACCCATCTTTGATCATTACTGTCATTCATTCCAATATATCTGATGACTTTGTACAACACTACTTTATCGCATTTTCTTTCTTATCTGAACTTTGTTACCTTCTGTTCAGTGAATCTCTGACCCATTATTTTACAATAATTCAGCCTTGCACATCACATTTTAGTGGTACACTTGGCTTGCATACTCTGTATCAAGAAGTTGCACCAACTTTTCCCCTCACAACCTCAACTTGTTTTTGATCATGTAGGACTCAGTTTGGGAATTTTGCTCTGCCTTGCCAACTCTTCGTTGTACTCCTCTGTGGGTCTCTTGCTGCTCTTCACTTTGTCCACAGGGACCCTGTTCTCTTCTTCTTCATCACTGCTATCACTGTCTGAATCACTCTTTTCCTTTGGACAAACACCAGGCTGTGGGGTCTAAGTATTTTGAGTGACATTTTTTGTAAAGTGTACTAAAAGCCTGGATATAAAACCCCTTACAAATGTCTGTCACAAAAAATTGTTACTCATGGTTACCATTCTCACAACATCACAGAAACAGTGCAACTCCTAGCTAGGTTAGTCAAAATCCTGTTCTCTGGGCTGTATGTTGCATGTTTACATTCAGAAAATAGCATCAGCAAAATGATTCGTGTTTGTGGACTTCTATGTCAACCACGACAAAACCGAAACAACTGTCCTTTATAGTTCCCAGAGCAAATTTCCAATTGGAAATTAAAGTAACTGAATTTGGAAAATTTCTGATTGCAAATTGGATTTGTACAATTTGGCAGTCCTTTTCTTATCTCATTACTTCATTGGACAACATGTACAAACTATTTTTCAAAGAAATGTTAATAATTAAAGCCAAATGTGTGACTGTACCTGTGTTGATAATGATGTAACCAGCTGTTTTTTGGCGTATTTTTGGGTCCATTCTTTGGCTTTCTCAGTGAAGTGGGTCCGGTTGTATTTAAACTCTTCAGCCTATAAGTAACAGCACCCACAAACACAAAATGACTTTGTTGTCTGCCACAGTCAACTCTCTCAAGACAGACACAAGTATAAGATGGACTTCTCCATAAGCCAGACAGGGTTTGTTGGTCTTGGCCGGCCGAATGTCACGCATTTGTCTGTATCGAAATTCTCTTTAAGCCGGCCACCTCTATAAGACAGACACCTCGACCAATTCTGGAAGTTGCATGCAACCACTTTACACACAACTTTGTATATCATAAGGTTGCGATTCAATTGTCATAACTGTGTTGTAAGAAGGTCACAAATAGAGTGGTAAAGTGATGACGACATAAAAAATATTTTTTCGGAAATAATGGACTTTGCACAATTCTTCGGAATGGCCTATCTAAAAAAAGTTCACACAGAAAAAAATGGCTCTTTAGTGCATTAAACAGCCGAGATATAGGCTTTTGAAGTTCAAAATTGCTTCATACTAAACTCTCTTATTTGGTGTTGGTTCCTTTGATTTGGAACCAACGCCAAATAAGAGTTTAGTTAAGACTATCTCGAACTTTAAACTTCTCTATCTTCGCTTTCAGTAGGGCTAGCGATTTGAAATTTTGCACACGTTCTTTCAGCAGCTGTGTATATCGCATGATGTGGTTTTGATGTTTGAATGGAAAAGTTTGCAAAATGATGACGTCACACTTTGCCACTCTATTGTGACAGTCCAAAGCAAAAATCGCATATTATGTAAATCGACCTTTAGAGTTCACTGTTACATCAGTAGTTACCTTTTTCTACCAGACATAGACTTTATAGACTTATTGCACACCTTGTAATAAACAGCAAAACTATCCACTTACAATCTCTGCCATGAGTGGATCATCTGGATTTGGTTCAGCAAGCAGAAGTTGAATTGACTTTAGCACAGTGGAGATATTTAAGGCTGGCTTCCATGCACCCTATAACATTATTATCACAAATAATATTAATATTTTAGTTACTATTATTTTTATTGTATACAGTTTCAACATGAAGGAATGGAAGTAAAATCAACTTGACAAAGGTTTTTCGACATTGTACATGTAAAACCTGAAGAAGGTGATAAAGTTCTGTTTCATAGTTAAAAGCAAGGCAAAAAAAAAAAAAAGGATTGACTGTCTTTTTGTTGGTTGGAAAATTTTTTCTAATATTCTATTCCCATCTCTATACACTCCTGAACTTCACTATTTTTTGTCTGAAGACCCAAATTTTTACCCTCCCCTCGTTAAATTGCTTCATACCTTTGGGGGCATCTGTAAGATATCAAGACATATTCTCCCACCGCTGTCTATGTTTGGATGATATACTGGAGTCACAAATCGCACTTTGGGTGGAACAAATGGATACCTGCCATGAATTACAGTATCAGTTAGTTCAATCAAGATAAGTTCATTTATGTTAAATATCCCCCTCCCCCCGTCCTCCTACTCCCTACTCCCCCTTCCCCCGTTCCCCTCCTCCCCCCTCCCCCCACCCCCCCCCCCCCCCCCCCCCCCTGAGAAATATTTAAATTGCTAGCAAGAGGTTGTGTTGTGGGGTTTGAGTTTCTATGGTCTCTGCTCAGGTTTTCTTACCGTTCAGGTACTTGAATTTCCAGCTTGAAAACTCCTCCAGAGTACGCTGTTTCCTCAGCCCCACAAAATTCTGAAAAACACGGACATCTTGAACGAAAACGAAATACCCTTGCACTCTACGAATATCATCACTTCACGGCAGGGAAGGGCTGTATTTACAGGCTAGTAAACATTTTTTCCTGCTGACGTTTAAACTTCGCGAGTGCCTCAAACACATGTACGTATCGTTGTAACTACTGTGTAGTAAACTTGTCCGTGTGAAAACACCAAAAATGTATTATCGTAAGGCCAAAAATGTATTGCCGACTAACCTGCCTCGAGTTTGTCTATTTGCTCATCTTTCGCCCAACAGGTAACCCCAGGTGGTGGTTCTTTCGCCAGGGTATTCAGTTCCCGCTTCATTCGCGTAACACGGTGCATTTTGCCACTGCAAAAATGCGACAATGAGAACGAACATCAACGCTTGCAAAACTGGCGCCAGTGCTTTCTACTACCCAGTCCTACCCGTGACTTGCTTTGGCATAGGGGCGGAGGTGGAGGGGAGGGGAGGGGCGTTGAATTGCAAAATACGAAAAACCCTCAGCCTCTTGAATTAGCACCCCCTCTCAAAGATTCACGACAAAATAAACACAACCGAGACATATTCCATTGAACAAGGCATATTTAAGCAAAAAAATACAGTTGTTTGTTTTTCTCTTCAATGTTGCATATTATTTTCTCTTCCAGTGCTGGACCTATTTTTATCTGTCCACTACAGTGGTTACAATTATCTTTTCTGTGTAGAACAATATAGATGGTAGGAAAGTGCCAGGAAAAGGTGTCATTCAGACTGAGCATTTTGACAAAAATTGACCTCAACTGACCTGATTCTGAAACTCTAATGGTGTAAAACATTGTGGGGAGAGAATACTCCCATATATAAGCCATAAAGATGTGTGCCTCCCCAAAGGGTTTTGGGTATCGTTTTTTAATCAATCATACTATGATATAGGACATGGATATATGTTTGGCATAGTCCAACCTTCTGCTTCACAACAACTTCATACTCGTGTTTTCTTTGCTATGAATACTTTATTAGAACAGTTGCACATGACAGGAAAATATTTTGCATTGATGTGTATTGTAATCTTAATCTAGCAAGACAAAACATTTTCTTAAATTGTGACGACTCCTGTAGAAGAAATGCAAAACAGTGAAATACCCAAGAGGCAAACAATGCAGAAAGATGCACGCTTGACCCTCCACTGCCTCCCACTCCGTCATAATGTACGTCCATCATGACTCACAACTATGCAAAGCTGCAGATTCCTTCAATCATTTTCTTTCCTTCAACACTGCATGCTCCCTAAAAACACAACTTTAAAACGACCAGCTGCACATTTCCTCTCGCACAAGTCCATGTTTTCAAAACAGAGCTTGTATCCACTGTGAAATGCTTGCTTTTGTAGATTTCTTACGTAAAGAACATGTCACTATCACTGGACGTGAGGTGTAGCCACAAATGGAAACATCTTTTCACCATCAAACAAAGTTCTCAACACACTTCCACCGAGTGCACCTCAAGTGGTTCATTATGCTTGTAACTAGGTCAGTCCTTAAACTTTATATGCCAAAGGCTCCATCAAAATCTTCCTAACACAATATTGCCTAGGGATCAGAAATAAACACATCATTTATGTTTCCCCAGCCCATTGCTTGAAACAGTTACTGCTGTTGGTTATTGTAGCCACCTCGTCGGCCATCTCTGGGGGGTCCTCTTGGGCCTCCTCCACGCCCTCCACGAGGCCCTGATCCACGAGGGCGATTGTGATAATCCTGCAAAAGATAACAGTCACAACTGACTTCTTGTTCATTTAGTACCCTGTTCCCCAAAAGCATATGAGTTGTGCCAGATCAGATTTCCTGACCCAAATGAAAATTTTGAGTAATCCAGTACCAAAACTCAAGTTCTCAAAACTGTATGATATATCACTGTTGAGAGCATGAAAAGGGAAAATTAAAGTTGATCAGTAAAATAGGATAAAACTTGCAAATTAAAGTTGACAGTCAAAATATTGTTATCGTTGATTCTCTTCATTCATGTACCTGCAGAATAGTGTACAAGCAGATAATTTCACAATGCAAGATTAGGATTAAAATTCTCACCTGCTGTGGACCAAAACCTCCAGACCTCTGGCCTCTGAAACCACCGCCTCCACGGCCCTGTCGTCCCCTGTCACCGCCTCTGTCACTGCCACGTCTGTTGAAGCCACCTCGATCACCACCGCCCCCTCTTCTGTCACGGTAGCCTCCCCTGCGACCTTGACTACCAAATCCATTTGAGCTTGGCTGGACAGTTTCAAAACCACCTGATCAAACGTTACAATAGTCTTCTTATAATAGGTAATTATAAAAAAGTGATCATGACAAGGTTATTATGTGCATACAGAACCTGACAAACTTATTGTTAGGGTTCCTTTGCACAACAACCAATAGGAAGTGTGGGCACCTACACCAACAGCACAAGTGGCATGCTCAGGCATTGAGTGTGACAAAAAAATCAGCAGTTTCCCTGACATAGTGGTGGGCTTCCATCCCGACAAAAATTCCATAGACTCAAGACAAAAAAATCAGCAGTTTCCCTGACATAGTGGTGGGCTTCCATCCCGACAAAAATTCCATAGACTCAAGACAAAAAAATCAGCAGTTTCCCTGACATAGTGGTGGGCTTCCATCCCGACAAAAATTCCATAGACTCAAGACAAAAAAATCAGCTTGTGTGTGGTGGGCAGGAGCTTTATGACTATGTTCCAGTTCTCAAAAACTCTACAAATTTTTCTTACCAGCTTCTCCATGGGTGTGATCAAGAGCTTCGTTCACCTCATCCCCCCAGCTGCCAGTCCCCTGTGTGGCTGTTACAGATTCAGATGGCTGTGTTTCTGGAACTTCTGGTGCCTTAAATTCCACCTCAGACTCTCCCAGGAAGTTCAGCCCATGTTCGTTTTCTGTGAAAGCGGCAACGTTCCCGGTTTCATCACCTACAGCCACGTCAGTACCTGGCTCTGGTACACTATCAGTTTCACCCATACCAGGACCAGATGCTTCTACAGTGTCATCCTGTGACAGACAAAATAATAATAATATGGTAATTTAAAGAAAAAAAAAATAGAGCAAGGCTTGATACTGTAACCAAAATAGTATCTTTTGCAACTAAAACTGCTCTAGCAGTTGCAAAATTGCAACTACAGACTTCACTCAAAGAGCAGAGTTTTGTGTGATATTTTTTGCATGCAAATTAAGTACTGTAGCCAATCAAAATACTACCAATGACGCATATTGAATAAAACATGACAATCTTCACATAATTTGTCAGCCTTGCAACAAACAATATTCTTTTTAGATCAAAGTCACTTTGAACACCATACAGTGAAGTGGTAACCACCAACGCATTTTGAATAGTCGATCCACCAACACATTGATAGCAAGCGCATGGAACCGAATTGATTCAAACATGATGTGATCTTGATCCACGCACCTGAGCAAGTGCAGGAGGGCTGGTATCCCCTGCAGTTTCTCCAGCTTCCACCACATCATCTTCTGCTTCTTCTTCTGCTTCCTGCTCTACTTCCGCATCTCCTGTTCCAGCAGACTCGTCAAAGTATCCACACTTCTTGATCTTATCCACAAGCTCACGAATTGCCTTATCTACAGCAGATGACATGGTCAAGGGTAATCTGTGTCACAGTGTTACTTACTTATTGTGGTTTTTGCTACATGGCTTTAAAAGTATAACATCTCTCAGCATTGTTTTAGCAAACAAAGAGTGGCCAAGCATGATCTCTCATAGTAAAGGATACAGGAGGATCCAGCAACTTCTTCAGAACTAGATTCCAGGTAGCAAACAAGGTGTTCACTGGCCGTCGACTGCTGCTCAGCTAAAGGTATGTCACTCTCGCTGTTCGGAGTGATGAGCTTGTAGAAGTCATCAATTTGAACAAAATTCTCTTCTGTTAGTAACTGCAAGAAATGGGATGATGGATAAAGATAGTTATTCAGGGGAAAGGGGGTGAAAGCTATTTTCACCATTGCCTAATTAGCATTACTCTTCTAATTCAATAAAATGGAAAGATAAAATATTTTGCAGAAGACGGTGTTGTGTATACACAGATTAGTGTCAGTGTTATGCTCTTGCCAGAGAGAAGCGGTGGTCTAGGGGTTAGCATGGTCACCTTTCATGGTTTCAGAGATGGTCAGAGGGGGTGAGGTGGTGGTTTCATGCCGGAGAAACAGAGACGTTTCCTGAATTTTTTTCCTGGGGGACTTTTTAAAGTAGCTGCAAATTCCTCATCCAGCAATTTCACCCTTCTTCCTACTCTTTTCCTAGCCAATTTTTATGGTTGCTGTGTGAATTACCCTGGGTTGGTCTGTGGGATGGTCAATGCATAAGTGCAAGAGGAAAGGTGTTGTTACATTAACTTACCACCGCTCCATTGGTACCATTTAGAAAGTCTGCCTTGATGTCATCAGACACATTTTCCATGAGCGACTGGAGCTCCAGTATCTCCTGAACATTCTTGACACGTTCCAGCCGCTGTGCAGCCTGCTGTGCAACCTGCTCGCGCTTAGCCTGCTTCTTTTGCTGTTTCTGGTGCTAAAATAGAAGGTATGTTCAAAATGCTACAGTCACCAAGCCTGTTTCAATCTTTAAATATTGAGGTCTAAATTTCTTCCAGGCTGTGATGGACAAAATATTATAATTAATCAACTTCAATTTTCTCTTTTAAGAACTTGGCATTTGATAGCTTGCTCAGACAAAAGCTGATCAAACCACCAATTCTCACAAGAGCACTCATATAATATTTTCTTAAGTGGTTGGGAGAATTTGTATTATCATATAGCTGTACTGTGCTGTACTGTGCTCCCTGGCACTTTTAGCTTTACAGTCATTACAGGGAGCCAGTACCCCTAATATTGTTAAATTTTTGTTTTTTATTATATATATGCATAGTTATGGTATGCACAGTATGCTCTATGGGCACAATAAAGTGTTGTTGTTGTTGTTGTTGTTGTTGTTGTTGTGCAATATTAGTGTACTGATGAACAGTAATCTTTATTGATTTGTAATGCCAGATTAGTATCAAAAGTAGAGTACCATGTAATAAATCACACAATATTATAACTGGCATTCAAATGTAGATAAGAAAGTGTGTGGCAAAGCAATCCCGAGTTTTTGGTCCAGAATTTGTGTCATTCACAAGACACTGTTGAAAACAAGTTTGTGTCAGAATCTGTCCAGAGTTTTCAAGTTTATTTATATATCTGCAATTATCGTGTCTATGTGTTCGTCTTGTAGGGAAATATGTTACTGTGTAAACAAAGGTCTGATGGGATAAATGTGGTGGGATGCGAGTATAATTCTGAGCTACCAAAAACTCGATAATTCGAGCGTAGAATGGCTAAGGCTGGTTGAGGCTTACCTCAGTTACTAACTGCACCAGATGTTTCTGTAGATCCCTTGCGAACTCCAAATTCTGCTCCACGGCATCCAGATACTTGATCGCTGCCTGAAACGTCGTGATTAACGTTTTTAAAAAATATTTAATTTCGCCCAGATTTATACACCAACACCACCAAATTGATTTCATGCACAGAGAGAAAGAAAGAGAGCTGGAAGCTGTCGACACAAGAGCTTGCATTTGTGTTGCGCAAATCATCAATTCATTAGGCCGATCCATCGGGGTCTGCTCCAAATACAGAAGGAATATTGCGTCTCAGGCAAAAATAATCAAAGTACAAGATATTATGCAGCAGTTAGCGATCGACTCGACGACAAGAATAGACGAAAGGATAATATTGCAAAACCACCTGGCCAAATGATCGTTTGAGCGAGCTTTATAGGAAGTTTGCCTTCAAACCGTACCGTCAAGCACAAATCGACCCATCCAAAATCGCAGTCCATTATACATACCTTCTGATCTTCATTAAGCTCTTTGCCACCATCAACTAATTTCTTGTACGAATCGAGCTTTCCCTGAAAAAGAGAAAGAGAAAGTTGTCTTTTAGTGTGGGCCAAAAACATGTGTCACGAACCGACACCGGGCGATGGCCGCGCATTCACTCGCATATTTTTCACACCTTTCGCTTCTCCAAGTTGCGAACTTTCTTCTCAAGAGCTTGTAAGATATTCTTGGATATATCGCTGTTGTCCATTGGCGTTAAAATGTGCATGGAAGATCTGGATGAAGCGCTTGGCATATTTCTCCCGACACCCAGTTACAAGCTCTGACTGAGTACCATGTGCTCGTATGACGTCATTGCATGATATTCTCATCAAGGCGCGGCGAGGCGCTTGGAACTATGGGTCTGGGAGTTATTCAACCGAGCGGGACCTAGACCCCAGGAGATCGACGTGACATTTTCGCGGGGAGAGCGGGGATGTGTCCCGCGTGCACGGATCGAGGCGGTTTATATCTGCTCCGATAATCGAGCAAAACACATATTAATATAAGTCTATACTTTACTGCTTAATGTAGGTATGTGCCACCCAAAAGGGTATTGTTTTCAGCATTTTAGTCTGAAATATAGGGCAGTAGATTTTGATATACAGGTCTGAAGCGCAAAATTTGGTTCAAAATACTGGTCGCAAATTGCATATTTTGGTGTGACAAAGGGTCGAAAAGTCGTAAGTTTTGGTCTGAAATACGTAAAGATTTTCAGATTGGCACAGGCTACCCAAAATTATGAGGAGTACCCCCGCCCCTATCCCTCCCCTCTCCCAGGTGATCTGCATCGGCTCTCAAAAGAACGGCAAGCAGTAATTGGTAGCAAAATTAAATAGCCATTCAATGTGAATTCAATGATTAATGGGCCATTAATTCAATGCCGAATTCACTGGTCATTGAAATACCTTTATCACGACGCTCAATGATTATTCAATAAATGACTCAGTTGTGGATCAAGCATCACGTTGATTGGAATGGTGACCCACGGCTTATCAAGGGCCACAGCTTGATCGTATTCAGGCTCAAAGTGTCAAGGTTTTCGTCTTTCGATGAATTCTGATTCCTGATGGCACTAACGCTTGTCACAATGAAAATAATTATTTTAATAATATTTAAAAATATTGCACTGCCCAAATTTCACATGATTTCCAGGAACCAGTGAAAATGGCAATGACAACCGAAGCCATGAAAATGTTGGTTTTGCAGAAAATCCTCATTTTCATGTTCAAATTCTCATGAAAATATTCCACGAAACAGGCGGAAGTACACCCCATGAACATTATTGCATTTTCCAACCTTCATCGCCATGACAGGTGTTGAAGCCCCTCTGAAAATGCAATGAAAACACTCTGATGGAAATATCAGCCCATCAGATACTCTGAAATTTCATTATCTAAAATACCCCATGAAAATTTGATTTTCAAATTTCATGAGTCAGTGAATCAGTAAAAATGGCCATGCCAAAGCCACGAAAGTGTTTCTAAAGGTTTTGCGGAAAATGCAATGAAAATTCATGAATGACACCATGGGATTTTCATGTGGGAACAAATTAAACCATGAAAATAAAACTCCTTCAGTATATACATTCATGGACAAACCCAGTATGGCTTTTTGACTTCATATACTTGTTGTAGTTTTGACTATTTTCATGAGAGATTCATTGCAAAAAGCCAGGTAATTTTTCGTGGGATTTTCATGGAGTTGACGAGCAGTAGTGTAAAGGGAACTTTCAGATGTTGTTCAGTTAAGACTCTGAAGCAGTGTTCTTTTTGACAGGCGTATCGACTGACTTTTATAACTAAACGATTGTCCTTCTTTTCCTTTTTGCTGCGTCTGAGCAGTCTGACCTGTCACAATGACCTTCGCTCCATTACGCATCACGCCACTTCTGAAGTTACCCAATCAGAATTAAGAGTTGCTATATTTATATTCATTTCACGCAGTGCCACGCGCACCTTCCGGAGAGTATTTTTGTACTCGAAGAATAATACTATGTTCGCTTCCAGTATGGCCTTCAAGTCCGCTGTATTCAAGGTGTGTTCGAGTTTGCCGCTGCTGAGCAAAGAAAAAAAAAAAAAAAAAAAAAAAAGATAGGATGCAGTATTTCTAAACCGTCTCGTCGAACTTCGCTAGCAGCACTGGTGTAGAACAGCAGTTCATCTAGCCAAACTCAGTTTCATAAGTGAACAGTGGCTATTTGTGATACCTGTACTAAAACTTGTCTTCTCGGGAGAAGCACATGGGCAGCATAAACAGTGACCAGCTGACCGCATGCCGTCTGGGCCGATCTAAAATATATTTGCCGTGGTCACTATAAAATTCACGGGATTTACTCAGTGTACAAAAATTCATTGCAGGCCGGATGCCGTGAAGTATTTGCGGCAGCAGTTGTCAGTCGGTCGCTGTACATTAGCTCAGAGAGAAGAAGCCTGGGATTTTATCGTTGCCCTCCAGAGCACAGTCAAGAGACAAAGTCCATCGCTGTCCTTTTCGGTTGGCTGTTTGCCAAGAGCCGACACCTCGACAAATACGGCGAACTCTACCATCGACACGGAAGCGATGTCATCACAGTCAAGATGGAGGTGTCAGAGGTAAAGTGAGAAACTTTAGAAACAACATGCATGAACGAACACGAAACCAGTGGTAATGTTTGCGCTGTCTTTTAAATTTGCATACGGCATTAGTTCCTGTTTTGTTTGTGCACAGGCTAATGACATGACTGATTCAATAACAGATCTTTAAATCACGTTTCACGTAAATGGTACTCTTGCTAAATCGGCGCTCAGAATTTTGGGTGGGAGTTGGCCGCGCGCTTAATACCTCAAGCCTTTTTTCACTGTGAAATTAAAGAGCCCCAGTGCTTGTGCTTGCAACTATAAAACGCCTCTCTTCTACATTTTCAGATTTTAAGGCCGAAGAAAGCTGAGAGAGTGGCAGTCAAGATCCTTGACCAACTGATATCTGAAGAGAATAAAGACAAACCCATCGTCATCCACGGACTGTCTGTGGGCTGCTACCTGTACAGTCACGTGCTCAGCAAGATGGAAACCGTGGACAAGTACAAACCCGTCAAGGCGCGAATCTGCGGTCAGGTGATCGATAGTCCAGTCGACTTCGCCGGAGTTCCTTATGGGGTTTCCAATGCCGTCACCGAAAATTTTGTCCTGCGTTTCCTCATGCAGTCCTCTATTCGGAGCTACCTGGCACTAACTTCGAGATACACCTATGACAAATACCTGGCTCAATCCGAACTGTTTCACAACAATCCGGTTCGGACGCCTTCACTGTTTCTGTTTTCGGAGGACGACCGTATTGCCGACGTGAACACGTGCCAAGCTTGTGCTGATTATTGGAAAAACACTCTGGCGATAGATGTCTCTACCAAGCGCTGGGGTAGCTCCCCCCATGTATCACACTTTTATGCCCATAACAAGGAATATATTGATGAAGTTACCAACTTGATCAAGAAAATCAACTTTCCTTATGGCTTGCAACCTTAACTATACAAGCGTCCGCTTCATGACCACAATACTTTGCGAGTTTGCAAACGTGAACAGAAACGTGCCGAGGTTTCAGGTTTAGTGTAATAAACTTTACTAATTAAATGGTGGGATACAATTACCACCAGAACTAACGTAGTAAGGGTATTATTGTGAGACATGAATCGACAATTTATCTTTTCGTGAAATGAGGGATGAGCAATTTTTTTCCTCGTGAAACGTGGACTTGTCCACCAACCGTGAAGCGTGATTCTTGATAATTACTGCTGGCAAAGGAGGCAGCAACACTAATCTTACTATGTGATCTTGATTACTGGATGTCTCGCCGAGTTACAATGACGTTAAGCATGCGCCGTAAGACAGCGGAAGGGTCTGGCCAGGAATCAATTTACTGTTACAGCAATTTTTTTGCTGTTATATATAGCTGTTATCAGTTATTAAAGTGTCTAAACTTTAAAATTTTAGTGTTACTCAAAGAAATACCCCGGTCCGTCTAGGCCCTCTTCAAACGGGGTTCAGAATGGCGGTCCTAACTAGAGCTGGTCGCTTACGAGAGCGGTGGCAAGGAGAGCTTCGACTGTGGTATAGCGAGTACAATTGCATGAGTTTGTTTTTAGTGTAGTGTTTGAGGGTTGCTTTGATTTGGCACCAAATATAATGGGGATTGCAAGATAGCAGGGTGCCTATACTGCCCAAAATGCAGGAATGTGTTTTTCGTATGATGACAACTGTAATTCGGAACTCTGCTTGCTGTTATCTTCAGACTTTATTGTCCAGTTTATCAGTCCTCTTGTGACTGATAAAAGTACCCACTGAAAATGTGTACAGGTCGTGCATCGCGGAACTACAATGGGTTATTTCAACAAGTTACTGTTTATGTCGCCTTTCCCTCTGATACAACAAAACTGAAAGAAGAGAGAATTTACGTTGAGCAGATGTTTTCACTGTTCACAAAATTTAGTAAATCCAGTACAGCCCGTTGCTGGCACCAGAGGCTCGCAGACTTTTTCGTCCCAGTTTTGCGTTGCCCGGCCCCACCCAGAGGCCAAGGTAGCAAAGCGCCAAAAGTTCCCGCCACGCAGGCCGGCCGCGTTCGCGCAAGTGGCGGGAAAACAGTAATTTTTCACTTGGAGTTTTCGCACGACCTCGCACAGCTTCCGTACCTCCCCTCACAAGTAAAATCACCGCAGGTTAGATTGGCTTCGAGCTTATTTTGCGAGCTGATTCGTTTTCTTCCATTAGCTAAACGAACATTTAGACAAATTTTGCCCCAAACTCTCATTCGCTGTAGATATTCGTATGGTTTTCTAACGTCCTTGTGTCCACATTCACCATATAGCCGGTCAAACTGAGGCAAGATTTTAATATATTACTATGCCTCCTGTAAATGTAAAGAAGGGGAAAAACAGGAAAAATACGGACCAAACAGAATACGAGAATGAAGACGTCAATAGTCCTGAAGGTATGATCGAATCCTTTTATCTGCGATGATTTTCACATTTTATTGAAACTCTGAAAGGTACAGCACTTCCACCAAAATTTATAGTAGGATATATTTACATTGCTTTGAACAGCAAACCAAGCACAACGTAAGGCATTGAAAAAGCGGCCTCTTCGAACTCCCGAAGAGTTTGATTTTTCTGACGATGCTGAGGATGACATGGAAAAGTCGTGAGTATACAGAAACTAACGTACGTTTAATTTGAAGATGAATTTCAATACTGTTATTTCAGTTTTTGTTCATTGTCAATTATTTGCCTCCTTTATTGTTTGGCAGAAATGACCTCGAAATGCAGGCAATGTTGAAAACATTTGGAGGTACGTTCACAGTGAAACCTTCAAAATATCTCAAAAGATTCTCTTGCAAAGCGTGTGTACTTCAGATTTACCAGATGTGCATCAAAACTAATTCCATGAATGCCACGATAAATTTTATTTCAGCTGACATAGGAAAAACCCTTTCTGCTAAAAGGAAGCGAATACAGAGTTTCACAAATGCATCACTGAAAGCCAGCAACAGAAAGTTTGATGAAATCTGGAAGTTCCAGCAAAGTGAAAGGTGGGGATTTATACATAAACTCACTTTGGCTGATGCCATTAGGAAATGTTGTTTTGATGGTGTTGGTAGTGTTACAGTTGTTGCTTTATTTTATATTTCTATGAGTGCTTTGGTTTCACCTTATTTTAATCATTTTCAGTATTTTAAATGTATAAAATAAGTTCTGGGACTTTCTGGGCCAACCAGGGGCAAAAACATTTTAGCAGTCAGTTTAGCTGACGGCTCAAGTAAGCAAGTAGCTTCTGTATTCGAGTGCACCACTGACTGGTCTAAAAACAAAACTTCTGGATGGTCAAATGTGTTTTCTTATAGCCTCTGATCGGTGCCACAATTTAATTTTACAAAATGTCAATTGAAAACCTTCCAAAGCAGGCTGAAAAAGCGAGTTTTCAAGTTTGATAAACAGTAACTATAATTTCAAAGACTGTATGTATGTATGGCAGTTTTATACGATCATAAAAGGTCAAGGGAACTAAAAACAGTGCATAGAAGAAATAAGTTAAACAATTTAGCAGTTAAGATATTTATGTGGTGGTTTTATCTTTACCACAGAAATGGGCACCGGGCTGAATTTACCAAACAGGTGATGAATGTCATAGGTCAGTGGGAAATGGACTTGCAGAAGACAAGAGAAATGGAGGAGAAATTGGAGGTTAGGCAGTTATACTTCTGTCAGCAAAAGAAACAGAAACAGGCGGGGAGGAGGAAGGATTTGTACAAATTTACTACATCTGAACACTCCATCCTTGTATCTTGCAGAATTTGTACAAACAACAACAGAAGTTGTTCCAGCAGCAGCGTATTGTTCAGGCACAGAGGCTAAAAAGGGTGCGTCAACTACATGAAGAGTACACAAAGAAGTCTCAAGATCTGGACAAGAGCCACAGTGAGCAGCATTTAAATGTCCAAGATCATCTGAGGAAGGAGATTAGCATGCTACAGAAGAAAATCCTCACAGATACAGTAAGATTTCTTAAAAGGCTTGCTTTGGACATTACCCCTTTAGTGGCTAAGTTTACAACATATTATTTCATTCTTTCCCCACACATAAAGTTCTTCATGGCCTGTACAGTATAATTATGTAGTCAGGCTGACCAGTGGAGTCTGATAATTCATGTGGCCACAAATCTGTAGAGGGGCCTTATACAAAACAGTTTGGCATAAAGCTGCATTCTATCTCATGGTCATGTATGTCATGTGGAGTGGCCACTAGTCAGCATATACATCCAAAGGAAAAGTCTAATATTATGCTTTCTCTAACATTTTCAGCAACAGCAAGATTTTTCAAGTGTACGAAGATCACTTCAGAATATGCTTGCACAAGTTTAAATGACAGGAAACCACATATTTTCAAGTTGACCAGTTCATTGTCATTCGATAGCATACTACATTTATATGCTAGACCTCTGAAATTTTGCTTTGTTCAAATGAATAAAAATAAAACTGTTATTATTGTAAACTGACTCATGATCAACATTAACACAAAGCAACATACATGATGAGTAAAACCAACAGTAAAACAACATTATTGTAGCATCAAACAAAAATTGAACCACTTATTAATGTTAAACTACCAAATAATTTACAAGAAAATTGGTTTACCAGTATACTGTACATGCAAGTGGCATCCTTTAGTACAGTATTTTCAGCATGATAATTCAACAACACTTACAGGTGTATCTGTATGAGAAACCTTACATACAGTAACTAGTCAGACTCATCACCAAACTTAGTCTTTTGTCCCTTGAACTCCACATTTATAGACTGTTCCAATTTCCTTTTCTTCATTGCCTGCCAGGAGGGGTGCAATTTGTCTTCAAGTGAGTCTTTCTTATTTGGAGGTATTTTTTGCCTGGATTTGGGCTTATCGCTTGTTGACAACTTTTTGTTCCCAGTTTTACCGCTTTGAACTTTTTCCTTAATCACATGTTTAGCTTTGGAACCATACATGCTTTCCCACATCTTTTTCCTGCTACGTTGCCCCATCCTGTTCTTAAGCTTGCCTTTTTCTTTTGTCTTTTTACTTTTTCCCTTTGACTTCTCCTTTTCCTTGGGCTTCACACTTCCTTGCTTATGAGAACCTTCAGAAGTCGACGACAAACTTGTCAGAAAAACAGAAGCCAGCTTTTCTTGTTTTCCTTTGGGAACTGGAGAGGACAAACCCTCTTCTCCTTCATTATTTTCTACACTGTCCCTTGGAAATCTGTTTTGAACTCTTGTTGCATGTTTGGTGTCTTTTTCTAACTCGCCAGCATCTTTCTTGCTCAGAAAATGTTGAATAGGTGCCGAGTCAACAATCCTCTGTAGCGCCCTTTTCTTTAGCTCAAGATCCTCCTGGTCTAACCTTTCACCTTCACTGTCGCTTCCTGATATTTGGTTCAGTATCTCCAGCACATTTGCTTCTTTAATAAACTCTAATTCCTTCTCAAACCGTGAGGCTTTTCTGTTGTTCTTTTCTATCTCAGCAGATGTTCCTTTCTTGTTTTTCAACTGACGAATTCGCCTCACAATCCGACGCACCTCATAAACCTTGGCTTTTTTCAATTCCCTTTTGAGCAAAGTCGTCTCTCTGTCCGTCAAATCCATATGAATCATTTCTCCCTGATAATTTCTCTCGAACCGCCGCCGCATGAACGACTCCAAATGCTCTAGCGGATGCGTTATGTAAGGCATATGCTACCGTCCCTAAATGGGATGACTCATCCCCAGGCTTCAGAGTGTGCGCGCGGTCGAAGCACCGAATTCCGTTTTATTCGGTCCTCGACATGACCGACATTCCCGCGACACAAGGCTGTTCCAGAGGGGACAGATGTTTAATTTATATAGCGTAAATTCCATTCCAAGGTTTTACAATAGGCCATTTCCGAGATGCCTACTGCCTGTTTTAACTGTTGCACTCCATCGTCCCCGTTCAGAAGAAAACACAAAGACGGTGAACAACAATAAACAAAGCATAATTTTAATGTCTGGAGGCCCTTTGTTGGGCCATTGTATAAATAACCTGACACAGGTAAAAAGTACCTTCCTTGTACAATCTGTTGACTTTTTACACGCTACAGAACTAAAACCAGAATAAAAATTACAAACTGACGACGCCTTCCTTCTGTTCGTCCTCGCACAAGGCATTGATGAACCCTCGTTCCCAGCTCTTTTCCTCGGGGTAGGGAAGGGCCTTGGAACGAGGATGTCATTGCGGTGCTTAAGAAAAGGTGAGCACCTTGGTGGCATCCAGAAGTTGATGAACGCAATCTACGAACAGGAAGCTTGAGTTCTGGACACGCTGCAAGGCTTCTTGTGAGCTACCGTCTCTCACCATGTGGTACAAGTCCGAATGAAGCTGCAAAAGAGAAACAGTCGTTGATTTATGCAACGATCAATATATAAGATCACTGATTCCTACACCCTTCAAATGCCCCACATGCAGAGCCTTTCCATGCCAAGATCGTTTCGAAAGAAGTTACATACCACAAATAACTGATTCATTGGATAGAGGGTGGAGTGATTGGATATTGTATATAAAAGATTGCAGTCTATAATTACGTACAAGATAATAAATGCGCGCTCGACCTCCGTACGACTGTTTGAAGTATTCAATGTCAATCAATCAATCAATCAATAACCTTTATTTATACACGATTACAAACTTTCAGCAAAACGCTGGTGGGGTCGTGTCTTCTATCTAAAATCTGCATATTAAATTATCTATCGAGTGTCGTTATCCTACAGACTCGCTCCCGTCATTCACCTAACTCTTTACTTTACTTTTGCACTTTAATCACTCACTTTACTACCTAACTTACATCATTACTTACACCTTACGTACATTTGACTACCTCGACCCCCCCCCTCCCCCCACCATCCCCACGCGCATCCGCTCACATACACACACACGCACGCACACGCATACACACTATTATAATTAAAAGTAAGTAAATTTCTTATCTTTAAAAGTTATCATGCATGCTTCTTTTTTAAAACTAAAATCATTCAGGGGTAATGCTCTAACGCGTCTCTTAAAGTTAGAACTGTCACTCATGCTCTTGTATTCATTTGGGAGTGAGTTCCAGATGATGGTTGCCCTGTATCGTATGGTGTTTCTGTCGAATTCCGTTTTCGGCGTCGGTATTTCGAGCGCCTGTGCGCTTCGGAGTGAATGGTTCATGGTTCTTTTGGCAAACATGTCTTTGATGCTCGCTGGTGTGTTCTTGTCATGTACCGCTCTATGTGCTAATAAGAGCAGTTTCCTCTTGTACACGGCGTTTAATGTTTGCCATCCCGCGGTGTTTAAGGCCTTAGACGTTTCTGTGTCCCAGGGTTGACGGTAAATGACCCTTGCGGCTCTTGCGTGCAGCCTCTCTATTTTGTCTAAGTGCTTTTTATCACAGGAGCTCCAGAGGATTTGACCATATAGCACAGATGGTAGTATGACTTTTGTGTAGAATTCCACTAGGGCATCCCGTGGAAGGAAATTCATTCTGTTGAGTAGGGCTAATTTGCCTGCGTAAGCCTTCTGTAGGTCGGTGAGATGTTTGACCCAGCTTAGTTTGCTATCAAGTGTAACGCCTACTAGTCTTGTAAATGTGACCCACTTGACAGTTTCTTTGCCGATTCGGAGTTGCTGAAGTGGGCCAATGAAATTCTGCTTGTGTATCAACATAGCTTCGCACTTCTTTGGGTGGATAGTCAGTTTTGCTTTGTTGCTCCATTTGTGTAGTTCATCCAGCGCTCGGTTCAGCTGAGTGACAGCTAAATCAGCTGTCTTTGCTACACAGTACAAGGTTGTATCGTCAGCGTATAGGTATATGGTGCCGGAAGCAACATCGTTAGGTAGATCTGAGGTAAAGAGCGAAAACAGCAGCGGGCCGAGAACTGATCCCTGAGGAACTCCGTATGTTACGTCAGCGTATTCTGAGACCTCTCCGTTTATCTGGGTGTATTGTTTTCTGTTTGTTAGATAGTTCTCGATCCAGTAGTAGAGGTCTCCTGTAATCCCGAATGATTGCAGCTTTTTCAGGAGAATGTTGTGTGATATCGAGTCGAACGCCTTGCGAAAATCTATGAACGCTGTTGCGACAAAGTTGCCTTTAGCTAGTTCACTCTTCCATTCCTCCGTTAGTTTGATTAGCATAAGTTCTGTCGAGTGTCCTTTGCGGTAGGCCCACTGTCTTTTTGTTACCATGCTAAAGTCGTCGATCACGTGTTTCTTAATTGTGTCTGAAACTAGAGTTTCCACGATCTTGCTTGGTGCACACAGGTTGGACAAGGGTCGGTAATTTTCCCTGTTGGTTTTATCTCCCTTCTTGTGTACGCTTGTCATCCTCGCGGTTTTCCAAATATCTGGTAACCGGTTGGTGTTAATGCTGATGTTAAATATGTTCACCAGCGGCGGGACAATTTCATCACCAGCTGCCTTGAGAAGTCTAGGTAGGATGTTGTCCGGGCCTGACGCCTTGTCCTTCTTTAGGCTAGTAACTAATTGTTGCACTCTTTTTGGATCTGCTGCGATTCTGTCAATCGTTGGAGTTACACTGTGGATGTAGGGATGAGTGTCGAATACGTGCGTGGTCGGGAGCTCGTTGGCTAGATTTAGGCCGACATTGGCGTAATAATCGTTAATAATCGTTACTTTCTCGCTATCCTTTACGCACAAGGTCCCGTTTTCGCGCTTGATGGGGCCTATGCCTTGGTTTGATATTGGCTTAGTAGCTTTCTTCAGGAGTTTCCAGTACGCTTTGGTCGTCGTTACGCGAGAGAACATTTCCCTGTAATAAGCCTCCTTAGACGCTCGTAGGCTTTTGGTGACGTCATTTCTGAGTTTTCTGTATTCCCTCCATAGCTCCGGCTTATTTTCCACTTGAGCTTTCTTTAATACTTTGTATCTTTTGTTCATCTTTGATCTGATTCCACTTGTAACCCAGGGGAGGGACTTACTCCTGATTTTGATTTCTTTCCACGGTGCATGTTGGTCACATACATCATTGAAGAGTTGTCTCCAAGCCCAGTATGAATCGTCCGGATCATCGAATATCTCGCACACTTGGAAGGGTACTGCTTGAATATCTTTGCGAAAGGTTTCCTCCTCAAACTGTTTGTAATTGCGCGTGAATACTATCTTTGGTTTTGGCCTCTTTATTCTTGTTGTCAGATTTGCATATATCAAATTGTGGTCTGATATACCAAGAGGCAGTGTTCCAGTCCTGTGGATTAATTGCTTGTTTGAGGTAACAATAAGGTCAATGAGCGTCTTTGTTTCAGGTGTTATCCTTGTGGGTTCCTTGATTGTGTTGTGTAAGTTATATTGGTCCAGAATACCGGTTAGCTTCGCTCCCAGGTAGGAGATTTGGTTGTCATCCTTTAAGAGGTCGCAATTAAAGTCTCCCATCATTATGATGTTGTTGCATTTGGCCCAGGCCTTCTCCAGTGGCGTGACAATTTTCTCAAAGAAATTCAAGTCGGTTGGAGGTCGATAAACTGTTCCGATGAGTATATTAGTTG
This sequence comes from Plumapathes pennacea, assembly GCA_964036295.1. Lineage (NCBI taxonomy): Eukaryota > Metazoa > Cnidaria > Anthozoa > Antipatharia > Myriopathidae > Plumapathes > Plumapathes pennacea. Next base: position 35,658,893 of record OZ038463.1, on the reverse strand, counting down.
ATTGTTTAGTCCTCAATTGTAACCATATTGTCTCTGTTTGTGTGTCCTCAAGGTCGCCTCTGCGCTTGACCTGGAGGTGTGTTTTGTAGTACACCAGGCATCCTCCGCCTTTGCCTTTTATTCTGTCCTTTCGGAAGTGTGCGTAGCCTGTCATTTCCATTCCATCTTCGCTGACTGAGTGGTCCAAGTGCGTTTCAGTGACGGCGAAAATATCGAACGGGCAGACTTGGAGAAGTACTTTTAGTTCATCCATCTTATTTCTGATACTGCGTATGTTGAGGTGGCCTATTGTGATGTCGCAGATGTATGTGTTAAACGTTGTTTGAGCAAAGACTGATAAGTATCCGCTGTCATCTTGGTCGCTGATATCATTTGTATTGATTGCGTGGTCTCGCTCGCCTTGTAGTATCTCCAATAATTCTGTGTTCTCGATACCGGCGAAAGGTAGTGTCGCTTTTGTTACGCATGTGGGACAAATCCATAGGTGATTTGTGTCTAAGGACATTTTGCTGAATGCAGCTGTTGATATGAATCCGCATTTGATGTGGCATTTAAGTTTGCATTCTGAGCAGTGGAGAGCTCTGTGATTCTTTGCAACCGATCTGGCACATACGGAGCACGGGTTTTTTTACGTCTCCTGGGTTTGTTTCTATGTCACCCGCCCTCATGAGGTCGATGCTGTGAACTGCATGGGAGTTTGGATAGTAAGGGATCTTTCCCTGGGAGAACTTGCGCTTGAGTGGTCTCTTGGTGGAGTTGTACTTGGGCGGCAAGCCAATATGGCGGATAATGGCCAGTCTCGCAAGACCAATAGGCTCGACCTCATGTTCGGAGCCGTGTCCGGGGGTTGCTTCCATGTTCGGAGCTAAGGTCCCAGCTTTGCCAGGCTTATGGTGTAGTAATGCCGTACTGGAACATACTAGGTATGTACAAATCAGCCAGAAGCATGCGGAGCTCTGAGAGACGCGTTCGGCCGCCATGTTATGCTAATCGCGGCGTCAGCTTTCCCACTCCACCGTATGGTCTAAACCTTTGCAATGATGTATGCAGAATAACCCAGCAATAATACATTGATATAAGAACATTCGTCCTCCCTCTTCTGGGACAATTTCAAGTGATAAAAGACGCAAGTGATCCACTCGCCGCTGCGCGGCTCAATGTTTCGCTCGGAGGGTTAGAAAACCTCTGGGACCAGGGTACAAACCTGTGTGCCTTCGGCAGTGACATCCGATAGTTCTTTATCCTCTTCTGTCATGCGCAGTTTGCACGAACTGTGTGTTCCAATCATAAACAAGGACCAGTCCTCCTGCGACACACAAAACCATTGGCCACTTTTTAGTCCATTGATCCGATTATTGCAAAGAAAGCGACACAATCTATTGTAGCGCAAGCAAAAAATGAAAATGTTTTTTGTGCTTGTGCTTGTTGCTTGTTGCTTGTGCTTGTGTCGCTAGCGCAACTAGGCTTACAGCCACACGATACCTCGAGCAGCGGTTCGTCTTGCAGATGTTCCACGGCCTGGATCACCACCTTGTCTTTACCACACTCTGCGTTCCACTTGCTCCACGTGTAGGCGAACGCAGAAGAAGTTAACGACATCTCCTGGTAAATCCTGCTCTCCAGAGCTTCATCCTACAACAACAACGGCAAGACCATCAACAAAAACAAAAACAACAACAACAAGGATAGCATCAACAGCAACAATGACAAGACCATAACAACAACAACAAAAACAAAAACGACGACAACAAGGTAACAACAACAACAACAACAACAACAACAACAACAACAATGACAACGAGAAAGACGACAGCGACGAGAATAAACGACGCTGTAACACTTCCTAAATCAAACCCCTGACAATTTTCGTTACCTTGGTGTTTATGCTGACATATTTGTCCGCATCCACTGCTGGGAATATATTTACTCCAGTTTTCTGCATGGCCTATTAATGAAATTCATCCAATCAAGTAACGAAACAAAACAACGCAAGTGATCAGCACTCATTTTGTGGGATATATAACTCCGTTGCGTACCGTGATTAACTCCTGAGGCTTCATCCACTTTCCTCGCACATGGTCCAGTTCACTCACGTCTTCTGGTTGCGAAAGGCAACAAAGCGAATCCTACACAAGAGACGGATAAGACCGAAACAGGTTCAGATTTTAGATTTTTTTATAATTCATATTTGTAGTAGGTGTCCCCTATTAGTAGAAGGATTTTCCCCTCGGCTATGTATTCAAGACACAAAAATTAAGTTATTGATTGAACCGACCTGTACGTAAAAAAGTAAAGTAAAGTATCTTTATTTATACACGGCAATTAATTCAACAGAGCTGGTGGGGCCGTGTTTTAAACTCAACATAAATTTGTTAAAAATCCCAACTGGTAGGAGGCTAACCAATTGGCTATTTACATAACGTGGCCGAGGATTTGAACCCGCGGCTACAGTGTTGAAAAAACAGCTAGTGGTCAGAGCAGGACTTGAACCTGGAACCTCTGGATTTCAATTCCGGCGCCCTAACCACTAGGCCACGCTGCCTCCTTAAGTTCCCAACATTCACCTTGATTTCAATCTCCAGCTCGATGATGGCAGCGATAACTGTGAACAAACAGCTATTGGTCGCATGAGGTCGCAGCTCCCAGGACTGGAATGGCATATTCAAATAAAGATCCTGCAAAGAAAAAGAAATAAGCAGACAAACAATCAGGTTAAAAGCAAGGGATATCGTCCTCTAACTCTAACTCTAAATTGAAAGCCTGGGCTGAGGCGACGGAATATTTGGGAGACAGTAAAACGCTACAAACTAAGGTACACTTGATGTGAGACACTGACCTGCATCGTGGACAGTGGCCCAAAGCCACTTGTCTTGAAAGTAAATGTCCTCTGTTCTGTGACAACAACACGTTGTATTAATCACTGCACTTTTGTTAGATAACGTTGAACACTTTAACATCTTACCATGGACACGGCCAAAATACCGTGTACAAAATCATTTTACTGATTCCACTGGGTTTCCACTAATGAACTTTCCACCAATGAACACGCAGGGATTTTGAGCTATTTTTGACCAGGTGGAATCCACGCGCTCTTAACCAATGAAAGACCCGGTAAGATTCAGTGAGAAAATTTATCTACCAGATGTTTACGAAATATCGTTGTTTCGTGTCGCTGGAGGATCGGAAATGCCATTAGCTTTTTATTTTTGATAACTTTTTCTTATTTCCCCTGCGGGTCGGGATTTACTAAATCTCCCGCGGGAAGAGTAGTAACCTGCAATCAGACCCTCCCTCCCTCTCCCACCTCAAGAATGCTCTCACCGCCGTTTGTATTTCCCGCGCTCAGCAGGCGCTCGAAGTGATACAGGAATGTGATTTACCTTCATTGAACTGGAAATCGTCAAGCTCATCCATTCGCCACTGATTTTTGGAAGTCTCCCAGCGAGCCAACTGCGGCTGCTCAAAGTACATAACATTCGTTGGAAGCCTGAAAATCACGTCATGACTTTAATAACTATTTCCTGACAGGTTCTGGCCTCCAAAAAGTCAAGACAGGGAATAACATGCGCTATCTTTGCTGTGAGAGTCGTGGAGCACTGTGTTTGTGGTTGGAGTTCTAGTGTTAAAATTTGTTTGTCTTCCTGTGTACAATATACTCACTTCATGGTGATACCGATAGGAGGGTTGGCCTGTTGTGAGAGTTGTGGAGTGGACACTGTGTTTGGGGCTGGAGTTCTAGTGTTAAGTTTGTTTTGTTTGTCTTCCTGTGTACAATATACTCACTTCATGGTGATACCGATAGGAGGGTTGGCCTGTTGTGAGAGTTGTGGAGTGGACACTGTGTTTGGGGCTGGAGTTCTAGTGTTAAGTTTGTTTTGTTTGTCGTCCTGTGTACAATATACTCACTTCATGGTGATACTGATAGGAGGGTTGGCCTGTTGTGAGAGTTGTGGAGTGGACACTGTGTTTGGGGCTGGAGTGCCGGGTTCTGACGACACTAAGTCACTGTTGCCTTGACTTTCACAATGATAAGGAACTTGCTTTAACTCTGAAGAAACCACTGAAAAAACAAGGGTTAAGAAAAACGAATCAGCAACGCTCAGAAATAAGTTTTGTTTGGGTGAATTTGGATGTCCGCAGGCCCTCGCAGAGCATTCCCAAACTTGCGTACATAAGATAAAGAAGGCGGCGTACATTACTCGTACATAGAGTCTAGCATATGTTCTCGATGATTGTTCGCGAGTAATTTTGGGTATTTTCTTGAGTGATAGCTGAGTTAGGAAAATGGTTCTGCAAGTTATGCAAGTCACACATTAGTCATAAGATTATATCTTGCACACGCATGTTGGATGTTTCAAAATTCAAACGCGGATGTTCTGATGAGATACGTACTAGGTAGCTCTAGAAATGCATTGTTTACACATAATTTTGCATAAAAATGTCTGTTACAACTTATAATACCTTGTTGAATTGTCCATCCGCCCACTTGTTTTGGTTGCGGTGGTAACTCTAGCAGCCGAATGTTCATAACTGGCCCCACAACGCTAAATGCCCGCAAGTCTACGACATCATCATCATCTTCATCAAAGTCTTCATCCATTAACTCAGCTTCAGCTTCCTCTTTCTCAAGAAGTTCACTGGCTCCAGATATGTCCCCTGGCTGGTCCACCGACTCGTCTGTAAACAGAAACAGCTTCACCAAATTTACTAAAAACATAGAACTGCATTGCTCTTGCTCATGACTAAGATAACGCACAAACGCCGTTTTCCCGTTTTACCAATTAGGAGGTTTGATTCTGCCGTTGGCCGATTGTAACCGACCGGGGCTGGCAGTGACCGACCGGGACAAACCCTGACCGACTGTAATCGACCGGGGCTGATCGTAAACGACTTGGACCAATTGTAACTGACCAGGGCTGAATGTAACTTGGGACAAACCGTAACCGACCGGGGCTGACAGACCGTAACCAACCGGGGCCGACCGTAACCCTTACAGACCGGGACCGACCAGTGCTGACCGTAACCAACAGGGACCGACCATAGCCGACAGGGATCGACCATAACCAACAGGGATCGATCATAACCGAAAGGGATCGATCATAACCGGCAGGGATCGACCATAACCGACAGGGATCGATCATAACCGACCGGGACCGACAGGGACCGACCACAACCGAACGGGGCTGACGGTAACAGACCGAAACCGAACCACGCCACTGACTCTTATACGTTCCTTACCTTTCACTTCTTGATTCTTTTCCTCCTCCTTGTCCTTCTGAGCTGCTTCTCCTTCACTGCTCTGGCTCTTTTCACTCTTGGCACTCACTTTCTGGCCACGGCTGCTTTTACTGCTGCGCACCCTTCCACTCTGTTGAGGAATTAACCATTGCATGAGAAAAAAGCCCGTATTTCCATGAGATTATTGTTCAAGTTCCTCAGACAAGGGGGAATGACAAGAATTGTGGCAAAAACAGTTGCAGAGTCTACCAGCTTATCTCAACTCTAAGTTAACCCTTTTGCTTCCAAGAGTGATGTTCAGCTTCAAATATTTCTCCTTCACTTTCTCACCAGAGATTAATATGTCATAGGTTCCCAAGATCCAACAGTTATGTATTTTAAGTGTAATCTCCCTTAGCTTGTAGAGACTATGGATTTGACTCTTCAGATTCTCAAATATATGTTTGTACAAAAACATAACATTGTCACAATATTTATAAATATATAGGTAGTTTTGCTGTTGCTGCAGGTCTGCAGTTGAACTTACCTTTCTCCTGCTTGCTCTGCTTGTGACTGAGGGAGACTTTGGTGGGGATAAAGCTTCCTTTGCTTCCTCTTCTGCAGCCTTATCTTCATCCTTGCCTTCTTCACCATCCTAAACAACAACAAGGGAGGTAATGATATATATTATTCATGTTGAAGGACATTCTGTACTATCTCTAATAACACACTGTGTTTGCAAAATTATCTTGCTGGTTAATAGTGATTAAATGTACTGTTGAAGTATTAACATTCAAGGGTTAAAATACTATATAAGCATAAGAAAAAGTAAAAGTTGAACATCCCCTATTTTAGTACCATCAAACTAATGAATAAAACTGTTCAAATTATAGATAAAGCTTGTCTCCAATTTTCTTAATACAAGACTGGGAGAATTTGCATTTTGAGAGCTTGGGAGAGCTACAGTGTGTTACAAAAAAATAAAAATAAAAACAAAAACAAAAATAAAAATAAAAATAAAAATAAAAAAAATAAAAATAAAAATAAAAATAAAAATAAAAATAAAAAATAAAAATAAAAAATAAAAATAAAAATAAAAATAAAATAAATAATTAAAATAAAATAAAATAAAGTAAAATAAAATAAAATAAAATAAAATAAAAATAAACAAACAAAAAAATTAAAACAAGAAAAACATAGTTAATTTGTGTGCTACTGCAAGTTACCTCTGCTTCAGTTTCCTCTTTATTGGCTTCCACTTCATTCACGACCACATCTGGTGCCGGCTTTTTTTTAATCTTGGGATAGTAAGACTTAGAAAGAGGAGACAGGTGATCATATGAAGTGTATATCAACTCCACTGCAACATTCCTGACAGCAAGTACTTTAGGGATGTCCATCGTAAAGCCGGGCTCATCAAATGTGAATGACTTAACTCTGCATAAGAATGACAAGAGGGCTTTTAGCTTGGTGAGTAGATCCAAATGTCACATTTGAAGGCTGACATTCCATATTTTTTTCTGTCCAGCTATTCTTGAAACACCATTTACTAGTACTGGTCCAGCAGATGCAAAAGCTTAGAATAAACAGTCAATCAAGCCTTACTTGAGTGGGTCAATCTATTTAGTTGGTATCTAGAGTTAATTTGGCATCATGTAATTGTACAAAATATTGTAACAAAGTCAGTTTATCTTTATATTGATCTTGATCAATCCCACCTAAGGATCAGTGCTTAATACCTGGGATTCTTGGCAGTGTTTCCCCAGATACAAACATGAACATGCTCTGACTTGGTGACATATTGCACATTCTGGGTCTCAGGATCTAGGTGTCCAGTAGCATTCTGAAGAAGAAAGATAATGTTTTCAAAACTGTAGAATCGTGCTCAATGTAATCATAATTATTACAAACATGAACATGGACTGCAATATTTATATCGAATATATTAATTTTATACTGGCACTGCAATATTTATATCGAATATTTATAGGCAAAGAACACAGAACAGTATGTCCCCAAGGAGAAATTTTACCCACCCACCCCTCCCATGATACCTTCCCCCACTCACTCCTCCCTTGAGAGTACAGTACAACCTAGCTGTACTGTAGTCCATGATGCATTGCTCTCTTCATTCAATTTGGTAAAGTCCAAATTCTACACATTCAATAATAATAATTTGAAGTCTAAAATCAAAAGAAGAGCTAAAACAATGAGCCTTTGCACATTTTTGATGTACATGAAACAATGATGTTTTGATTTTGCACATCATTGCACTCAGAGTTATGCAATTAACAGTAGCCAACAATGAATAACAATGACCAGTTTCCCGCGGAATCTGGCTGTTGTCAAGCAAAGTCGGTTGGTTCTTTCATAAAATAACAATATTGGAATGTGTTACAGACACTAAAACTAGGTGATTCTGTGATGTTTTGAGCCAAAAATTAGAAAACTAAAATTTGGCCCAAAAAGTCATAGGCCTTTATTCCGCTGAGGCCTTCAATATTGTATTTTGATTGACTGCTGTGGACATACGCTCACACAAGAGAAAGCATCTGGCAGTTTGTGTGACTTGCATGTTTGTGCACAAAAAAAGGAATACAGTAGCATTGTCCAAGATTGACAGAAAAAGAAAGTTTGTGAAAGTATATGACAGTAAAATTTACCTGCAGAAGATGCATAGTGGATTCATCTAGCTTGTGCTTTGCAAGGGCCTGGAGCTTCTTGACAGACTGCAATAAATGCAGCATCACAGTGTTGTAATATTTGCCTTTCTATGAAAACCCACTCAAAGCAGAATACATCCTTATGTTTCCTACCTCTCTGTGCCTCACAATATCTTCCTCCACGATGCCATCCTCCTTGGCAGAAGTGAGAAAATTCTCTAATTCCTTCAGTAGCTGCATAAACATGGAAAATATCAAGGAGAATCACTGAGATGCTCCCACATGAATACCACATCCAGCTTTCATTTTATGGATTGTTAACTGTACCTTGAGACATTCCTCAATTTCTTCCAGCACTACTGGTACTGGTTTGTACTGCACATCCTCTTGCCAGAGGTTCATGTAAGTGTTCAGCTCACAATCTTGGAGAGGGTCTGGAGAGCCATCACACAGCATATACCTATCCCACTACAGAAAATCATAAAACACTAACTAAGTCTTGTACTTATTACCATTGCACGGCAACTAGAAGAAAACACAGGGCAGAAATCATTGCAAAAGAAAAAAGATCTCTGAAATAGGGTATACATTTAGGAAACAAGCTGTAAAATCATAAGGCTTGTGGGATGTGGCTTAATTTACATAATCAGAATACTGCACAATGTGCCCGCTACCACCGTGGCCTTTGTGCCCTATTCTGTGGCTTCAGCTTACCAGCACATTGTGCAGTATTCTGTATACATTTAGGAGTCAGGTCCAAAATAGGGTATAGAAAATTATATATTTTGGTATGAAATAGAGTAAGGGTTTTCAGGACTGGGCAGCACACTCCCACCCAAATCTATGATGAGTATCCTCCCCTCCCCCCTCCCTAGAGAAAATATACCACAATCTTAGATATAAATACTTCAATTTTTTAACTCAGCATAGCATGTTGACAAACTGTACTTTTATTGAATAACTATTTCAGTGATGTTTTTATACTTATTCTTTATAAGACTCTTGAACTCACAAGTCTGTCACCAATACCTTAGCATTTGCTGCTTCATCTTCTTGCAGGAATCTGAGCTTATCTGAGTTGGAAACTAAGATCTCAGTGAGTTCATCCACTTCCGCTTGATGCCGGGCTCTTTCCTGATATGGATGACAATAAAAACTATAAAAAAGTTCTATAAACAACTGTGTGAGAGAGTGTGGATTTGCCATGCTCTTGTGCCAAGGGTAGGAAGGAGGGGGAAGGGAATGTGTCATTTTTGTATGCGTAAGGGAGAGGGGGATGGTACAGTACATGTTAGAGCTGCTTACAAGACTTTTGTTGAACACTAATCGGGCCATGCAATACATTTCTAAATGAATTGTACCCATGCAGGGACATGCATATGCATCCATTTGAGATATATCAAATTTCACGAATATGTTTTCAAGGCAAATAATTACCTGCTCTTGCAGTCGTTCCCTCTCCTCTCTCTCAAGTCTTTCCTTCTCCTCTTTTTCTCGCTGCTCTTGTTCAGCCTTCAATCTTGCCTCCTCTAACAACAAAACATCAGAGTTCGATGATAACAATGAACAGGACAGCAAGAGGACAAATGTTCTCCCATCCTCTTCGCAACTGCTCTTCACGTACCTTCCTCCCTGGCTTTCTTTTCCGCTTCTTCTTTCTTGAGTTTCTCCTTTTCCGCTTTGCTAAGTTTAGCGCTCTTTACTTTGCCCTTGCCGGCTTGTTTGGGAGGCTGTTCGTTTTGCACAAGAGACATATTATTTCTTATTGTCAGTGACAGTTTACCGCACGCATTAAACCCGATAAATGCACTAAGCGACCTGCAAAAAAAACCTGCTTTTTTACTCACCATAGCCCAGGCTGGAAATCAAAGTACTAGTGTAATGAGACACAAAACATTTCACTGAATCCCAGACACAACTTTGTGTACAGTCCCGCGAGCACTTGGAAACAACCTAGTTCCCAGGCTGCTCTCGTATTGAAGGGCAACAAAGCGGCAAAACTTCTGCGCATGCGTTCGTTCCCGTGCCAAGGGGTTGGGTCTTTGTAGAATTTCTGTTCGGCTTTATTTTTATTGCATGCGTGATTTTGAACCTGTCGCTCCACGGAATCGCATAAAAAGGGTGTCTCAAGATCAGATTGTGGAACTCTCTAACGAGTGCTTTAGCATAATAGTACAACAACGGAATGCATCGGTTTTAGTTGTGTCAGTAATTTGGAGCGCCGAATGCGTGAGCTTTCAGGAAACTGTTGGAGTAGTGTGAGCCGCGGTGAGGGGACATGCTCCATAGAATATCCTGAAGTCTAGAGTCCGTGAAATGGATTTCCTGCGTCTTTTTTAATTAATCCTCACTTTCGTACATCTTCCCTTTGCATAAACATAATTCAATTATCCCCCTTCTCGCATCATCAAAGTCAGGTTAACCCTACCCTCCCCGGACTCGCATTTTTTAGGATCTTGTGAGACAGTAGATTTCGAAATTTTACGGGATCCGTGAGAAATGGCGCATATGCGTGAGATTGGTGTGGCTATGCGTGAGAGCGTGAGACGAGGCTCAAATGCGTGAGACTCACGCATAATGCGGGAGGGTTGACGTGTCTGCTTAACTCGATAAGGCTTGTTCATTTCATCGTTCGATAAAATACACAGAAGACAGCCATCTTGGATTTACCGACATCGTCCGATTCTCGGTCGTGAGGCGATCAGGTTTTCAGTCTTGCGTGGCTGTCCTTCCCGTTGGTACGATTTAGGCACAACCTGGCCAGATTCTGGCCTACACGTGACCAGCCTGAACCAGGGTCTTTCTTCGGGGGCGGGGGCCGGGAGATGAAAGAACCTGGGAACGAGGTTGATCAGGCCATAGAAACAGTCCTAAATTCGTCATATTTTAAAAACTGAAATTGGTCAGGTTATCGAGAGCACCCAAAGAAAATATTTCTCAAAATACGTTAGTTTGCACAAATGTATGGTTACTTGTCCAAAATATAGTTTATTTTCCGCTCTTTTTACGTTGCTGGCAAACACAGAGGTGTTCCACACTCCCAGGGAGGCATAGAATATCCGTTTCCCAGCAGAGCGGTCCCCGAAAATCTCCCAGCCAGCAACTTGATGGTGTACCACTTTGTCAGAAAATGTCAGCATTTCAAACAAAAATGTAGCCTCGATTGCAGTCTTGCTTGTTCCCATGCCTCCAGCGAGACTGAAAACGGCTATCTCTCTCCCAGCAATCCGATTTATTTATTTTTCCCAGCCAGCAAAAAAGCAGATAGATCTCATGCCAGCCAGGACAGGTTGCAGTGCGGAACACATATTTTGTGGAACAGCTCCGATGGGTGCTCCTCAATATCTCTAAGTCCAATGTTCGGGATCCAGCTAAGGATGGTCGGGATCCTGCTAAGAACGGCGACAGAATTTTTCTAATATAAACAAATTTTACGCTGCTGCTGCTGTTGCTGTAATATACATTACAAGTTTGATATCTACCTAGCCATCGCCATTGGATGTTTAATATGGTGCACTAAAAACTCTCCAGAACCTTAAGTATTTTTAAGTCCAATGTTTGGGATCCAGCCAAGGATGGACGGGATCCTGCTAAGAACGGTGACAGAATTTTCACTATAACACATTTGACGCTGCTGTTACTGTAATATACATTACAAGTTTGATCTACCTAGTCATCGCCATTGGCTGTTGGATTTGGTGCACTAAAAACCCTCCAGAACCTTAAATATTTCTAAGTCCAATGTTCGGGATCGTCCTAAGAACGGCTACAGAATTTTTCTAATATAAACAAATTTTACGCTGCTTTTGCTTAATATACATTACAAGTTTGATATCTAGCTAGCCATTGCTATTGGATGTTTAATTTGGTGCACTAAAAACTCTCCAGAACCTTAAGTATTTTTTAAGTCCAATGTTCGGGATCCAGCTAAGGATGGTCGGGATCCTGCTAAGAACGGTGACAGAATTTTTCTAATATAAACAAATTTTACGCTGCTGTTGCTGTAATATACATTACAAGTTTGATCTACCTAGTCATCGCCATTGGCTGTTGGATTTGGTGCACTAAAAACCCTCCAGAACCTTAAATATTTCTAAGTCCAATGTTCGGGATCGTCCTAAGAACGGCTACAGAATTTTTCTAATATAAACAAATTTTACGCTGCTTTTGCTTAATATACATTACAAGTTTGATATCTAGCTAGCCATTGCTATTGGATGTTTAATTTGGTGCACTAAAAACTCTCCAGAACCTTAAGTATTTTTTAAGTCCAATGTTCGGGATCCAGCTAAGGATGGTCGGGATCCTGCTAAGAACGGCGACAGAATTTTTCTAATATAAACAAATTTTACGCTGCTGTTGCTGTAATATACATTACAAGTTGGATATCTACCTAGTCATCGCCATTGACTGTTGGATTCGGTGCACTAAAAACCCTCCAGAACCTTAAATATTTCTAAGTTCAATGTTCGGGATCCAGCTAAGGATGGTCGGGATCCTGCTAAGAACGGCGACAAACTTAATTTTTCTAATATAAACAAATTTTTCACTGCTGTTGCTGTAATATACATTACAAGTTTGATATCTACCTAGTCATCGCCATTGGATGTTTAATTTGGTGCACTAAAAACCCTCCAGAACCTTAAATATTCCTAAGTCCAACGTTCGGGATCCAGCTAAGGATGGACGGGTTCCTGCTAAGAACGGCGAAAAAAATTTTCTAATATACCACATTTGACGCTGCTGTTGCTGTAATATACATTACAAGTTTGATATCTACCTATAGTCATCGCCATTGGCTGTTGGATTTGGTGCACTAAAATCTCTCCAGAACCCTAATTTTTATAAGTCCAATGTTCGGGATCCAACTAAGGATGGTCGGGATCCTGCTAAGAACGGCGACAGAAAAAGTTTTCTAATATAAACAAAGTTTACGCTGCTGTTGCTGTAATATATAGTACAAGTTTGATATCTGCCTAGCAATCGCTATTGGCTGTTGGATTTGATGCACTAAAATCTCTCCAGAACCTTAAATATTTCTAAGTCCAATGTTCGGGATCCAGCTAAGGATGGTCGGGATCCTGCCATATAAGAACGGCGACAAATGTTTCCAATATAAACAAATTTTGTGCTGCTGTTGCTGTAATTTAAATTACAAGTTTGATATCTACCTAGTCATCGCCATTGGCTGTTGGATTCGGTGCACTAATCCCACTAAAAACCCTCCAGAACCTTAAATATTTCTAAGTCCAATGTTCGGGATCCAGCTAAGGATGGTCGGGATCCTGCTAAGAACGGCGACAAAATTTTTCAAATATAAACAAATTTTACGCTGCTGTTGCTGTAATATACATTACAAGCCTGATATCTACCTAGTCATCGCCATTGGCTGTTGGATTTGGTGCACTAAAATCTCTCCAGAACCTTAAATATTTCTAAGTCCAATGTTCGGGATCGTCCTAAGAACGGCGACAGAATTTTTCCAATATAAACAAATTTTACGCTGCTTTTGCTGTAATATACATTACAAGTTTGATATCTACCTAATCATCGCCATTGGCTGTTGGATTTGGTGCACTAAAAACCCTCCAGAACCTTAAATATTCGAGAACACTCAACAAAGATATTTTTCGCAAAATACGTTAGTTTGCACAAATGTATGGTTATTTGTCCAAAATATAGTTTATTCTCTGCGTTTTTTACGTTGCTGGCAAACACAGAGGTGTTCCACACACCCAGGAAGGCAATTCAGAATACCCGTTTCCCAGCAGAGGGGTCCCAGAAAATCTCCCAGCCAGAAACTTGATTTTGTCAGAAAATGTCAGCATTTCAAACAAAAATGTAGCCTCGATTGCAGTCTTGCTTGTTCCCATGCCTCCAGCTAGACTGAAAACGGCTATCTCTCTCCCAGCAGTCCGATTTATATATTTTTTCCCAGCCAGTAAAAAAGCAGATAGATCTCATGCCAGCCAGGACAGGTTGCAGTGCGGAACACATATTTTGTGGAACAGCTCCGATGGGTGCTCCTCAGGTTATAATTGTCTGAATTCACGGAATGAATTGATCAGGCCATAGAACCGGGCCTATATTCGTCATATTATGAAAACTGGAATGGGTCAGGTTATATACTGCTCGAAATCACGGAATGGATCGATCAGGCCATAGAACCGGGCCTAAATTCGTCATATTTTGAAAACTGGAATGGGTCATGTTATATACTGCTCGAAATCACCGAATGGATCGATCAGGCCATAGAACCGCGCCTAAATTCGTCATATTTTGAAAACAGGAATGAGTCAGGTTATATACTGCTGGAAATCATGGAATGGATCGATCAGGCCATAGAACCGGGCCTAAATTCGTCACATTTTGAAAACTGGAATGGGCCAGGTTATATACTGCTAGAAATCACAGAATTGATCTATCAGGCCATAGAACCGGGGCCTAAATTTATCAGATTTTGAAAACTGGAATGAGCCAGGTTATATACTGCTCGAAATCACGGAATTGATCTATCTGGCAATAGAACCAGGCCTAAATTCGTCATATTTTGAAAACTGGAATGAGTCAGGTTATATACTGCCTGAAATCACGGAATGGATCGATCATCAGGCCATAGAACCGGGCCTAAATTCGTCATATTTTGAAAACTGTAATCTTATTTTGTAAAAAGTAATCATACAGGCCAATCACAGAGACTGAGAGAAAACAGTTCAGCCAATTGAAAACCAAAGTAATTCGCGTTTGGTCTTTGGTCGCGTTTGGTTTTACTTTTCCAATCAGCAGTGCAAGTACACGCTATCGCTTGTTTGAGAAGTGTTTGGTTTTGGTTTTGTCTCTGATTGGCTGAGCATGCTGACAAACTCGTGTGGACCAATCCGAAAGCGAAGCAAACGCAAAACCAAAGCAATCACACAATTACTTTCGACAGTCGTCCTAAAACCGCTCTATGCTACACAATAATTTGGTTAAAAACAAGTTCATTGAACAGCAGCAATCTTGGCCAATCAAAAGCAAAACCCGATTACAATATTCTCACACAAGAAAGCAATAATTGTTTTCACATGCTGATTGGCTTCTTCTTCAACATAAAATAACACAGAGTACCTTGGCAAACTCTGATTGGTTGAATAGCATGTTTCAACCTCTGTGCCCAAGTTTTGCATAAATAACATGGGAAGGAAACTTGAGCTCGCACATGGCCTGAGAAGGCGAAATAAAAGAGATCGAGCCGGGGTGAAGCGACAAACAATAACGACAGAACCCAAAACTAAATTACCTGTAAACTGGAGCTTCGTTTAGGCGTGGAGCCGGACGCTTTGGGCCGCCTTGCGCTGTAAAGGCTGGCTCACACGGTAAAGCAAACGCAAACGCAAGCGCAAGCGCAAGAGAATGAAAACTTTTCCATTCTCTTGCGCTTGCGTTTGCGCTTGCGTTTGCGCTTGCTTCACAAATTTTACCGTGTGAACCGGTCGCTTGCGCTTGCGCTTGCTTTAAGCCTGGTTTCCATATAATCGTCTCTGACGTAAAGATCGTCTCTGTCGCTTTTTTTTTGTCCACGCAAGGATAGAACACTGTTCTATCGGGACAATCGAGTTGCTTCTGACGTAAGGATCGTTTGAAACAATCGCAAGAGTGTTTCCATATAATCATCCCGATCGCTTGACAAAAAAAATTCTGCGACAGAGACGATCCTTACGTCAGAGACGATTATATGGAAACCAGGCTTTACTCGTGTGAACCAGGTTTAAGTCATTCTTCAGATGCGAGCGAGGTGGATGGCCTAGCTGAGGGGAGTCCGAAAAGCGAAGGCGTTTGAGACTCTAGAGGTTTCTTTCCTGCTGTAAGCCATTCCGAATTTGGGGAACTGTGAAAATCTTGTGAATTAACAAACTGGCGTCAAAACTCCCGCCCTGATTTACCCATGATGCCCGCTGATTACCTCTGGGGCGAGGCGAAAACTGCGGTGGGGGGAGGGGCTAGGGGAAAATTCCGCAACAACGGACACGTCGTCCAAGGCCAGTCTCTGGGCAGTCGATTGGGCGCGAGTTTGGCACGTGGGAAGTGCCCAGCCTTGGAAGTTTGAGTATCAGCCCCATCCCCCCCTTTTTTTTTGGTCAAAACAAATGAAAGAAAGCCTGATACTCAGGTTATTTCCTTGCCTTCCGTTTCGTGTTCGGCGCAAATGTTAACAACTTTTATTTTTTATTTTCAGGGAAACAAATATTACAACAGTATCCTTTCCAGACCAAATTCCATAAATAAAAAATTCTGAACAAGAAATCATCCTTCGAAGTATATTCCATATGTGTGATCATGCTTGGCAGAACTTTAGCTAATTTTACGCTTCAAGTGCAAAATAATTCCCTTCCCCCCAAGAGTACATGACTGTAGTGTACATAACAGCTGCTGTCACAACATTTGATGAAACAAGGAAGAGTCAGCTTCATGAATGTGTGCTCTTCTTTGGTTGACCTTTTCACTCCCAAGCTCAAAATACAGATTCTCCCAACCTTTAAAGAAGAGTATGTGACGTAGCATGAGAATATTGGTTAATCAGCTGTCATCTGAGCCAAGGTATGAAAAGCCAAGTTCTTCTTACTGTGTGATATATCTCTAGTGAGAAACTGAAGGAGAAAATTGAAGTTGATCACTCTTGGAAGTGAAAGGGTCAAGAAACATGTAAAATTGGAACTGTCCGAATGCCACTGGCAATGTGTGACAAGAAAATTTAAGATTTCATTGGGGATGTATTAACATTTATACATGTGAAAAAAAAAACAGAGTGTGAATCAAGCAAGCTTTTGAAAAGTTAATTTAAAGTTCAAAGCTATTTAAAAGTCAATCTGAAAGAGAAATTTCATTTTTATCCTACTCCAGTTTTTGCCGAAGTTGCCTCTTAAAAAAGACAGGCACAAGAGACAATATTGCTGACACTACGACAATCATGATGGACTTGAATGACATGACATCTCCTGTGGTCGTCAACACATACAGCTCTACACCAGCGCTGATGAAACCAAAAGAAGGTGGAGCCACACCTGTAGATCAAATAACAGTGATCATTACTTTAATCAATAAAATTTAAAGAATAAGATAAAAAAATAAAATAAAATAAATCACTTTATTTAAGTCTCAATGTATTTAGCACTGCCGTGCTAATTGGAAAGACTTGAAATGTAGAAACCAAATATCATAAACTTGTAACATAATTTTGTTAAGAATCCCAACTGGTCGAAGGCTAACCAGTTGGCTATTTACATAGTGTGGCTGAGGATTTGAACTCAGGGCTACCGTGTTGCAAATTCAGCTAGTGGTCAGAGCGGGACTTGAACCTGGGACCTCCGGATGCCCTGGGAAGTCTGGCGCCCTAACCACTCAGCCACACTGCCTCCAAAGATCATAAAAATATATATATATTAACAACAGGACTGATAGGTCACCGTAGGCAACCCCTCACCCCCCACCCCCACCCCCACCCCCCACCCCCACCCCCACCCCCCACCCCCCACCCCAGTGTATACTGTCAATGTCACATGTGCAGGTCTGTGTCTGGTACAGTACCCCTTCACCAAAAAGTAGCGCAATGGTGGTAAACAGTACAAGCTAATTGTCTTGTCAAGTGAGGTGATCTTTTTTTCAAATGGCTACCAAAATGTTACTTAGTTGTAGCACGTTTCTGTCGATTCTTTGGTTTGCAAAATGTTCAGTGGAAGAAACCAAAGACTGGCTTACCTATGAATGTCCCGACGAAGAAAGGAAGCAAAGGAATTTCTATAACTGGAGATGTGATGTTGATGAACCAGTTGGGAAGGAATGGTGTAATGCGCAGGAAAATAATGTAACTAAGAATGTTTTCTCTGTGATGGGCAACCTGGAAAGAAGCAAAAAGGAAGCTTTTGCAAATAAAACTTTTTGCAGCTTTTTAAAATATTTTTATGAAATAGAAAATAAATTCCTACTTCCTTACTGTTCACAACACTAAATTAAAAAAATGCCAACGAGGGTGAAACATAAAACACTGCTTGAGTGTCAGACTTTTAAAGCACGTATATCCAAACCTTCAAGGAAGAAATACCCATCCATAGCTAGGCTTTACTGTTCATAGTTTGGTGAAAAAATGACTAAAAATCTGTTTTAAAATTGAATAAAAATATCGGAATTTTCAGGATCTGCTCTCTCTTCTCTCTTACTCAGCCTCTGCCTTTGCCTTCTCCCCCAACTCCCCAATTTCCCTGTCCCTAATGTGCTCTTCACTTCAACCATTATGAACTATATATTTTCTAGAATGTGTGCATTTCACACAGACCATGGCAAGCTATGCCAGGCTGCTGTATAAATTGGTCCATATGCTGTCTTGTGTTTTCTCATACAAACCTGACTGCTCCACTTCTGCACTCTATCAGGGATGTAGTGCCGTACAAGCCTTCTACCAACCAGAAATGCCAACAGATAACAGAAGGAGGCTCCTACACTAGAACACTGAAAAAACATCAAGCATTCCCAAACATTAGCAATAATGCTCAATGGACCATTCAGGAGCCTTGGTTGAATCCCCCTTTGGCTAATTTATTTTGCTCAAAAGTAGCCTGAAAATCCAGAAAATCCATTTCAGGAAATCTACAAAATCCCATCACAAAATTCTGCAACCACCCAAGACTGTTTGCATTCAGCCACTTCTTGCTTGGAATCTCAAGAGCATTACATTGTGGTATGCAACTTCTTAGATTAACCCTTTTTATCAAACGAAATAATATCAGAAAGAAATCTGAAAATAGTATACTTTACTGGTAGCAATAGTATTGCCCTTGTTTGACTTCCATATTATAATGAAGTCACTGCATAATGCTACTTTTGCTAACTATAATCAAATAATCAAATAATCAAATCCAATCCAATAATTATACAATTTTATATATTACATAAGTGAAGTTCAAAACAACATTTATATAATATTATTCTCTCAAACACATTTACATAATATTTTAATAAATACATACATTTTTATTTTATTTATGAATCTGTTTTGTGCACTAGTTTGAAACTTTAAATAAACCTACCAAACAAACCAGAAACAGGGCCAGCGGGAAAGGGAACAAGAAGCCTGATAAAATGCTGAGAAATATTGATCCTGGAATAGCAAAAGTTTGTAAGCTGAAACAAGAGTTAAGGAATATAGAACAAAAACAACTCCATCTGCTGCTTTTCTGAGAGAGAAAGAAAGAGTTACACATGCGTGTGCAAAAATTTACATTTTGCAGAGAGAAAATCAAAATTAGCAAAAGGTCTTCTTCTGCTAAATGTTATAATGTGATGAGAATAAAACAGGATACAAAATATATGTAACCACAAATCCGAGCAAAACTTGAGTGAAGTATTCGTCTTTATAGTTAGATAGCAATCGACCCAGGTCTTTGGCATCTTGAAGATCTCGAGGTAGTTTTATCTTTGCTTTATCTTCCCTAAAGAAATGATAACAGTAAAAAATAAATACTTGCTACACCTATCTTCACTGCATATACACTTGACTCAAGGGCTATAAGTTAGAGAAAGAAAATGTTCTTATTCTGTAACATTGTATGAGATTATACAAATACTACTTTGATCTGTATATCCAAAATTTGTTTGTTAAAAGGGGCAAGATTTGGGTTGTCTCACTGCTATTGATTCAAAATAATTAGTTCCATGAATAAACAAACTTCAGCTATACTTACTACCTCAGATGTGGGAAACTCCAATAAACAAATGCCATAGCAACAAGGGAAGAAACAAAAATACAAGCTAACAGGATAAATGGTCCTCTGTTGCTTTCTGTTGCTTTTTCTGTTGCTTTTTCCGCTGTTTTAGCATCTGCAATGACAACGAATCACAAGAATTGATACTCATGAAATAAGGCTCCTGAATTTTCACAAAAATCAGTAAGAATAAGGTATTTCTCTATATTAGAGATTCTTTTTCAACTAATCAACCCAAACTTTCTCCTTGAGTCTCTCACCATTAGATATAATAGAGTATAGGAGAACTATGGCTTATGATAGCTTGCTCAGATGAAGCTAATTCAGCCATGAATTCTCATCACATCACTCAGATAATTTCTTCTTGGGCGGTTGGGAGAATTTGTGTTTTTAGCTCAGATTCTCCAAATTTACAATGAACAAAATGCCTAAAGTGTTACATTTTTCTCTCCTAGATTTCCATTTTATTTGACTTCAAGTGATATGTTTGTAATACATTGTAAAAAAATATTGTGAAAAAAATACTGATATGAAGTAAAAAGAGTCCCTTCCCCCTGAAGTTCTCCTAGGTCATAATTCACAACTAGAAATTCCAAAGGTCGACCTCGTGCGTGATCCAGCATCCGTGTTTTTATTGTACCAAATTTTATATACAAGATCTGCGAACATTTTATGTTATTGAAAATTCTGCTTGAATAATAAATGAACCTATTCATTGTTTGTTGTTACCTTCGATTAAACTATCTAAAGCAAGGCATAATCAAACCTTGAACTGTGTATATTAATACTTGGGAAGTCGATAAATTAACTTTCTACGACAGTCAAGTGGGATAGCATAATAATTTGACCGTTTATAAATACACACACAAATAATATGGTATGTGGGCAGCAGGTCCATAGATTTATAAAAATAAAATAAAATAAAACATTCATATATAAGCACTTGTCTACTATCAACGACAATTGATGTATCATGCCCAGAGCTCATTGTTGGGTCTCGTGTGAAGGTCAGTGATATTTTCAACACATCGTCGAGGGGTTCCTTGGCAATGTATTTTTCGAGCTCCATACTTCTCTACAAATCATCTCTGTGTACTTACCTTTCAGATGCACGTTAATACCGTGCCGGTTGCTCTGCATTACGGGAGTTCTCGGAGTGGCTACAAAAAACGAGTGCGTCGGCTTTCTGCTCATATCGGACCGGCGGACGTGAGCGAAATAAATGGGGCACTCAGGAGCCTGGCCTGTAGGACAAGACTTCCGGTAATCGGCCAATGTGACGTCATTGGTAGCAAACTCTCTATTCCTCCCCAACCCCCCTTCGATATCCAATTTGAGCTCTCCCCAGTCTTTGCGCGGTCAAAAGCTTAAAATGTCCGCAAAATTCTGTGGCCGCCGTTAAGATAAATATTATTATATCTTTCAGTACAAATCTCCTGAATATTTCTGAACCTCAATATGCGGTAAAATTCTGTGAGCCTGAAATTTCTATATACTTGCTTTATGCTCTTTCCATTTCTGGCACTCGCTTACTCTTGTTCTTAATTGCGTCGTTCATGTTCACTTGGCGCACACCTCTTGGCTTGCGCCTGTGCCGCTTCTTCGTACGTGCGTTGGTCGTTTATTTTTTGTGCTTGCGCTAGTGTTTGCGTCGTTTGTGTCCACTTGACGCATATTTTTGTACTTGTGCATATGCTTATGTCCGCTCGTTTTCTACGCTTATTTCTTGTGCTTATGTCGCTCGTTTTCTCTTGACGCTTATCTCTTGTGCTTGCGTCGCTCTTAAAAACTCCGACTACGGTAGTAACAACGACTTTTCAAATAATAAACATTGCTCACAAACGGGTATGGCGTACGGTCGTGCCGCTCGACGTAACACATCTCAGAACCTTACTGAATAAGATGCATTAGTATATACCACGCAAGTGAATAGTGCTTTTCGCGCGCTCTGATTGGCTCCTCTATCTCGGAATATCAAGTACTATTCACCTCCCGGCGGCTTCCGGTAAAACAAAATGGCGCGCGAACCCAATTTTTGCCCACTTTCGTCGGAAATAAAATAGCTATTTGGGAGTTGGCTATTGAACTTGTGTGGTATATACTAAAACAATTATTCGCCTCAGTGTCGGTGAATAGCGGTGGATATTTACCTCGCCGAAACGGCTCGGTAAATATCCATCGCTATTCACCTCCACTTCGGCGAATAATTGTTGATTACACGGATGCATTTTCAATTCGGTTTCGTTTCGTTTAGTACGATCTACACGGAAAACGATCAGATCCGGCGATAAAAGCGCATCGAGTTTGAAAAACACAGCCCAGCCAGTGGATCGTTTTCAAACTCCACCCTTGTTGCTGTATAGTTAAACAGTCACAACGGAAGCCGTGGAAACGGTCCCGTGCACAGGCAGCTTTAACGCGACCTAAAAACGCGGAGTTTGTTTGCTAAACAATGGTGGCAGCGAGCGCCAAAATGCGCGTCATGAATTTGTACATTTATCGTTTTTGTGATCGATCATGAAAAGCTGCAAGTGATTTTATTATTTAAATATTTATTTTCTCTGATACGACAATAACTTGTCACGATTTTGTTGCATTCAATATAAAACAATGCACATCAAAGTCGATTGACCAAATGCACATGAAAAATGAACGACTTTTGGAGCTTTGAAGTGCGATACGGTTCGATATACAATGACAAGTTTAAAAGGGTATTGCAAAACTCGACGTACACAAAAAGTCCCACTGAAGTGAAAATGCCAAATTTTAGAGCTATATCCGGTTTTCCTTACGAAGTTACTGTCAACCGTATGCGTCTGTAAAGTTTGGAATTTCTTATAAGGAAAGAATTAGATATCGCTGTCAAACTTGGCAGTCAGTGAAGCGTTTTCCACTTTCTGTGTCACCGAATTTTGAAACACTCCAATAAGCCTTTATTGCTATGACACTAGCTCAGCGGGATTCGCGACAGGCACGAATGGTGGCGAAACTGTATTGGCAGAAGAACAATTGGAAAGACCAGTAGAGGTGTTTGTTTTGTTATTTGGAGAAAGAAACATTTGATTGCTGGCGTAAAGCGAGGACAAATTATAGACGCACAAATTTATCATGCTTGCGAAGTTACGAGTTCCAAATTGTGCGGCTAAACCTTGCCGTCTATTTAAACAACAACTACTTGAACTCTCAAATTGAAGATCGCTATGATATGCATCTCGAATCACGAAATTCTGATGCCATACTGCCAATTGTAATAATTAATTAGGATTTCTGATACAATAGACTTTGACTTTTTAGTGAAACCAGAGGTTGAGATAACGTCAATTTGGGGAAAACAGTCGATCGGGAC
This sequence comes from Plumapathes pennacea, assembly GCA_964036295.1. Lineage (NCBI taxonomy): Eukaryota > Metazoa > Cnidaria > Anthozoa > Antipatharia > Myriopathidae > Plumapathes > Plumapathes pennacea. The sequence goes on along the minus strand of OZ038463.1, from coordinate 35,635,932 downwards.
TAAACAAAGGTTGGAATCAAAACATGAACCCATGGTGATGCAGCAAAGCCAATCAGAATTAATACAAAACAAACTGAACGCATAAACATTACGAGAAGAAGTAAACAAGACCACTCTCCAATTTGCAGCAGTATACAATGTGATGTAAAGTTCTTCAATCCATTTTTTTTTTCGGGGATTTTTCCGAGAGACAACATTGTTGAAATTTTGAGCCCTTGTTTACGAAATACGACCCTCCCGCAAGACACGAACTTGGTTCGTTTTAATAAATCGGCTGCCAGAGCTCCACTCCGTGACATTTCTCTACACAACACTCAACAGCATACTCACATCTTTCGTTCGTTTATGGCTGGACAAGACTATCTTCTAAAACTCGACCGCCTAACTTCGGTTTATCCAGTCCAATACGATATATTCTAGCAACTACCTTAGGCAATTTTAGCGTCGGGAACTCGTAAAAAATAAATTAATAAAGACTTGGCAGGGCAGGCCTTAACCTAAGAGATATTTCGTCTCGGGTAAAGCAGTGATGACTTGCACGGTTCAGAACTTGCCCTGTTTTCGCAGTAAGTTGATGGCCTTGAAGCACACTGCTTCGGCCCGGGCTGAAATAAGACACGCTAGAGTGGACCACTTGTTAAGTGTAACTGCCAAACTCGACTTAATTCTTGAAAAGTGGCGAATATGCTCCATTCGCTTCACTCGAAGCAGACAAAAGGGTTAAAAACATTCCTCCTGTCATGTTATGGAGCCTATGGGCGAAGCACTATTAATTATAAATTAGTGAATTTCATTAAAAAATGCATAGAACAATTCAATTCAAGATATTTTCTTTGTCGTCTTTCTCAAGCAGTTTGCTCAGGTTTCTTGACAAAATAAACTTTTTTCGATGCTCGGCTCAAGGCAAAACGCGGCCAGCCTTCTGGCGAATACGCGGCGTTACCGCGGCTTGGACGCGGAGTTGTTGCCCATGGCGCGTTTTGTCGCGCGTACCAGCAGCTGGTGTCCGACGTTGTTGAAGCTCCGATCTTCCCTACGGACAGATTTATCAGTCTCAGGGATTTTTAGGGTGTCACGATCTTCTCAACCGACCCTATCCGACCCTGAAATGCGAAGATAAAAACATGAACTCAAAATGTATAAGTTGGCTCACACGCCCGTTTCAAATCGAACTTTATCCGGGTAGTTAACTGTTATTGGCATAGAGTTTGCCACTACAGCTGTGTTCGCCCTTCTGTCCACGTGGTTTCGTCTGTCCCGGAGCGTAGTAACTTCTTCGAGCTCTATTTCGGCTGACCCTTGTCTGTTCATTCCATTATGATCAGCCGTTTCGTATTTGCGCGAGTTTTCCAGCTTCTCCTGCTCTTCTTGTTCGGCTTTTTGGTTTCGCTCGGCTTCCTTGCGTTCTTTGTCCTTTTTACTCTGTTCCGCGGCTCTCTGCTCGTTCTCACGGTGATAAAAGTAGTTGAAATTACTCACAATCACCGGGACTGGAAGAGCAATCGTTAAAACCCCCGAAATGGCACACAGAGAACCAACGAGTTTTCCCCAAACCGTAGTGGGTTTCATATCTCCATACCCGACTGTTGTCATAGTCACGACAGCCCACCAAAAGGCATCTGGAATACTCGTAAAATTCGAGTCCTTCACTCCTCCTTCGGCGTAATAGACAGCAGACGAAAACAAGATAACACCAATGAGAAGGAAGAAAATTAGCAATCCCAGCTCTCGTAAACTTGCACGCAGGGTATGCCCGAGGATTTGCAGTCCCCTTGAATGTCGCGATAATTTGAAGATCCGAAAAACTCTCACCAGCCTGATAACACGCAGCACCCCCAAGGACGACGCCTGGGTGTTTTGCATCGGCAGGGTAATATAGTACGGGAGAATTGCTACCACGTCAATAAGATTCAGGAATGACCGCACAAACTTCAGCTTCTGTGGAGCTGCTATGAGCCTCATCACATACTCAAACGTAAACCAGATAATGCAGCCAGTTTCCAATGGAAACCAAGGCTCGTCAAAACGATCGTTCTTGGACGAGTTTTCGTCCTTCCGGAATTGAGGCAGAGTCTCGACACAGAATGTCACTATCGAGAGCGTGATCACGAAAACGGAAAATATCGCAACGAATCTCGCAGCCATTGATGTATCAGGGTACTCGAATAGTTGCCAGATTTTCCTTTGCCACGTTCGCTCCGGAAGAATCGGCTTTTCCTCTTCAATGTAGCCTTCCTCTTGTTCCACTTTGTGTAAGACGTCGTCGCCGAGTTCGTAGAATCGAATTTCATCCGCGAAAACATCCATGGGAACGTTGGCTGGTCGTAGAAGCTTCCCCCTGGACTGGTAAAAGAATAGTATAGCGTCGAACGCCGGTCTATTTCGATCGAAGAAGTACTCATTGCGCACGCTATCGTAGTACTTTGATCGCTTCTCCTCGTTGCCCAGTAATGTATCGGGATTCTGCTCCAGTGTTTCAATATGTGTCTCGAATTTTAGACCACTTACGTTAATAACAATTCTATCGCTGCTATTACCGACAGCTCCACCGTCTTTTAGCTTGATTTGTGGAACCGTCGGTGTGGAACGGCTGGGATAGCGATTTGCGGACACGACGGCATTGTTCCTGGCGGAGTGGCTCGAGGTTGGAGCTTTATCCGGACTGGCCGTCACAGAAGACATGCCCGATAACGCATCCATCTCTGCCCCCACTTTCCTCTCGGCTAAAGACAAACCTGAAGTCCAGACGTTAGAGGATAAACTTGGTTAGTGGGAGAAGTTATTTTCAGCCATGTTCCCCAAGCCCATGCCAGCAAGGAGATCCACATTTTGAAAGCGTAAACTGTAAAGCGCCTAACCAAAATTCTACAAAGCGCCAGCAATTCTGCTTTTCAAAACACAAGAAAGACCCCCGATTCTCATAAATAATTGATCTGCTTTCGATGCCAAACTTGTAATTTATTAATTCAGTGAATACATTAGCATAAACAGAATGTAAATAAAGGTCGTAAACAACGACTACTGACTATCAGAAGTTCCTTGCCATATTAAAGTTGAAATACTAAAGACTGTTAACAAACACACACAAACACGCGCTTTCAAATAGCATTTTTCTTCGTGTTCCCGCGAATTCTGACAAATTTCGCGGCAAACATCGGCACAAGCTGTGAACAGCTGCCGATATTTCAGCAACATGGGGGACTATGAGGGCCAGTGTCATAAATACTATTTCAAAAAATCCAAAAGAACTTTCAGACTTACTTCTTCCTCTTAAAATTAGCCAGACTTTTGCAATGCCACTTAAAAATCATCGAGTGGACTTGGCCTTCGGCGAAGACACAAAACAGACCAGAGGCGACAACAGCGCGACTGTATAACACAAAATTACTGACGAAGGGTTTCGAGGCACTAAATTCGGATTAAGCTCTGCCGTAGCATTGCAGTCAAACGACCCAAACCACGCCAATTTTCCGAGCAAAACGGCTAGCTTCCACGGTAAGCTGCGTGTGTTGCCAGTCACTTTTCCGCCTAACCTCCGTAGTTCGCGCTCAAAATAGACGATAATAACTCCCAGTGTTAAAGAGATGGTTCAAATTCCATTTTTTTTTTTTTCTGTCACGACGTGTCAGCACTGAGAGCCGCCAAACTTGTTAGGCTGTCGGTTGGGAGCACTGAGATATTAAAGGGCATATCCTTGCCAGCAAATCACGTTGAGTACGAAAAAAGCCAAATTGATTCATACGCGAATTTGCATACGGCCCACCGCCGTAATCGCGTGCCACTCCCCCACAGTAAGATTTTTGACTTGGCCGTTTACATCTGGGAGTGAGTTTCAAGCAAATGCTTAGAATACTGCTTGATGAATTAGTACAATCGAAAGATTCCACCAAGCGTGTGCGATTTACCAAGTGAAACGACGAAAAGCGATATCATTAATTCAGTTATATCGAGCTGAATCACTAAATACTTTAATATATTTGAGCATATCAGAGACAAAGCTGCTTTTTTTCCCGACACGGTAAAATCAATATAGCGTTCACTTCCCAGGCACAACCCCATTCTCTGTTAAGGGAGAACATAAACTGCCGCCCCTACCCCTGAAAGGAGCAATACAGGATTTGAGTACCTGCTTATTTCTACCGCATACGCACTTTCCTCATGAAATAGTCATAAGGTGAATCTGGACTCGAATAAACACTAGCCAAACTGGCTGAAACGGCCCGTCTATTGCCGCAACAGCAACAACAACAACAATAACAGCAACAATAGTAAGTGAAAATAATAATAAGTAGCTGAAGCCCGGAAAATCCGGGGAAAACTTTTAAGCGATATAAAAATATACACGTTCTAGTGAATTATGTTTTCGTTTCTAAGTTATCCTGGCCTCTCGCACGAAATGTGACAAGTTTCAGTGGCAACATCAAGAGAAATACTATCATCTTGTTCAAATTTATTCGCAAATGCTTTCGGAAAGCAAGTGTGGTGGTAAAACTAAGTAATTGTGCTATTTGTCTATAGTTCTATCACACTTCGTTAGGGGGGAGGGGAGGGCTTGTACAACTTGTGACCAATGCATTTAATAGCTTTTAATACACCTGCATATCGACTGCAGCAGTGATTGAATACTGATTAGAAACTCATAGTCCCTGCAGTGAAATGTGAATGGCTCATTCTGCTCCACTAACAATAGTGTGGGAAAAAGTCCATATGAACGGGTGGACGAGTTTAATCAGTGCTCGAGTATGCAATGGGTCGGCAGAGGTTATTTCTCCGCGTGGAAAAAAATAACGCGAAAGTGGCGCGAAAACGACCGTCGAAAAAAGAACAAATTAAACTAGACACAAGTAAAAACACAACAAACAAACAAACAAACAAACACGTAAAGTTATGTCGCTAATCACTTCACACTGATGCTCGATAGAAATATATCGCGTTATGGTCTCTTGCTATCAGTCGATGTTTATGAAAAATGCTTTGGGTTCCAAGACAAGGAGAAACTGGCAGGTGTTGTATATCTGGAAGCAAATTTTGTTGAAGCAAAAGTCTCCACGCAGCCTGATTGATTTCTTTTATGGTTTGAACTAAGAAAATTGAAAAACGATTTCGATCGTGCTACGGCCTTGCGTCGCATCAAAACGCCTATTTGAAAGACAAGAAAACGTCTTCATGTGGTTAAAAATACCGTTTTTCGGCGTAGCCTGCAAATACAGCCATAATGCTCGTTTGATTAGCTAAAAATATATCACACGTTTCGACAACAGGAAAATAAATTAGGTCATCTTTGACGTTCTTTGGTCGAAATTATCGCGTCACTTGGAACAGGTGGTTTGTTTTGAATTTATAAGCAATTTCTGGTGAAGGAATGTTAGCCGATTGAGCGAATAAGTTCAACTAAACTTGAGCCAAACTCAATGGTAATTGACAAAGGTCACGTCCACACTAATACGTTTTAAAAGCATCGTTAAAAAAACGTCCGCTTTCGAAGTCATCCGTTCACACTGATTCCACGTTTTCATCTCAAAACGCATCGTTTTTGAAAACCTCCACTTTGAGAATCATTCAATCTGTGTTCGAAGACACCCGTTCACACTGATCCGTTTTCATTTTTCAGATGTCTTCACTTATTCGAACGTCTTCCTTTTCGGTGAAACCAGCATCGTTTTAGTGTGGATGGAAGGCGAAAACGCATCTTTCTTCGGTGCGTTTTAAATGAAAAGCATTAGTGTGAGAGGGACCTACGTTACACTGGGCCTAAGTGCTAAACCGCGTATTTTTAAGATACGTTTTAGTCAATTTATCGGTCCATCAGCAAGCGACACATACAAACCTCACTGAATTAAGACACAGCTCTATTTTTAGACCTGACGACAAATACATGCTCGTAAACCTAGCTCTAGACCTGCCCACAATTTATGAAAAATGAACACACTGTAAAGATACCAATACAATTAAATAAAGAAAAAGAACAAAAAAAATAAACGTGTAATATATTGAGTAGCCCTTCCTAAACCGGCAAGTTTCTCAATTTCATCTGCTGCATTTTTGGCTCTGAAACGTGGCCACCTCTCTTGTTGCGAGATTTGGGTGGTGCAGCAGCTGCCATATGTTATTAAGGTTTCCTATAAAATGCATTTTCATGTTTTAATAAAAAGATGGACTGCCATGATACTAATTGCCAACTTGGCGCCAAAGAAAATTAGAAAATGTACGTAATTTCTGATACTTCGTCCTGATTGGCTGACCACAGCAAATTTGATTTCACCCGCGCGAATATTTTCTCTCCGCGAGTCCGGAAAAGCATCGATAAAACACTAATTATTTGATAAGCGCTCACAACTAGAACGGAGGGCGGGTTCGTATAATTATTGTTCTAGGTTTCGCCCCTTGAACCAAGTTTTATCCCTCTACAGCTGAAACTCTCTCAGCATGGCCCAAATTTTCTGATGAGCATCAGTCGACTCGTTTAGATATATTTTGGTGAGGCGACACCGAAACAATAAAGTCTGTTTGTAGAGTAGCATTATCTGTTATGCAGTTTACATTCTGGAAAATTGTACAGTGAAAATTCATTCAACGCAAATGACAGCCGAACCCGCTAATCAATTTCCCGCCCAGTCTTGGGCCTCTATAATTGTACTGAGTTAATTTCGTGTTAGGCAGATGGTTTTCAAAAGATCGAGAAAGAAACCAAGGGCCCGTTCGAAGTAGACTGGATTGCAGTAAGTTGATAATAACGATTAGTATATACCACACAAGTCAATAGTGCTCTTCGCGCGCTCTGATTGGCTCCTCAATCTCGGAATATCAAGTACTATTCACCTCCTGGCGGCCTCCGGTATAAAACAAAATGACGCGCGAACCCAATTTTTGCCCACTTTTGTTGGAAATAAAATAGCTATTTGGGAGTTGGCTATTAAACTTGTGTGGTATATACTAAAACAATTATTTGCCTCAGTGTCGGTGAATAGCTGTGGATATTTACCTCGCCGAAACGGCTCGGTAAATATCCACCGCTATTCACCTCCACTTCGGCGAATAATTGTTAACTGCAGCATCCAGAGCAAAAACGACAGCTTCTCCGTTTGGTAGCGACTTACCGACATAAAGCGTCGTTTGCACTCAGGAAGTTAAAAATGTCGACATTATTTTCGTTAAAGTCACAAGTGCGACCGGGGCCAAAGTACGGCTTGCAAAGATAGCCATGAAAACTCAGGGTTTAAATGGATTTGAACCCAGACTTTGCCACAGAAACTAATGAACAGTCTTTCGTCAATTTATCCAACATGGCTGCCATGCCGTCACACCAAGAAACCAGCACAACGAATAGTTTTCAGAGCGATTAAAAATTTGTCAACTACGTTCATAGCTGCGCAGGTCCACGTTCACTAACATTCTCTAACCACAGATAATACAAACGAGCTTCAACATATGCAAGCCATGACAAGAAAATGGAAAATCAAGAATCACTCGAATTCAGGCCCAGTATCAATGTTGCAATAGGCCTGGTGGCTAAGTCAGCTTGTGCAGCCATTTATGTGGACCAAATCTGAACCACCCAACTAGAACAAGGTTTCGCTCAGAACTCGACTAAATTGATGTTTTTTGAACAAGCTTTTCAGCTGGTCTTTCATCTTAAACCATGCGGCCAAGATGTCGAAAGAAAATATTTGACCAATCCTGATTTACGTGGGTTACTCGTTAGTCGATCTCTGATCGAAGCCCATCAGAGTACCAAATCTGACCAAATCATTTAGTATTATTATCTAAGCTGGCTACCTAGACTTTACGGTTATTCCAGTTAGCCAGTACCCAAGTCACTTTACTAGAACTATTACTTTACTGGTTTGTAAATGGGGTACAAACAAAACTTGTTGTTGTTGTTGTTGTTGTTGTTGTTGTTGTTATTGTTTATTAATCACTTACCTTCTTCGCCTGACTGCGTGTACCAGCTGACAGAATGCCGCATCTTACTTGAATCTGTCAAAGAAGAGGAAAAGAAAAAAGTCATTGAGAGTTTCCGCTAGCGAGGCGCTCATTATTTTGTTTCAGGTGCTGATTATTCCTACCGCTTCTTCAGGCTTTCAGACTTTCTTCTAAACCGAATTTCCGCGCTCGCTTTTCGCGCGCGTACACCTGGGACGCATTCGTTGCGCGGAAACTAGCGCGAGCTTTGGCACAACTCAAAAGCTAATGCCTTGATCTATAAGAGCGTACTCTAGCTCAAAGCATATCGAGGAAGTCGTTTTGTACCCAAGGTTACCGTAAAAATCGAATAAGCGCCCCCCTCCACTAGGTTTAATAAGCGCCCCCCCCCCCCCCCCCCTCCCCACCCCTTCTCTTGCTGTATGAATGATTAACCGGTACTCAATGAAAAGAACCACGTGAATATCAATCGACAGTAACTTTGTTAGGGTACTCTGGTAAACCCTTGTTATTGTTCCAGTTTTTGTTAGATTGTTATTAAAGTTGTGTTTTCTATGGACTCAGATTGCAATGGTTTTTCAAAAATTAAATAAAAATCCCACTTGTTAGCTCAATACTTTAAACCCTGGCCAAGCGGACTCCTGTATCAAAACAAGTCGAGTTAAGTAGACCCTCTCACCGTAGATGCTTTGCGCGCCCAGTGACTGACGGCGGCCATTTTCATATCATACGAAAATGGCGGATTCTCATATTTTTCTACGTTTTATCACGGAATAAATCAGCACAAAATCAGAAAGTGTAATGAATACGGCAAGCAGCGACAGTCAGATCGATCGGGATCGGCGCCTCAGGAAAGTCGAGCTCCGGATGTCAATATAAACATGGGCGTGCAAAGCATCTACGGTGAGAGGGTCTTTTAAAGGCCATGTCACACAAGGCGATTTTTCCTGCAACTTGTCTCGCAATGCTGATGACAGCATAACGTCAGCATTGCAAGACGAGTTGCAAAGTACATGTCACACGGTGCAACAAGACCACGCCAACGTTGCGAAAAGTAGAAGACTGTTCAACTTTTCCTGCAACTTGCCCCCTAATTTTTTGTTGCGTTGCAAGTTGCAAAGAGGGGATGCCGCATGTGCAATTTCTTTGGCAACTTGTCTCGCAACGGCGTTGCGTTGCAAGTTGCAGGAAAAATTTCCTCGGGAAAAAAGAAAAAAAAAATTAAAACAATTGTACCGGGGTCACAAAATTGCCACAAAGTTGCGTAAATTATAAGCGTGTTGATAGTGTAACATTACTCTAAAATCGTCAATTTTTGGCATAATTGTAGCGCAGATTATTTCTAGGGCTTCTAGAACGAGTGGGAGCGAACAAACTTTTTCTGCAGTTCAAAGTCTGACTCGTTCCCATTCGTCTCTCTTATTCCCTTTCCTGCTTCCCCTCGTCCCGCGAGCCCCCGCGCGGATAAGAGAGACGACTGGGGACGAGTCGGGTTTAGAGTGGCTTGGGTCGAGTCGGTGTTGGACTTACACCCAAACTATTTTTAGCGCAACACCGTATCACGACAAATCGACTAGTCTAACACCAGCTTTAGATACGGAACTGTAGGTTTTACGAACCGAATTCGATGCAAAATTCATGAAAACCCATAATTGGAGATAATTTGCAGTTCGCGGGAAATAGAAGGCTTTCGACCCTTGACGTCCGGCAATTGAATAGAAAAATGATCGACACTGCAAGAAATATCATCCTGAAACTAGTATACTGCAAGCCTTGCATTGTAGAGCCGATATTACAGTTGAGTAAAGTGCCGCGATCTTTACATACACTTGTATCGAGGTGGGCATGTCTGCCAAAAAAATCGTGCGCTTTTGTCTCAGTGTATTATAAGCTGTACCTTCGACTCTATGTAAGATGTAACTCTCAAATTTTGGAGCTCTAGTCGCTTTTAAGATGCTGTTTACAGCAGTATCGAGCATTTCTTTTTCTGCCCAAGCCGATTTTCAGGAGTTGAAAAAATTTCGAGGCCGTGTATGATGGGAGTTCTGCTCATGGGGGGAAACTCTTTGGAAGACTATATCAACTATTTCGGCTTAAATTTTAGATAGTAACTCGGCCACAAATTGATTTGAAAGTAGGTGCTAACCTTTCCAATATATTCTATACGGTCGTGAAGGCCCAAACACACTCGACAGTCGCAAGTGAATAATTCGCAACACCTTAATTATTCATGACGTTCAAAAACTTCAAATTCATGAAAACGTGCGCCATGCTACGCTGGAAGAACAACGTCCTGAGCAGAAATAATCTATATCACGAGTGGCTTCTTAAAGAGCTTCAAATTGACTGTTCCGTATAATTCTTTCCGATTTCCACACAGCACGAAGTCTTTTTGGAAGGTTGGGAATATTGAATGCATGTTGCGTGAATACAAAATTTAATGCTGTTATTCAAATCACCCAGTGGCCGCAAAAATTGAGTAACGAAGGTAAATATTTCCTGAGATTTGAGGGGGGAAGCAATGAAATTGCAATATCTTATTCGATACATAAAAGTTCAAACGGTAAATCTTTGACCCTGTAGTCAGCTCTAAAACTAACGATCCCCCATTTGTGCGCATTATTTTTCAAATCGACCGGCAGGTTGTGATGTTATTCAGTTAAATCTAAGTTGTTCTTACAACTCCTAAGATTCGCATCGAAATCTCAGTGTTTTATCTTGGTTCGGGGTTTTTTTTTTGTATTATTTATTGAGGCTGATTTGTATCTTTCTTTGTCGTGTACGGAATGTAATAACATTCTCGAATTTTCCCGATGTTTTGTGCTTTTCCTTTTAATCCGCAGACGCACAGGACTACCAGCAGCTGTCAAAATGTAGACCTTCATCAAATTCAGAGTTGCAGTCAATTTAGGGCTTCAATCCCGCGTTTTATTTAAGATGTTTGGAAAATGCTGTTTATACGTCCTCTTTGCACCTGTCTAACCATTGTTTTCATCGATCTCTCGAGATCTACAGACAAGAATGATTCGCAGACGATTTTAAGCGCTCTCGCATGATGAGGAAATCCCCCTTTGCAACACTAATCCGTTCTAGTTAAACGTACAGTAAATAAAGCTACCTCTTTTTCCTATTTGACACTAAAAATGCTAGAAAAACGCCAAACAAAAATAGAATAACGAGGCAGGAAAACATTTGAAGGTCTGCTAATTTCCGACCAATTTTGCGTAAATCTTCCGAATTAAGACTCGAATTACGCTGATCGGTATTCTTGTGACTTCCTAGTTTCCAGGAGAAAATAGTTACTACTTACCCGACATGTCTGCTTGGGTGTTCGCTATGGTGGCATACATTTTCTCTTGTATCTTTTCCTTAGTTCTCTTGACTGTGTTTAAGTTAAAAGCTGGACTTTCCTTTCAAACGAGAGACCACGGAGATTTCTATGGCCTTCGCCCATGGTTTCGTTTCCCGTCTCTGTAGTACGATATCCAAGAGAAAGAGCCTTTCTCGTCCTCAAACTGTCAGAAACCACTGATTATCTTTTGTAATTTATTTACTTTTTCCATCCTTTCAGCACGGACCGCATTACAGAGATAAACGCTGGTTGATATTCCACTGTCCAATGCAATTAGAGGCATTAGATAGACGCTGTCACAGGGCAGAGAAGTTCTCGACGAGTGACGTCACAGTACTGTTTGCAAACCAAACACAAGCTTCTGATTGGCCAAATCAGCGGTTCTGTTACTATAGTAACACTGACTCGTCCCAGAAACTACGCATAACGTTGCGATTTGGCTGAAACATGTTAAGAAGAAAGAAGTGGTTATTGCTATTTGGATTAAAGCACTTAATTTGTGTTAAAGCTCTCGTAAATCGAGGATAGATTTGAACCTTGATTTCGCCTTGACCGATTAAAAATTAATGTGGCTGAGTTGTGAGTACTCGCTTTTATCAAGATGAAACGACGTCCTTCGCAGTGGAGTCACTTTCAAACGAAATGAGCGAAGGCAGATAGCGTTTGTTCCCGTGGTCAGGTTGGGCGTGACGTTCCGTCCCATACCCTTCCCGACGCCTCGTCCCGCACTGAACGCGAAAGGCCTGGGAACAACTTCACAGCGTTATTTTGTATCCTCGTTCCCAGGCTCTTCCGAACATTGCCATCGGCCAATCTAGTCTCATGCTGTTCTGGCTGTGTACAACACTGCAAAAACGCACACTTGTTTCTAAAGTTCGCAACGCCATAATGGAAGACGTTGACCAGTGACATGGGCAGACGTCTACCCCTGAACGACGGGTCACGTGACCATCCGTCGGAAATAGAAAGATAAGATGTGGGAGCTTCGAGTTTGAGGTATGTGGCATTGAAAATCCTACAATTAGGGAAGTATTGAAAAATTTGGATTGCAGGTAGACTCAGCAGATAATTCTACTAGCGCGGAGAACCAATCACAGAGGGTGTAAGAAAACATTTTCAACCAATCAGAAGCCAAAGTAATCAGCATTTCTGCGAAAGAACGCAACATCGTCTGCTTTGGTCAAAGTATCTGCCACTGAGGAAACAGTATTTGCCAGATTTTCAGTCGATTAGTGGGGACCACTACGCAGGCTACAGCCGGCAGCGACACTCCTACAAATTGCAATGAAGTAAGTACTCTTTCATTGTCGGCGAAAGAGGCAGCTCCGAGAGTCGACGAAGTCTTCGAACACCAACGCGCCTTCGAATATTCAACCGACACAGATGCATTAGAGGTCGCGGCGAATTCGTACGTCGAAGAAGTTTCCGCCACTTCAGATCATCCGGACGTTGCTGGCAGACCTCAAGGCAGATGTCTTTTGTTTCCGGCCTGTTGCCTTCGAACTCTAAGAGCAGTTCGAACAAGCCTGGATTGAGCTTTTTCATGGCAAAGCGGTCTCTGAAGGCAACGCATGCGCCGTTATACAATGTACCCACATCGGCTCCTCCCTTGAGCAAGAGAGCAATACATTCTAGCTGCTGCGCAGGTTTCTTCTCGTTCATGGCGTAAGAAAACCGCGTGATGGAAATGCTCAATGCAGTGTTCCTCCCTCGATCGGCGAAGTTCACATCGGCGCCGCTGTCCAGCAGGATTTTAAGACACTCCGGAGAGGCATTCTGGGCCGAGAGAATAAGAGGCGACGTATAGGTCGCTTTATTGACGTCTGCAGCTGCAGCGTGTTCCAGGAGGGTTTTAATACAGCTCGCGTGATCGCCCTCCGCAGCCATCATGAGTGGCGTTTTAGGCAGCACGTCGTAATCCTCTGACACATGGTTAGGATCGGCCCCCCTGACAAGCAGCAGCTCACAGCACCTCGCGTGGCCTCCGCAGGCGAGAGCCAGGGGGGTGACATTGCCGGATTTAGTTTTGGCGTCGACTTTTGCACCGGCAGAAAGGAGTATTTCCAAGCATTCGTAATGTCCTTCCTGGGCAGCTAGGTGCAGCGCGGTGATTTTTTCCGGGTGTGTTTCTGCGCAGGGGTCCCCCCCTGAGTTTAGTAGCAGTTGGAGGCAGGCAGGTCGTCCTTGCTCGGCTGCTGCGTGTAAGGGGCTGCCTCCCTCACTCGTGCTGATGGTCAGGTTTGCTCCTAGCACGATAAATCAAAACCAGCCTTGTTCATACTTGGACGTTATTAACAAAGTTGATTATCTACTCTTATCACACAGGTTTTGTCAGTGTTGCCACAACAACAACAACAGCTACCTGAACTACCAGAACTTCCACTCACTGCAACTGCTATAACTACTGATTACTATAACTATTTTCACGCAAGAAAGCAAGTCGCGATGGCGTGTTCTCGCACTGTGGGTTGGTTTGTAAAACCAATCGCAATTACTTGATTTTGGTTTTTGGTCTGATGTGTTTTTGCTGGCCTCGTTGATTGGCTCTGTGATTGCTTTGGTTTTGGTTTTCAACAGTCATCCGAAAAGCACTCTATTATCAGTCATAGCTATTACATGATGACTCACCTGCCTTGAGCAGCAATGAAACGCACTCACTGTGACCCTCCTGCGCACTGACAAACAAAGGAGATGCATTGTCTACAGTAGCTAAATCTATATTTGCACCCTTTCTCATCAACAGGTGTAAACATGCACAGTGACCATATTGTGCTGCAGTAAACAAGGCTGTCGCTCCATCTCGATTCTGTAGGTTAATGGCTGCTCCAGAGCTTAGTAGAAAATCCAGGAATACAGTGCTACCAATGAAAGCAGCCTCATGTAGAGCACTCCAACCACCGATGTCTTGACTATTCACATCACAGCCATTCTCTATGCAAACCTGGAAAATACCAAATGATACTGCGGTCAAAGATACACAGTCACAGGAGTCTGGCCAACACCTGAAAAGAGACCAAATGCCCTAAAATGCTCATGTCATTAATTGCCATAGTTGTTTTTAACATGCCAGAATGTATCAACCTGTTGGTGTAGATATTACTCTACCTCAGTGAAATGTTACCTGATGATTCAAGAATGTTAGGAGAGTAAGGAGAATTCTAAAGATGAGGTGATGGATTTTCAGTCACAAGGTGTTTTCTTTTTTGGGTCCTGTGGCCAGATCTTGCAAAGGGCTCTCAAGCTATACTCACCCTGACACAGTCCAGACTTCTCCCTTTCACAGCAGCCAGTAGTGGACTAACTTCTTCACTGTTACTCTTTAAGGCAGCTCCACAGTTTAGGAGTACCTTCACTGTCTCCACACGCCCTCTGGCCAAGGCCAGAAACAACGCGGTTTCACCGTTGTTCGTTTGACTGTTCAAATCAACTGCTTCATTTGCAGCAAGGAGTTGGGTGCAGTGGTGATTTCCATTGCTGGCAGCTTCATGGATTGGAAACCAGCCACGGTTGTCAGATACATCACAAGGAGCACCTGTGACCATAAATTGAGTGCAATATGTTGTAATACATAGAGGATATTACACGGCGGCGCGAAGATATTAATTTTATTTTCGAGTGGTAAAAACAATATTTTACGAATGAGTGCTTCGTGAGTGAGTAAAATATTGTTTTTACCATGAGAAAATAAAATCCATATCTTCAAGCCGCCGTGTAATTTTCTTTTTATTATATTAGACATGAGTGTTTTACGAGAAATTGCACAAACAACTGTGCAAAAGCGGGAAATGATGCCAACAATATCCTCATAAGTGAGGATATGGAAAATACGCCACTCGGGTCCCGGATGTAGTTTCGTATGGATTTTACGTACGGTATATTTTTCAGTAAAACACTCGTGTCTAATATATAATAAATGTATTTTCTACAACAGCTTGCATTCACCTATTATGCACCAGTAAAAGTAAACCCAGAGCCCCCACATGGGGTAAAGGTTTACTTTGACTGGTGCATTACACCTAAAGGCTGGTTCATATGAGTAGAGCAAGTGTCTACAAGAAAATGGAAAATTGCCATTCGGCATTCTCCTACACTTGCGTTTGCACTTGCTTCACAGAATTTATCGTCTGAGCCGGTTGCTTGCGTTTGCACTTAGCTTATGTGAACCAATCCTTTTTACTTTGTGTATCTGTATTCCTAACTTTAGATATTTGAAAACCTCTAAAGGCTTGTTCCGTCAGCCCCACTCCCACGCACTGCTATATATTTATTACATAAATCGATTGCATAGTTTATGGTGCACCTTCTTGAAGTAACTTGCGTAAGGTTTCTTCGTCGCCAAGTCGGGCCGCAAGACCAACTCTTGAACAAGTGCTGTTGTCTGTGCGATCAAAGTATTCTGATTCATTGGAGGCATCCATCTTGCTTCGTTCCACTTTACCCAGTCCCCCAGGTGCAAATCAAGCGCCAACCGTAAAATAAGCCACTATTGGCTAAAATATCAAGCCTTTGTTTTTAGACCAATAAGAATCGATCTTACAAAATGTCCGCAAGGCCATGCGGCCCAGGCAAGCGGCGTTGACTGTCGGCCATGTTGGATTTAGTCGCGAAGCTTTTGTGAGTGATCGTTCTGTAAAGTTTATGGACAGCATACGATGACGGCTTTTTTGCCACCGAATCTTCTAGCGTTATTCGCACCAAGGAATCCAATTCCGTTTCTGGCACCACTAGACAAACAACGCCATTTGCAAAAGCCATGGTTGTACACCGGGGTTGGTCAGCACCTGAATGAGTTTGAGGTAACGTGGAAACCTTCATTGTCTTTCGTTGCTCCGGAGCGAGGATGTATTGATATATTAAGGGGTTAGAATCTTTGCAATGCGTCGATTGAAAAAGAAAGATTAATAATTTAATTTAGTTGTGGGAGAATGCACGAGTTTGAGGTTACACATGTGTAGCTAGATAAAAATGCAGATCTGGCTTTAATCTGTGTCTACTTTATAAACTGTTTTCTTGGTGGCACGTTCGGAAGTTTTTAGATATTTGCTGTAGGAATGTGACACAATGTTTATACAGACAGAAGTTACAACAACACAGCCCAAAATGCATTGCAGGGAACTCCGGCCCTGAACATATTTACACTTATTGTCTTAATTAAACCACATATTCTGTTTTCTTTTTGTGGATACCGTCCTTTCTAAGCATATTGTGTAACAGAAATTGGTGTGTGAAGTTGTCAATGAACCATTGCATCTTCCAGAAACTGTATACATTTTCCTATTTTTTTTTATTTCAAACAGGACCCAAAAGATACACCACCTCCAACTCGTGGAGAAACTAGAGATGAAAAGATCATCAGAAAGGTACAGCAATAATAATATTGAATTACTGGTTTTCCTGTCTGCTATGTTGCTGTATTATGCATGGATCAATTCCAGCTGTTACCATGGGAGATTTTGATATCAATCAATCACCAATTCACCGAGTACTGACGGTGGTGCAGCGCTATAGAGAAGTTTGTACCTTAACACTGTAACCTGCATCCAGGATGCTTGAAAGGGGAAAAAACAAGATCTTTGTTTGAGTGTCATGTGTCAGTGCTCGACATTAAGGTTTTTAGGTTGGTTGCCCTTTGGACTGAAGATTGACTTCAAGCAATAGAAAGTTTCATAATTTCTGGTTGCCCGGCCCATAATTTACCTGCCCGACAAAAAGTTTTGGTTGCCCCGGGCAAGCGGGCAATCGTTAATGTCGAGCGCTGTGTGTGTGCCATGTCATCGCTGCTATTGTTACTATTTTGCTACTGCTGCTGTCTTCAGTGATAGTAGCTCAGCAGAAGAACTTGGATTTGTGCACTATCTCATTGTTTATAGCCAGCATTCTGATACCTGCTGTCTATAATAGTTGTCCCTTTTGTTCTCATAGAGGAAAGAAAAGTTGGAAAGGTCTGGCAAAGTTGTGGAAGATGCACTTTCTACTTGTAAGTGTAAATTTAGCTGTGGGTTTTAGATGAGTGACCACACCAATTTGCAGACTTCCTGTTATTATTACCAATAATTATTAATGACCTTGGTTTTTAGTGAGCCTCACCACTAAATTTGATAATTTAATAGTGGTGTGCTGTGGGTTTTCCCAGACTTTTTCAATGTAGTTTCCATATTAAGTTTGGCCACAAGGCCAATGACTCTTGTATCTGAGTTAGGGTGGTTACATGTAAACTGAAGGTTGAGTTTCAAAGGTTTCTTTTAACAGCATTTGCTCAAGGTGGCCTGGCAGGTTGGATGCATATCCAGACTTGTGAAAATGGTACATTCCTTTTTATACTGTACACCAGAAGTAAAATAATGTTTTTGTTGTTTCTACATTGGCAGGGGATCCCCACACGGATATAAATGCCCAAGGAGATGCTTTCAAGACCTTGTTTGTGGGGAGAATAGTAAGTGATAATAGTTATTGAGTTCTGAGCCGCAGTTGGACTATGGTGTATGTCTTCACTATATAAGTGCTATAATGTCCTGTGTATATATGCAGGTTTTGTGTGAATGAAATTATTTTAATTTCTTGTGGTGTGTGGTTATTTCAGAACTTTGACACATCAGAGTCCAAACTTAGGAGAGAGATGGAACTGTATGGCCCTGTGAAGAAAGTAAGTTATACATAAGTCACGTTATATAAAAAATATTTAAGACCAAGACAGACAGCTAATCTTCTTTGACTGCAGAAAAGGCTACCATTTTGATATGAGCAAATTATCTCATTCCTTACTTTCCCAGCCAGTTCAAGAGTGGAAACACAAGGAATCTTCAAACTTTAAACTACAGTGAATTCTCTCTAAGATGGACACCATTGGGATCTGGTCTAGGTGTCTGTCTTGTAGAGAGTTTAGATACAGACAAATAAGTGAAATTTGCCCAGCCAGGACCAACAAACTCTGTCTGGCTTATAGAAGCGTCTGTCTTGTATTGGTGTCTGTCTTGAGAGGGTATATTTGAGAGAGCTGACTGTAATGAGGATGTTTTCTGTAAGTGGTAAATGATAGAGTGAAAAATTTTTAATCAAGGACTACTGGTAGATAAAAAGTTTGTTCTAGCTCAAAACATGAGGAAGTTGTTTTTTAAGCAAAAGCTACTTGTCTTCAGGCTTAAAGCTGAAAAGGGCATTCAAACTTAATCCAGGATGAGTTTAATTCTGCTTTTAACAGCTGGGTCCTTCTATGGCCCCACTAAACTACTGTATAACTGTTGTTGACCCACAGATTCAGATGGTGTACAACAACAAAACTGGCAAACCAAGAGGCTATGCATTCGTAGAGTATGAACATGAGAGAGATATGCATGGTAGGTACTGATACATGAGGCGGATTAATTCTAGTCTTTGTTGATACATAATGTGTGAACTTGTGGCGTGACAACCTTTCTTGTGCCTCATATTCTTTGGGTGGAGTTTGTGATTGATCTCTATCAAGAAGAGTGATTTCTTTTGTGGTGAGTATATTGGCTGTAATATTGATCTCAAGCAAGGGTATAAGTACATGGAAATCACAGACAGAACTTTAGTGCATTGTATACCATTGACTGCACTGAATTATTGTCCTGAGACGGTAAACCTACATTAATCCAGGAAAGGGGTTTTTTATTGCCTTCATTATGGTGAAAAACAAAACACCTAAATTTTTTTTAAAATCTTCAACAAATTCTGCAAGCACCGAACAATGAAACCATAACAGAACCGTCCAACTGTTTCTTTCTTAACTGAGTCTCCTATTTTGATCAAATCTTGCAGTGCATACTGTACTCAGCCTCAAAACACAAGTGTCAGTAGGCGAGCTATGCCGATAAGCTTGGCCCTTCCTTTTTCCAATACTCTATTGTCCACTGTGGTGTTATGGTTGGTATAGGTGCGTATGCCCAGGTAACGGTGAACGAGAATGCAAACTCAAACCACTGATAAAACTAGTTGATTCTTCAGCATCGGGCTGATTTGGCTTTTTTTGTTTTTTGTTTTCTAAGTGATAATAACTTAATGACTGGATTGAGCCAAATTTTGTTTGTTTTGACCCAACACAGATTCAGAAAGATAAATACAAAGATTTTCTTTAGGTGTTTCATTTTCTAATCACATTTTATGGTATATAGGAGTGGAAAACAAATTACAAAACTGAATTTAAACTTCTAGTCCAAAATAATCTAGGATATTTTCTTTTTTCCTGGAAAAAGTTATTTACATGTTGAGAAATCGCCGCAATTTTACATGGTACTGTAGTCCTAAAGTATCGTACATATGACATACAATTTTTTACCATTATTACCCTGTGTGATGTAAGTATAGCAGCAACAGTTTTGAAGGGCCAAAATATGAGAACTACAATCCTGACAGTTCTCATCAAAAACACACTAAAAAACTGTCCAAATCACTTTCCTTACTTTCTGCTGCTTATATCACATAGTTTTAACAGTTGTAGTAGTTTGATTAATAAAAATCAGGTAAGAACGATTTGCCTGGCATGACTGGTAGTGGCAAGTGGCAAGCTTGGCATTTGCAAATTACAAACAACTAACTCATGTGAAAGTGGATAAAACGTTTGATGGTCTTTTTTGATGTTGGAGCACTAATCTGTGAGGTACAAGTTCATGGTCAATAAACGTTTGCACTAGAAAAATCACTCAAATTGGCTACAGGGTCCAAATCCTGGTTATAACTTTAGCGTTCATATTTTCTTTTGTCCAAGTGAAGGCTTTATTTTCAGTATAAGTTATAACCATGTTGTGATACTTAACAGTTATTCAGTGAACATTTGCACATGTATGTTATTGGTTGGAACATTATTCTAACACCACTAAACAAATTTTTATGTGGTGAAACTGTTGGGTCTCAATACATGCAGTAGTGTGGGATTATAAGAGCGTTTTAATGCACTAGAAAGTTGTGTCGAATCGTAAAATACGCTTGTAAATACTTTATTGATTGCCCCAAGGTAAAGTGTTTTGATTCATTACAATGTGTTGAACAACTGTTGAGTTTGCCACAAACCAATTTTCCGGTCATGTCTTGCAAGTCGGTCACTGTTGCTATGGTAATACGTGCCAGTGACGTGTTGAACGAAGGCTTCGGAAACCAATGAAATCCGGCCACGGGCGTCATGTGACACAGTTGAGCTTGCAACCCACATATTGTTGGGAGTGTGAGTATGCCCTTACACTTCTTCTTTTACTAGAGAGAATTGTGTTTAAGACTCTATGGGTGTCTTAGCAAAACTCAAGGCTTTTAAATACCTCGAGCGTTTTATAAATTGTACCCGAAACTCAGGGCAGCAAATTCAAACCGTTACTGAAATTCAGTACATTAAAGCCTTTGATTGAAGTTAAGCCTTCTTGGAGAACTTGGACGAAGACTGCAACGCGAGAAAGCAATGAAAACTTGTCTCCATATGTCTTTGCAAACTTGCGTTCTGTTCTGTCGCTAACTAAAAGAGAAAATGCCAAGAGTTAATAACTGGTATGGGTTTTCAAGTCCAGACAATACAATGTACACCTGTTGTGTCTAATTGTTAACAAGTTGCACTGGTCGGTATGACGTCGGGCATGGTCGGTATGACGTCGGTACGTGGTCGTTATAAGGTCGGTACATGGTCGGTATGACGTCGGTACGTGGTCGTTATAAGGTCGGTACATGGTCGGTATGAGGGCGGTGCGCTCATTGGTTATTGGGAG
Source organism: Plumapathes pennacea (assembly GCA_964036295.1). NCBI lineage: Eukaryota > Metazoa > Cnidaria > Anthozoa > Antipatharia > Myriopathidae > Plumapathes > Plumapathes pennacea. Next base: position 35,614,950 of record OZ038463.1, on the reverse strand, counting down.
TGAAATTATTAGCCGCCGCCACTTGAGATTCTTTCGTCCCTCGCGCTTGCAGCGTTCGAGAGATTGATGAACGAACCTCCTGTACCCAGGAGAGAGAACCACTTGTGTTAAGGTGCATGAAGGTCTCAAAATTACCTGCAAATTATCCTGGCGCAGCAATAGGGCATTTCCGATCAGTCTTTTGCCTCCGTCTGCTTCAGGATTTGGTGACACGCGAGGAGAACTTGTTGATGAAAGGTGTACTTTTTTCCACAGCGGCCTACAAGCATGCAGACGGCAAGAAGATCGACGGCAGGAGGATAGTCGTGGATGTAGAGAGGGGAAGAACTGTGAAAACGTGGAGACCTCGGAGACTGGGTACGTACTATGGAACGACCAATCAGAAAGCTGCAAAGCCATTACTTATTCGCCGACACCCCACGAATTGAACGTCTAAATCAGTGTAGCATGGGAGAACATTGTAATCATACTTGTTATCCCATATTATAACGTGGGATATAACATACGAAAAACGGAACTTTGAGCCCCGTCTAGGTCGTACGGCGTGGATATAGTCTTTAAAGTAAAACTTTTCTAAAGTCGGATACCTGTTGTATTATCAGACAAATGTTTTCGGCTGAATGTGTACCTGCTGCCTTTTTTTGTTTGTTTGTTTGTTTGTTTATTTTGACTGATTTCTTCTTTTCTTGACTGTCGTTTCAGGGGGAGGCCTTGGAGGCACCAGAATTGGTGGACCAGACGAGAACATCAAACACTCTGGACGAGTTGAGAACAGCGAGCGTTATGAGGACAGGTACACGCTGCAAAATAAAAATTAATGTCAGATGTGAAGTTCTGCTTCTCAACTGATGTCTAATCTTTGGCCCAGTTGTTCAAAGCTCGATTAGACTAATCCTGAGTTAGGGTCGACTCTTAAGACTGGTTTATACGGTAAAGCAAACGCAAAAGAATGGAAAAGTTTTCATTCTCTTGCGTTTGCGCTTGTTCACACATTTTGCCGTGTAAATCGGTCGCTTGCTTTACTCGTGTTAACTTGAATGCAAATGCGGAGGTTTCGCCCACAACGCGACTTCTTTGATATGTGCTTAGCTATACATGTAATTGGTATTTGATTAAAACTCTACAGTTTGTAGGGCGAGACACATAGTTCGGTGGATTTAGCATCTTGTTGCTTATTGTGCATGCCTTTTGAAGGTGTCCAAACTAAATAACCAGGCAAGAATGCGAGCGGCATACGTTTTAGGTGGTTTATATGTCGGGTCTTGCAGTTCTTGTAAATATGCTGTTGATTATCGTAAAGGATCCGTTTCGATCGATCGATTGATTCATCCATTCATCTGTTTATCACTTTCTTTCACCATCCGTTATTACTCGCTCATTGACGTTCGTGTTTATTCAGGGACCGGGATAAAGATCGTGATAGAGACAGGGATCGTTTCCGCGAACGCGATAGAGATCGTGACCGTCGTAGTGACCGTGACCAAGAGCGTGATCGGGGGCGAGACCGTGACAGGGACGGAGATCGCAGGCGCTACAGAAGTCGGTCACGCGAGAGAGAGCGTGACCGTGGTGAACGTGACTACGATCGTGACAAGTAAGTACAGAACATGGCAACATCATGATTTGCATGCGTATTTCTATAATACCATATCCCAGGTTATTATCGAGTAAGGAAACCGAACAACAACTTAACTTTAAGTATTTTTTCGCAAACGTGACAGGCGCCGTGACCGTGACAGAGGGCGTGACAGAGGGCGTGACAGAGACCGTGACAGGGACCGAGATAGGGACCGAGACCGAGACCGTGACAGGGACCGTGATGGTGAACGAGAGCGTGACCGTGGGCCTGAGGTGGAGAGGGCAAAGGAGGAGCCGAACGGAGACTACGGAGATTATCCGAATGAGAGCCGAGCACCCGACGACTTAAACATGGTTGACTAAAGTCCCGGTGAGTACTGCGCATGCTTGTTCGCGGGATCATGGGAATATCGAAGCTTGTTTCCAAGTTGCTTTGTGACCCTGTACTGTATGTTGTCTCTCCGCAGGTACCTTTACCTACAGGACGACGACAGTTTAAAGAAGATGAATTGCTTGTGTGTTTGAATCGTGTGGATTCTACAAAGCCTCGAACTAGATCTGCCCGAGGATTGATTATTATTCAGCTTTACACTAGCAATATTCCTACAATAGTTCGACACGAGCAAGATTACTACCTAGTGGCATTATTTTTTTAGACGCGTCGCCGGGCTTGGCGTTGCTTCCTTGATGATACTTCTGTCTGTACAGACTTTTATTTCCATGCCCCGCCAGCTAAGCTGGAGTCCTTAACCTAATAGGAAGTGCCGTTCTAAGATTAGGTACATAGTACGTGCGATCTGATTGGTAACAGCGCGAGAACTCAGTTTTGCTTTTGTTCAAATCAATAGTCGTTTTCATCAGAAAGGTTTTGCACTAAGGCCTCGTTTTGAAACGGCAGCAGGCATCTTGAAAACAGTCAGTGATCAATATTAACCTTGTCTTTTGAGTCTCATTATATATAACACTGCGGTATGAAGTACTTGTTATTTTATGATCCAGTTGATTAAACAATCAATGCTCACTACATCACCAAAGTTGTTTTGTACGAATGGTTGGGAGAATTTTCATTGAGCTCAGAAGTGAAAGGGTTCACCACAAGGGAACAGAAGCAAACTTCTTCTTACTATCAATTCTCCCGATGCTATTGGTTTATTTGGGCAACCAACCTAAAATCTTGAAGTTGAGCGCTGCACTATATGCCGCCCGTCTTACGATCACAGTTCGTCATATCGAACAATAAAATACAGACAAAACAAAAACAAGTCATTTTTTAAAGTTTTACTGTTACAGACCCCATAAGATTCACAAGTTTTGGATAACGCCTTACGATACATTAAGAATGATTCAGAGCTTGGGACGACAATTCACGACCTGTAATAAAGTTATATACAGCACAAGTGTCCATAGTAACGCTCTCCTACACAGCACCTCAAGGGGCTTGGATTGCATGTCTGTCCATTTTGTAATATATACACCATTGGTTGGCTTGATTATAAAACTCAATTTGAACCCTAAAAATGTACTAAAACAAGCAATGGATGTGACGTACACCGATATACAAGTATTGACATCCTCAAAAAACCTTTTCAGATATGTACATGCTACTCAAAGTGCAAGCTGACCAGAAAAACAAAAACAAAATAAACAAAAACAAGGGGCGTGGGTGTCAAAAAGCGATTAAAGATATTGCTCAAAGGTAGAACTGCTCCCATATAAATATATCTCTTATTCAGCACTGCATCCAGTACAAAGAAGTTAAGACTTACACGGGAACATTTGGAAGCTTTATATCTGCGTTTACTTCTTGCAACAGCGCGAGATTTATATCATTGGAATTTTCAGCATTTGATGACGTCACATCCGGTGCTCTATTTCTTACGGATAAAACTACAGTTCAACAGGTTAATTTTGCAGGAATGCGCACTGATTATTTCGGAAGGACTTTCTTCTGTGCGGTACCGATGTTACACTGGTTCACCTGAAAGAAAATCGTACCAGAGGTCAGCGGTCATCACTAACTAGTAAATTAGTCACTAACAGTAAATTACTGGGCGAGTGCGAATGGACAAGAAATGTGTTATAATTACCTTTGTAGCAAATCTCAGCGAACACAGGGTTTCCTGCAACGAATCTTGTTTTGGCGAAATATTAACGAACATCAAACTGAAAAGAAAGACAAGGGAACCCGGTGAGCGTACAGTACTCTTCGTCTACTTGGATGCGTTTTCGTTTGTAAACGATTAGTTTTCATCTCGCGCTTCGGAAATAAAAACGATCAAAAACGCACTTGATCGTTTTCAAAACAATCCGGTTTCTGTTTTCGTGTAAACAGCAAAAACCGTTTTGCTATGGATCCGCTAAAAAGTGCGTGCTGTGTAGGGATTGCCTTTCTTATTCTAACAAATACTATATAACCACACAGCCAATCACAAAGGCTGCAAAAAAAAAAAAAAAAAAAAAAAAAAAAAAAAAAAGAAAAAAAAACTTTTAACCAATCAGAAGCAGAAGTATTTGCGTTTGGTTTTACAGACCAATCAGCAGAGTACGATGAAACGTCATCGCCACTTGCTTGCTTTTAACCAACCCAAAAGCGTAGCAAACACAAAATCAAAGCAATCACATTCGTTACGTTTTTATGAATATTGCACCTTTGATGCTTATTTTTAGAATAGGGTAACCTCACCTTTTACTGTTTCCACCCAGGCAATTCTGTAGGAGGTACGTAAGTTTAGAATTCCTATAAGGAATATGTTGTTCCTGAAACGAAGATAAGCTCCAGTGAGGATTGACATAGACAATGTCCTCACAATTGTTCCCCCTTCCCCTTTTCAAAAGCCGAGTTTGGCATTTTGAAAGAGTTAAAAAATTTGACACCGTGCCAAACGGACGTATAGCCTGGGGGCCTTCTTTAAACATAGTCCTTTGCGTGCCGTGTCATTTTTCAGGCCATCAAAAATCAAAATCAATGAAGAAAACAATGAGACCGGCCTCACTTGAACGGAGAGCTGTGGAACAGCAGCAGTACCTTATTGGCCAGAGCCAAGATGACCTTGCCCAGGTTGCTTAAACTCTTGTTGATGTTTTTGGTCTCTTTCAGTCGATCACCGCTAGATCCCGAACTCCCTAGTCTCTCGGACCCCGCCAGGTCGATCAAGTTCAGGGTGCCTAATGAAATACAAAATAAAAAGAGGTATTAAGGAACAGGATAAAAGACACGTACTAATGGCGCGAGATAGAAATATGCCACCAAGACAACGCTATTCTTCGAATGAAACAATCCCCCCCCCCCCCCCCCCCCCCCGACGGAGAGCAGGGCAAGAGGGTGGGGATTGGAGGTGAGATGAACAGGCCGTCGGTACCTTGGCACTTTTCATCCGTGATCTTGTTTTCTCCGGTAATCTTCAACCTGAACACACTGTGACTCCGGGATGATCTCTCGTTGCATTGCGTGGCTGCCACGGCTCTGTTGTGGGTAGCTTTCTGGAGAAGACGTCCGACCTTCAAGGAGCCAAGAAGCAGGAGCGTTAGACAGTGAAGACTGGAAAATAACTGCAAGAAGGCTGGACGTACCCGGGAAATGAATTATGAATTTATTAAAGATTGGAAAGGGAGAAGTTGCACAAGGGAGAAGAGGAGAGAGGCGTAAATCCCAGCGTACTCAACCAGGGTTTCTACAGCTTTTTCAAACCTAAATTCAAAGACTTTTTAAGAGCAAATCGCTTTTTTTAAGGACAAAAATCGTCTCAATTGACTGCATCCGAACAGTTTCTAAGGGATTTTGACTTGGTAAGCAAACTGCCTGGCAGTTCATTTTTTGGGTCCATTTAAGCTTTTCTGTCCGGTTTTATCATTTTGGAAATTCATGAACTTTTCAAAGACCATACGACCCTGTCAACTTCCTAAAAAGTGTAAAATGTATTTTTACGGTCCAACCCACCTGTTCCTCTGACGTCACGGTTACTGTTGTCAGGTTGGTGACCATGACGTCACTAACTCCACTGCCATTACTGCCGTTAACCAACTTGATCTCATACTTGAGATTCGCATTTTCGGATCCCAGCAGGTCACGGATAGTCTCGTTGTAAATCTCCAAGAAGCTGGATTGCATTTCATACTGCAATAGTTCATTTGAATAAATAAGCCGAATAAAAAAATAAATAAATAAATAAAATAAATAAATAAATAAATAATATAATAATAATAATAATAATAATAATAATAATAAAAATAAAACCCGCACCTCAGACCGCTATCTGGTAGTTCAGGATGTTGAACAGAACTGTACATGTTTCCTTCTTTTTTTTCTTTTTTTCTTTTCTTCTACAGCTCAGTGAAACTTGGCTGTCACTATCTCGTCATATTACATAGTAATTCTTTTTTTTTTCTTTTTGGACGGAAGTAATGGATTTGCAGATTGGTAGTTTCACACGTTTGGACATGTTACTCTATTCATGTAGTGTTTTCACCAGCAAGACATGCCTAAAACACAATTTTTTCTTGAAGCTATAAAACTGTCGAGATAGCACGCATTTCAATTGGGTTTCGCATCAATCTTGGAGCACAAAAACTTTAGCTACCTAAAACTCGATCGAGGGACATTAATAGGACCCACCTGCCAGCCCTTCTCCTGCAGTTCTTGGGCTGTGCTGAACACTTGCTCGATGGCCCGTGGAATCATGCCTTGTCTGTCCGCGTGAGAGTGGTCCCCTTCCATCGTGAACGTTTTACCCGAGCCAGTCTGACCATAAGCAAAGATACAGACGTTGTAACCATCCAGCGCGGACTGCACCAGCTGGGAAATTTCCTCGAATACTTCCTGTTGGGCGGCACTCGGCTGGAAGACTTTGTCGAAGGCGAAATCATAGCGTGCAGCCGCTTTATTGCGTCCAGTGACACTCTGAAGAAAATACAAGAAAAAATTGAAAAAGGGAGAGAAATAAAAGAGAAGGAGCGAGTGTAGTTGACAAAAACAAAAACAAAAATAGAAGGAATAGAGGGATAAGTCACTGAAAGAAAATTTACAGAAAATAACAGCAAAAACGGTTAAAGAAGTCATGTAACACTGGGAAAAAAGATGAAAGAAAAGAAAAACAAAAAGACGAAACAATGAAACTTAGCAGTTTTTTTTAACAGTACCTCGACTGGTGTAGAAGACTCTATGGCGAGCTCTTTCTCGGCAAAGGAGAAGTTACAGAGTGACAGTTCTTTTTCTGTTTCTAGCTGCGGCCGCACGCGACAGTACACACGGATGTTGCCCTTGAGTTCTTGTACCGTGTTGTGCAGCTTTCTCCTCACGCTTTCTTCAGCCCGTAACTTGGCCTCGATTTCGGCAACAGCGCTGTTTAGCTGCTCCACTTGCCTCTCCAGTGAAGAGATTGTCTCTTTTTTCTTTAAGTTGTCAGCTAAAGTCTTCTCTAAATTCACCTGCGATGCAGAAATACGTTTACAAGACACGTTCGTTTAAAAGTTGACAGGCTACAATTTCCTCCCCGCGTTAATTTCGCACATGAGGTATAGATTGCAAAACAGTTTAGTACCCCTTCTTTATCGGTAAATGACAACACCAAAACTAACCGGCAAAGTGCAGGCATTCCTAGTCGATAAGTTAGCTTAGCTGTGACAAAAGTGACGAAGGGGACGAGGGTGGGGAAGAATCCCCTTCATCCGAATTTTGTCGGAACGCCTGCTTTGCAGGCTACACCAAAACAAACTCACGTGTTCTTGAATAAAACCTAAACTTTGGTACATCTTCGGTGCGACGCAGGAGGGACTGGAGCGAGCTCCAGTCTTCTCCCGCGCGTCCTTGCGCAATGTAAATGGCGGGAAGGCTGCTTCCTCGAGATTCAAAGGTAAATTAAATACAGTTGGTTGGTAAATATCGCCGGGGATCTGCAATGTTGTCATTGCAGATAGCCACGCAACCCATCATACCTTTGTGGCCTGCAACTCCGTCGTTATTCCCAGCGAGTCTGCAGTCATCTTGGCGACCGTTTTCTTGAGAGCATTGCCCTCCTCTTCTGCGACTTCCAGCTTGTCCTGGAGTTGTTTTCTGTCTCGCTCTAGAGATTCCTTGGCTCTGGTTGCCACTTCGAGCTCAAATTCGTGCTTCAACTGTTGTTTATTAACCTCTTCCTCGTAATACTTCACTTTCTGCTCCAGCTCTTGGATTTGCTGAACAGCCTGTGCAAATAGTGTTTATAGAAAAATAATTTTTTTCTCGCTAATCTTAGTTTTCCTTTGCTCTCATTCCACTGTTGTGTGATGGGGCTTAAAAGAGAGAGAAAGAGAGAGGGAGGGTGTGTGTGTGTGTGTGTGACTACTGTATTCATGGTCTGTATTTTTGTTCAAAATACTACATGATTTTAGATGTGAGAAATACCAAGCATCTAATGCATGCCAGTTGTCTTGTTTTTATACTTATGTTTTTGTGTTCAAAGTCGAGAGTTCACAAAAATAATAAAGGGGTGGTGGAAGGGGGTGTTATTCAAAACATTGACTTTGTAGAGGGGGAGGGGGGGGGGGGGGGGGGGCTATTAGAGTATTTATGGTATTTAGTGTCAATCAGAGTGAAATTTAGACTTGTTCTGCAAGGAGCAATGAAATCTTCAAACCTCCTGGCTTTGCTGAGTCTTTGTGTCCACTGCTCCCTTGAGCATCTGATTGATAGCCTCCAGCTGACCGATTCTGTCCATGTTATCAGTGATAGTTGTGTGATTTGTTTTGATATACAGTTCCATGTCTTCCAGGCGTCCTTTGTAGTCCCAAGCTTTCCGTTTGTCTGGAAAAATGCGAGGGTCAGTGTGCTCACTTGTTATCAGATTATTATCATTACCATTGATACTGAATATATCCAGGAATAGGCTGAATATAACATTGTAAATCAGGTAACAAAAGCAGTGAAGCCAAAGAATGCAAGAAAACAAAAGTCAAGTACCCACTGATCTAGCATTTATGATAAAAGTCACCATATACTTACTTTTGGGAAGTCCCCCACTAGGGGCAGCTTGAGCCACCGGCCTTGCAGCCTTACCAGTGGCAGAACGGGCTGCGCCAGAGGCGAGATTTGGCCGGCCACTTGGTGCGGTGGTTTGCCTTCTCATGTTGTTTGAGCTGGTAGCCGGTGGGTTTGCCTTCCTGTTAGCAGCCATTGTAGTCTGCCGCCTCATGGTACTGGCTGTGCTACGCGAAGTAGTTGGTGGTTGTGATGTATGTGACTGCTGCTCTGTCTTCATACGCTTTCTTGGCTTTGGCTGCAAGGGGAATTATCACGTCTGCAGGTCAACTTTTGTAAATTTTGGTCAGCTTGACATGAACTGGTGTCTCACAAGCTCATAACAAATTCTCCCAACCAATCAAGACGAAAATCAGTAGTTCGTTTTCACGCTCATAAAAGGTTCTTCTTACTACGCACCATTTTGTATGTGCAGTCAAACTAAAAATATTTTGAAGTTGCATATGCAATCTCTCTCTCAGGGCTCTAATAGTTCATTAGGAGAATCTGTCATATGTAACATCATGTTTTTCTTGAGCACAACTAATATACTGATCTACAAAATCTGCACTCAAATCCACAGTGCAATGATCATGGACTCAAAAAAGTAGATGAGACAAAAAACATTTCCAGTATCCACTTGAATTTTTTTATTTTTGTAAAACGATAGGTAGTCCATACCTCAGACTGTGCCTCAGTAGTACAGCCACGTTTCTTGACTATGCTTGGTTGGACCAGCTTGCTTGCACGTTGGACACTTGTGCCATTGTTTTTCAAAATATTTGGGTTTCTTGTTGCCAAAGGTGAACGCTGTGAAGGTTATGGACTTCATAAATAAATATGTTTTTTACATACTAGATAGATTTTTGATTTTTGAAAAGATCAAGTTCTGACTACAGAGAAACTTTTCCATTCTCTTGCACTTGTATTACTGTGAGAACCAGCCCGTAAAGGTTCAAATGTACTGTAGGAAGTTGCAAAATGAATGCCATACTTTAACTATCACTAGATATACACATTCAGCAATAGAATACAAGAAAATCAATACCAAAGGTACAAATGAAATGTCTACTTACAACCTCAATGTTTTCATCCATCTTTAGTGTAGTCTGGAAAAAATATGAATGATATTGTAAATAGTTAGATGTTGAAATGAAACAATATTATCAGACTGCTGACAGCTATGACTGGGGGTCCCGTAGCCGGAGAGGCAAAGTCTTTATAATAATGGGTATAGCCAAGCAGAATTGTGTGGTGCTTCCTCCCTTCACCCCCTTCCCCCTCCTCCTGTGGCCTGCCGCTCGGTTTTTGTCAAAAGTTGAGAGTTGGGTGCATTATTTTGAGTTAAAGACACTATTTCCTGGCAGTCTAATTAATCTTGTGCAGTGTATTTTTTTTTGGTGTTTTTATGTTTTAAATTTCATTTTTCCAGTAGAATGGATACCACTGAGAAAGCAGAACCTGTGGTTTATCCCAAGGAGTAGTTATAGTGTGACCTTGCTAGTAAATTATTGACTGAGGCAAAAGTACAGCAGGGAACAAACTAAAAGTTTTCTGTTTGAGGAAAACGTTCTGCTGGTAAACGAAAACAAGAACTGAAGCATTTTGAGATTTGCAATGCTTTCGAATCGATGCATTTTCATTACCAATTTTAGATCGACTTGGATCAAAAATCGAGCTTTTTTGCGTGGTAATTGAGACAATATCGTTATGATCGAATGCTGAAGAAAAATGCACAAAGCATGATTTAGAACTTGCAGATATTGAAGGATCAGTAACTTATACTGTATGTGAGTTATTGCAGCTATTAATATTTCCTTGGGATCCGAATGAGAGTCGATTCACAAAATTATGGCGTCAAAGATATATAGTCCGCTATTCACCTCCACTTCGGCGAATAATTGTTAAATACAGCTGTTTATGAAGTTAAAATATGAGTACAAACTTAAATAATTTCAAGAAAGTGAGCTGTTAGACGTAGATTAGATTGCATAATGCAATCTTTGTCCAGCAACTCACTTTCCTGAAACTGAATTTAGTAAGATACAAGCCCATGTCAATACGTGGCAGAGAAGAATTTATACTTTCAAGAACGATCGAAGGGTACACTGTATAACTTGATGGCAGATTATTGAAGAAGTGATGGATTTAAGCCGGTAAATCAAAGCTGAGGGAGAGATGGGTTGGAGATGCTGTTATCTCCTTTGCGAATGTATCTGAAAGATGGAGATCGAAATCGCTACGATCAACTTTGTTTTCAACGATCAGGGAAGACACGATACACCGAAATTATGTCGAAAACAGATCGAAGGAAAGATAGAAGACCCCGATCACTTTTAACTCACCTTATAAAGTATCCTCCTTTTACGAATCCGATGAGATGAGAACTTTGCTTGTTCTCAACGCCTTTCAAGTTTCAGTTGAACTTCACCTTCCTCCTCATTCGCTGGCAAACATTTGAATTTCCGAGGGGCAGCGCGCGCAAAGATTTCTGGGAGAATCCGGTAGTTGTCACCAGTCTTGCGCGCCGAAGGCGCGAAATTGACGAGGGAGTGGAGGCACCGGCAAATTTCAATCAAGGCATGCTTTAAGCTGGTGTTACGCTGGTCGATTTGCAACGACGATTTGCAACGCCAATTTGCTCCAAATTCGCGCAACGGTGTTGCAAGTTTATGAATCGCTTTCAAAATCTTGCAACGCGTTGCAGCACTGACATCGCGAAAAATCGTTCGCAATGGGGTGTCACACCTGAACAATTTTCAGCGCAACATCGTATCGTTGCATATCGACCAGTGTAACACATGTGAATCTCCGACTGGAGACTATTAATCGTTTACAAACCATAAGGCTGCTGGTGTAATGAATATTGGTTGTTTGTGGCGCAACGTCACCAGTCGGCCGAAAACGATTCCGGTGGCATTGAGTTTTGGGAAATTTCTTTATCCTTTCCCAAACCTCTCCGTGCTAAAAAAAAACCGCAGCGTGACCACTGAAATGTTCTCGCACGTTAGTCTGGTTTAGTTCAGGCTACGTATACAGTAGTGTGTTTTTTATTTTTCATGCACAAGCTAAACTCCAAACTTCGCTGAGACAACTTTTCACACGCAACTCATACAGAACACACATTGCCATGGAGCTGTCCTGCAAGCCAAGAAAAGAGTATTAATAGAATCGCGACCTATCCGGATTTTTTACTTTATAAATTACGTTTTCTTTCGAGTGTAGCAAATTTAAAACTGAAAGCGAGGAAACTGTACGTCTGGAGAATATTTTAATTTCAAATTTCAAATATTTTTATAAACTATAGCGGGATTCCTGGCAGAAAATTTAAATACACTCATTATTTTTCGTAATTATTATCCATCACTCATATACAGTTGTCATTCTTCCGGTCATGCCTTCAAGTTCAACTGCCCTGGTCCTGTGAGCCGTCTAAGACGGGGTTGTTCTGGTGCATGCCATCAGTAGTGATTACCACGATTTCTGTAAAAACTCGATTGGGATGCATCAAACAGACCGTCGTCACTCAGCCGTAAGTTATGGTGGGATTGCGGACAGAAAATTTGAATACTATTAAAAATTATCGTGATTTAATTATCCGTCACTCATATACAGTTGTCAATTTTTCTGGACTTGCCTTCGAGTTCAACTGCCTTGGTCGTATGAGTCACCTAAGACGAGGTCCTTTTGGTGCATACCATCTAGTGCTTACCACGATTTCTGTAAAGCCTCAGTCGATGGGATGCATCAAACTGACCATCGCGTCACTCAACCGTAAACTTTAGCAGGATCACGGGCAGAAAATTTATATACTCATTGCCTGTTCACACTGGACCGTTCAAGCAAGCTTTAAGATGATCGGGGCCGCTTGTTAGTGTAAACGTATTGTCTGCTCTGTTGATTATCTCGCTTCAAAGTTGGGGATTTGGGTGTTCACACTCGAAAAATCATTGGGAGTCTCGAAAAGTCTAAGACCTAACGACATGGTTTAAAGCGGGCTGCGATTTAGTCGTGATAGTTTTATTGTTCAAAGAACCAATCGCAGCGTCCCATCAGAAACAAAATTCATCAAGCACGGAGATTATCACATCTACTTCGTGGGAATATTTTCTCATTTTAATGAATTTTGTATTAAAATACTGCGCCACACGTCGAAGTGTTCCTTTGCTTCTGAAACATGGAATGACAAGATTTAACGTTATCTCCTCTTTCCTGCCAGTTTACCGTTCATTGATTTTGCAGAAATGGGGAGGACGTTTTACGAGAAAGTTCCGCATGAAACGCAAACTTACCAAGATCCACTAAAGGAGGCGGGCTTCCTTTCCATATTGACGTTTTGGTAGATGAATGGAATCTTTAAAACGGGCGCTAAACGTCCACTGGAAGAACCCGATTTCCTTCCTCTCCAAGAAGAGGACAAGACGGAAGTATTAACAAAAATAATTCAGGAGAAATGGACTTGCGAGACGAAAAAGTGTGCAGAATTAGCAAAGGAGCCTTGTTTGTGGCGTTCTCCGAGCGATGCCCCTCCGCCAATTGGGGGTGCTATTGTTCACGAGTTTGCTGGATAGTGTGTGTCGACTTTTGCAGCCTTTACTTCTAGGATTCCTGGTTTCGGAGATGGCGTATTATCGAGACGTTAAACGGCGCTCCTTATTGTACTTGTGTGCCGCAGGCATGATTCTCACCGCTGTAGTTAAAAGTCTGGCGATACATCAATTCACCTATCGATCAAACTTACTCGGAATGCAAATGAGATCAGCCTTAACTTGTATTATATACCTCAAGGTTTGTTTCTTTGTCTTTTAATTATTGACATACTAAGGACATAACTGTGAGCTGTTCACGAACCGGAGTTTACCATTTTTGTTGTTGTTGTTGTTGTTGTTTTGAAAAGGGTCCGTTCAGACTAGGTAACTTATCAGTCATAGATAATCTTTTTGAAGTCCGGCCAGAGTGGCCAGCTTGGCTTCTCTGTTTATATAACCGGCAAGTTCCTTTCTTGTATTTGTTACAGATCTTGTGTATTGGTCAGCAAACCTTGAGGGACTTCACAACGGGTCAAGTGGTGGACCTTATTTCCAATGATGTTCAGCGAATGGAAGAGGCCCCGCAGGCGTTTGTTCGCTTTTTGGTGTCTTTACTTGATATCACAGTGAATGTATGCTTGGTGTGGTACTTTCTCGGGTGGCAGGCGTTGATAGGGCTGGCAAGCCTCGTTGCATTTGTGCCATTTGCTGTATTCCTGGCTTACATCAGTGGAAAGCTTTGAGAAACGACCGCTAGAGTGAGCGATAGGCGCGTCTTGTTGATGAATGAAATAGTGTCAGCGATCCGTGCAGTGAAGACAAATGCGTGGGAGTGGATCTACAGGGAGAAGATTGGAACAATCAGAAGGTGAGCAACATAAAAAGGATACAGTCTAGAACTTATAAACAAAACACAGTTCCAGTTCTGCCAACATGCATGTGAATATCTCCTAAGAGCAGTCAACTTAACAAAATTCTACTTACGAATCGGTGTTTGTGTTCTATATTCAAAAATGCATTATTCTTAACTTTGCGATATTCCATTTCCTAAACTCAACGCTTGTACTGTTTTCCAGAGAAGAGATAAATGTCATTCGTCAAAAGAGCGCCGTCTTGTCAACACTGGGCGGTCTTAGTTTCACTTTGAACGTTGTCGCTGTTTTCGTATCAGTGACGATAATGGTAATGACGGGTCGCGAGCTGACGCCTGTGAACGTGTTCATGCTGATAGCTTTTATAAACATTATGAAGTTGCCTGCTATTTTTTTTATTGGTTTTGGACTTCAAGTTGTGGTTGAGGCAATGACGTCCTCTGCAAGGATACAGTGTAGTTCCTTTTGCTACCAAATTTGTCAAAAGCATGCATTGAGGATATTGGCATTTCCACTGTCGATACTCACACAGCTACAAATTATGGAAAACTAACAGGAAGACTTTCTCCTGAACAAGACAGAGATGCTAAGGCCTGCGCGGATGTAAACGTGTCGTTACGTGACGTGACGCTACACCCTCAAAACAACAAAAGTACAAACATCCTCAGTGCTCGACATTCGTTTTAGGTTGGTTGCTCTTCGGGCAACCAACCTAAAGGGTTTAGTTACCTGTAACACAATTTTAGTTGCCCAGACGTAATTACGGAAATTCCGTATTTCGTATGACGGTTTTTATCTAAAAGAACTCTAATTCAGCTGGACAAAGAACAGGTGTTTTGTAGTGATATATTCTCTTGGAATTACATTACGGTACACATATTGTTTCGTAAAAATGCAAAGAAGCAACTTGGGTAGTGACGCGAACGTGAAATCACTGCGAGTCGTCTTTATGTTCTTGATCGGCGCGTGGTTACAACTCAGAGCATTTTCTCCAGCAAAACCACAGCAAGCATTTAATATTATTTGTGCTTCGATAATAGTATCACCATTCAATCGTGGGTTATCATTCCATATCAGAGACTTCAAACAATTCCTGAAGATCAGACGTCTATCAGTTGGTCACTGATAATGATGCATAGACTGAGATCGCAATATTGCCTTCACATCACAGCTGCAAATTACAAACATCTCTTTGAGCCACGTTTGAAAGCTGTTCCAAAGCAAGTGCAAGGAGAAAACGTTTTGGTATAAACAAAACACTGACAGCGAAGAACGATCCGATATAATTGCGTTAACACAAGGAATAACGTGATTCCTTTTTTCATGTTCTCCTGCATCGGTGCACGTGTTTTTCTCCGTTCGAAACGCTCTCAGCAAGTCTCTTATAATTGTTTTTATCTATTCTTTTGCAAGAGACCGGCCGATAAATCTATACGAGTGTCTGAACGCGGCGCGACACCATGACAATGCACGTGTTTTTCATCGTTCAGTTGCCACATGGCTCGTTGCGTTGAAATTAGCCTTGGTTCTATTCTTTTTACGGCATCGCGCTGCGATATCGGTTTGAATCGGATCTGATCAAGCATAAGCTAATTTTATCAATACCGCGTGAATTCACTTACCGGTTGCCAAACGGATTAGTATAACAAAAGAGGTGCAAGATTACCATTTAATTAAATAAACGAATAAGTGATTGGCCAGAAAGTACGAGTACCAGTTTTAAAGTTAGGTAACTCTCCACGGTGGATAAGTTACAGGTGCTTGTTATAGAGCTCGTAGAGTATTACGAAATATATTTCGTGACACACTCTGAAAAAGTTTATTGGTTCAACTTAGAACATTGGAACACTTCGGATCGTGGGTAATCGATTTGAAGTGAAAACCACAACAAATATTTTACCTCCGTTTGAAATGACCGAGCCTACGGATCAAGAAGGACAACATCAATGTCCAAGACGAATTTCGAAGGAGAGCGTCTTCATGGTTCTTGCCATGTGGATGGAGCAGTCTCCTCTGGCGGAACCAACGCAGAGAAAAAAAAAGGTTGAAACAGGGTCGGCGGAAGCAGCGCAGACAGACAATATAGTTGGAGCTGTGCTAGTTACGGAGGAGAACCGTCTTTATGCAATGGACTGCACTAGGGAAGGTGTTCACGCCATGGCGCGACTGCTGATGAAGCACTCCCAGAAATTGAAAAACTCCACTGTTTACACATCGAGGAGGCCTTGTTCGTTTTGTGCGAAACTACTGGTCCAGTGTGGAGTCAGACGGCTGTACTATCTGCCGACTGAGCCCGAAAGCACTGATGACGAAGACCTGAAAAGAGTCGACAACCTTCTGAAGGTCGCGCCACTCGCTCACAGTTACCTCGTGCCCAACGTAGGCAAAAAATATAAGAAAACCACCGAAGACGAGAAAAGCACGACTGAAGCGCGAGATAAGCGAATGGAGACACTGATGAAAAATCACTGGAGTAAAAAGTCAATGAAAGAGGCCGCAAAGAAACTTTACTTGACTGCATGGGATGAGAAAATGCTGAATGAATTCGAGAAAGACTTTAAGGAAATCATGCAATGGATAGCAGGAGTGACTGTAAGGCCAGGACAGGGCGACGAGTTCGTAAACTACTGCAATGAAGAAGAGAAGATGGATCCTGAAAAACAGGTCTTCTTTAAGCACTCGTTGGCAGTGGCTAGAATCTTGGCAGAGAGAACGGACGACCCCACGAAGGGTGTAGGAAGCGTCATTATACTGAAAGATAAGGAAATTGTCGCCACAGGCTGGAACGGATTCCCGTCTAAAGCCCTGTATGGGCAGTTTCCGAGGGCAGCCGACACCAAAAAAGAGACTACATCTGAAACAAGGGCATCCAAGAAAGCAGAGACACCATCTGCAGAAATGACTGTTTCACCGGACGAAGAAATAACAACTCAGGAAACAAAGGATAATCCCCTTGAAGACTTAAAGTACTCGTATATTATCCACGCCGAACAGAACGCCTTGCTAATGAGAAACGCTGAAGACATCAGCGAATCAACTTTGGTCGTGACAAAGGTGCCGTGCGACGAATGCTTCCCTTTGTTGAAGCTACAAAACGTGCATCACTACGTCATTGGAGAAACAAGAAAAAAAGTTGAAGATACCTTTAAAATAAAAGACAGGTACCTTAGCTACGACATGTTCCGCGACCACGTGGCGAACAACAAAGAGTGCTGCCACGTGCTGACGAAGACGCAACATTCTTAAAAGGATACCAACACTAGTCTCACAACACAGTGCTCGTTGCTTTGAAATTAGCCTTGGTTCTATTCTTTTTACGGCATCGCGCTCCGATATCGGTTTGAATCGGATCTGATCAAGCATAAGCTAATTTTATCAATACCGCGTGAATTCACTTACAGTCATTTATTGCTCGCGGGGGCCTGGGGCCCAAGCGAGCTTAAAAACGCAATTTTTTTTTTTTCCTTTTTGTGGGTCGAGAATCAGCACACGGTGATTGGTTCATATTATCACGTGCTGGGCGATGACGTAATTGACTTCGCTAAACAACTCGAGATGTGGCCAGTGAATTGCTCGTTACTTGTGTGTAAAAGTTAACTGCATCCCATCCAAACTCAACACCATTTGACTCTGTGGAATATACACGGATAAACTGGATTTTCGGGAACGATTTTGGCTCGCGTTCACCGCGGAAGCTTTGAGAATAGCCGTAAACAAATATTTGATGGATACCGCTGTCGTCGATAAATATTTAGTCCCGACGAAACTTTCTGTGGCGACACGAAATACTTTTGGGAAGATAACAGGGCGAAAACAGAAACTAAAGCTACGGTGAGCTTTAGCCGTAAAACAATGACGCTTTATGCTTTACTCTGAACATGACATCTGTTGCCTCATAAAAATTCTTCTGCGTATCGTACATTGCCTGTTGAAGTGTTTCTTTCATTCGATCATGTAGTCTTTGTTTCGCAATGTTCATTAAATACCGGAAATGAAAAATACACCGAAATAATTCTGAGGATTGAGTTTGCAGTCACAAATGGACTGAACACACTGTGAACAAAAGCGCAATAATATTGTAAACATCTCTCGTGTGACATTCCTCGCTTTCAATTTTATATTTGTTACAGAGCACGAATACTCGAAAGCCTGATAGAAGAAACGTATTGAGTTAACAAAAGAAAACACATAAGTAGTGAAGCGATTAATCGTGGCCTCTGATTAGAAATATGAGTCAAGGTCAAACTGTCATAATCGATTGTGCATAAAAAGATATATGTCACGCATTCTCAAGATGCAGGGTCGCTCAACCTTTAAGAAGCAAGTGTATGAGTGTTGTAATAATAATTTTTAGTTTAATCAAGGTGTCAAAAGAGCAAGGTGTCAAAAGCCAAGTTCTCTATACTGTGTGATATTTTTATGGTGAGAAATTGGAAGTCTCTCTTGGGAGTTCCGCTCTTGCCCCCTACTTTCCATTTTATATTCTGGTCTCGACCCAACTCACGCCGCGAGCTCACTGGCAAGGCCAGTCTAGTTAAACTAGAAGACGGTGCAATCATTGTGACCAAGGACTGATTGTTACTGTTCGAGACAAAAGGTATAAATGTCTTTAGGAAGTATATGAGGGAATAGTGCCTATCCCCAAAATAATATTTTTATAATCGATTCTACATCAGGTAAATAGTTGACTAGTAGAATATTTCTTGGCTTAATTGTGGCGCCTGTGAGTTATGAAGGTTTAAATTCCCAACTATTTGCTAGTGATGTGACGTCTACCCAGGCATTTGGTGTCATTTCTTTCTCCTTGTAATTGAAACTGTTTTTGGATTCAAACAAAATATTTGATAAAAAAAATTATACAAGAGTCAAACAAAAAAATGGATGTGTCTAATATGTCATTTGTATCTACCAGCAAGTTTGTGTATAACAAATTATTTCTACATTTCACATTTTTTGACTGACACTGGTTTACGTCGTACAAAATACTGATCTAATACAGTTTGCCGTGCAACAATCGTCAGAGGTGGAGAACCAGATGACGTCAGTTGAACGGGTGATGACGTATACAGAAATTGAGCCAGAGCCTGGGTATGATATCGACACCAAGCCCCCGAAAGACTGGCCGAGCGATGGAAGCATCGAATTCAGTAACGTTTCTTTGAGGTATTATTCTGGTGGACCTCGGGCGCTCAGAGATTTGAACATCTACGCAACAGGCAAGATTGCACTCGCAGGCAGAACTGGCGCAGGGAAATCGTCCATAATATCCGCACTATTACGCATGCCCGAGGCCACGGGAGTTATTACGGTCGATGGCGTAAACCTCGCCACCCTTAATCTCCAGGAGTCAAGACGATGTTTCTCCGTCCTTAGTCAGAAGCCAGTCCTCTTTAGTGGTTCCTTGAGAAATAACCTCGATCCTTTAACGCAGCACGAAGACGCTGACCTGTGGCGAGTTCTGGAAGACGTTCAGCTCAAGTCTCTTGTGGAAGAACTTGAAGGTCATCTCGACTACGAAGTGTCCGAGGGAGGAGGGAACTTCAGTGTCGGTGAGCGTCAGCTACTCTGCCTTGCTCGTGTTCTACTTCAGCGGAACAAAGTTCTTATTTTGGATGAACCAACTGCACACGTGGATCCCACTACAGAGAGAACCATACAGAATACAGTACGCGACCAACTTAAGGAATGCACTGTCATAACGGTGGCGCACCGTTTGAACACAATCCGAGATTGTGACAAGATTTTGGTCATGGAAGATGGGACGGCAGTGGAATTCGATAACTACGAGAAACTGGTACAGAAGGAAGGCGGTGTGTTCGCCGAAATGGCCAAAAGGCCATTGTAGTCCTGCGAATGCAGCACCACCCAATGCCCCACAATAGTTAACTCTCATTTGTAATTTTCCATTTAGCCATGCCACATAAGCCTCTTGGCATTGGTTCTACCACTGTAATATGTATACTGAACTATATGAATCGCAATAAAGGCATGTATGTATGTATGCATGTACTCTGGCTGTTACATGCAGCAAAGCTGTTAGTGATAAAACATCTGTACTTGGCAAGTATCTTGACCAAAATGTTTTAGCTTGAATATTAGTATTCGAGTTTATCTAACCAGCCTTGATTGGACTCCCTCGTGAATAGTAAGCCAGTGGGCAACGCGGGCTCGCGTGAGAACGGGACTAAAAGCATTAAATTAAATAATTAATAGCATG
The DNA here is from genome assembly GCA_964036295.1 of Plumapathes pennacea. NCBI lineage: Eukaryota > Metazoa > Cnidaria > Anthozoa > Antipatharia > Myriopathidae > Plumapathes > Plumapathes pennacea. The sequence goes on along the minus strand of OZ038463.1, from coordinate 35,594,763 downwards.
ACTTTAGCCCGGTTTCATGCTACGTTTCCCTGTTCAAACGTTAAATAACATCATCAGAATATGCTGTTGTAAGAATGGGCGGCAGAAAGCCGGGTCGGAACAAGATGCTTAGCCAGTATTAAAAGCATTAGCGAGCCGGTTTTTTTGTACTCTGCTCAGCGGGATGATACCAGATAAAATAAGACTCTTTTGTAGAAGCTTATTTCAACACAGCGGGGACTGGCGCCAAAGATATTCCAAACAACATATAAAACATATAAAACAACATTTATTCACGCAAACAAATATCCGAGTTTTAATGAAATTTCAGGAAGAGAACAATATCCTATGTAACCCATGATACATTCAGTTGCTGGAGTCGGTGTAAAAACCGATAGTCGAGAAAAAGCCTTGTGCACATTGCGCTCGAGATGAAGTACAAAGAGCAAAAGCAGCGAGAAAACAAAATTATTTGCTTTGTTGTTATGTAAAACAAGTAACGGTTCAACATGGATTGAGAGTGCACACAGTTATACTTCAATGGAAACCCTATGGAGTGTAAATCACAGTCCGTGTGGTGGATGCATGCTTCAACTGTTTGGGTTTTTGACTAATGGCTTGCACAATAGCAGTGGCGACCTACAACCAAGCTAAAACTGTGGCAAAACCTGACGTGGATCTAATTTATTTAAAATCAATCACTCGTGAAAAACTAAATCAATAAAAAGTTGTGATTCTATTCAGACAATGTTTTTGTTCATTTTACGCTGTTTAATTTGCATGAACGCTTCTTAACCACTGAGTGAAAAAAAAAAAAAACTCTCAGTTAAACAGGCGTGTGAAGGTTTCACTCGACACTACTGAGCTGGACCGCGGAACACACGCTGACCTGAGCACCGTACAGTTTAGTAACGTGAGGTAAGCAACACCGTGACTACTCTGCAAAACATAAATCAAATACGGGGACTGAGAAGTGAAATTCATGTGTCAAGAAGGACGCTTGCCAACTAAAGCAAAGAATTCGCCAGTTAGGTCTCCTCGGACATTAAACCAGTGAAAGGGTTGGGTGAGGGTTACTCGGCAGTTCTGAATCGAGACCCTTGAACTGTACAGTTACAGAGGTTATGGCGGAATACGTAAAAAGCAAAAAAAAAAAACAACAAATAACTACTCGATCCCTATGAAGACTGAGCATAATTAGCAGTAAAAGTGGCCTTATTCTTCAGATCCTGATTACTTTGGCGTACTTTGAACACGCCTAAACCAAAAGAGCAGATCAAATATTATTCATGTATTATCATGCAGATAAAACCTGGGCGGCAGAAATTGCTAGCACCCGTGGGATTGGGCTGTTCAGACCTGTTGTTTTGTAAGGCCTAGTCCCGAGAGTCAGCACTCTTTTATGCAACAGGGCAGGGCCTGTTTGTTCTGATGCTTACACAGTGGAACCCCGCCTTACGGCCACCCCGTTATTACGGCCACTTTTATTTTATCCCCCGGAACAAACGCCCAGTCATTTTCTTATCAAAAAGCCCCGTTGATACGGCCAGATTTTTATGTCCCGGTGGTTGACGTATTAACTGGGTTTCACAGTATATAAGCAATTTTAATTTTTATCTTTAAGTTTAATCAGAAAATTTTTTTTCATACAATCTTTAAGCAAGAAGGTTCTCACTGTGTTTAAATCACTATTATTTTAATTTGGTCACTGAAACACGTAAAGAGTGCCAACATCAACAAGAAACTCCAGTCTTGTTGATGTGCAAAAATTGATTAATAATCAATCAGTTTCTTTACCTTCGTCGGAAAAAAAAAAAGATATTTTCCCTGACATCGTGAAATTACTCGAGTCTGCGAACTGACGCCATTTGCGTGGGAGAATCGTACAGTGTGAGTCAAGGCTGTTGTAAACTAAAAAGAAACACACCCATAAATATAAACAAGCTTTAAAACCCGATTTGCATTTCAATAATGGATACAAAAAAAAAACGACTAATGAATTAATTTGTATTAAGGTATTTTTCTCGATGTCCTCGATGCGTGAAAAGTGGGCGTTCGTCATGTACTCAATGCTATGTCATTAGCTTTGGAAACTGGGCCCGAATAACCCATAAATTCGGCACAGATAATGCGCACGTTCTGGCTCTTTCCTCAGGCCCAATAATAAATATTTTATTTAACCCTTTCACCCCTAAGCTCAAAATGCAAACTCTCTCCGGCAAACTTTTAAGATTCACTGAAGATTGGAATAGGTTGAAATAGTACTCGTTGTAAGAGAGTTTAAATTTGACTGGACATCACACCTTCGGTTTCATGTCAGGATATCAAAACGTTTTCTAGGCCTTGATTCGACGGATTTGCGTTTGACCGGCTGAAAGGATGAAAATCAGAAACCAGAAAGACAGATAATTTGAATCAAACAGTCGGAAATCATAAACATTCCAGTCATTTGCATCCAGGGTTGGAATGACCAGAATTACTCCGAAAATCGGTATTCCCAGAGAATGCCCTGGTTAAACGTCAAATTTTACACGAGTTGAACGTATTAACTAATGCAAATGTTTTAGCTAACTTTCCTTGAGTTGAGCTTAGTAGTTACGATAATATATACAGTATAATAACGGTTAACTTGGCCCGTAGTTTCCTTGTACACTGAAAGAACCATTTACTATGAACCTACTGCAAATAATAATTTACAGCACAAAGAAAAAAATCAGAAAAAAAAATCAGAAAAAAAATCAGAAAACTCCACCAAAGCCAGAACTATTTAAATTGTAAGAGATAAAAAATTATCTATAATCTTGTCAGTTTTATTACATAGCATATTTTGTGCGAGACACATCGTTCGTCCAACTTTTCTACAAACCAGCGCCATTAGTTTTCCTTTTCGCAAAATTCGTCCCACCGAGAAAATACTTTCAAGGAAAATATTGAAGTGCGAATTACTTTAGCTCAGCATGCCAGCAGTTAATGAAACTGGCAGGGGAAATATTTGAAGTGTTAACTGCTGTAAACGGCACCAAGCTAATCTCGAAGGCAGCATGGAGGAAGCTGCATGGCACCAACCAGTTATCTCGTCAATACCAGATGACAGAATTTTCATCATCAACGAATGGTTATTTCACGTTACGACTTTTTTCTCTTTCTCTTTCTTTTTCTTTTTTTCTTTTCTTTTCTTTTCTTTTTTTTTTTGTTAAATGTTCGCAAAAACCAATAAAGCAACATTGGATCCATTATATTTCCGAGTTTTTCAAAGTTTCTCTCGGATTAGCTAGCTAGTTTCAGAATAAATGCAAACAATTCATTCTTAATACTGATTACTTTTTCTTGCCAGTGGGGCAATTCTTTTCTGGCCTCATAGAGCAGCTGGGATTTTTACCTCCTTCAAAAGTTGCGCCTTTTTTAGATTTGATGTGATTCCCAGCTTTATGCGTTAAACCATTTTGATCATTAATCGTTTTTAAATTGAGCTGGCTGTCATGAAAACCTGTTTGCATAGTTAAATTTAATTCCGCCAAAGTATCAAACCGATCTTTATTTTGGCACCACAATTTCCTGATTCGTACCGTAAAAATGTTATGAATTGAGCCGGAGACTTGGGATACGCAACTAGATAAATTTTGCTCTCAATATCGCTGATGACTGCAGTCGAGAAATACATTTTTTCTAGGTAACCATTTTTTTTGGTGAACGGACTTTATAATTATATTTCTTTGCGCTTACAGTTGCATCCGCCAATTTTCGGCATCAAGCGTTATAGCAAAGTAATTGGCAATCCACTTTAACACCTGCCGGTCCTGACAGAATTTACAAATCCGACAATGCGGACCGCAATGATTTTTAATGACAATAGCAAGTGCAAACAACAATATTGGAAACCTCAAACTTAAGTTATGCTGGTTTCTAATACATGTTAGAGGCAAAAATGTCAAGAAGCATCTGAATAATGTCCCTCATACAAAAATGGGAAAAAAGGTCTCCGGGTCAGAGTGTCACTTATCAAAAAGAGCGTATAAAGTTGCGTAACAAATATAGTCTTGATTTTAGAAGGTTTTATAAAACTATCATGAATTTTTTGGTGGAAAATTGCTTTTTAAAGCCATATGTTTAATGCACTTTAGCCATGGCGAATTCTTGCCATTTCAATGAAGATCTAAACGAAAGTTAATAACAAGCATGACACAATACTAAATATCAGAGTAAACTGATCTCGTTCATACAAAAACAGTTGGTATAAGGTAAGATAAATTCATTAAGTAAGCTATTCATTTGCCCTGAAGAGTTAAGGAAACACACGGGAAAGCTCGTTAGAAAAAATATAGTGGTAAAATGTGTTGAAAAGTTGAAAATTTCTCAGGATTTTTGCTATTGGTTAAAATTCCTGCTGTTTCTTTAGACTAAGGCAAGAAAAGTTGAACAAGCGAAAAACAATAGACTTTTAACGAGGTACAGCTATTTGTATCTCTTTATCGCTTCCGTGATAATCTCAAGGTCAGCAGGACACGTATTATGAGACCTCTTTTTTGAATACTTGAAATTAAAATAACAATAATGATCACAATGATAAGAAAAATCCCCTCCCCCGTTGTTTAATGGGTGCCAGTAATTGTTTACTTAACATTCAGTCATTTGCACGTAATAAAAAGCAGCAACAGGGGATATAGAAATTGTTTTGTGTTTACAGGAAAGCAGATTGCAGAAAAGGCTGTTCGTTCTCTTGAACCGCTCAGTTGCTGATATCCTTCACTGGAGTTGAAACTACAAAAACGATGAAGATGAAGAGTCTGTTCTTGCTTGTGGTATTTGTGGCCGCTACGCCGTTCATCTTCGCTCTTCCTCGAGGAGCGGGATCGAGATTTGGTAAGTTAACTCAAGAAAATCAGATGAAGACTGGGGCGCTGGAAGTTGGAGCGAGAGACGAATACCGTCATTTAAAGGAGCCTTCTTTAGTGTAAAAAAATGAGACTCAGATAAACTTGGTTAGTTTTGGTTCTTAAGATGAAATCCATGGCAAACATTTATGGTAAATATTGCTTTCCGTAGGACCTGAAAATACCTTGAGCGCAAATCCAGCGGCGCGTAAATAGTTTTTGTTCCCTTGAACATGAAAGCAGCGTCCCTCTCTTATCATTCAGAAAAATTCCTGGATACTCTCGGAGGTGACAGGACGAAAGTATTGGAGGACGCAAAAGAGCCGCTAAAGGACCTGGGTGAGTGAGGAGCTTGTTGACACTGGCCGTCTCAACTACCAATGCAGTTTATATACCAGAGATCGTTGTCACCTAGCCTGTCTGTCTGTATGTCGTCACCCTTTCCCCCGCACCTTGTCCTACACGTACAACATCAATAACAGGAACACATTTATTATTACACTAACCATGAATATAAAATTACACTTAATATTTGGAAATACGACATAGTTTTGTGTCCAGATGCTATTTCGCGATTTCAAGATTGATCTGGATGAAGGAGCATGATGGTGAAGGGATAAAGCGTTTTTGTGTTTTCTTATTTTGACATTTCCATAAAAACTCTTGATAATACAATGTTATTTATTTTTACTGGAAATCCAAAGTCCAGTTTAGACAGTCCAGTCCGGTGTTAATAAATTGGCTCTACCGAATTATTCGTCATTGGCTGTTATTATGTCTTGGTTTGGGTGTTACATTTATGGTTCCATTATATGCAAGTCGTATCAGACAAAATGGAGTTGGCTTATCTATTTCTGCTACTACTTGTTATGGTTTATCATGTTACCTCTCAAGGTTGGATGAAAGGACAGGAGTCAGGTGAGCAACTTGGATGATTGGCAGTTGAAATGAACAACATGTTTACAATCCAAGTGAAATGCGCATCCGATTTTCTGGTCGATCAAGGTGTATGTGTGCACAGCTTGGCTGAGGCAAAATGGCTAGTATAAATACATATGGACCGGCTCATTTGCGTTTGAAATGTTCTCGGCATGCGAGTTCTCACCCTGGGATCTCGCAGTTGGAACTCAACACGTCGGCTGTTTGTACATATTTATCATCATTTATTCTGCAGTGCGTAGTCCTACCAATATCGACTTGAATTTATAAAGGCATTTGAATGAGATCGAGAGGTTTTCAAATTTAGTGTCAATCTAAAGCACATTGCCAAACAAAGCAGTGCCTAGTTTATACCATTGACGAACAGGTCAATGGGGAATGATCGAAGAGTGAAACTGTCAGATTATTCTTCGGAACGCTTCGAACGCAACGAATTAATTAGAAACGAGCTAAGAAAAACACATGGTTTTAAAATTTCTGATCGTCTTCTCCTCCGGAGTAAATAGTAATAAAAACTTATTTTAAAGTCGGCCTAATGTGTACACATTACTTGTGGCTTGGAGTGGTCTCCTTAGTTACGAACAAATTGTTTCTACCCAACAAAAGTTCGGAGCGCCAAGGCTCATTACTGAAATAATATTGAACGCCATAAACACGGGAGACCAACCAATGAAATTGGGCGGGGTTCAATTCATCCCTTGCAATTACCCTAAACTCAGCAAGGCTATATTCCATACTTATTATCGTTCATGTATTTTCCTACTACTGTCCGGGAGTCTTGGTGTTTTTAATTGTAATTGTTTTCTGTCCATGATGTGCCTGAGGAGATGCGTTCAAATTCTAGCCAGCTTCACCTTGCCGCAATTCCGAGAGTATAGTCTATGATGACAATTATTTTTTCGCGCTATCTCTGACGAATCACGCTCTTCAAGCGTCGGTTGTTTCAGTTTCCTAAGTTGTGACGTAAGATAACTAATAGCTCGTTCCAGTCTACTCAGGATCGCTCGGTCACATTTGGTTGCTTCTTAGTGTGACAATTTTCTGAAATTAGCGAACTGGAGTGGGATACTTCACATTAAAGCGTCACATTGAAGCCAAATGTTTTTAGTGCGATTTATTTTTTCGAATCAATTATTTTTGCTTCGTGATAGCACAATTTTCGTCTATGTGAGTCAGTAAATGAAAACGAATCAATGCGGACGGCTGACAATTTGGAAACGATGCGTTTTCAAATAAACACGTATTAACATGAACGGGGCCTTATGCGGCTGAAGATGCGGCCCACTATTCAAGTGTGGCAACATTTTAAAAAAGAAGCCACACTCGCATTTGTATAGTCAACTTCACGTGGGGCCACAAAGCCGATTAAAAATAACGAAAAATATACAAAAAGTGAAAAAATGTATCTAGTTGTTTTGCTTGTAATTAACACACTGCTTCCGTTTGAGACTTTGCGAGGAATACGGTAAATTTTTGTGTCACACATCATAGAAATATGCCGCCCGCTCTCTTATTCGAACTGCTAAGATGGACATAATGTATTCCAGATTGGTCCATAACCTAATTATGTATTTTCATGTCCCTCGATTCCGAGCGATGTGCAACACGATTATATTGCGTTTTTTGCAGTGATCGAGGGAGATATCCGTGTTACACGCGGGTTGCTGGAAAGGGCAGAGGGAAACGCAAAACGAGGAGTGGTTACAAATGCAGCATGGAAATGGCCCACCACTCAAGAGAACGGCAAAACTATTGCCAAGATACCATACAAAAGCGGTAAGAAAATCAATAATCAAAACAAAAGCAAAATCATTGAAACAACTCGTTACAAAGGGTATACATTGAAAGAACAAAATCTCCCTTTACGGTGGCTGTTCCGAGTCTTAACACAAATCACATATCTGGCTATATTTTGAGAATAGAAATTATTGTAATCTCGGTTCAAAGAAATGCATGATTTTCTCTAACTTATAGCCAATATGATTTTCGTATGCCACACACGTCCGTCTCCCACAACACCCCAACCCGCCCAACTACTGTTTAGTATCGAAACGTATTGTTTATTGATCACATTTTAGTTTACTTTTTTTCGCTCCAACTGTATATTTCTACGGTTGCCAGGACTATCCGGTCAAGCCGGCAATGAGCTCACTCGCTCCATTGCGGAGATGACGGACAGGACATGTGTTCGTTTTGTTCCAAGGAGCGGAGATGCAAACTACGTTAACTTTGATCCTGGTTCTTCAAGCTCGTAAGCATATGTTCATTTGTTTACTAGTTGTTTACTTTTAAAACTGTTGCTGCTCATTTGTAAAAGTCGGGGGAACGTAATTAAGTGGGTGTGTGCGAGAGGGTTTGTGCGAGTGAGCGGGTTGGTTCGTGTATGTTCGTTTGAGTTCGTGGGGAGTTCTGTATGTAGCTCATTAGAAGGTGAACATGAGTTGATTGGTAATATGGTAGCTGGGACAGATCACAGACTGGGACATTTCCTTGCTCTTATCGAGAGGTGTCTACGTGCGAGTTCCTCATATTGTGTTGGTGAAGGCCTTGGGAGACTAAGTCAACGGGCTAATGTCCAGGCCCACTGAAGGACGGGAGGGTAACTAAGTCTTTCCCATTTAGGGATACGAGCCCGGAATTGAACCCGGTCCACACTGGTGAATTATACCGGCGTGCTTACCCTAGGACTCACAAAAGGGCAGTGAGAAAAAATAGAAAAAGCTAAATGTATAATCTGCCAGTCGCACAACGAATAGTATGTTTTGTCATGGCCTGTACGATCCTTCTTTCCTTCAGCCCATGTTCTTCTGATATTGGTAAGCTGGGTGGCCAGCAGTATGTCACTATCTCAGATGGATGCGAATACAAAGGAAAAATCTTGCACGAGATGATGCATGTGCTCGGCTTTTTCCACGAGCAGTCACGACCCGATCGCGACAATTATGTACGGTACAACTCGGGAAACGTGAAAAGCGGTACGCAATAAACGTTTTAGTTCAAGTAGTAAAGACAGGAAAACGTAATAAACTCACCATATCCTGGTAAGGACTCGTAAATAGTTAGTAAAGAAGTGGGTAGCATGCTGAGGTGCAGTGCATTTTTTGCATTGTATTTCTTTGCAGTTTTCATAATGTCGTACTCAAATAGTGTTCAAGGTATAACTTTCAAAATTTCGGTAATCTGACATTTTCTTTCGATTCGTGAAGTCTGTTTATTTGTAGCGAATCACAGAGACTGTGGAAAACACTCCAATCCATAACAATCAGAAGCCAAAGCGATGCATGCGCGTTTGATTTTACTTTAAAGATTGAAGAAACCAGTCCACAATGCGACGAAACGCCATTGCCACTTACTTTCTTGCGTCAGAATCTATATGTTGCTAAACTTGTTTGGACCAATCCGAAGGCGCAGCAAATGCAAAACCAAAGCTATTAAATTTTTTTTGTCTATTCATCCTAAAACTGCTCTAATATGTTTCTTACCAAGATTTTGTTTTAATTTAATTTATATAATTGAAGGCTACGAGGGCCAGTTTGATGTCCAGAATCAAGATACTCAAGGCCTAGCGTACGACCTACATTCCATGATGCACTACAGAAAGGACCAGTTTTCCAGCGGTGGTAATACCTTAGAAGCCATTGCAAACTCGAACATCCAGCTGGGAAACAAAAATGATTTCTCTGCTACGGATATCAAGAGGATAAACAAGCTCTTCGGCTGCGCAGAAGTCAATGATAATTGTAAGTAGAGGCCCACGATAGAAAGGAACTGTCGTGTACATAACAGGCAAAGTATATATCTTGTCTGCTCCAAAACAGCACCGGTAAAAACCACAAACTAACCTCCAATTACTGACGAGACTAACACATTTTGTTCTAATTTTTTGGTTAACATGTAAAATATATGAATTTCTAAATAATCATCTATTTATCTATCTCTCTAACATTCTATCTGATCTATGAACCAACCTATCTGTCCATCTTGACTATCTATCTATTTATTAATCTATCCCTACCTAACGATCCAAAAAACAGGTCTTTTACCGTTGATGGCATGGAGCGTCCCAAAACCTTTGAGAAAGTTCCAGTTAGAAATCATTGCGCATACTTTATCAAATAATCAAGTCACGCCACGCCATGTGACGTATGATTATTAACACGTCGCACTTCGCGTCACGTCTCGTCACGTCGCGTCACATCTCCGTCACCACGTCAAGCAAGACAGTTTATGTTATGTTACTTTTGTAGACAAAGATTACTACGTAACCGTGAGCACTGCACCCAACAGCTTCTGGCATTTATTGACGGGAACAGATGAATACGTGTACATCCAGTTGATTGGTTCCTCGAAGACATCCAGATGGTGTGACGTAGCCACCGGCGGGGGCATTGACAATTTCGAGGCGGGAAGGTAAGATCTATGATTATAAACATCAGTAGTTATTCTAACTTGCCCTAAATTAATATGGTTCTGTAAGGACTACAGTGAGTTTCAAAATTGTTGAGTCAATTGCAAAAAATACCATTATTTCGTTACTTTCTTTGTCCCTTGCGTTTTTTCAAACTCGTTTCTCAGTTTCTCATCTCCTCCTCTTCAATGTTGAATGTGTGAGCGGCTGACCGAGAGAAGGGGAATGGATGGGGGGGGGGGGGGGGGGGGGGGGGGATGAGACGCATAGTCTTTGCTTACTCTGAAGTTTTGTTTACCTAATGTTTGATTTAACACTACCTGAAAAATCCAAATATTGCATTTTTGTTTCAGCACGGAGAACTTCTTTGTGGCTTGTGATGATGTCGGGACAATTCAGAAATTGAAGGTGAAACTCGTCAATAATCCAAACGAAAGTGGTGATGATGGGTGGACCTTGAAAGAGGTACGTTGTAGTCTACCGGCTATAGCTGAACTGGGCCACGTTGCTCGAGGAAGCTTGATTAACTCTTCCTTGCTAGTTTGTAATTGTTTCTCATTCTTCATTTCTGATCCCATTTTCACAGGTGGTGATAAAAGACAAAATAAGTTCGAGCCAAATGAAGAAATACGTCTTCGACGCCGACTTGGCTGACCTGGACGAAGGTGACAGCGTCACGCTATCTCCTTCAGTATCCACTGTGTCACTGGATACCGGAATATGGTGAAACCAAAGATCAGGAAACAGTCCACGAAAATTCATTTACCTTTGACGTGTAGTTTGTAGCCGAAAGATTAGCCACAAAGGTGTAGAAACGTGGAAACGAACATTAAATGTATAACCACCACCATTTTTCAAGTGACTGTGTGAAAATCATCGCGGTCATCGCGGATTCAACTAATAGGAATTTTGCCGTGTCAAAGTTTTCGGCGCAAAATACAGCCACGAAAAACGATAGAGTGCGCGAAGGCTCTCGCTTTCCCGACTTTCCCTTCACCTGGCCCCCGTTCCTGAACATTAACTCTTTACAGTAATACAGAGGCTCGATTTGAAAGTTTAATGCGTAACTTTAATGTGCTGCCTTGCTACATATATAATGTTTACTGGTCACCTCATGCAAAGAGCTACGAGGCTCTAAAAGTTATTTTTTATACTTATATTTCATAACCGAACACACAATCAAGCCCATGCAACCAAACCCTAAAGCTAAATTTCGTGGTAGGCCATCACCGTGATCATACCGCAAACATTAACAAAAAAGACAGAATCAAACAGACGAGTAATTACTTTAGACAAAAAACTGACAAAAACAATAACATGGCAAAATCAGCCCAAGTAACAGACTGAGTGAGTTACAGCAGCCTCAGACTTTTCTCCTGTTGCATCTCAAGGGGAGCTTCCTCCTGAAAAAATAGAAGACAAACAACATTCACTAAACAACCTAAGGAACTCTTTTTGTCTATGAAGTCTATTTCTTGCATTTCCCTCGCGCGCACAGTTCTTATTTAAGTTCTGTGTGGTTTAACCTTTTTCAGCACAAATTCATGGCAATAAGTTTTTAGGAAAAAAGAAAAGAGTGACAAAACATTGCCATCATAGTTTTCTGTGAAGCTAAGAGAGTTAATCTGGCCAAGAGGTGCTTATAGGGAGGAAGAAGAGTCACAGCTGACAGAAGTACAACCAGACAGAAAGATAAGAAGGTATAGACAGAGACTGAGAAACCACAGAAAATAAAAACTAAACAAGACTTTTATCTAGTGCTCACTGATATAGATATTTCCATGAGGACCCGCTACTCCAGTCAACTGGTTCTTCTGGTTCTTTCCACAAGGATCGTGTGTCGGCCAATACCAGTTGTTCCAGTCATCAAAGTAGTAATAGGTCCAGCTGTTAGCGAGACCAGGTGCTCCACCGTAGAACTTCAACTGAGTCGGCGCGTTGTCTGCGCACGCGTGCGCGACATTTTTAACCACGTGACAGTTAACGGCTCCTGCTCTCCACTCCACCAGACTTCCGGCTCCGTCACTACAAGCGATCCAGTGGTTGATGTTGGACTTGACCATAAACTCATGCCCAATCTTCTTCCACATTTTGAAGTCCATGGCGTTGTAGTCTGTCTCACTTGTTGGGGCCTGGGTCGAGACTGGGACGTTTCCTTTAGAATCCCAGTTTGGACGCGGAGTGATGGCGTTGTTGGACGCACCAAAGTTGTTGTAATTTGTGAAAGTGTAGCTGTAAACTAGTGTCCATCCCCCGCCATTGGTCTTCATATCACAGTACCCTTGGAATGTCTTGTCACCGTACTCCAGAGTGTAAACTCCGGAGTCAGCACCAGGGCTTTCTTTGAGAATATCATGACAAAACTTGGTAACGACCTCCTTTACTGGTCCTGTTATGAAAAATGTAAAATAGAACCAATTACGTCATGTACCATTGATATATATATATATGCGTGCCTTATATCTTACAGCCCTCTCTTCCCCCTCACCTCCAACACACACACGGTCTCTTTGTGTGAGTTGGTGGAGATTTGCTATTGTTTATCGCGTTGTGATTGTTGTTGCCACAGCGCCAGTTAGTTTCCAAAAACAAATTCTAATACATGTACGCGATTATATTTTTAAAATTTTTGCGGATGCTGTCGCAGCGTATACTTAAATGTTTCTACCATTGGCAAGAAATTGCTCTCAATAGGAAAGTGTATCTACAGAAGATTGTACTCACTGACGTAGATGTTTCCATGGGGATTGGGCACGCCAGTCAACTGATTCTTCTGGTTCTTTCCACAAGGATCGTGTGTCGGCCAATACCAGTTGTTCCAGTCATCAAAGTAGTAATAGGTCCAGCTGTTAGCGAGACCAGGAGCTCCACCGTAGAACTTCAACTGAGTCGGCGCGTTGTCTGCACACGTGTTGGCGATATTCTTGATCACGTGACATTCAATCGCTCCTGCTCTCCACTCCACCAGACTTCCGGCTCCGTCACTACAAGCAATCCAGTGGTTGATATTGGACTTGACCATAAACTCATGCCCAATCTTCTTCCACATTTTGAAGTCCATGGCGTTGTAGTCTGTCTCACTTGTTGGGGCCTGGGTCGAGACTGGGACGTTTCCTTTAGAATCCCAGCTTGGACGCGGAGTGATGGCGTTGTTGGACGCACCAAAGTTGTTGTAGTTTGTGAAAGTGTAGCTGTAAACTAGTGTCCATCCCCCGCCATTGGTCTTCATATCACAGTACCCTTGGAATGTCTTGTCACCATACTCCAGAGTGTAAACGCCGGAGTCAGCACCAGGGCTTTCTTTGAGAATATCATGACAAAACTTGGTAACGACTGGTCCTGTTATGAAAATTGTAAAAAAGAATCAACTACGTCATGTACCATTGATATAAATATGCGTGCCTTATATCTTACAGCCATCCTTTCACCCCCAACACACACACGGTCTCTTTATAGTGTAGTTTGTACGGATTTACCATTATTTATCGCGTTGTGATTGTTGTTGCCACACGACTTTTCCAGTTAGTTTCCAAAAACAAAATTTAATACATCACGCGATTATATTTTTAGAATTTTTGCAGATGCTGTCACAGCGTATACTAAAATGTCTCTAACATTGGCAAGAAATTGCTCTCAATAGGAATGTGTATCTACAGAAGATTGCACTCACTGACGTAGATGTTTCCATGGGGATTGGGCACGCCAGTCAACTGATTCTTCTGGTTCTTTCCACAAGGATCGTGTGTCGGCCAATACCAGTTGTTCCTGTCATCAAAGTAGTAATAGGTCCAGCTGTTAGCGAGACCAGGAGCACCATTATAGAATTTCAACTGAGTTGGGGCGTTATCTGCGCAATTGTGGGCGACGTTTTTGATCACACGACACTCAATCGCGCCTGCTTTCCATTTCACCAGACTTCCAGTTCCGTCATCACAAACAATCCAGTGGTTGATGTTGGACTTGACCATAAACTCGTGCCCAATCTTATCCCACATTTTGAAGTCCATGGCGTTGTAGTCTGTCTCACTTTTTGGGGCCTGGGTCGATACTGGGACGTTTCCTTTAGAATCCCAGTTTGGACGCGGAGTGATGGCGTTGTTGGACGCACCAAAGTTGTTGTAATTTGTGAAAGTGTAGCTGTAAACTAATGTCCAGCCTCCACCCTCGGTCTTCATATCACAGTACACCTGAAAAACGACGTCGTCGATTTTGACCCAGTAGTTTCCAGACTCCGCATCGCCGCTTTGACTCAGAATGTCTTGGCAAGATAGAGCTGGTTTATCCTTGCTTTTTCCTACAAAATGGATTAATTATTGATAGGGTCTATTAATAGACAAACTGCAATGATACATTAGGCCAACCATACTTGATCTATAACGCCCTTGCCGTACAGTATGAATTTTTAGAGTGATTATAAACTCGCTCACTACCCTGATTCATAATGGGACCTGTTTTATCTGTTTTAAATGTCCTGTTTAAGTTGTTGCAGCTTGTATAAGCTGACCGATGACATATGCAGACGAACTACAGTTTTTTTAGCGCGCGTAGAGAAAACAAGTTACAAAACAAACATCGATAGTAAGGGATTTGCTCATACTTACCATACACGCTGGCCGAACAAGACTTCACTTCACAAACTTCGCTTTCAAAACTTTGCCCCAATCCACTGCAGTCCTTTCCCCCGTTTTGAGGGACTGGATTGTTGCACAACCGCTGGCGGATCCGCGTTCCTTTACCACAGCTGGCGGAGCATGCGCTCCAGAGAGCCCAAGGACTGTAGCCGCCATCCACTGAAGAAGAGGCGAACCAAAAAAAAAAAAAAAAAAAAAAAGAAAGAAGACTTCAGCCTACGTCATCACTTTGATACACTATTAAAACAAGCAGGCACTGGATCCGACCAGCCAGAAGAGCGACAACTGATATTCTTGGGAGTGTTAAGCAAAGCATGAATCACAACTCAAATCTACTTAGCAACCAGATGGAATCTTGCAAGATGATCAAGCATTAAAAACTAATCAAATACCTGGAGTAGGTTTTGTTGGAAATCCTGAAAGAAACAAAGAAGTTGTAAGTTCATAACGACGTCTACCTCACCAAGGGAATTGTTTAAAGTGTTACTCTATTAGCAAACGCTTTTAACTTACTTATGAAAATGCTGCCGTAAGGAACGCCTTCGTTTTGAAACTCAGCGGCTCTCTTGATTCTTCCCGGTAACTGTACTTGGTTGTGCCTGTTTCTTCCACAGGGGTCGTGTGTTGGCCACTGGTAATTTGTGTTTCCTTCGAAGTAGTAGTATGCACCGTTGTAGTTATTGGGTCCGCAATTGTTGTTGTTGTTATTGTTATTATTATTGTTGTTGTTGTTATTGTTGTTGTTATTATTGTTATTGTTGTTGTTGTTGCTGTTTAAAACAAAACTTCTCTTAGTATTGCTTCCTTTAGAGTAAGGGTGATCATCGTTATAGTAGGGGCCGCAATTGTAGTTGTTGTTGTTATTATTGTTGTTGTTGTTGTTGTTGTTATTGTTGTTATTGTTGTTATTGTTGTTGTTGTTGTTTGCGTCGAAGAGCACTTCTCTCTTGCCGTTATGATTGGACTTGATGATTTCTGGTCCGTTGGAGTAGAACTTGATAGAGTTAGGAGCATTGTTGTGGCAAAACAAAGCCACGTTCTTCACTACACGACAATTAAGACTTCCAGCTCTCCACTCTACAAAGCTGCCCGACCCCTCTGAACACAGAATCCAGTGATTAATGTTCGACTTGATCAGGAACTCGCGTCCAAGCAATTTCCACAGGTTAAAACTGAGAGCAGCAAATTGATTTTGGCCGAGAGGTGGTGTGGTTGACACAGGGACATTTGCTCCGTTTGCTGGCCAGTTTGGGCGAGGCGTGATGGCATTTGATGGTGAACCGAAGTTTCTGTAGTTTGTAAAGGTGTAGCGATAGACTAGGGTCCAACCTCCACCCTCTGTAGTCATATCACAGTAGGCCTGGAAAGGATTGTAATAGTTGTTGTTGTTGTTGTTGTTGTTGTTGTTGTTGTTGTTATTGTTGTTATTGTTGTTGTTGTTATTATTATTGTTATTGTTATTGTTGTTATTATTATTATTATTGTTGTTGTTGTTGTTGTTGTTGTTGTTGTTGGGGTCAAAGAGCACTTCTCTCTTGCCATTTGGATTTAACTTGAGCCAAAAGATTCCAGATTGGGCGGCGGGGTTTCGGTGCAGAATATCTTGACAGGATATGGCAGGATATTGTTGCGTAAGGCCTGTACCGAAAGACAAAGTAACCAATAAAACTTAGAATACAAATTGCGCGAATCATAGCTGCTTATTTGCATGACAAAATAACATGGACGGAAGGAAACTGATGTGGAGCTATATTTCTTACCGTAAAACAGAACAGGGTTGCAGTTGTGAGCTGGAAATGGTCCTGTGGAAAGAAGAATGATAAATATACAACGCAATGTTGCATGTCATGATGACAAACTATCACTCAAACAAGGCCGCAGAGAAAACGTTAGAAATAGGCGAGTAGACTTTGTAAGCGAAAGATAGAAACATAGTCAAAATGTGAGAGTCCGCAGACTAAAGCGTTGAATAAAAAGCGGAGTCGATGTTAAATCTATTTCACACCATCAAATTTCCAAATCTTAATATTTGTGTGAAAAAGTGTTGCTTTCCCCAAGTAAGGGCCCGGTCGCACTAGAAAGTTTAGTCGATCGTAACTCAGAATTGAGAGCAATTCGACGGTTTCTTTAATGCTTGGTAGTAACTTGCTGACACATATTTCTGATGACAAGCGCTGTTTGCACTTCAAATGATGCAAATGTCGATATTAAGGTCGTTAAAGTTACGAGTGCGACCGGAGCCTAGCTCAAAACCTTCGTTCTTGCTCTGTCTAAAAATTCCAGTCTTGAAATTAACTTTCACTATTCCATATTTTTATCAGTTACATTTGTTCCATATATAATGGCTGTGCATGAAAAACTGCGATGGGACTACTCAGTACTGTAAGGTGGTCAAATTCAAGATTCTTCTTTCATAAACGGAGTTGAAAGAAAGAAATTAAAAATGTAGGTGTGCTTGAAAAAAAAAGGGGGGGGGGGGAATTAAAAGTAGACACATTCTACTAATGCAAATCATAAATCAAATTACAACCTAGCCACGCAAATTAAAATGTCCAATAGCAATACGAGCCGGCTGCTACAAGAGAAAAACATTTAAAAACATAAATTTGTTACCTGGCGGAATGTATTGTCTTGGGGACCCTGCAACACAAAATAAGCTTGGTGAGCCGGGGAATATTTGTGTAGTCATAGATCTTTCAGTAAAATACTGAAATTAGGTGTTGTTTAATAGCGTGCTACTTACGGACAAAGATGCTTCCGTAAGGAACGAAGACGTTCTGTACTTGGTTGTGCCTATTTCTTCCACAGGGGTCGTGAGTTGGCCATTGGTAAATTGTGCTTCCTTCAAAGTAGTAGTATGCACCGTTGTAGTTATTGGGTCCGCAATTGTTGTTGTTGTTATTGTTGTTATTGTTGTTGTTGTTGTTATTATTGTTGTTGTTATTGTTGTTGTTATTGTTATTGTTGTTGTTGCTGTTTAAAACAAAACTTCTCTTAGTATTGCTTCCTTTAGAGTAAGGATGATCATCGTTATAGTAGGGGCCGCAATTGTAATTGTTGTTATTGTTGTTGTTGTTGTTGTTGTTATTGTTGTTATTATTGTTGTTGTTGTTGTTATTGTTGTTGTTGTTTGCGTCGAAGAGCACTTCTCTCTTGCCGTTATGATTGGACTTGATGATTTCTGGTCCGTTGGAGTAGAACTTGATAGAGTCAGGAGCATTGTTGTGGCAATACCAAGCCACATTTTTCACTACACGACAATTAAGACTTCCAGCTCTCCACTCTACAAAGCTGCCCGACCCCTCTGAACACAGAATCCAGTGATTAATGTTCGACTTGATCAGGAACTCGCGTCCAAGCAATTTCCACAGGTTAAAACTGAGAGCAGCAAATTGATTTTGGCCGAGAGGTGGTGTCGTTGACACAGGGACATTTGCTCCGTTTGTTGGCCAGTTTGGGCGAGGCGTGATGGCATTTGATGGTGAACCGAAGTTTCTGTAGTTTGTAAAGGTGTAGCGATAGACTAAGGTCCAGCCTCCACCCTCTGTAGTCATATCACAGTAGGCCTGGAAAGGATTGTAATAGTTGTTGTTGTTGTTGTTGTTATTATTGTTATTGTTATTGTTATTGTTATTGTTGTTATTGTTATTATTGTTGTTGTTGTTATTGTTATTATTGTTGTTGTTGTTGTTGTTGTTGTTGTTATTGTTGGGATCAAAGAGCACTTCTCTCTTGCCATTTGGATTTAACTTGAGCCAATAGATTCCAGATTGGGCGGCGGGGTTTCGGTGCAAAATATCTTGACATGATATGGCAGGATATTGCTGCGTAAGACCTGGGACAAAGCCAAACGTTTTGTAATTGTTGCCTCACGGAAACTTCACGTACCGAAAATAGCTGACTCACATGGTTTTCTGGATACATAGTTAAGCGCAAGTACACTTTAGACCCTAACTCTCCCAACCTTCCCAGAAAATAATATGTGTTTTCTAATTTTGACCGTCATCTTTGGTTCTTTGTGACTTGGGAACAACGCCTAACTGTAAGTCATTGATAAATTGTAGACGCCAATGACTCCCACAGATTGCTGAGCGCATCCATTCGGAATCAGGAAATAAAAAAATGTGATCATTTAAATAAAAGCATGTTTGTATTTCATTGCAAATTAACTGACAGTGCAAAATGTTTACCCAATGATTACCCTTACCGTAAAGGACTTGATTTGGGTTGCATGTATCTCCTTTAGGATTCAATACTGTAGCAAAACGACAACACAAGAATTAATGACTAGCTGACAGACAGTAAGAGAAGAAGCTAGTAGAAAGTAGAAGGACAATGACGAACATAAAAACAGAGTCAGTAACATAAAGACTGTGACAGAGACAGATAGACCGACCCAAACAAGTAGAGTTAAAGACAGAGAAACGACAAAGACAAACAGGCAACTATTTTTCTCAGCGCTCGTTTCTCTGCGCTGCACTAATTTACATAAACATATCTAGTTCTAAGGGAAGATCGTTTTGTTTACTAAAATTAAACAGACAGATACCAGTGGCGGGTCCAGATGAAAATCTGACCAGTTTCCAAGTGAGAGCATGCTCGCCCGGAAAATGCAGCTGTACAGAACGACATTTTCTGAGGCTGAGCAAGAATGGCTAAAATTTAAAAGTCTAAACGGTTTCCGTAAACCGGTGCAAACCAGTCTGGATATCGTGCCTGGATATTGTATGTAGACATACACAAGTTTACACGGTACCAACCTTTACAGATAGCCTCGACGACCTCCACGTGGCTTAGTTTATCAACTTTATCAACAAAAAACTGATAGTCTGAATTCTTCTCGTGGGACAGCGACTGTAAGAAGGACTTGTCGACTTTTCCAATTCCAATGACTATCACGACTGGGCCTTGTTTCTGTGAGGAAAGAATATAAAACAGCGACCTGCTCGTATTCAAAGTTTCGATGAAAGTTTTTCTTCGTGTGTATGTTCTCATGTTTTGTTCCGGCTCCTGTTTTTATTATTTACTACTCATGGCCAGCTATTTGGAACCACTGTTAGTAGCACTTCGACCCCCCCCCCCTCCCCCCCGCCCTTCCCCAGGGGGGTAATGCATATATGATGTAGGTATGTGCCGCCCTAAAGGGTATCATTTTCAGCATTTTAGTCTGAAATAGGGTATCGATTTTGAGCCTTTGGTTTGGAAGGGTCAGAAATTTTTATAGTCTAAAATGGGGTCAAAAATCGCATATTTGGTCTGAAATAGCGTCGAAAGTTGCAAATTTTGGTCTGAAATAGGGTAAGGGTTAACTTTTCTGTTCCGGGTGGCACATTCCCACTCAAAATTTGGAGAGTACCCCCCTCCCCCCCCCCCCCGGGACTTTCACGTAGCAGACAATGGCGACGCAAGGCAATTGTTGGAGTTTTGTTCCACGTTCATAGTCTATTTTCTTAGACAAAAAATAACAAACAAAAGAACTGCATCTATTTTTCAAAGGCTCTCTTAACTCTAACTGTTTGCCGGTCTCTGTTTGACACGTCTCGAAGGTTGTCTGAACTTGAAACAAGACACGGCGCTAGCTTTCACACAAACAAAAATATTGCCGCAAAAAAAGGTTGCAGTCATTCCCAGGCTTTAACGGGGAAAGAGCCTTCAATGAATCATGGGTAATATTCAAAATGGCCGAAGTAGTTGGCTGATGTAAAAGAGAGTGCTGGTGTGGGAGCTTTTTGGCTTCGCTACATGTGGTGACCTCCGGAGGTCACACATGAGTTTCATAAAAAATTGGCTATCTTTGCAGTGAAAAACCGCAAGAACTATATAGCGTGTACGGAGCCAATATGCTGCTCGATAACAGAGCACGATGTGGCAAAGACCACGATGATGAAAGAGATTTAGTTGCCACAGGCGCCATCGAACTCAACAAAGGCAGTGCATGTGGAGCCGAAAACTGAACAGCAGTGGCGGCTGTGGGGAAAATTATGTGTAATTTTCAAGACTGAGAACCGCAAGAGCTACGTTCGTCTGTTTACAATCACTTCACACTCGTGGAAGGTAAGTGTTCATTTGCAACATTACAGCGCTCGCTTTTATAAAACTTGAGGATAATATTCCCATTCTTCATACTTTTTTTGTGGAGGTTAGATGGCGATATTTTCTGACATTCTCAGTGCGTATGCGGGTTCCAAATAGCTGGCTATTTCGGACGTAAGGCAGTTATTTCACAGTGGACAATTGATAAAAGTTTAACATTTTCTCATGTCACCAAACTGTCTATTCGTGACTATTAGGGATAAAATTGTATTACCAGCCAGGAACCATAAAAGCAATTTGCCATTCGCATTTCATTCTAGTCATTCAACATTCTTGACTGTCCGGCAACGATGAATATGTTAATGTTCATTGAACAAAATATCTAAGACAATGTTTACTTCAAGTTTGTTGGCTTTCGATTGAACGATAAAACAACAACTCCACGTTTGTTACCTTCAGTGCTTGCAGGGTCGCTTTCTTCAATTTCTTTGCTTTTCCACGTACAACCAGCAACATAATCTTTGGAACTGAGGATCGCATTCCGCCTCCATCGGAAAACAACGCCATGGAAGCAAACTGAAGCGCTGCATTCATATCCGTGCTGCTTTTTCCAACGCAAGAACTCTGACCAATCATCTGCTTTACAGATTGAGTATCTTTGTACCTGAAACAGTTATGACCAATCAGTGGAGGGTTAGACATGTCTGAGTTTTGATGGCTGGATGTGTGAGCAGCCTTTTATGACCCTGACGTCATAAAACAGGCAAATTTCACATTAATTAACTTTATATTATTTTCCATGCCTATCAAACAGTTAGGAAGCGAATATCTGTCATATTGATGATAGATGTCATTTTATGATCGGAACGGCAATTGTGAGAGATTCGAGGGCTCAGCTTGTTCTTACTTTACAAGCAACCTTCCGCCATTACTCTGTAGTATTTAGAATCTAGGCTACTTACAGTTTTATAACCTCCTTAGTTGTCGTCTTGACAACCTGAGTGCTTACAAAACCTTGATTTGAATTTGTCGCTTCTGCGCAACAACCGCTGACTCGCAAAAAATGGGATCCCAGTGTATCGAAAACGTTTTTGCTCGGTTCCATGCCCCTCACCTGCTGTCCATGAAGGTGGTCCTCAAGACGGGAGTCTTGTTAAATGTGATCAGTCCAAAATGGTTCCCGGCATCACTGCGTGTCATTGCTCCCACAATGCTTTGCAGAAGGCCGAGAATCTTTCCAAATTCTACATCATTACCACATTTGCCATCCAAAACTATTCCGATGTCACCTGCCTTCCTGTTGCAAGCAATGCCTGTGCCACAAATTTAAAAAGAATCTCCTAAGTTTCTTTCATTAGTCGGCTTCCTTTCTTTTTTTTCATTTTTTTAATTGGTTACAAGGAACAAGAAGTGAAATACATTGGTTATGCGTTTATGGAGAGCCCGTCAAGCGTTGATTACTTAATAATATTTAAATACCAAAATACCTTTGCCTTAATTTATTTAACTGAACAACGAAGGTGACGGTATTTGTGCATGATTTAATTACAACAATTTTCTTAGTTCGTCTTGCTGTAAAATGATGTCACTGAGAGACAAAAAGAGAGGCATATCGCACACACAACGGGTAAAACTATTTAAGGGTTCTCGATTGGCGGGTGGTTAAGAATTGCTTCGCATGCCATTTAAGATAGATATATGTAAATTTGTCGATTATCTGTGAAATCGTGCAATGTTTCAATCGTGTTTAGAAAGTCGGCCACCAAACGGATGTTCCACCCACTAATTGTTCAAACACTTTGGCGAAGAATGTACACATAATATAAATTCTCGGGTTGCTCATGAGAACGTCCAATTAGTGTATATTATTTTTAAGTATTTTCAATGACTTTTGTTTATATTTAGAATCCAGTTTTTCGAACAATTTTTAGAAAACTTCACTTTGCATGCCATCACATGTCGTTGAACGAGCATCCGCTTTCTGTGCATCATTTTAATAAAGTATGTACTGTCAAGAAGAAGAATAAAGCATCGCGTGGGCAAAACTTCCAAGGCCCTTTAGTTATCGGTCCGAAATAGTTGTATCTCTACTTTGACCCTAAGAAGAGTGGACTAAAGGAGACGAAAAATGCGAAAACTCTATGATACTCCTGACAATGCTTGAAGTTCAATATTTTCTTACCGTCTGTTTCCTGTGAAAGCAAGGCCAGTGCTGCAGCAATCAGCAAAAGATTTTTCATCATTGAGTTCTTGACAGTACTGCTGACGTACTTGTTTGTCAAAGGGCTTCCACAAGGAACACTCAGAGGGTTCAAGAATATGGGCACTACAAAACAATACTGAAATTTAAGTCACTCGATTAAATTATCTGCACTATGGCTATTGACTTCAGGAATTATAACTTACAGTTTGGGGGAAAGCTTTTTCACTGACAGAGATATAGACGAGAACAGAAGAAAAACTGGAGCATATAGTAGCCAGACCGATTGCGGCGAAGGAAGCTGAATTTAGCTATTAATTTAACTATCAAATTAAATTTTTAACAAATGATTACTGCGACTAGAATGACAAATATTTCACTAGAACCGGTGAAGTTCATTCTACTGTGTTGATCTTTTTACTTTCGCAAAATGTTTACAGCAATGCTCTCAACGGCCGATCAACCGATTCGTTTTCTTTCTTTCTTTCTTTCGTGAAGGAGTGGGGTGCAGTAGGGTCGATAAAATCTGATCAAAGCAGCTCCTTATATTACAACTTGCAATATACCACCAGTATATCTGTTTAGCTAGTAATACTTTGAAAAAACACCGATTTCATCACCTGTATTTTCCCGTTCCTTTACTTGCCTTCAACCTGAGGTGTACTGTGTGCAGTAGTATGCATTTAACTGTTAATTCTACATAAAGTATGCAGTTTTTAAAGGTCTTTATATCAACACTTTATTGACTCGTGGACAATCACGCAGCCAAAATGTAAACAAACTAGATAATCTCGGCGCATTCACCAGGTATGTGCAATACCGCGGCTAGTTCATAACGAGTCGTAAAAGCAAGCTGTCCATCCGTACGAGATCGCATAATGAATTCACGAGTCGTGCGATCCACACGGATCGTCTAATGTCTTCACAAGTCGTAAGTAAGAACTGACGATCCGTGAACTTTTTCACTCCCAAGCTTAGAATGCAAATTCTGTCAATCATAAAACCAAGACTAAAATGATTAGAGTAAACTATCAAATGCATATGCTAATTTTAAACCTTGGCTCCTTTACTCCAAATTAAAGAGTGATCAAGTTGACTCCAATTTTCTCTTGAATCACTGTTTCCCACCAGAGTCGGAGATGAATATCGCACAGTAATGGCGAGAGCTTGGCTTCTTGCTCAGAAGAGAGCTGATTGAAATGTCTATTCTCACTTACTTCGCCGACAAACTTTAATACTACAAAGTGTTCACTTTTTTGTGTTCAAAGTGCACTTTGGACTACTTTACACGCGACAGACTGAATTCGCGACCAAATAGTCTCGGTGAACCAAGTTATAGCGTCTGTATTGATCCCCGAAAGTCGAAATACGTTTTAGTTCAGTCGTTAATACTAGATAGTCGAAGACTTTACTGACAAATTAACATGCACCGCACATTCAAACTTTACTTAAGCCGGTCGTAAACACTCTAAGGGCCGATTTATTTAACAAGGTTTGGACCGCGCTGGTCTTCAATTTAAGTTCGCCCTAATGAGATTCACTGACGGATCGACATTAGTCATTGTACGACTTAAGTGAATACATTAGACGATCCGTACGACCCGTACGGATCGACAATTCACTCAATGCACTATGACTCCTTGAGAGCACCCGTCTCTCGTATTCTAAAAGGGCAACACCCACTTTTTCTGAATTTAGAATTGTGGATTACACCCATAACAGATGAGCATCCCCGCCAGTTCAGTGAACAATCAAACTGATTGAGCCAATCAGAGTGCTTGTTGAATTGTACGGAAGAAATTTCACTGTACGGATTTCGGTGGCTTTATTTTCCATATTTTGCATCACTCCTGACAATTTTTTCAATAACAATGTCTGGAAATTCACGTTATCAATTACTGTCCGATACGAAGAAAGAAGCGTTGAGGAGATTTTACGACCAAGGAATGGTCGGTACGGGCCGTCAGTACACCGCACTGATAGATCAAGCGTGCACCGAAACTGGGCTCAGCAAGGAAAAAGTTCAGGTATTATGCATGTGGCAGCAATTTCGACAGAGTCCCAGTATTAATACTGTAGTTTTTCTGTGAAAAAATTAACGTAATGTGTTTGGTAATCTCGACTCCGGCCAGCTGTCAGTACGCCAGCGCAAGCTGTTTCAAAATATCTACACCCCGCGCCTCGCGGTTTGCCTAATCGATTCTTCATCATAATTATATTGTACACTCGAAATCCCATTCAAGCAACCACTGTTTTTACGGCTTAATTTTTCAAACTGTCTGATTAAGGATTAATTGTACAGTTTGGAAAATACAATATATGTATTACACTCAAACAATTAAGCAATTTGTCCCTCGTGTGTAATAATATAAACGCAGTGTGTACATTTGTTTGATCATGAATATGTATAGTAATTACCGATAACTTTTTTGGTTTTTTGATTGCAGAAGTGGATTGGAAACGAAAAGGCGAAGAGAAAAATGGAAAACCCTGAATCCCAGCAGCAGTCAAAGCGGGTTAAACGTCCAGCCCTAGTGAAAGGACCAAATGCATACAACGTATTTTGTGCCGAGTTCTTCCAGACAAGTAATTTTACGCTTTCAAATACATATATATATATATATACATTCTGTATTGTAAATAGTGATTGCTGCACAGTTGTATCTGTAGCATAGCAAGTGTAAATGTATTTATGGTGTGTATTTTTGTTTTAATGATGGTTAACTATAATAATAATTACTTTTTTACCACGGCATTCAGACCATTAGACAAGACAGAAAGACCTATTTATTATGTATGTACCATGATAATTAACGGAGCTGTGATGGCTGACCTATATCCATGATTTTTATAATTATTTATAATTTATCATATCAAATATAGATATTTATTACATAAACTTTGGTGTGACACAGAGATTTCCGCCACTGAGAAATGTTGTATTTGAACATACGTAAAAAAATAAGATATTTTTACATGTGATGCAGTGATCTAGCATGTTGTCACATTTCTTAAGTGGCGGAAATCTCTCTATCACACAAAAGTTCATTATATAAACAGAATAATACATGGACACTTGGAGATATAAAATTTATCTTCGAGTGTTCATCTCGATAATCTCACGAGTGAGCGAGTATCTCCATGTGCCCTTGCATTTATATATATTATTTTGTTAAATGTGGTGCTAAATATTAAACTACATTTGTATATTTTCATTGTCATGTTTTACTTTAGGTCAATCAGTATTCCTGTGTTAACTGGATTAGAGAACCATAAAATTTAATCATTCGCGAAAGAATAGAATTGACATACTTTCCTGGGCTGTGCAGGGATGGGTATAGCATAAAGTTGGTCTCCAGGTAAATAGGTACCATTTTATCCTGCAGAGATAGTGAAAGGTTAATGTTTTCTCTTGCACATAATTTGTATTCAGTGAATGTGAATTTAACAAGTTGACATGAATCTTTACTGTATATTTTGGGGAAAAAAACATTAATTGCAGATGTTAATTCCATATTTGTAGTTTTTGTAAAGCTCCTTCTTTCTGATATATATTTTTCAGATGAATGCAAGAATCTAAAGATGGAAGAAAAGAATGCTGTTGCTGGAGAAAGGTGGAAGAATCTGCCAGAGGAAGATAAGAACAAGTACCACGAAACAGCTAAGAACTACAGAGCCCCTGACATTTCTTCCTTATCTGAGGATGAAAAAAGGAAGTTAATTGCCAAACATAAAAGGCAGTTACTTGCAGAGGCAAGCAATGGAGGCCCAAATTCATTTAGCTTTATTCTGAGCCTTAAGCTACATACTATACACTGGGAGCTTATATATATTTTGATTGTCATTTCTCGCAAAAAGATACTGCATGCATGGATGTACCTGTTGATTATATTTCGTTTTATGTATTCTGTTATGACTGTAAAGGTAATGCTTTTGGAAGATCTTGGGTGCAACAGCTGTACATTGTTCCTGGATCCTGCTGGAGAAATGTTTAACCTGGGTTCAGCAGAAGGACTCCAATTCTTAAGCATTAACCCAGATGTTATTCTGAAGTTTAGACAGCACTTTTGTAATTATGTTCAATGCATTTCAGACAGTCCATATAATGCAGAAAAATAAAAATTGTTTACATTTATTTTATATCTGTATTTAGTCAGTATATAGTTTGTGTATATTTTCTAGTATGGTTTTTTTATACTATCTAACATAAATAATGACATAAAATAAATATAGACTTTTTTTGTGGGAACTTGGTAGCTGGTTCAATGAATAAGACTATGATGTAGTAAGGGTAATGTATATGTTGTAATGATATTATAATAATGCCTGCAAATAACTATAGGGCAATAATTGCTGATGAATAATTGCATGTATGAACACACAATAATGCAGGGGTGCATGATGTTTTGGGCATTTCAAAAGTTGATATTTGTTTCTTATATATATTTAATTTTGTCCACCTATTTTTAGATGCCCAAACCAAGAAGTATAATTATCAGGATGTGCAGAAATTATTCAATAAGAAATATAGTAGGTGTCTAATGACATTATCTTCAGACTTGCAGTCATTATTTGCTGCCCTCAGTGCATATATTATAGCCTGACTTATACATCAGGCTAACTGTGTATCTTAGCATTTCTGTAACTGCTTATCTTATAAAATAATGATTATTATTATATGCATGGGTAGTTCCTGCAGATGATGACTAACACAATTTCAACAGTTATTTTATATTGTCATATAGACAAATGCCACAGCTTTTACTTTGGCTTTATCTGAGAATTTTTTCCTTTACACCCACACAATCAACCCAGAAGAAAACAACTAGTTTGAGCTATTGAAGGGTAATGCAGGTTTTCAATCCATTTCCAAAATATTTCTACCAAGCTGATGCTTCCACTATGTTCAACAAGTGGAAATGCCAATTTTTCCTTATTGTCATCATTCTCTGCTTTGATTGAAAGGTGAAGCAATTGGCAAACCAGGCTCCAGAGTCCCATACCTAAAGGGTGGTTTCTCAGTTGAAAATTTGCCTGAAGGCATAGTTTTCAAGAAACCATTCAATTATGGTAGCAACCAGGCTAAAATCATCATGGAAGCCAAAGACAAGATTACTTTCCTGATACATCCAGAGCAGGATGCTGAAGCTGGTCAGAATTCAAACCTTCCTGTACCTACTCCACCTGCAAATGGCTGGCAAGACATCATCAGATCAACATTGCAGAAGATAGTTGGTGAAGAAGTTACAAATGCTGTGTTGCAAGCTGCAGAACCCGATGAGCACAACTTAATTTCTGAGGAGCAGGTGGAGGTACAGGATTTGTCTTTGACACAAGAGGAGAGACTAATCCTGTACACCCACTGCCCATCCTACTTTGATGTAGATGCGTGGTTAGCCGTAGGTAATAACATAAAAGTGAATGCTAGGCACAAGGGAGTGGTACTCCCTCTATACACAGAGGCCAGAGATGAACCATTTTGGCTTTTTTATTGTCATCTAACCCCTCTAGGGGATATCACTAAGCTGAAAAGTGGCAAAGCCAGGCTTAAAGGCTTTTGGTTAAATCTAAGTGATGTAAGTACCAGCAAGTATGAGCTTCTTGTTCCTCCATGCAAAACTCCCACAGAAATCCTCTTTAAATGGATCATCAAATGTGACCATGGTCCTTTGTACTATGAGCAGGAACTTGATGTAGTGGAGGGTGCACAGTTTTTAATGCCAGCACAGTTTAAGAATTGTGTTCTTGGAGTTCTCAGGAAGAATAACTTGATATAAGATTCTTTTTTTCATGTTTGGATCTAATGTGCATGCCACATCAAGTAAATCAAATCAATGCATAATTATTTGGGATTTTGGGATTTCCCTTAGCCATTATCTCTTCATAGATGACACAATCGTGAAGTCTCTAAGTACAGCAAGTATAACCTCACACAAAGTTCTAAAGATGTAGATGAATTGATGGTTTTGGTATAATTATTTCTGATAATATTAGGTTATCACAGCAAAAGTAAATGTTGAAAGTTAGGGTTAAATACATTCAGTGTTAATGGACATCTGTACAAGAATTACTAGAATGGAAAAATTACTTGTACTTAAGGCTTGCGTAAAACTCCTCATCACACCTTTTACAAAAAAAGAAATCAAAACAGGGGTGCATACGATTATTATTTTGAACATCAGATAGGCATCTCTTGCATTGAAAGGAACTTTTACAAGTGCCAAATCTGACAAAAATATACAAACTTTGAAGGGGGGCAGAGCAGCAGCATTCTTCTTCACAGATTAGGCACGGCCCATATGAAGGAAACGGATGGTACATTGAAAAACGGTAATAATTGAACAGAACCTTTCGGTGTTGAATAGTAAGCCAAAAATCTTTGTTTGACATTCCAGGAAAGTAACGTTGCTTGATTTCATTCAATTTTTGAGACGTGTCTGTCAAGTCCATATGTTTTGTTGCCCTGCATAGAGCAGTCATCGCAAATGTTCCCAGATTTTGATGTAGTAGATATCTGACAATCTCATCCTCTGTAGCATTATTATATGTTTCCTCGACAACTGCATCCATCACTTCCAAAGTTGCTCCCAAGGCATCATTGGAGGCTCCATCGGTGCTTGGAATTTTGGCTTGGAATTTGTTGACTGGGACATAAATTCTTTTTAGAAAGTGTGATAGAGTTTCCTCTCTCTTTCCTGTAAACTTTGCCTCAGCTTTCAAAGGAAGTGAAGGTGCATTAACTTTTTCATCAAACCTTGTGGTATTCTTGTCCTTCTTTGCTTTCTTCATGCGAAGTTCTTCAACATAAGCATCTATACTTCGAATGTTGTGGGAGTTTTTCAAGTGTGGAAGGAGCAATGCTACCTTTCCACACAATCTACATTCCTCTTTTTTCCTGTACTTCATATGTTTTGGCCTTGAAGGTGTTCTTATTATTGGAAAACGCTGATGCTCCTTCATTGAAATGGACGGGTGATTCCTCTTTAGATGCTTCGCCAAGCACTTCAGCCATTGTCCGCTTTTCGGACAGCCTGTGATTCGGCATGAGCCTCCCCTACTCTGCAAATAAAGAAAGAATAAAAACGGCGTCGAGTATCGGAGTCTGCTTATATCGACCCAATATCACGACCTGTATATCCCAAAGTATTCACCCATTTTAGACATTTATTTGGAAATGTACCCTCTGTATACTAGATAAATGAGAACTTACCATCTCAAGAATTACGTGACGGTGGCAAATTGGAAAAAAAAGCACCGCGTTGCGTCTAAACTGCAGAGATTTGTGTCCAAAAGTGTGTTTCCCGCGAAATGTTATGATTGGATACGCGCTGGCCGACAATACTGTGGTCTCAGCTATTTGACAGCGACCTTAGTTATTTTATTTTCCTACATATCATGTTTTCTTAGATGTGTTTTACACATACAAAATTACACCAGTTTTGCACAGAGAATGCGCTGGCGTTAACGTTGACAACAGCGTGAATGGAGTACTCCAGCCCCACCCCTACCCCCCACCCCCACCCCCACTCCCACCCCCACCCCAAGAGAAGTGGTTCAGTCAAGAATAGATAGATTCTGCGGCTTCTATGCTCAAACTGCCCTTTTCATGTCTACAGGTCTAAAATATATCTGCTGATTTATGTTTTCAAAAGCTAAAACCCGTGGCAACGTAAAGCAGGACTATTTTTATATAAAAAAATTCTCTTCAAAAATGAGTTTTACCACTTTTACCACCAAAAAAAAGGAGGCGAACATTTGTTTGAAGGTGAATATAAAAAGTATCCGTATAACAAGATACAAACACATACGACGGGTAAATAAGAGTGTCGCAAACTTACTCCACCCCCACCCCCTGGGTAAGCAAATTCTGGTAAATACACGTGTTTTTGTTTGAATTGATGGCTGCACATACGGCTCACCACAATTGTGTGTGTCTATTTAGTAATAAAATTGCTCTTTTTCTATCTAAATGAATAAACTGAGCCGACCAGAA
Organism: Plumapathes pennacea; assembly: GCA_964036295.1. Classification (NCBI taxonomy): domain Eukaryota; kingdom Metazoa; phylum Cnidaria; class Anthozoa; order Antipatharia; family Myriopathidae; genus Plumapathes; species Plumapathes pennacea. Next base: position 35,563,709 of record OZ038463.1, on the reverse strand, counting down.
AGAAAGCTTTCTTTTCCCCCACCCCCACCCTCACAATTGTAGGGATTTCTTATAGCCTTTTTTAGGGCCTTAAATTAATCATAAATTAACTGGGAAACTTCACCTAGTAAGCTTGGCACAAAAACAAGTTATTTCATGTTTTTTGGAAGTATATGCGAAACTTTCCATTTTGACCATCCGACTTGATGTTCCGACATGTATATCACTGGGTCTTATGCGTAAGATGGAAAATTTCGCATAAAAATCACACAACATAGACTCTTGTTTACCAAATTATTTTGTTTTCTTCAATGGTCATTTTGCGATTGATTTTACAATGAATATTATATACATTTGGCCTGGTTTGTCTGGTGGGGTGTATGAGCGAAAACAGTAAAAGTACAACCCCAAACTCTACTACGTTTATCAATGCGCGTTACGCATAAAACGGAAAAATTCGCATAGGATGCATGAATTTCTGTATACTTTTCCGCAATGTTCTACAAATTGTTGACATGTAGCTATGTTTGTCTCAGTTTATGCGAAACTTTCCATTTTAACCGTCCGACTCCATGTTCCGCTGTGCGTATAAGGTGGATGAAAACTTCGCATAAAATCACACATGACCTGGACAGTTGTTCAACAATTGATTTGGTTTTCTTCAATGGTCTTTTTGCGATTGAGTTTACATCATGTATTCGAATATTTTATATACTTGGCCTGATTTTACAGTGAATTTATATTTTGGTCTGGTTTGTCTGGTGGGGTATATGTGCGAAAGAGTCCAAGTGAAGTGTAGAACCCCACACTCTGCTACGTTTATCAATGCGTTTTACGCATAAAACGGAAAAATTCGCATACTGTAGGATGAAGTTCTGTATACTTTTCTGCAATCGATTCTACGAAACGTTGATATATAGCTATAATGCGTCTCAGTTTATATGTAGAACTTTCCATTTTAAACATCTGATCCGATGTTTCCAACCCGACTGACTACACGTTGTGCGCGAAATTGGAAAGTTAACGTTTCACATAATGTCAAAATAGATTCTTGCCAATCAAGATATTTTGTTCTTCCGACTCTAATTCTGGTATATAGTCGTTGTCTTATCCACAACTCTCCAAGCTAACCATTTGAAATACGATGTTCCCACACTTATATAAGGCTACATGAAAGTCATGCGCGCAAAATGCGGTTTAGCGGCAAAGTGCGTTAAACGAACATCTTTATTTTTGATAGACATAAACTAATTTACGTGTCACCCATTGCAATGCATGCTCATTGGAATGGGCAGGAATAAGATTTTTAATGGCTTTACTTGATTCACAACTGCGAGGCGAGGCCGGGCACTTTCTCTAGTGCCATTCTCTATCGATAGTTCATAGTTCTTTTTTATCCTACTAATTATTGCTAATTATCCAAGGGATGATAATCTTTATCATCATCTCCATCTTCATCTTCGTCTTCGTCGTCGTCGTCGTCGTCGTCGTCGTCAGAATTTAGGTCAGTCATCATCATTGGATCATTATCCTCCGCTAGGCGATGAATGCTTGCAACGTCAGTGTCGGTCAATTCCAGAAACGACGGACCATCTTCCTCTGCTTCAACTTCCACAATACCTTCCCATATCCTTTTCAGGAAGAGCAGCTCCTGGTGGTATTCAGCTGTCACACGCAGAAGAACGTTTCGGAGGCCTAGTGAGTGAGGTACTGCACCATTTGCTAGCAGAAGGAGATGTGAAGAGATAATTGCCCTCTGATCAGTATAGAACGAGACAAGTCTCCTCATCTCTTCTTTGACCAGAAGTCGCTCCTCTTCGCATCTCTTCCTCAAACAGTGTAGCTCAATCAAACTTCTTTTTACTGGATATGGCACAAAAACATTTCTAGGAGCCGTTTGTGCCGATGTCACATCAGAGTAAATACTGCTGCCTGGATCTTTCGCCTCTTCAAACGGGATTTCCTGGCCCTCTTCCTGCATGGCATTAAGGTTCACCAGACCCTTCTGCAAATGGAGTGTTGCCTTGTTGATTTGCTTGGATAACTTGATGGCGATACCTTGTCCATCTACAAAATAAACAAAGAAAAGAGAAGTAACATCTTTTACCTTTTGTAAGGGAACTCGTAAGGTAATGTACAGTAATAACATGCACAATAGAAATGTCATGGGTCTTACAGAATAACCCATCCAATTTTCATGCAGTAAATGTTAAACAATCCAAATACGCAAATACACGCAAATAATCCAGATATATACGCAAATAATCCTCTCAATCAAAATGAAGTACTCTGTTACCAAATATGAGTCACGAGACTACTGAATTATCATATGCATAGTACATACTGACCAGCATACTTTCTCTTCATTTCCAAAAGGAACAGTCTTTCAGATGCAATTTTGCGCAGCCGAAGAAGGAGCTTTTTTCTGCACTTTATAACCAGCCTTTTCTTTGCGTTAGAGAAGGAAGGTTCGCCTTCTTTCCATCGCTTGCGCACACCGTGCTTCCTTTCGAATGACTGAAGTGCCTTTTCGTTTCTGCAACAGCAACAGCAACAGCAACAAGAACAATTACTATTATTCGCATTCTTCTTTCTTAATCAAAATGCATCATTTCTTTACATGGCTAGCCACCTGTTTCGTTTCCGTTGAGTTTCCAGGATGTTCTGCTGATCGTCCGACGTCATCATAGCATCATTTCTTGAAACAAAAATAGGAAAGATCAATCCCAAATTGTTGTTGTCCTGAATGGTGTTGTTCATGGATTGTTTTAGGTTGATTGTTGAAAGTAATCGTGTGATTGCGTTCATTTTGCGCTACTTTGGTATGCTTTTGCATTGGTCCACACAAGTTTTTCAGCCGGCTTTCTGCTCAGCATCGTGGTGAAACAAAACCCTACCTTGGCTTTGGTTTATTGACAATCATCCGAATACGGCTTTAAACAGAAAACATTAACTGGTTAACTAAAGTGATGTGCCCACCTTAATTTCTTTGCATTGTCCAAGAGATCAACGTACGTCTCATCCCACTGTTTCTCCAGAACTGCAGGGAGCCAAAAAAGACATAGGGAACTTCTATTTTGTAATTTATATATTAAAGTAATAAAAACAAACTACCAGCGTAGAGATTATGAGGTCAACAAAGCTCACCATCCTCAACTGGGCCGACATTGTCACTGATCTCTTCTTTTACCCATTCCTCAATCGGCAGCTCGTGAATTTCTACGGAGGAATTGATTTTATACAGAACACCAATCTAAACACAATGTTCAGTTAAAACATAAAATTATCGCAATTAATTAATCCATGATTTACATGGCATTTACCTGGAAGACCCTTTATAATCTCCTTCTCTTCTTTGCATACACTGCTTTCAAGGTCTCTTGCCTTTATAAGCTTCACCTTTAATGATAAACCTGTATAATTAAAATTAGTACACATGTTTTACATTATTATGATGGAAAATCTGGATAACAAAATATTGAAGTAAAAATTAAAACAATAAAGTAAAATGAGTAGTGAACTGCTATTCCGAGTTACCCATTTTCTTGATGAGGCCCCTGCCATAATGCAACAGGCCATCACTCAAAGTGTCTATCCGCTTTTCAGGACTCATCTCTTTAGTAATCCTAGAGAAGTCTCTGAGGAAGGACCACAGTCGTTCAGTACCCTCGCCATCAGTCAAACCAATCCCTTCAGTTCGCCTTGGACTGAACTGGACCTACATTAATTTGTAGTAAAAAGCAACAGCACAGATTGTTACACATAAAAGATCTGGGTATCCAGTCAAAGGCAGTTAAACTTATCATTATCTGATATTATACAACAAAATAGAAACAACAGAATATTGTGAAATACCTGACAAGAAGCTTTATGCCCATAGCAGTGAAAAATGGGAATTGCCAATGGAATATCTCCAAAAGAAGCTTCTAGACGAGGGTTATTCTGCAAAAGCAAATAACAGTGGTAAACATTCCTTTCTTTGTATCCCCTGTACAGGAATTAGGCTTTTTTTGCTGTAAAATCAACTAAAGGAATTATTATGAGTATATATGCCTATTTACAGTTTCAGAAATAGTATGCAAGTTTGCATAAGTGCTGCATTCAGGCACAGGATAGCTTGCTTGAAGTTGGACAACAATCATGGTACCTGTAATATTGTTTTGGCTTATAATATCTTCTAACCCACCTTAATGTGCTTATTCAAAATGCATGCAATGTCATACATCATAATAAGCTTGGTGTTTGGCTTGTCACTCAGTGCTCTTTTTAGTCTCTGCAGTTCATATACAGAGTAGGAAATCCTGAAAAAGACAATTTATTAAAGACATTGATGGACATGGACTGATCACATAAGAAAAAGCATTTGCTGGATTATCTTTCAACTCTATATGGATACATAGACCCACAACCAGAATGCTTTTGACATACATGTACATGAGAACCACTACTGTATACAGGAATTGTGCTGAGAGAGGTTAATTTGATGACTGTACCTTTCACCATGTTTTATACTCGTAAAGCCCTTTGGAAAATCATGCCTGCAGACCCTTCCAAATATGCCCTTCTCATCAAAAAGTTTATTTTTTCCTTTTGAGCGAAGAGATGGAAGCACCTCCCCCGCATGAAATTGGTTGCAGTCCTATAAGGGGCATCAATTGCATAAAATTAAATCATTACCGTTCTTGCATTTACCTACATACCAAATTGCATACAACATTATTAAAAAGAAGGTGCCAACACCAATAACAAAATGTAGATATCACATGCATATAATTGTGCATACATTTTCTGTTTTCCCACGACTTTCTTGGTAATTGTTAACAAAGTTGTCAACATCGTCTTGGTCTCCAAAAAACAGATTTGCATGCTTTGGTGTGCCCATTCCTTGTCCCTGAGCTTTCTTCCTGGCCAGACCAAAACATGCATCCATGCTCTCAATGAGCACTCCCTCAGCCTAAAAGAAGCAGAACAATGTACCAGTAAAGAATTGATAATTAATTTAAAAAAAGTAATCAAGCAATATAACAACAGGTGAGCATTATCAAAATACTAAACTTACAGGAAAAGTGTTAGTACCAGCCTAAAAGTAACATACTTTAACTTTGCAATTTTGTTGTATGAATAAACTGCAAAATCATACAAAATAATATCAAACACATCAAACATGACTATACAGGCAACTAAACACTAATTATGCACAGCAAGTACAGTGCCACATATGTACCTTTGGGCAAATGGGACAGTCAGAGCCATTATGCAGGTCAGGGAATTCATTACTCAGATATCTAAGTTGGTGCTTAAAGAACCTGTAAAATAATGTGAATTCAAACATATTGCACTACAAATATTTAATATTTAATTATTTATGTTACACAAACCATGTATGAAATAAAATTAGCATTATCATATATTATTATAATATAATATTATATAAATTACAGCCATTTGACATATCACGCAGAGTACTGGTAATATATAAATACATTATGTAAACTTATACAATCATGCAGTTATTTATGTATGCAAAAACATTATGATATCATTTTTTTTGTATTTTTGTCACTGCTCAGCATGGTGTTTGCAGGACAGGGCATACGGGTAGCACCAGCTACAGAAAAAGATAACTCAAGGAATCGAACCTTGCCACACCCCAAAGCAGTACATAACAGTACAATACTGATAGATAAAATATGCGCAGCCAATCATTAGTGGCGAGCCTTTGTAAGTGCCCATAAAGATTGGACACAGATATTTTATCGAGCTTGTGAAATGAAAGAGTGGAATGAAGAAAAAACATCATATTATACAATATCTGCTAATTTTTTTTAGATTTTAAATCAGCTGAAGGGGGAATTGATGCACTATACCTGTATTCTTCAAAACAACCAGAATTCAAAATAGAGTACACAGAATTCAACTGCAAAATAAGATAAATCACTGGCACACAGGCAATACCCCAATGGTAATTTGCACTTCCTGTAACATCAGACTGGCAAGTTATGCTTTTTTCTAGATCAATATTGCCTACACTAATACACTGTATTATACTACTTTCAACTACAAATAAGTAAATGAGACCAAGAGTCACAAAACCTGCATTTAAGTTCATACTGTACCAGTTTAGGCTGCAAGGGTGGTCTCTGCATATCCAGTATTTCTGTGAACTCATTAAGGGACACTTTGCAGTGAATAAACAAGCGTTCTGCAAGATCCATCAGGCGTAAATCAAAGGCGCATGATGGACGTTCTGGTGAACCTGGCCATAACCCTAGTCGTAGCAATGTCTCAGCTGGACTCTCACACTGGCAAAATGTCACCATTTTAGAATGGTGATTTCCTAGAAAAAAAAAATCAAAATGTAATTGAAAAAATTACATGCATGGAATTGATCGAGATGGTATACATATGTATATACATATAACATGTATATATAAACAAAATTATCATAACCTTGACCATCTATGCAGCTCAATATTCTTTTCTCCAGAGATGAGCAGTTGTGCCCATTCAGTTCCAAGGAACCATGGTTAGGGAAAAGTGGTACAAACATGCCATCCTTTAGTATAAGAAAGAAAGAAAGGGAAATAACACATGAATTGCAAACAAATATTCTGTAAAACCAAGGAATAATTACATAGCTATAGAGTCTTCTGGACTATCAAAACGAAGCAATCTCACGTGCAAAACAACCTATCAGACAGCACTGATAATTTTCGTTCGCGGGCAATTGTGAGAGAAATCTGAATACTAACCTTCCACAACTCGAGGACATGGAAAACATTCCTCGATCGGTGAAGATCTCTGCTGCAATCCAAACAGAGAAACTGTCTTGGGCCACAGTAGGTACAACGGGCTACAGCTGGGACTTCAAGGCAGTGAACACAACGCGTGTTCGGAAGTAAACATAACTCCTCGATAAAAGCCCTAACGAGGGGCTCTCGTAGATTGCACCATTTTTTTATCTCGCTGATCCGTCGTTTCTGGTGAGCGGTTACTGTCGTATCTCCATCGCCATCGTCCGATAACTCGACCTGCACTTCGCGATCTGCAACATCGTGTGTCTCGGGCTGCACAGTGGCTGGAGAACTGGATGCTTGAGAAGTCCCGCCGTGTAAAGACAATGAAATATTCTCCCTTCGAGTCCCACTCCGATCTATGAATTTCGCACTGAATTTTACGCGCTTCATAATTCAGTTCACCGTTCGCAGTGCTCACGTACTTTCTTTTCGGAAGAAATATAGCGCTCTGATTGGCTCAATCAGTTTGATTGTTCACTTAGCTGGCGGGGATGCTCATCTGTTATGGGTGTGATCCACAATTCTAAATTCAGAAAAAGTGGGTGTTACCCTTTTAGAATACGAGAGACGGGTGTTGAGAGCCGCGATAACAGCAACGGAAAATATTTAACAAGAATTGAAAATTGGAATTTCTCGTATTTTTTCGGAGGTGATGGGGCATCTGTAGCCATATCTGCAAGTTGTGGAGAAGGTTTAGAGTTAAATTGAAAAGATGGAGAAATGAAGCCGACGAAGAATATGAAACAAATAATTTATGTGGGACCACCCTTTGCGCAAGTCTACTATAGTATAGTTGTATCCCTTTGGCAACTCGAGTCACTTACTTGGAATTAAAAATAAAATGTTTTGCATAATATTTAATTTCTGTAGCAACATGTCAAATCTGCTTTCCCCACAATTTTAAATTAAACTCGAACGATTAAAACAATTGTGTGGTATCCTAAACTTGACCCTCGCAAGAAGTGAAGGAGCACGCAACTAAATGTACTTGCTTATGCCGAAGTTTTGACGCAATTATTTCTTCGAAGTCAAGTACTGCACGCAAAGTAATAGTCCAATCATGCCAGGGCAAGGGGGTATCTGCGATTATCGTATTTCTAGTAAGGTGTTCCATGTATTTTGAGTCAAATGCTTGGCTTGATCGAAACTTATCCACACAAACCGCATAGTCGAAGTGGGGTATCAGGAGTGGGTTTGGCTAGAAGTGCCGGGTTGTTCGTGGAAAGTATAATTTCTTCGTTATCCGACATTGTCGAAGTATCAGGTTGTGGGGGGTAAAGACCACTTGGGATTGTTGTGTTCGAAGTGTTGTTGAAGACACACGGCGTACCCCGGTGAAAGCCAAGCTGGCCACAATCCTTTTACGAGGTTTAACAGTTTGGTGTCTTATAACCCAAGTTGGAAACTTTTAATTTGCCTCACAGCAAACTAATGGCGTTAATTCAATTGATAACAAATCTATCAGTCATAAAACATTTCAACGACTTAACGCAACCTATTTAAACCGCTGCTTGGATTTTTCAGTGCTTACCTCGTGTGACGTTGTTCCTTTTCTGTTTCACTCTTATAGCTATAGTGCTACACAATGTAGTTACGTTGAAGTGAGCTTATAAATACAAAAATATGGCTTTTCTGCACTCTTTTCTGCACTGTTTGGAATAAATTGACATGCTTTCAGCCAATCAAAATGCAGAAATTATTGTATGCATGCTAATAATACAAAAACATGGCTTAGTTGATTGCATCCTATTGAAACAAACTAAGCCAGATTGTAACAAAGCGGGATAGAGAAAATAAAATTACGCATGCAAAACCATGACTGTAAGGCTGACCTTCGATCAGGACACGTAATCCGCTTGTTTAATCAGTGCTAACAGTCTAGCTATTGAGATTCAATGAAAGAACCTACAATTATAATATTCTTAAACTTTGCACAATTTCCGCCGAAAAAGGCGAATTTGCGCCCAAATTTATAACACATCGGCTGCAGTGGATATGAAAAAACGTATTCGCTTCAGAGTACATGCCTGATTTATGAGGAGCCGCAGCCGGGTTGAGCCGTAAGTACCCGTTGCTAACCAAGCTGTTTTAATCCCAATTAACTGCGGCGAACAAAGGTGTAAGCAAAACGGCACGCAAGCGTCTCGATCCTTGGGGTGATGTCTCCCATGGGGCAAACGCCAGCCTGCTGAGCTGCTTTGTGAAAGCCGGATATCAAGAATTCACTGAGCTTTGGGGCCGTTTTGCTGTATTGTTTTGAGTCTCTTCAAAGTTTGTCATTTTTTCTTCGACAAATGGGCTGATACACTAAACTATTGCGCAAATTTAAAGTAACCGTCCGTCGCCGAGTAAAATTGACAACTTTTTATCCTACCAAAATGAGCTGATACACAAGATCTCTCTATATACAGACAGAAAATCTCGCCGTTAAATAACGGCGAAATGTTGTGTCTCTCTACATACAGACAGAAAATCTCGCCGTTAAATAACGGCGAAATGTTGTCTCCCTATATACAGACAGAAAATCTCGCCGTTAATTAACGGCGAAATGTTGTGTCTGTATATAAGGTTTGAAGTAATGTTTATGTCTTCACCGCTTCTTTGTTGCAATAATTCATACGTATCTGTATATAAAATTAACGACAAAATTCGTCATTGTATAAACTCCGAAATGAGAAGGGAACAGGCACGAGCAAGGCGAAATCGTGAAACGAGCGAACAACAGCGCATGAATGCCGATCGAAAGCGACATGAACAGAAACGGGTAATGCAGACAACTCCGCAAAGAGAACAGCGCTTGAACGCAAATCGGAAACTTCAGGAGAAAAAGCGGGCCGAAGAGAAGACTCCGCAAATTAAGACAACAGCGCATGAATGCCGACCAAAAGCGACATGAACAGAAGCGGGAAACACAGACAACTCCGCAAAGGGAACAGTGCTTGAAAGCAAATCGGGAGCTTCAGACGCCGTTTTGTGTTAAACTCAGATACTTATTTAGAAAGGACAAGCAACAAAGGTTAGTCAGTGGAAATCGAACAATCACCGTGACAAATATATATTTTGTAACTCGATCACTTCAAGAATGTATTAAAATCTGTATGCTGATCATTTTCCCTCGAAGTATTGTTTTACTACGCTTCTGTCGCCAGTTTCGGCTACCGTATTTGCTCAGAGCAATCGGAACTTGGAGTCTTGAATAATTTAGTCAGATGTCTTATTTTTCTGTAATCTGACACGCGGTGATTGCAGCGAGAATCGTTCACAAGCCCTTAGAAGTATTACTGGGTCTGAAGCCCGTGTATAATTTGAAGTAAACTGTTCAAGTTTTGCTTTGATTCTGGGAGAAATTTTGCTGTTTTGAGTGGGTTCAAATACAAAACAATTCGAGCCTATTAAATATGCATGCCTGAGTCTGGTGCATGCAGTAGTAAAAACAAATCGCACAGGAAGCCTATTTAATTGTACTGCCTATGAATTCGAAATTAGAAAATCAGTGTTCCTTTTTTCCCGTACTACGAAGGCCGACCAACTTCAAACTTTGAGTATTAAATTTCGAGAACGTGCTTGGCAGACTGTATGAATTAATTTGACGTGCCGACCGTGGGAAATACGTACTTCGTCACGCAATCGATTCTTTTTTCAACGCAAAAGTATCTGTCGCAAAAGTGTCTCTCTATATACAGACAGAAAATCTCGCCGTTAATTAACGGCGAAATGTTGTGTTCCTATATATACAGACAGAAAATCTCGCCGTTAAATAACGGCGAAATGTTGTCTCCCTATATACAGACAGAAAATCTCGCCGTTAATTAGAGTCTGACATTCAACCAGGACAATGACTAACCACGATTAGATTCATTGTGGTTTTCGGTACAAGAGAAACCGCATATTTCCCTTTGTTTGTATTTTGGTGCCCACACATCACAGCATAATAATGTAGTTCACAAAAGCTTAGGAATTTCCGCCTTTAATTCTGATGGATCTTCGACTAAACAAACGCTTCGTCATTCGACTTACTCTTCACTCTGTTTGCAGAATATTTAAATATGTCAACGATCAATAATAGAAAAAAAGTCGACAATAAAGTGTAACAAACATGTAGGTAGCACTTTACTACAAAGGTAGGTAACAGTTGATGTACCAAAGCAGGCTACCTTTCAGCAAGATTTGAGGCCCTAATTTGACTGACCACGGGTATGAATAGATACATTAGACAGAAATAGAAAAATAGATGGACCGACGAACAGGTGCTAGTCAGCCAGATAAATTTACAAATAAACTGCTACACAAGATCAGACAGAATACACTATGCTAATCAGCGGCACCTTGACTCGCAAGGAATAATACTGCAATAAATTATGTTGTTACAGAGTTATTATGGACTCCTTTAATATGTTTCAATCCAAGGATATGGCTAGCATAACTTACCGTTTTCAATAATTTCAAAACAGACAGAAGTCTTCATGCAACCGCAAAACATTTCGGTAATTACATTTAGAAACGGTGAAATTTGCCTTGGCGATTGCTCGATTTTCACCGAATGAACTTTGCTTTTCCTTCCTGATAATGTATCTCATTTTTAAGACGTAATTTGTACTTTGTTGTGCTTTGCTTCATCCGCCATTAATCAAACTTAAAAAACGTTAGCCTTACGTTTTCAAGTTTTGCAAGCTGAGAGTACCGCGCGTCACAGCTCATGACAGAGCCTCTTTAATTCGCAGGGAAATATGGAAATGATCAAGCAGTATCAGAATCATTTCGAACTTTACTATGTGGACATTTGTTGGTTACAGATATGATTTGATATACCATCGTAAGTTTGTTGGTCCTGACTCTTAAGTTACTTACCGAAACTTCAAGCAACCAGCATCAATGTCTTTAGTCTTGTTTTGCGTTGTTGTTTGGGGGTTTGCGTGCTTTACACTTTTACTTGGTCCAATCAGAGGCAACATATTGTACTGACTTAATGACTATTATGTTGATGCACTGGGAAACTGTTTGTCTGTTTCCTTTAGGCCCTTGTCAAACGGTCACAACAGTTGTTTCAACGTTCTCTCAACATTGTTGAGAGATGTTGAGAACGTGCCGTGTCAAACGGCCTCAAAATTTCTAGGACAAAAGAAAAGTTGAGACGATGTTGAGGCAAAGTTTAAACAAAACCCAAACTCTTCTTACATGTTTTAACAATGTTGAGAGGGGGTGTCAAACGGCCTCAACACCGGCTCTTAACAATGTTGAGAGAATGTTGAGACAAATGTTGTGACTGTTTGACAGGGCTTAAAGGTTCTAACGCATCACATAAAAATAGCAGCATAACAATGTAGTTCATAAAGCTTCTGGAATTACGCCTTGAGGCGATTCCATTGAAAATGAAGTTGCGGTGACTGTTTTGAAACTTTGCATAACAATTACTGACCAATTATAGTACATGAAAGAAATAAGATAAAAAATGGGGTTAGGGTGCTTGTTCCCGCTATCAAACCTGAGTGCTCCAGGGGATACGAGTTGAATATTTGTTTGTTTATGTGGATTTGTAAAAAGTAATGCCCCGCAAATGTAATTTTATTCCTAAAACAGGAACTGGATGTTATCATGCTGATATCATGACAGCTGAGAGTTGCCTGATGTGGATGAGCCTGATTGAATCGACTATTGAAATAATACCGCGGGACATTTTTCACTGATAATTAGCCTTGAAACAGTCTTTTGTAAGATTTTGATAACGGCTTCAGCATCTAATTTGAATTTCGGATCTAGAAAAATTGATTTTCGATTCGGCACATTGTCTGCAAGCAGCTGATTCAGTCATAAAACTCGATAACGTGACATAACAGGGAAGAGCTCGCTGACTTTAACAGGCTTTGATTGAACGGACATATTATAGCTTGCGGTACATAGAAACCATTCATTGAATTTTTCGGCGACTACCTGCTGTAATGTTCTCAGGAAGTGTATGTTTCGACACGAATCTTTGTGAGGAAATATTGCACGGAAGTGAAGTCGAATCAATGACATTGTTTGTGACAGGCGGACAACTAATAAGATGTTTTTTACTGGACGTCAAGCTCTTTCGTTAGATGCTGACTGATAATTTTCGCCACATAAGCGTGACTTCTGTTATAGAGTGAGAAAGGCACCCCAGAGAACGATTGCCGGCTAAAATTACAATTTCTAATTCAGGACAAAGTGATTATCGGCACACCGACTGTGCTAATGGTTTGGAGTTTACACCTCTGTCATTCATACCAAGCAGACCGCACTCCACGGGCGGTGGGGACAAATTGTCCCTACCGAAAGGCCGTTGTCAAGGCGTGCGGCTCGTCATGAATCTTCTTACGTAATTCAGTATATTTTTCGACCAAGAATGTCGCATAGACTAATTAAGCAACAATTCCCAATACTACAAAGCCCAACTATTTTTTCCCTCATTTTATTTACCACAATTATAGATGAATATTTATTAAACATTATTTACAAAACTGCGGTCTAGGACGAACTGAATACAAGCATAAAACAATATTTACATCATGTTATTAAGCTTACTTTTACTTAAAATAGTACGCTAGTGGTGAGAAGCATAATAGAAACTACAAAAGCTTATGGAAATTAAGCTTCTTCCTAGGAGATAAATAAACGGGATTTTATAGAAAAACGAAGCAAATATAGTGGGCTAATTTACCTAGACCTGGTTTATTGCTAAATTGAAGGTTAGACGACGACGATAAACCAGGGTTTGCCAAATGGCTAAACTGCATTTTTTAGAACATGGATCGGCGTCGGTATGTACAATCATGAATACCACGTTATAGCCGTGGTTCGATAAGCATGGCTAGTAAATAATAATGTACTAGATAGCTAGGGACTTACTGGTCACATGGCTTTGCCTACAGTTGTGCCACAACCTATATATTGAAACCTCTTTCTATATACGTGCAAGTATTGAGCCATCTAATTTTCGTATTTATAACTGTGGTATTATACATTGGTCGATTTTTCGTGACATGATATTTTGAGAATTCTCAAATTGTGTGCTACCATTACACCGAAAATTAACGAGAGTGGTCAGTTACACCGATGGACATTCTCTAAATACACGCAGCTTTGTTGCAAGGTTTTAAAACGATTTATAAAACTTGCATCGTGTTACAGCACTGGGCCCAGTTGTTCGAAAGCCGATTAAGCTAATCCACGACTAACCAACCGTTTTCTTTCAACTTTTCTGCCGATAAACCGCAAAGTTTTGTTCGACGATTGATCAAAAAGTTTGTTCTCGCTCAAAACGTATCAAGGAAGTCGACGGTGTTGTGAAGGAAACTTGGCCCCCATTAGGTTTGAAAATGACAAAAAAGTTCAGACCTAATCCAGGATTAGCCTAATCGTACTTTGAAAAACCAAGGCCTGGAAGCATCACGAAAGGTTTCTCAATATAGGGCGTGTTACAAGTTCAAAATTGTCACTGCAAATCCACCGGACAGTGCAGTAAGTCCTCTAGATCAAGGTCCGGACACACGGCAAAACACTGTGAGCAATGCTGCACCAGCTGAAGTAACACACAAGCAATGTTGCAAGCGAAGAAACTAAAAAAGCTTCATTTTGACCTCGACATTGAATGCAACATTTGGTTGCAAAATGACCGATGATTCACCGTGCATCCGGATCTTTAAAAGACGGAGCATGCAGCTTAACAATTTGTACTACCTTGAAGGAAGTCTTTTCTTCCATCTATACATATCTATAACAATAATCTATATATATTCAAATTTTAAGGGCGCCTTTCCCGGGACTATTAAGTCTATTCCTATTCCGCAATAGAATGTAATTGTGTTCCTTCGCGCCTATATTTTGATTCCGAAATGAACGGAACTACTACAGTATTCTGTCCATTCTGTTCCCGATAGCAGAATTGACGGAATAGAAGTAATAACGGTTTATTCGGAAAGGATAGAATAGCCGATAATCGTGTTCTTTTCATTTGGTATACTGCCTTTTCGGTCTCACCACGTCTGTTTTTCTCGCGTCAGCTATATTTAATAAATTTCCACTGGTTTGCCGTGGTGTGGACTCTTATTTACCACGATTTACGTCATCACATGGTCAAAATGTTGTGGACTCACGAGGCGCTTCGCCGAGTGAGTCCGCAACTAATGCTCGCCAAATTAAATTGCCATCCTGTAAGTCACAAAGTATTCGATACTAGTAACCCAGCTTGTGATGAAATAGAGTAAAGCAGGGAAAAATAACATACCTGGTCAGTTCAAACGGCTGTACAAGGCATTGTTCTCTATTAACACTTTCTCGTTAAGAATATCCTCTTGGCTATCGTACCGTGCCCTGAATCTTCCCCTGCAACATACTGACACTAACACAACACCGAGTATCCCTGCCACTACTGCGAAATTAATACCAATGAACAACCATATGAAGAAAACACTTTCAGATTCTTGCGAAGCCACTATAAACCTTGATATCATGAAAGATTTCGCCAACACGACAAGAACCAGTGTCTCCATTACGTTTTCACAAGGAAAACGTTTGTTTGCTGGCTTGTAGGGCTTTAGCAAGAGCTGTATCACAGCTGCTGCAGTTAGGATTGAGCACACAGCTAAAGTTTGCACAGCCGACGAAGAATCAATAAATGAAAAAGAGAAAGCTAACAACAAGCGACGCAAAATAACAACCATTTCAAAGTAAGATCGATAGGAAATTTTGTAAGACAAGTAAATAGAACCCAACCACGAATCAAGATCCGCACTTTCGTTCCCGAGGATATTCTTTCTGTGAAACAATAACAGAGGAAGGAAGATCAGAAATGGAATCCCAAGGACATAAAATACCAAGGAGCACACACCTATAGAGTGAAGTACTTTGTAAGTACTACTTGAGCACTCAACCCACGGTGTTTCTCTGAGATATGTAATCGAACCGTCCCTTACACATGGAGCTAGTACGGTTATAGTTGACTCTACAACTGGAAAGTAGACCACGTTAAGGATCAGGATACTAATTTTACGACAGGTAAAGTTCCGCTCCCTTAATTGGCTGTTGTTTCTTGTGTACTTGCTGTAAATCACTAAGCTCAGATGATACAACCAGGTGAAAGCGATGCCTACAAATGGCAGGAGCAAAACGAAGGCAAGTTTTCCGACAGGTGTGAAGAGCTGAGGAAAATCACAAGACAAGGCTGAGAAGTGAAAGTTCCATATGCTGCTGATGTAATGTTGTGCTGACTGCATCTGCTCAGGCCAACTGTGCACAGTTCCGATCATAGAATCCAAAGTTTGAACATAAAATATGGCGATACTCAAAACGGTATGTAGTGACTTACCTTTGCTTGTCAAACAAAATACAAAGACAATCAGATCAACCTGAAATGCCCAACTTGGAACATATTCTAGCATCATGAAAAGAAACATTAGTACGAACTCTAAAGCTACCACAACAAAGGATATTTTACGATGAGACCCTAACCCAAAAAATGCCCATAAAATAACTAAAATACTCAAAGCTAAAATTGGCAAAATGACATATATGTTTGTTTTGTCTTCGTCACACTGGTGACACAGGCCCCCAATTTTGTAAAATCCAGGAAGACATCGAGAACAAAATCTATCAGTATTTCCTTGAGAGCACAGACATTCTTTGTTACACTTTGTAACTTGGTATCCAGTTCTTTTAACCCTGTCTTTTGTTACATTAAGTTCCAACCAGCACTCACAATTTCCTGATGGATTGCAGGCTTTTGGAGTGTGACATTGAACAAGTCTGGAAACATTGTCTGGTTCGGGTCCTGGCCAAAAACCTTCTTTCATCACCATGGAAATATTGCTCAAACGAGTGTTTTTTCGTGTACGACAAGTACCTCCAAGCATGCATTTTTGGCAGAATCCACTGAGACCGTAGTATCCTTCATCGCAGGTGCAGAATCTGTAACCATAGTAGCTGGGGTCTAAAATAACTCGGCCATCATTGAAAGAGAATCTTCCTTGAGGACATGTAAAATTGTCCCTCCAGTTGGTTTTTATCATATTAGTGAAATCGGGAACTACGAAACTGGGGTTCATATAGTCGTCTGTTGGCCCTTTACCACCCTCCATTAATGGATTTCCAGTTATGTCCAAATATTTCAGGTTTGTAGCGGAGGAATATGTTTGAGATGGAATTGGACCAGAAAGGTTGTTATTTGATACGTCCAGGCTAGATATTATTAAGGAGTCTGTAGCTATGAATTTGATATTACCGTAAAATCTATTGTTTCTTAAACTTAAGGTATGACCGACGCGCCATATTTTTTGCGGGAGTTCCGCTTTAATGTCACAAGAGCTGATGTCGAGTTCAAACAACGAGCCAGTGACAAAGTCAAGAAAACTCCGAAAGTTTAGGGCGATATTGCGATTCCCAGCAAGGGAAAGACTGAAGAGTATTCCCTTATTCCTTAATGACTCAAAACTTGCATTTTTGTTGAGAGAATTAAAATTGTTGTTTGACAAGTCAAGGTACGTCAAATCTTTGCTGGCCAACAGTTCCCCTGGTATGTTTCCTTTTAGATGATTATTGACAAGGCTCAGATGCGACAGGCCGGTAATATTCCTGAAGGACAAAGGTAAATTCCCACTGATGTTGTTCCCTACTAAACTAAGCAGCCTTAACTTCGGAGGTAGAGAATCTGGTAAGTTTCCTTTCAGTGATATGCCAGATATTACAAGAGCATCCAGTTTATTAAATGACGATGAAAGAACATCTTCCATATGGCCAGTAAATAGCAGTCCTGGCTGATTCTGTATGATGTTTAGGTAGATTAGTTTTGTCAATCTAGAAATGCTCCTTGGAAGTGTTCCAGTGAAATTACCTCCAGCAATACAAAGGCATCTTAACTCTGTCATATTACCAATGTCTTGGGGTAGAGGACCTGACAGCATTTCACCGTACAAATCGCAAGCTAGAAAAGTCTGCAGATACGACAATTCAACTATGCTTCCAGGAATTATTCCATTTAGTTGTGTACCTCGGAGACTAAGGGACAAAAGTTTAGACATGTTTGAAAAGATGAAGTCCTTCATTTGTCCCTGCAACCTTTTGTTATCGCTGGGGCACAGTGCCAACAGATTTCGTATGCGCCAGATACTGCTTGGAAGAAAACCGTCCAAGTTATTAAAAGCTAGCTGAATGCTCTTCACGTATGACGTATTATAATGACACGTGATACCGTACCATGAGCAATGGTGTACGCTGGGATTCAGCCAACCCGAGTTGTTGCACCATTTGTGGCCATTTGTAGAGTTGTAAAGATCAACCAGAACTTGACGTTCTTCATCTGGAGAGAATGATTTGTCTATAGTGAAGTTTGGCATTGCCTTCTCTTTCCTGATTCGAGCAAGGCAGTCATAGCCTTCAGAGTTGTCAAAAGTGTGGATGTCTGTAGCTATAAAAGACAAAAAATGAACATAAATTTATAATAAAAAATTACGCAAACAGGGTAGGTAGGTAGGTAGGTAGGTATCTGTGCATATGTTTTTAACAAGCTCAGCAATGGTACTACGTATTATCTATATATTTTTACGGGAAAGCGGCGTGGCCGAGTGGTTAGGGCGCCGGACTTGAAATCCGGAGGTCCCAGATTCAAGTTCCGCTCTGATCACTAACTGAATTTGTAACACGGCAGCCCCGCGTTCAAATTCTTGTCGTTGTGTAAATAGCCAACTCTGCTGAATTACTTACCATGTATAACTAATGATACTTTACTTTTTTACGAACAAGGTAACGGGGCAATTTGTAACAAGTAACTAAAATCAGTATAGTTGCCCCCTATAAAGATATATACATTTCATACTACGTCGCTTTTGTTTCAACAGTTTTTGAGTCGAGCATTTTTTTCACTAGACCTCTTTTGGATTTGGACATGAAGTTGTATATTGAAATAACTCCATGGTGGCTATCTGGAGTGTGCGGCAGCAAGAGGGACTGCAGACAGTGGCTTCTATTATGAACAAGAAAACTTTGTCTCGGAGCCCAGACAAATTTACCTTTTGATGGTAAGTTGTCAACATTTTTTTTATTTACTTTCCCTTACTTTACGTAGAAATAGAGGATATCACATGGACGCGCTGATATCTAAATTTTATCTTATTATAAGTGAGCGGAGCGAACGAGTGAGAGATATATCAACACGAGAAGATAAAATTCGTATCTCTCCAAGCGGCCATGCAAAGTTCTGTTCTTGCTGTCTTTACAATCGCACGCACAGTGAATATGTCACTTTTATCTTTCACATGTGAAAATATCGCGCGCCATGAAAATATCAGCTTTTAAGCTGAAGAAATCCTGGTATTTCATCTACATAATATAACCAGATATTTGTCTCGAAGAATGTCTCACTTACCATAGTTCTTTTTAATTTCTTCACACTCTCGATTTCCCCAAAAACAGTGTACCGTGCCAAGAACCACGAGGGTGACCATCCAGAACTTATTCATCTTTAGGCTTCAAAACTGTCTGCAGGACACACTTTCTGAAAGTTTAACGTATATCGGTACCAAAAGTTCCTGTAAAAAATAAACATATTTAGACACCTCTTTGTTAAAGTCAACGTAATCCAAAATTATTGTTTATCGTTTTCTCAATTCTTTTTTCAACAATTCGTTGAATTCTTTTTTGTGAGTTAAACGTCCAAATATAGTATTATAGAGCATATTAAAAATAAAAGGCTTTATTAAATAGATACGAGTGTTTTTTTTTACTGGACCAGTGAGGATTTTTACAATAACACGTCAGTTTCTCGCTTTGTGATTGGCTAATTTTCATTATCAATAAGAGGACAGACACAAAATCGAGTGCTAACGACAGTGATTTGGACGAAGAAGGTGAATTCAGCTTCAATTTTACCTCAGTTCTTGCAAAAGCGACATTCGACATTTGAAGTAGAGAACCAGAAGTGTTCTGAGGCGAATTTCCTTGAGCGTTGTCTTGAAATTGTCGAGAAAACCGCAGCAGAAAAGCGTCTAGTTTCATTTCTTTCCAACTTCTTTGACAAAATTTTATTTTGCACGCGCGAAATGCTCAGGTCAAACTGTCACTTTTTGGCCAATGAAATGTCTTGAATTTTAATCTCGACCAATTAGAAAGCGGGAAAAGTTGTTGACAACATTTCAGTCAAATCGAACAAAATCCAGTTTTCTTGTGTGTTTTTCCCGCGTCGTCGCTTGAGTTTTGTTATTGTAAAAAACAAATTGACGTCAGTTTTTTATGTGTCTGTCCTCTTATTGATCATGAAACGC
Source organism: Plumapathes pennacea (assembly GCA_964036295.1). Taxonomy (NCBI): domain Eukaryota; kingdom Metazoa; phylum Cnidaria; class Anthozoa; order Antipatharia; family Myriopathidae; genus Plumapathes; species Plumapathes pennacea. The sequence continues at coordinate 35,543,662 of OZ038463.1, read as the reverse complement.
GTCATAACATTGTCAAAAAGTTGCGGATCCACTCGGCGAAGCGCCTCGTGGATCCACAACTTTTTGACAATGTTATGACGCGTTTCATGATCAATAAGAGGACAGACACATAAAAAACTGACGTCAATTTGTTAAATTGATGCTGCTTTTGCACAGGTTTATTGTACAAAGCTGCCAAAAACACTCGTGTCTATATAACAAAAAGAAAATTACACGGCGGCTTGAAGATATGGATTTTATTTTTTTGTGGTAAAAACAGTATATTTTTACCATTCGAAAATAGAATCCATATCTTCGCGCCGCTGTGTAAAATCCTCTATGTATTTCTCGAGCACTCCGAGGGTAATAATCGGAACACTAATGCAGTCTGTTGTAGACCTCTTGCATGTCATGTAAAGACTGATGGAAGGTTCGCTGCCAATGACAACAATTGTAATTTAAAATACAAAGCCAACTCTTACGCGTAGTTCTAATATTTAGCAAAATTTACTGGCAAAGGCCTGGCAAAACGAGGACACATTGTGGCGGCAACATGGCTAGCTCGCGCATGTTTACCAAATGTTGCCCCGTTTTGTCACGCGCGAAACATTTGTTGCCGACAAAAAATCTGTGTCCTGGGCACAAGAAATGTTTCTGAAAACCTCAGAAACATTTGTTGTGTCCGCACTGTTCGCAACAATGTTGCCGCACGTTTTGCCACCCTGGCAACATCGCAAGACACAATGTTGCCGCAACAATGTGTCCTCGTTTTGCCAGGCTTTTATTCTCCAGATTCGCGTCTCGTGGGAAAGTTTTAATTTTTGTTATACTCAAAATCTCAACAGAAGAAACGTACTTTATATAGTAAAGAAATATACCCAAATTTAATTCGGATGCAGTGTAGACTGGAGCAACCGTGGCTTCTAATTTAAACATATGTAGGTGTCGAAGAATGACTGTGCAAAACGGGATAAGTCACGAACGGCATCAGCCACTTTAGAAATGAAAAACATGGACTGGGACCAAGTGTGCAAAACTAATCAAAATAGAAAATGAACCCCGTCACAAGAAAGAACACATCCTAATTAGTAAATTTACCAAGTTTCAGAATGTTTGGGCAAACGCAAACAGAACGGTAAGTAACCATGCTTCAGAGAAAGCAGTGTTTTTAGTGACTAAGCAAAACGATATCTAACAATATTATTCGCCGTAGTGGAGGTGAATAGCGGTGGCTATTACCGAGCCGCTTTGGCAAAGGTAAAGTACCAAATGGAGACGTCGGTTGTCACGGTCAAATGAACACATTGTACACCTGTAACTTAACTTCTATTACGTGAAACAAGCCCTATAGCAACTGCAAAGTTTTCGGTGACTTTTCGACCGTTTTTCTATATTCTTGACTTTCATTTGACGTAATCAAAAAGCCATTTCAGAAGTTACGCAGGGCACTAATCTGCGGAACAGCATACCGCGGAACTGCGGAACCTGCGGAACTAGCGGAACATACGAAACCTTCCAAAATGACTTATTTTTTCGCTAAACGGAATGCAAAAGAAAGAAAAATGGAAGTAAAGGAAAAGAGAGAGACAAGAAAAGAAAAGCATAGGTCCGCAAGGCGTACGTGAAGCTATTTGCAACCCTAGTGTTACACTAATGTCGTGTTTACACGAGGAACATTTACCTCAGTGAAAGCAAGTACTTTACTGCAGTATACGCACCACGCGTGTAGACAATTTACAAAACATTTGGTAAATGTAGTTCAGAACAATAGAAAGTTTGCCTTAGTAAATGCCAATTTACCATCTTGCAGGGCATGGTAAATGCAAATTTACCACGGTAATATTTTTACTGTGGTAAATGTCTCGTGTAAACAAGGCATAAACTACCTCATAATTATTTTGAGCCGATCGAGTATAGCTTGCCTCCGGCGCTCGAACACCAATACTCGGCCCTCAGTAGCCTGCAATGAAGGCGTTCCCGTTCGTTTTCAGGCAAAATTCGTTCGGGAACCCCTCCCCTCTGCAGCGTTTGCCTCGCTCCAGTCCTAATACCGAGTGGATTTTGCCTGAAAGCGAACGAACGAACGAATTTTGCCTGAAAACAAACGGGAACGCATGCATTACAGGCTAGGCCCCCAGCCACCCCCTCTTTCAAAATCCTAGATGCGCTCCTGATAAACGATACGACTTTTTAAAATTCGTGTTGATGCCAAGAGGCAGTTGACTTATTTGTATTATTTGAGTTGCTTTTTGGGCTTTCATCGCTGCGACAGACAAGATTCGAGCCGAAGTATCACTCCAGTTTTAGTAAGTGTGAGTCTTCGTAGTCGCTTGTCAGTATACTCAGACGCTGCGGTAATATGCATGGAAGTTATGGACAAATATGGAAATGTAAGCTTAAAGGAGCTCAAAATATCACTGCAGAAAACGAAAAGTAGCGAAAAAATAAGTCAGTTTTGGTTGGTTCCGCAGGTTCCGCAGTTCCGCGGTCTGCTGTTCCGCAGATTAGTGACACCCCTCATGGCCGACTAAAATCGGTACTTGTGTTTGAATTATAATGTTTTCCTTCATGAAACATTTAAAAAATTGGCACTGCGAAAGATGTAAAGTAATATAGAGTCAAACTGAGTCGCACATCAGTTTCATTTCGTGTTCCGAGAACCAACTTTTGGCCCACCAACATGGCGGCCGCATACAAACTCTTATCAAATCCTACCAAATCTCCAAAAAACAAATTGCCGCTACTTTGTCAAATTTAAATCTAGACAATCCAAAATTAGCGTGCAGACTAATTCAGGTGTACTCTTTTCAGTTCTGGAGTCAAAAAGGTACAGTTTGTTATTTTGGAGGGTGCTGCGGTCGCGTGACGCGTGGTTGCAAATCAAGAATACACAGTATTTTCTTACAGTTTGTACCTCTCTTCCCGCTTGTTAATTTGTTTTTCTAGAACGTAGTTGCCCATTTTAGTCTGCTAAGTAAGTATAGCATTCCAGTCCAGTCCCAGAAATATTCAGTGTACGGCGTGATGGCTTTACATCAGGCGGGCACAACCAGTTTGTCATTCGGTTTTAAAATTGCTCTGTGCATGCTGATTACAGTATGCCTCTCTCATTTTGGGAAATCACATTATAGTTAGAGCTTGACGTGTTAATAAAACAGTGAATCGGCATGCTCTGGTAAGGCAGCTCGGTAGTAACTTAAAGCCCCTATCTTTCATTCTAAAGCATATTCTAAAATAACTATGGAAACTTGACATCATGGTAGCGAGTTTGGCGATCTTTCAAAGCTGAGCTGGCGGCCAAATTTTCGTCAATTTTTGTTTGACCATTTGCCTGTTTCAGCAAAAATATAATATCGACTGAACGACTGAACAATGCAATTGCCTTCGGCTTACCACAATCTCATTAAGCAGGAACACAAAATTAATGATAAAATTGATTCGTCAGGCGTTTCTTACTGTTTTATAGCGAAGCGAATAGGTCAATACAGAAGTCAGTGGAACAACTTACCTCGCAAACTTTCGTCCAAGTACTTCTTCACTTCACTTCAGCCGACTAGTTCATCATGTGGCTTGCATTTTATATTATCTTACTTATAAGTTACGTCATTATTTTTCTACCGGTTGTTTATTTGGGAATTTACCAGGCTGTGACGGCGAGCAATTGAACAATGAATCAAGAGCGTGTGGCAAAAATAGAATAGTAAAGAGCGGATGCCGAGTCACCCAGCAGGATATATTTGTCGATCATAAGTAAACGATTACCATAAAGTCTTTTCCTGTTTACTTTTTAGTGACGCTCTATTATAAGCTGTTCCCGTGTAAATGCGGCCTTAATCGTAACCAGTTCAACTCTAGGCAAAGTTTTTTTTTGCACTAATTAAGAGAAAATGTTGATTGTCAAACAAGTTACTATCGGTATATTGTCTATATTGCTTTCGAGTGATAAATGAAATTTTGAATTTCGATTTGAAACTTTCTTTGTGGCAATATATTGAACATTCAAGATTCTAATTGAATTACGGGCCTTACCCTAGAACATTCGTCTGGCACTGAAGCGGAAGCTACGTCACCATCTCACAACTTCGCACGACTTCTCAAAAGTTTGAGCTGGCGGCCAAATTTAGTCAATTTTTGTTTGACCATTTGCCTGTTTCAGCAAAAAACCAATATCAACTGAACGACTGAACAATGCAATTGCCTTCGGCTTACCACAATCCCAAGGAACACAAACGTCATTATACGTCATTATTTTTCTACTGGTTGTTTATTAGGGAATTTACCAGGCTGTGACGGCGAGCAATTGAACAATGACTCAAGAGCGTGTGGCAAAAATAGAATAGTAAAGAGCGGATGCCGAGTCGCACGGCAGGATATATTTGTCGATCATAAGTAAACTATTACCATAAAGTCTTTTCCTGTTTACTGTTTAGTGACGCAGCGGTTGCAGTGGATATGAAGGGACTTGTTCGCTTCAGAGTACATGCCTGATTAAAACTTCTTACATAATTCAGTATATTTTTCGACCAAAAATGTCGCATAGAATTAAGCAACGATCCCCAATAAACGTCCACGTACGTATTTTATGATCAGAAAGAAGGGCAAATATAAGTTTGTTGTCTTAACAAAAATATGATGCTGATGCTGCGACTACAGGCGCCTTCCGTTGGACATCTGTCTCTTTGAAGGACGGGAGGCGGCTGCCGTGATTAGCAGGCTATGAAGTTAATGAATCAGTTGCCAAAAGAGTAGAATATAATACAGTCAAACCTGTATTAAGCGGACGCCCATTGGGGAATTGTGAAATGTTTTGCTTAAAGGAGAACTGTATGCAAAAAATAACCAATTTTTAAATGAATCTTCGAAGTGTGAATGATCGAATTCCCAACTTATTTTTTGCATGTTGTGGTTTCCGATTTTTTTTTTAATTGTTTTCTGTTCGATTCGAGGCGCCAACACCGCGGCGCAGAATTCGTGTGTCAGCGGGTATTTTTGGAATTTATGACGTCAGATACGAGGAGGAACGGACCATGCAAACTGCGCGTTACAAGACAAAAAAATTTTTTTCACATCGTTTTGGCGAGCAAAAACACTCGCCATAAGTTACGATACCATCAAAGAAGCGACGTTTTAATTATATTTCTGCGGTGTACCGCAGTTTGCAAGTCCGTTCTTAACTCTTTCTTTTTATTTTCCACCTCCTTTCCTCGTATCTGATGTCATGAATCCCAAAAATAACCGCTGACATGCGAATTCTGCGCCGCGATGTTGGTGTCAAATCGAACCGAAAACGATTTTTAAAAAAATGGGGCAACATGCAAAAAATAAATTGGGAATTCGATCATTCACACTTTGAAGATTCAGTTAAAAATTGGTTATTTTTTTGCATACAGTTCTTCTTTAATACAAGGTGTCCGCAGGTAGAGTTTACAGTATATTACTGGGGAGTTCGGGACTGGCCGTTGCGTCGCATCAGTTCAGATGTGATTCAGACTATCATAGTTTTAGCAACTAAGGGTGCGTTCGATTGGGTCTACTCTGGAATAGGAATAACTAAAATGACCAAATAGTTTTCTTGTTCTGGGGGGAGATTTTGCTCGAAATTGTTTTAAAAACCACAATACTTGCATTTTGAACAGCTCCTGATACATCCTAACCCTAATCAGCTCGAAAGCAAATAATTTTACCAATCAGCAGCGCTATTCCTATTCCGGAATAGACCCAATTGACCTCGCCCTAAGTTTCAATTAATATATTATTCTGAACCATTTGTCTGGACGTCGAAGGAGGGCGTTCATTAAGGACAGGGCGCTTCTTCGATTTTTAATACTTATTTTTTAAATAGGAAACTAGTGGTATAAACTTTAGCGAAGATAACAACTTCAACACTAAACTGCAACTTGGTCTACATGACAACCACACAATTATGAAAGTTTACTTGATAAAGTAGCGCGGATGACAATTTGAGATGGCGATATTGAAAGTGCGCACTTGGGGAGGAGTGCTTATAGGGGTATAAGAGGGAGAGGGAGGGGGACGCTTATAAATAGAGAATAATACATGGGGGCGCGGAGATATGGAATTTATCTTCTCGTGTTCATCTCGATATCGAGATGAACACGAGAAGATAAATTTCATATCTCCAAGCGTCCGTGTATTATTCTATTTATTTCATAAACTCTGTTGTGATACAGAGATTTCCGCCACTAAGAAATGCAAAAACATGCAAGATCACTGCTTGGCTGATATTAACACACGTAAAAGTATTTTTACGTGTGTTCAGATACGACATTTCTCAGTGGCGGAAATCTCTATATCACACCAGAGGTTATGTAATAAAACAAGATATTCAACCCGGGGCGAAGCAGGGCCTAAGTTGCCAAAGACAACTTAAGAACACATTAATAACTTTGTGCTTTGTACAACAATTATTCTAATTTCATCTGATATGATTTGAACTAGTTTCGTTAGGGGTCATATCCAGCGACGGGTCTGAAATTTTGCTTTTCCATGCTTCCAACTTTCCTTCTCGCACGTTTTTGGTGAAATATTCTGGATTGCCTTAGTTTTGATTATCAAAGCAATTTTATTCAATGTTGACCCAAACGCACGGATGTGCCCCTCATAATTAAGGTAAGTTATAGACCGGTGACCAATCCGAGCGTGCGTTTTACATGGATTGATTATGTCACGTTACTAACTCACTAAACTCTATGGCCCAATTTTTGAAACAAAGCCTGACCTTTTTTTTTTTTTCCTCACTTCATTTACCACAATTGCAGATAAATATTTATAAAACATTATTTACAAAACTGTGCTCTGGGATGGGCTGAACACAAGTACAAAACAATATTTACATCATGTTATTAAGCTCACCTTTACTTATAATACGCTAGTGGCGAGGAAGCTTAATAGAAAACTAGAAAAGCTTATGGAAGTTAGGCTTCCTCCTAGGAAATAAATAAACGGGATTTCATAGGAAAATGAAGCAACTATAGTGGGCTTATTTACTTACGAATTTACTTAGACCTGGTCATTGTTAAATTGACCGTCAATGACCTGGTCATGATTGCTAAATTGAAGGTTAGGCGAAGTCGATAGACCAGGGTTCGCCAAATGGCTAAATTGCATTTTTAGAACATGGATCGGTGTCGGTATTTATAATCATGAATACCACGTTATAGCCGTGGTTCGATAGGCATGGCTAGTAAATAAAAATGTACTAGATAGCTAGGGACTTACTAGTCACATGGCTTTGCCCACAGTTGTGCCACAACCTATATATTGAAACACTTTCTATATACATGCAAGTATTGAGCCATCTAATTTTCGTACTATAATGGTGGTATTATACATTGGTCGATTTTTCGTGACATGATATTCTGGAAATTCTCAAAATGTGTGCTAACATTACACCGAAAATTGACAAGAGTGGTCGCTACACTGATCGACATTCTCTAAATACACGCAACTTTGTGGCAAGGTTCTAAAACGATTTATAAAACTTGCATCGTGTTACAGCACTGGGCCCAGTTGTTCGAAAGCCGATTAAACTAATCTACGACTAACCAACCGTTTTCTTTCAACTTTTGTTCGACGATTGATTAAAAAGTTTGTTCTCGCTCAAAACGCATCAAGGAAGTCGACGGTGTTGTGAAGGAAACTTGACCCCCATTAGGTTTGAAAATGACAAGAAAGTTCAGACCTAGTCCAGGGTTAGCCTAATCGTACTTTGAAAAACCAAGGCCTGGAAGCATCACGAAAGATTTCTCAATATAGGGCGTGTTACAAGTTCAAAATACGTAGAAGTATATACAAAGTAAGTGCTCGCCAAATTGAATTACCAACTAATTAAAAGTCACAAAGTATTCGATACTAGTACTCCAGCTTGTGATGAAATAGAGTAGAGCAGGGAAAGTAACTTACCTGGTCAGTTCAAACGGTTGTACAAGGCATTATTGTCTATTAACACTTTCGCGTTAAGAATATCCTCTTGGCTATCGTATCGTGCCCTGAATCTTCCCCTGCAACATACCGACACTAACACAACACCGAGTATACCTGCCACTACTGCGAAATTAATACCAATAAACAACCATATAAAGAAAACACTTTCAGATTCTTGCGAAGCCACTATAAACCTTGATATCATGAAGGATTTCGCCAACACGACAAGAACCAGTGTCTCCATTACGTTTTCACAAGGAAAACGTTTGTTTGCTGGCTCGTAGGGCTTTAGCAAGAGCTGTATCACAGCTGCTGCAGTTAGGATTGAGCACACAGCTAAAGTTTGCACAGCCGACGAAGAATCAATAAACGAAAAAGAGAACGCCAACAACAAGCGACGCAAAATAACAACCATTTCAAAGTAAGATCGATAGGAAATTTTGTAAGACAAGTAAATAGAACCCAACCACGAATCAAGATCCGCACTTTCGTTCCCGAGGATATTCTTTCTGTGAAACAATAACAGAGGAAGAAAGATCAGAAATGGAATCCCAAGGACATAAAATACCAAGGAGCACACACCTATAGAGTGAAGTACTTTGTAAGTACTACTTGAGCACTCAACCCACGGTGTTTCTCTGAGATATGCAATCGAACCGTCCCTTACACACGGAGCTAGTACGGTTATAGTTGACTCTACAACTGGAAAGTAGACCACGTTAAGGATCAGGATACTAATTTTGCGACAGGTAAAGTTCCGCTCCCTTAATTGGCCGTTGTTTCTTGTGTACTTGCTGTAAATCACTAAGCTCAGATAATACAACCAGGTGAAAGCGATGCCTACAAATGGCAGGAGCAAAACGAAGGCAAGTTTTCCGACAGGTGTGAAGAGCTGAGGAAAATCACAAGACAAAGCTGAGAAGTGAAGGTTCCATATGCTGCTGATGTAATGTTGTGCTGACTGCATCTGCTCAGGCCAACTGTGCACAGTTCCGATCATAGAATCCAAAGTTTGAACATAAAATATGGCGATACTCAAAACGGTATGTAGTGACTTACCTTTGCTTGTCAAACAAAATACAAAGACAATCAGATCAACCTGAAATGCCCAACTTGGAACATATTCTAGCATCATAAAAACAAACATTAGTACAAACTCTAAAGCTACCACAACAAAGGATATTTTACGATGAGACCCTAAACCAAAAAATGCCCATAAAATGACTAAAATACTCAAAGCTAAAATTGGCAAACTGACGTATATGTTTGTTTTGTTTTCGTCACACTGGTGACACAGGCCCCCAATTTTGTAAAAGCCAGGAAGACATCGAGAACAAAATCTATCAGTATTTCCTAGAGAGCACAGACATTCTTTGTTACACTTTGTAACTTGGTATCCAGTTCTTTTAACCCTGTCTTTTGTTACATTAAGTTCCAACCAGCACTCACAATTTCCTGATGGATTGCAGGCTTTTGGAGTGTGACACTGAACAAGTCTGGACACGTTGTCTGGTTCGGGTCCTGGCCAAAAACCGTCTTTCATCACCATGGAAATATTGCTCAAACGAGTGTTTTTTTGTCTACGACATGTACCTCCAAGCATGCATTTTTGGCAGAATCCACAGAGACCGTAGTGTTCTTCATCGCAGGTGCAGAATCTGTAACCATAGTAGCTGGGGTCTAAAATAACTCGGGCATCATTGAAAGAGAATCTTCCTCGAGGACATGTAAAATCTTCGCTCCAGTTGGTTTTTATCATATTAGTAAAATCGGGGACTACCAAACTGGGGTTCATATAGTCGTCTGTTGGCCCTTTACCATCCTCCATTAATGGATTTCCAGTTATGTCCAAATATTTCAGGTTTGTAGCGGAGGAATATGCTCGAGATGGAATTGGACCAGAAAGGTTGTTATTTGATAAGTCCAGGTGAGATAATACTAAAGTGTCTTGACTTACGAATTTGATATTACCGTAAAGTCTATTGTTGCTTAAATCTAAGAAATAACCGACATACCATATTTGCTGTGGGAGTTCCGCTTTAATGTCACAAAAGCTCATATCGAGTTCAATCAACGAGTCAGTGACAAAGTCCAAAAAACTCCCAAAGTTTAGGGCAATATTACGATTACCAGCAAGGGAAAGACTGCGAAGTGTCCCCTTATTCCTTAATGATTCAAAACTTGCATTTTTGTTGAGAGAATTAAATTTGTTGTTTGACAAGTCAAGGTACGACAAACCTTTGCTGGCCAACAGTTCCCCTGGTATGTTTCCAGTTAGTTGATTATTGGCAAGGCTTAGATGCGACAGGCCGGTAATATTCCTGAAGGACAAAGGTAAATTCCCATTGATGTTGTTTCCTGCTAAACTAAGCAGGCTTAACTTCGGAGGTAGAGAATCTGGTAAGTTTCCTTTCAGTGATATGCCAGATATTACAAGAACATCCAGCTTACCAAAGGACAATGAAAGAACATCTTCCGTATGGCCAGTAAATAGCAGTCCTGGCTTATTCTGTATGATGTTTAGGTAGTTTAGTTTCGTCAACTTAGAAATGCTCCTTGGAAGTGTTTCAGTGAATTTACCTCCAGCAAGACAAAGGCATCTTAACTCTGTCATATTACCAATGTCTTGGGGTAGAGGACCTGACAGCATTTCACCGTACAAATCGCAAGCTAGAAAAGTCTGCAGATACGACAATTCAACTATGCTTCCAGGAATTATTCCATTCAGTCGTGTACCTCGGAGACTAAGGGACAAAAGTTTAGACATGTTTGAAAAGATGAAGTCCTTCATTTGTCCCTGCAACTTTTGGTTATCGCTGGGGCACAGTGCCAACAGATTTCGTATGCGCCAGATACTGCTTGGAAGAAAACCGTCCAAGTTATTAAAAGCTAGCTGAATGCTTTTCACGTATGACGTATTATAATGACACGTGATACCGTACCATGAGCAATGGTGTACGCTGGGATTCAGCCAACCCGAGTTGTTGCACCATTTGTGGCCGTTTGTGGAGTTGTAAAGATCAACCAAAACTTGACGTTCTTCATCTGGAGAAAATGATTTGTCTATAGTGAAGTTTGGCATTGCCTTCTCTGTCCTGATTCGACCAAGGCAGTCATAGCCTTCAAGGCCGTCAAAGTTGATGATATCTCTTGCTATAAAAGACAAAGAAAATGAACATAAATTTATAATAAAATTTTACGCAAATAGTATTCAAAAGAGAAGCTCAGGTTTTAGGCCGCTGATAGCGATATATAAATGTGTTAACCGTCCCTAGTGTGTACGTGTGTATATATATATATATGTGTGTATATGTGTATATATGTTTCTATCCGAGCTCGGCAATGGGACTACGTATTATCTATCGATTTTTACAAAAAAGCTAACAGGGCAATTTGTAACAAGTAACTAAATCAGTATAATTACCCCCTATAAAAATATATACATTTCTTATTACGTCGCTCTTGTTTCAACAGGTTTTGAGTTGAAAATTTTTTTACTACTTGGATTTGGACATGAAGTTGGATATTGAAATAACTCCATAGTGGCTATCTGGAATGTGCGGCCGCAAGAGAGACTGCAGACAGTGGTATATACCATGAACAAGAAAACTTTCTCTCGGAGCCCAGACAAATTTACCTTTTGATGGTAATTGGTCACCATTTTTTTCTTCATTTACTTTCCCTTGCTTTACGTAGAAATAGAGGATATCACATGGACGCGCGGAGATCTAAATTTTATCTTCGAGTGTTGAGAATATCTCTCACGAGTGAGCGGAGCGAACGAGTGAAAGACATATCAACACGAGAAGATAAAATGCATATCTTAGCAGCCATGCAAAGTTCTGTTCTTGCTGTCTTCACAACTGCACTCACAGTAAATATGTCACTTTTATTTTTCACATGTAAAAGTTTCGCGCGCCATGAAAATATCAGCTTTTAAAGCCAAAGGAATCCTGGTATGTTGTCGATATCTACATAATATAACCAGATATTTGTCTCGAAGAATGTCTCACTTACCATAGTTCTTTTTGATTTCTTCACACTCTCGATTTCCCCAAAGACAGTGTACGATGCTGAGGATCACGAGGGTGACTATCCAGAAATTATTCATCTTCGGGCTTCAAAACTGTCTGCAGTACGCACTTTCTGAAAGTTCAAAACAGAAACGCCGGTTGCCACGGTCAAATGAACACATTGTACACTTTAACTAAACTTCTGTCGCGTGAAACAAGCCCTATAGCAACCACAAAGTTTTCGGAAAGTTTTCGACCATTTTTCTATATTCTTGACTTTCATGTGACGTCAGCCATTTGTATAGGTAATCACATGATTTCAAGTGCAATTTGGAATAAATGAGCACGAGTAAATTTTCAAAGACCACAAAATTGCACGAGGGCCGCGCGAGTGCAATTTGTGGTCTTTGGAAACTTTACGAGTTCTCATTTATTCCAAAATTGCACGAGAAATCATGTGATTACTTGTTAATAACATGCATACAATAATTTAAGCCGCGCATTTTTTTTTTTTTTTTTTCAATTTCGTTACAATTCACAAGTGTCTCAAGAACTTTGTTTTCTCGTAAACAGAATCGGAATCGTCCTGAGGAATGAAACCACGCTTTCTGTTTTGTTTGGCTTTGCCGGAAAACACGCGCCAGCTGTCGGGAATTTTTAATTTCACATTTCTGCACTGTTAATTACACATTTTTGCGCTGTTTGGGAAAAATTGACGTGCGCCTAGCCAGTCAGAATGCAGAAATTATTGTATGCATGTTATTACAGAAGTTATGCATCCTACAAGTCTGATACACTAATATGACTTAAGATACAAAGTACATATTGGGAGCTATGGACGTTTGAATACCGTGACAACAAAGCCGTGTGACACTCTTGTGGCCGACTAAGGTCCCGTTTACACTTGAAAACTATTTCGGATACAAAGTTCCCACTTTCAATTCCGGATCTGTTTTCTCTCCGGATTCACTGAGAAAGACCCTGGATTCATAAAAACTAGTGTAAACGCTTTCACGAATCCAGAAACAAATGCCTTGAATCCGGATAAATTCGCTCTAGTGTAAACGGGGCCTAAAATTGGTTCCTGTGTTTGAATTATAGTGCTTTCCTTAACTATTTGCCTGTTTCAGCAAAACACCGACATCGACTGAACGACTGAACAATGCAAATGCCGTCGGCTTACCTCAATCATTAAGTAGGAACTCAAACCTAATGATAAGATTGGCTTTTTACTGTTTTACAGCGAAGCGATTAGGTCAATACAGAAGTCAAACGACTTACCTCGCAAGCTGTCGTCCAAGTACTTCTTCACGATATTTCAGCTAGTTCATCATGTGGCTTGCTTTTTATATTATCTTACTCATAAGTTACGTCATTCTTTTTTATATTGGTTGTTTATTAGGGAATTTACCAGGCTGAGACGGCAAACAATTGAACAATGAGTCAAAAGCGATTAAAATCAGCCGCGGCACCTTGCAAGGAGTTTTGATCTTGGAGCAGTATTTAGATCTGAATCCTATTTTCAGAGTTTTGCGCATAGCTTCAAATAGTTTGTACACGATCTGCAGCATTAAGAGCCAAACACAAACATTACATTTTTAATTCATAGATAGTCACATTGACTAATACATAAAATTTTAATTTTGCGTAATAGTTTAGCTCCTTGGTGTGTAAATGTTAAGTATCACAAGCAGTGAAACTCATAAAGAGGTGAGAAAGCGATAATTTTCCTCAAACAAGAGTATGTCAGGAACATTGCAACTTTCTCACAAGGAAACGATTGCCTGCGACTTCCTTTTTACGTTCACGCAACGCTATTTTAAGTCATTTCCGTGTGAACGCGACCTCAGTCGCAACCTTTTATCAAAGCCTTGGGCGCACTGTTGTTTGATTGGTACAAACTGAAAAGAAAACGTCGATTGCCAAACACAACTAAGGGTACGTTCGATTGGGTTTATTCCGGAATAGCTAAAATGGCCAAAAGTTTTGCTTTTTCTGGTGTAGATTCTGTCCAGACTTGTTTTAATACCCTCCATGCTGGCATTTTGAACAGCTCCCGATACATCCTCCAGCGTGCAATTTTTGAACAAATAATTCGAGTGTGTGCTAAGGCCTTCCGGATGTTGGAATATGTTTGATCCCCTCAACACTGGGTTTTCCACCATTGTAACAACGACTTCATGAGTTTCCATAGAAATTGAAAGATTCATGTCCTTGCTATGATGATTACAAATTTAATGAATTCAGTCAAGTTTCATATATCAGTCAAGATTAATGTAAAATATGTACTTAAGCGCGTTCGATTGGGTCTAATCCGGAATGGGAATAGCGCTGCTGAACGGTAAAATTCGTTGGTTTAGGTCATTTCGACTCTATAAACTTGCCAATTTTGCTACAAAACGCCTTAGGAGGACAAGATTACATAATAACGCATCATGACGAAGCCTATGGAGAAATGAAACGAAAAAACAAAACAAAGCAAAACAAAACAAACAAAAACAAACAAAAAAAAAGTGTTCCAGGTTTCTGGTGATAGAATAGTAAGAGCGCGTGCCGAGTAGCCCAACAGGATATATTTGCCGATCATAAATAAACGATTACCATAAAGTCTTTTCCTGTTTACTTTTTAGTGACGCTATTATAAGTTGTTTCCGTGTGAATGCGACCTTAGGCCTCGTTTACATTTGAAAACTTTTTCGAATACAAAGTATCCGGATACAAAGTTCCCACTTTCGATTCCGGACTTGTTTTCTCTCCGGGTTCACTAAAAATGACACCGGATTCACAAAGCTAGTGTAAACGCTTTCACGAATCCTAAAACAAATGTCACAAGTCCGGATAAATTCACTGTAGTGTAAACGGGGCCTTAGACGTAACCAGTTCCCCAAAGATCTGGGCAAAGTTGTTTTTTTGCACAGATTAAGAGAAAGTGTTGATTGTCAAACACAAGTATCGGTACATTGTCTATATGGGCTTTCGGATGGTAAATGAAATTTTTTATAACCTGATACTGTTTTCTAATTCCAAAATACTGGTCTGGCATTGAAGCGGCAGTTAAGTCATTATCTCACGACGTTCCGCAAATCCACGTGAGATATTCTATTGTTTGACTCTTAAGGCTCCGGTCGCACTCGTAACTTTAACGACGACATTAATATCGACATTTGCATCTTTTGAAGTGCAAACAGCGCTTGTCACCAGAAATATGTGTCAGCAAGTTGCTACCAAACAGAAGAAGCCGTCATATTGCTCCGCGATGCTGAGCCATTATCGACTAAGCTTCTCAGTGCGACCGGGCTCTAACTCCTGAGCTTACTGGAAATGCAAACTCAAAGAAAAAGATAGACAAGTGAAGAAATGAAAATTGATACTCCTAAACTTTCGTCTGAGCAACGTCACTCTCGTGTTCTCCCAATTTTCCGCGTGTTTAGATGAGGCTATATTACACGGGAACGCATTTCTTAAGTACTAGACGCCGACGTGTATTTTAATGACTAATTATTTTATGAAAGAAATATATAACGCGTTCCCGTGTAATATAGCCTCATGTAAATACTTGGCCAGTTGGGAAAACACTGGGGAAATCACTCGGCGGCCTCCGCTTGGTTTCCCTACGCTACTCTCGTGTTCTCCCAATTTCCTGCGTGTTTAGATGAGGCTATAGTGCACGGGAACGCGTTGGGGCACGGAAGGGGCAGCCTTGTTGGAACCAGGGCGCTTGTTTAAAAAAGACATTTAACTCGGGGCGCTGGTACTCCTCAAAATTTTGGGTTGGAATGTGTTGCCCGGGACTGAAAACCCTTACCTATTTAATTTCAGACCAAAATTTGCAATTTTCCGCCCTATTTCAGACCAAATATCAAAATCTCCACCCTATTCCAGACCAAAGGTTAAAATCGATATCCTATTTCAGACTAAAATGCTGAAAATGATACCCTTTGGGGCGGTTAGGGTTAGGGTTAGTCCCACTGGTCATATTCACCTTATTAATTGGTTTTATGTAGAGTCGCGTGACTTGTTCGAAATTTTCATTTGAAGGTTTTGGCAGCTCGTCTAGGGTATTCACTTAAAAATTACAAGTGGAAACCAAGATCGGCTTCGCTCACGCGGCGCTCCACAGGGAAGATCGGATCGGATGACCACACCCACAGCTCGCGGTCACCCAGTGTGAGATAGTTAATCGGGGTGATGACAGATCGATCACGTGTCACGCGCAACTCGGCCTTGGAGAACACATCGCGAATCCCCGTTTTTTTTTTATAATAATGCCGTCGGAAACATCAACATGTCTCTCTCATGTGTTGAACAATTTGTACCTGTGACTGCACATACCGTGTGGTCTGAAACTTTTGTTTCGACTACTGGGAGGAAGGTTCCTGGGGTGGGGGAGGGGAGGGGGGGGGGGGGCACTCCCATATATTGGCTATACGGGGATGTGCCGCTCAACAGGGTATACTTTTCGCCTCTCCGGCTCTGGAACAGGGTATACAAATCATCGTTTCTCTCTGGAACAGGCTATATTTTTCGTCTGTCTCTGGAGCAAAGTCAATATTTCTTCCTGCCAGAAACCGTGACGATTCATAGTCGAGTCTGTCGTTGCAAAACAGCTCTGAACTGTTGCTTTAAAATCACGCAACGCCACATGCTTATTCAAGCACGCCATTTCTGATTTGTGGAGTCGCCTCTAGTCTGAAACAGGGTATCTATTTTCACCACTTTGTCTGGAACAGGGTCGCAAAATTGCCTTTCTTTACTCTGGAACAGGGTCAGGGTCACAGAGACTCAGCGGCACACCCCATACTTAATTAAGGAGTGCCTCTCTCCCCCCCCCCTCCCCCCCGGGGGAAGGTTAAGGTACTTGGAGTATGAAGTGTTTGTCGCAGCTGCCTCATTTGCATGTGAGGTGTTACATTTCAGGACGCTTCGATCGTGTGATGTTCGGTTTCTGCTAGGAACCAGGTGTGCCGATTGAGCGACTTGTTGATCCCGGTTAGTATATCGAGATTTCATTAACAGTATCGCTTGTTTATCTCATGAGATACAACTCTTCTCCAACATCTCGCAAATGTTACACATTTAATTTTTATTTACAGTAGTTTCATACTGCGAACAAAGAGAACACAGAAGACGAGATGGCGCAAGGTTTCAGTACCCCGGACTACATTGTTTTTGCCGTCATGTTGCTGATCTCAGCTGGGATCGGAGTGTGGTACGGTTGTGGACCTGGAGGAAAACAAACTTCTACCAAGGAGTACTTGCTGGCAGATCGCAGCATGCGCGTTGTGCCGGTGGCTATTTCGCTACTGGTCTCGTACTTGTCGGCCATCACGCTGCTTGGAGTTCCATCGGAGATTTACACTTACGGCGCGCAGTATTATGTGTTGATCCTCTCCTACTTCATCATCTGCTGCACCGTGGGAGTGATTTTTGTGCCCATGTTCAGGCGCATTAATATCACTTGTGCAAATGAGGTAAAAACATATGTTTGTACTCTGTTTATGATGACTTGACAGAGGCCTTTTGTTGTGCAAATTTGGAGCGAAGCTGTATACTAGTAAACAGTAAATCGAAGGTTTACAGTACCAAATGGAGTTACGGTATAAGTGTGCTTTCCATTTGGACAAGGAAGCTAAAAATTCCGGCCGGAAGAAACCAAATGAAACGAACGTTTCAGGAAATCAGTTCCAATCACTGCTAGCTTTGTATCCGCGAGGCTGCTAAACATTTGTGTTTTTGTTTGTTTATTGGGGCATAAGGTCTTGAGCGATTTATTTACACTCAATGTGACCTCTCTTTGAATTTCACGCACAAGAAGCACTACTTGTGTTTTGTAGGCTGTCTTGCAAGTATGAATGTACGTTCACCTCCCGTTTTTCCCACGGGGATTGAACGGGAAAAACGCACCGAAAAGAAAAGCTACATCATTGAATAGAACATTCCACGGTATTTTAAAAACCTTTGATATTTTGACATTGTCGGCTGTACTCGAGTCGCTCGATGACCCCGGCCGTAATCAATTATGCTCCGAATGGACTAAAGTAGATGTGAAGCAAAAACAACAACAACAACAACAACAACAAAAAGATTCTCAGCTTTAGCGTAAATAGGCCTGAAAATCAAAACGTTTGCTAAAAACGCCGCTTATGTAGCGATGAATTCCAAACTCGCACATACCTTAACCACCCTTCCCCCCTTGAAATGAAATGAGATCCGCAAATCGAAGGACAGACGTTTAATAGGACGATAGTGTCATTGAAACACCATGTCTACATGTCTCCTGGCGTGCGTACGAGTGTCTACACTAAAAATAAAAGTGACCGCACTGGAAACAAAAGTTAGGAAGCCCGGTGCATGCTAAACCTGCGTGACCTTGACGAAAGCGTTACCATGTATTATTTGTCCTTGTGAGATGAGCGTACAAGCGGATATGTTGCAGTCTAGTTTGAACCATATTTTGTTAAATGTTTTTCATATATTGTGCCTTTGTCTCTATTAATGCTTGTGGGGCAAGTTAGGTATTACAAGACATTTTCAGCTCCATGTCGTCTCCCCATATTTAGGACCACATCTGCTGAGAACTGTCACGCATTGCAGACGTGCCAACTGTTTACAAAACGAATTACGATTCTGTACAGCACCGGAACGGCCGACTCCTTTCAATTGTTTCACAAAAACAAACGGCGATCGAACAGCAGTGTTCACCCCCAGAAAACTTCAAGATAGGGAGAATCTGTATTTTGATCTTTCGAGTGAAAATGGTGTAATATGTACTTGGGAAACGGAGAAAAGCTAACAATAAAATCCTAAATCAATGTTGTCATTTCAAAAACATCCAGTAATTGATTTGTGATTTTTTTCCTGTGGACAGTACTTGGAATTGAGGTTCTCTTCTGGAGTCAGGGTTGTTGGCTGTGTATTCTTCATACTCGAATACGTGAGTATCAATACGTGATAAATATATTACTTATTAGTAGTCTACCTTCATGGTTATAGTCTTTTTTTTTTACGTTCTTTGAATGTGTTTTCTTGATGCATTGCTTTTGGTTAAGGTCACTCCGGAGTTTCATCGGGCGCACTCGCCCATGACAAACTTTGGATAATAACTGTTTTGGCTTTTATGCGATTCCTATAAAATTTT
The DNA here is from genome assembly GCA_964036295.1 of Plumapathes pennacea. Classification (NCBI taxonomy): domain Eukaryota; kingdom Metazoa; phylum Cnidaria; class Anthozoa; order Antipatharia; family Myriopathidae; genus Plumapathes; species Plumapathes pennacea. The sequence continues at coordinate 35,524,588 of OZ038463.1, read as the reverse complement.
GAGGAACGTTGCAGCTATCATTCAGCAATTATATGATTGAATTCGATTTAACTGGGGAAGAATATTTTTAGTGATATTATAGCTTAAGTGGGCAGCACTTTTTGAACAAAATCGCACCCAGTGAAAAATTTTGCTGGTATATTTTTGTTAAATTTCTGGAATCAGTTTACATTGACTTAATATATATCTTAACCAAGTTTCGGAAAAATCATCGGAACAAGAGCGGAGGTAATAAAACCATCAAAATTTTGCTATGAATTTTCCTTCTGCTCCGACGATTTTGCTGAAACTTGATTAAGGTATGTATTCTGTTAATATAAGCTGATTCCAGGAATTTAACAAAAATATACCAGCAAAATTTTTCACTGGATGCAATTTTGTTCAAAAAGTACTGTCCACTTAAGCTATGATATCACTAAAAATATTTTTTCCCGGTTAAATTGAATTCAATCATATAATTGCTGAATGATAGCTGCAACGTTCCCCAAATTTTATAGGAACCGCATAAAAGCCAAAAACGTTCTTATCCACAGTTTGTTATGGACGAGTGCGCCAGATGAAACTCCGGAGTGACCTTAAGCGGAAAACCAATCGTAGCCTTTGTGACTGTGTCCTGCTTCGTTTTAGCGACAATCATGCTTTATAGAACACGTTCTTTTATAAGTTGTGCAGAATGCTAAAATGATGTTCTTGCCTCAATACAGACGCTGTACCTCTTTGTCGTTCTGTACGCACCGGCGCTGGCTCTGGAGGCTGGTCAGTATATTGTAAATCTTTTATAGACAGACATCATTCAATCAAAAGTTTCTCTTACTTATCTTTTTGTTGTCGTTGTTGTTGTTTTTTTTTTTCATGTAAAATGACCTCATACAGTTCTGCCCTCCAAACTGGTTGTATTCCCATCGCGTATAGTTAATAATTTTAACAAATATTTATAATAACTTATAGTAAGTAGTAAGTAATTATTAATCAGTGAAGTAACACCCGTGGAAAACATTCATTGATTCGATATGCTTGTATCTTGCAGTCGCAAACCTACCACTGCCCGCATCAATCCTCACAATTGGCGCAGTCTGTACCTTTTACACAAGTCTGGTGAGTGGTCAGCAGGTCGTCAAGCTTGCTATTAGACAGGCAAACAAACAAACAAACAAACAAACAACAAACAGACGAATGGTAAAGATAATAAAGTAGATTGATTGATTCGACCTACAGACTAGCCTTCTGCGCAGACGCTCTGAGCTCGTCACACAAAGATTCCTTTTTTCTTGGAAGATAGTGACACTTAGAAATGAAAACCATTCACAGAGACTCTTATAATAGTTGGAATGAAGAGGAGACAGTGGCTAAAGACAGTGGAGAGAGAAAGATACAAAGGATTTGAAGCGGATGATATAGAAATAGAAAAAAAAAAAAAAAAAAAAAAAAGACGAGGCAGTAGAAAAAGGCAGACAAACAGAGAGAGAGAGAGTGAGTGAATGTCTTAAATATGATATAGATAGTGTGAGAGTATGAAACAGACGCCATATATCGTACATCACCATACATCTGCTTTATTCTGGAGCTCGGGTTTTTCTGTTTATTTATTTTTTTTATATTTGTTCGTGTAGGGTGGTCTGAAGGCCGTTATCTGGACGGACGTGTTTCAATGTCTCATCATGATTGGTGGACTGATCGCTGTGGCGGTCAAAGGAAGCATTGAAGTCGGAGGACTGAGCAACGTGTGGAAAATCAACAAAGATTTTGAACGGCTACATATCTTCAAGTATGTACAAACTATCATTACGATATCTAACTCTGTTGATTTCAGGCCGGACATTTTTGGGCCTATTCCTAATTGTATTTCATGCTCTGAACACTATTAGCAGTTCCCGATACATCAGCAATATGGGCAGGCCTAAACTGAAAGATATTATCAATGACGTATAGCTTTATTTTAATAGAACTAAAAGAAGCAATTGCCTTTGCCGTACAAGTACGCGGTTAAAACGCTGGTGTATCAACTGAAAGTTGATCGAGGTACTGGAACGCCGTAAGAGTAACAGTAGCAGACGTTTCGAGCCTTAGTCCTTCGTCAGAGCGAATAAGAGGATTACGGGTAAAGAAAGAAATATGGAAGAAACTGACCTCAGAGCAAAAGCATGAATTTTATTTTTTGAACGCGGTTAGTTTGTGTCAGTTGACGTGTTTCTAAGTTGAAGAAGTTAAATTTACTGCTCCTCAAGCCGGGAAATTATCTAAGGGGCAATCAAGTAACCCAATCATTTTATACCTTGCTCTACGTCCATTTTAGTTTTGACCCAGACCCTAAAGTCCGTAACACGTTTTGGACTTTGACCCTTGGGGGAGCTCTCACGGCCATGCCTGTGTGGACGGTGAGCCAGACAGCTGTTCAGCGGTTTCTTGCGATCAAGACGCTCAAGGATGCCAAGAGGTAATGAGACCTAAGTCACCATGGTAACAACGTATTAATTATATTTCAACTCTTTGAATCTCCCCAAAGGTCTTGATTCAAAGGCCTCTATCCAGTTGTACTGGAAATGGCAGGTTTAATGTGATCGTTTGGGTGTGATTCAGGAGGACTGTTACTATCTAAGCTATCTTCAGATAGTCGAAACATCAATTAACAACAACAACAACAACAACAACAACAACAACAACAGCCTTATGAAGACTACTCTCGCCCGGACAAGCTCGCCTTCAGCATTAACATGCGGTTAAACGGCAAACCAAAGCAAAGCAACTCAACAAAAGGCTTTGTAACAAGAGTAATGTTCCCTTTATGGCAGATTGTAAATCATGGAAGACTGGCATATATCTTTGGTATAGAGTATCAGAATGTCAGATTTTGCTGGTTTTTTGTCCCTCCCCCTCCCCCTCCTTCCCCTTGAGGAGGGCTGTACATGCATCGAATAATTTTCTATTGAAAGCTGCGTGATATGGGCGAGTCATTTATTCACACACCAGAATACCATGCCGGAATTACATAATTATGAAACATTTAAATTTGTTGGCATGGACCTTTCTACGAGTTATAAGCTTTGAATCTGTCATATACTATGTTTTCACTCATAAAAATCAGGGCAGTTTGGCTGAACATACCCGGTCTGATATTTGTCGTCACGCTGTGTACGTTGGATGGGCTGGTCATCTTCGCTGTGTACTCCGGTTGCGACTTGGGATTGCAAGGAAAGGTTACAAGTAATGATCAGGTTAGTACAATCAAAAGACTCGATGTGGTGGGAATATAGGAAGGATTTCTGATGGTCTGAAGATCCGTGTTACCCTGTGCGATCCGCCGGATATAGTGAGATTTTCGGATGACTGTCAAAAACCAAGGCCAGAGTCACCGCCAATGAAAAAGGCTGTCAGTCGACCAGAAGCCAAAGTGATTTGTATTTGGTTTTACTTTAAAGAAAAGACTAATCAGCAGTACTATAAAGCCGCTATCGCGACTTACTTGCTTGCAAGAAGATTGAAATCTAATCTTTTCTTTGTTCCTGCATGACTGGCCAAAGATGCTGGGCCAATCCAATTATTTGGACCAATCCTAAAGCATAGCAAATTAAAGCAAAACCAAATCAAACATCTAATTACTTTCGACAGTCATCCTAAAACTACCTTTTTTATGGACATCTCAGTACATGTAATGTGTCATTTTTTATACTTCTCTCTCTCAAGGTCCTGCCGTACTTTGTTATTGACCAGTTGGGACATCTGACTGGGTTACCTGGCCTTTTCATGGCTTGTCTCTTCGCAGGAGCCCTCAGGTGAGCTGACTCTACGCTAGCCTGCGCATACAGTCGTCCCCTCCCCTCCCCCCAGAGAGATGTCTCTGCGTCTTGAGCCTGCAAACACAGCCGTCCCCCGCCCCGTCCCGAGAGAGACGTCTGCGTCTTAAGCCGAAAAATCCCCATACTGCAGGTTGTCGACACGAAAAACAAAAAAAGAAACATATTAATCTTGTGCAAACCTAGACTCGTCAGTGCCCTTTCAGGCACGAGTAAAAAGGTGCTTCTCTGGCGAAATTACTTTCACTGACCAGGTCTTTTCTACATGAAAATACAGATCCGGCTCAATTCTCAGCGAATATATTTTCTGTTGCTTTGTCCTCCAAGTGGCCACAATTACGTCAGATGAGAGGGGTCGATGTGTGAGTGTTATTTAGATCCTAAGATTTTTTATGCCAGTTGAACTAATTTTTGCAAGCAATAGAATGGACCAACTGTGCGATGATTGCGATCGCCCGCAAATGATTATGAGTTGATTCTTGTTGTTGTTTCTATATTCAGTACGGCTTCCTCAGCTCTCAATGCAATTGCATTGGTTTGCTTGGAGGACATCATCAAGAAAAAAATGAAAGACGTGACGGACAAAGACGCTGCCAAAATGTGCAAGATCATTTGTGAGTATTTATTTGGGGTGCAAGTGCGGCATTATTCCCCATGTAAACCGAGTGCCGTTTTCTGAAAGCCCTTCAGCATAACAAACGGACCCTTCCATCAAAGAGTCAACCATATTGAAAAAGGAGGTTAAAATTACTAAGGTTTTTATTGTGTCATATATTCAGGAAATATGATAATTCGATTAAAAGAAGTTTTAGATAAAAAGAAACTTTGCCGAATTTCTGAAATTCAAAATGTCACCGAACGTTTTAATTCAACGCTCAGTTTTCCCCGCTCCATTCGTAATGACCCACTGGACTCAACCTAGAATACTATCAATACTATCAACATCAAGGTGTGACTACTGAAAAGCTCATATAAGTTGATTCTAATGGTGTTACACAGTTTTACAGGAGTTAACACCGCCTGCTGCGTATTTCTTTGCAGCCCTATCGTTTGGAATTATAGTCGTGGCTGGGGCTTTTGTCGTTCGGTATGTTGGAACTATGGTGTTACAGGTACGTCCGTGATACTACGGTTTTTTAAAACATCTAAGCTATTTAATTGGACAATTAAAGACTTGTTGCAGTTCGTACGTTAGATTCGATATCATTTTTTGTACTCCAAAAGCATAGTCCCAGTGTATTTAGTCTAGCATTATAGTGTTGTAGGTTTTGAGGTATGTGCTATGTTGTTTGTTGTCGCAGTTCGTACGTTAGGTTCGATATAATGTTTTGCACATAGTCCAGTGTACTTAGTGCAGTATTATAGTGTTTTGAGGTATGCACCGCGTTTTGTTCTGTTGCTTTGCTGCTTATATTGCGTTTGTGCTGTTATGTTGTTTGGTTTTGTGTTGTCTTGCTGTGATGTACTGTATTGTAAGTATTGCGTGTTATGTTCATGTTGTCCTTAAAAAGCTAGTGTCATGATTATTATATTTCTGAAACCTAATTCACGTTACAATATACCTCAGCTTGCATATAGTATCTTTGGAATTATTGGCGGACCTCTGCTCGGCATCTTTCTCCTGGGAATGTTTGTTCGTCGAGCAAACTACAAGGTAACCTACAATAGATTCCACTTTTACGAATACAAATTTGAATCTGCAGCATTTACGGAATTCCTTGATATTCGACTCCCCAAAACAACAATAACAATAGCAACAACAACAGCAACATCAACAACATATGTTGTATACTGCGAGCCATACATTTAATAAATTACTATTATTATTATTATTATTATTATTATTATTATTATTATTATTATTATACGAATTAGAGTTGTGGGAAAACATCCCTACAATTTCCTAAAATCGCTAACTTGCGAACATATTTTTCGTTGAAAGATAACTGAGCAGCGGTAATTTTCATCTTCAGGGTGCGTACGCCGGCGTTTTCACTGCAGCTGCCCTCACTGCCTGGGTATTCATTGGTGCCCAGGTTTATCCGCCAAACAAGTACCCAGGCCTACGGTCAATCAAGGATTGCAAGCCTGGTGATGTGTCAAATGAGACTCTGAAAAAATACCCCGATTTGATGGTCAGAAATCCTCACGTAGATCACAGGTAGGTTTTCTATTTGTCTCTGTCTCTGTCCCTCTCACATGGCTCAGAAGGATATCATATATATATATATATTTTTTTTGAGCCCTCAATATATATCAGTATATACAAATATTGAGTGCATTCTAGAAAGGGTTTTGGTTTTGGTTTTAAATTCACAGAAAACTGCATCATAGTATTATTCCATCAGAAAGACACATGAGTTTAAAATGTGATGAATCTTCCACGTCTCTCTTTGCTATTTGGCTCGAGAAGGACATTATTAAAGGGAACTATTACCCCAATGCATATTCAATTTGTATATACTGATATATATTGGGGGCTCAAAATTTCTGCAAACAGCGTACATATCAGACACATATATGTTCATTTGATTTCTCTGCGCAGTGCTGGCATAGCGGATTTCTACAGCATCTCGTACCTTTGGTTCAGTGGCCTGTCCATCATGACTTCCTTTATCGTTGGAGCTGTCGTAAGCTTTATCACTGGTAAGTGTTTTGAACTGATCGTAACGGACTTGCAGGTCAATTAAAGTCAACCCCGGTTTTTAAGTTGTCTTGGCGGGCGTATCGTTCGGTGACCCATTTGGGTCGACATGTAGTGATTTACGTTGACCAACCGCAGGTTTTCACCGCTTGGTGTGGTTCTAAATGCAACAGGCTATCCACTGAATTTCATACACTAAGGCTATCCACTAGGCTGCGTGAAATCCGACAGACTATTCACTGAAAGTGTAAGATCTTCAAAATTAATACATCAATACAATTTGTATCGTAGCTGGTTGTGTACGTCCGGGGGTTAAAGACGGAGAAATGACTTAAAAACAATGAGTTTATTTTTTTTCCTCAGAAAATAAAGATGATAGAGACAGAGCAAGAAACCTGGACCCGCGCCTGCTGTTCCCAATAAAGGATTGGTTCATGGGATTCCTGCCGGGACACACATTTGAATGGGACATCGATGATCCGCAGGACGAAATGACACAGGATGATCCAGGAGAAACGGTATGCCATGCCGGGTAGTATTCACAAGAAAAACAAAAGGAAAAAAAAAAAATAAAAAAGGAAAGAAAAACAGAAAAGTCGCGAGTGAATGAATGAATGAGTGCGTGCGTGCGTGCGTGCGTGTGTGCGTGTGTGTGTGTGTGTGTGTGTGTGTGTGTGTGTGTGTGTGTGTGTGTGTGAGTGAGTAAGCAATTATGTAAATAAGCAAGTCTGTGGGTAAATTAGTGAGTTAGTGAGTAAATGCATGAGTAAAAGTTATTGAATTACTGAGTTAGTCAGTGAGTCCGCAAGCCCTCGAGTGAATGAGTGAGTGAGTAAGTATGTATGTAAAATAAGTGAGTGAGTGAATGCGTGAGTTATGGAGTTAGTCGGTCAGATATAAGTGGGTGAGTGAGTGAGTGAGTGAGAGAGTCAGGTTGGGTGGATGAGTGAGTGAGTTAGTAAGTTGAGTATGAGTATGCAATTCGTATCATCGACGATACTATACATATGTGTATATATGTTTTATAAAAGAAGTACTTTCCGTATATTTTTATCTCAGGATTTGAATATTGGACTCGTTCATCTTGGCAAAAAAGAAATAGTGGTCGTCCCGGAAAACGATGAGAACAACGAGGAAGCGCAGGCTGTTACCGAAGGATCGCCAAGTATCAATAATGCATATTTGTAAATGCGTACGCTTGCAGTGTCTGCCTGTGATCGTAATTTTTTTTATTAGTGATGCTCCATTCTTTTTTGTGTTTTTAACTCTCCCTACAGTGTTTTGCTTCTTAGTAGAGAACTTTAAATTTTTAGGGTTTCTTAGTTTTATTTGCCTGTGATTTGTTCTGTAAATCTTGATAGAAACTACGTATTGGTTTTCTGGATTTATGTGAAGGATACTCAATCATAAAATATCAGAAAACATAACGAAGGCCGCTTTGTACTATGTGTAGTTCAAACGATAAGTTTTTGAATTTGACAGTGTAAGTCAAAACACAGAGTTGTTGAACCTTGTGCTCTTACTAGCACCTAAGATCCTGGAAACACTTTCATTTTAGCCAGTCATTAAAAAGTTTGCAAACGTGTTTGCGAGAATACTTTTAGCTGGTGGCCGCAATCCAAAGATTGCTCCGTTTTCGCAGAATTGTCCTAGTTCCTAGAATTTTCATGGAAAGGTCGCCCTTTGTTACGTTACAGTCGAAGGTTCTCTCCAGTAGTCCCATCCTGGTCTTGTGAAAACGGCGTTTGCGTTTTCATCATCACTTCAATCTCCTCCCATCTAGTGTTGTCCTTTCTCTCAAAAACAGCCGCTTTTAGGCTTTCCTTTCGCGTGACTTGATTCGTTGGATTAGTGTCGACTGGAGAGCACTTAGCAGCTGAAAAACGAAATTGGGTAAACGGCTGACTTTTGATGATGGTCATGTAATAATGGTGGTGATGGCAATGATGTCGGTAGTATTTATAAGTACAGTGGTGCTGACAATGATGATGATACTGACTCTCACAGTAGTGATGATGAACGGGTTGCAGTGATGTTGGTGATCATGACTATGGCTTTATGATGGAAGTGCAGATGATAATGATGATGATGATGATGATGATGATGATGATGATGATGATGGTGTTAAAGATGATGATGATGATGATGATGATGATGATGATGATGATGATGATGGTGATGGTGATGGTGATGGTGATGATGATGATGATGATGATGATGATGATGATGATGATGATGATGATGATGATGATGATGATGATGATGATGATGATGATGATGATGATGATGATGATGATGATGATGATGATGATGATGATGATGATGATGATGATGATGATGATGATGATGATGATGATGATGATGATGATGATGATGATGATGATGATGATGATGATGATGATGATGATGATGATGATGATGATGATGATGATGATGATGATGATGATGATGATGATGATGATGATGATGATGATGATGATGATGATGATGATAATGATAATTAATGATGATGATTTAATGAACGCTTAGTGTACCTCCTTTCCTCCTTGAGCAAATGCAACGTCACGGAAGACTTTATTTTCCGTCATACTGGGCAGGTTAAGCAGAAGGAATTCTTCACAGAATCTCTGAAGTTCATCGGCGTCATAACTCTGAAAGAAGCGGTGATTGAGTATAATGTATAACATCGGGTTTGTTATAATGGTTTTTTGTTTTAGTTTGGTACAAGGAGTCTTCGAAGACGAAGCCATCTCGCATCGTAACTATTCTCTGATTAGATTAATTATCTTTGTAAGATCTTCATGTTTATGTGATCACATACCTTTGCGCAGTTGTAGGTTTGGACAACATTTTCTGGGTTCAGCATTTGAGATCCGAGGACTTCGCAATGTCGACGTAGCCCATCCAACATGAAGTAGTGGGACGCATGCAACAGCTAGAAAACGACCAGTAACACTCATGTATGCATGATAGACATGGAATACGGCGTATATGTATGTATGTATGACTCTATTGTATTTTCTCGATTAAGCATCGGGTCCGAATCAACGCCGATAATAGGCTCTCGAACATTGAACCCTTGCGGCCGAGTTGTTGCCGGGTGCTGGTTAAATCAATGGAGCTTTCATAGTCTACTACATGTATGCATATTTGTGTATAAATATGTAGTTATGCATGTCTGTGCATGTGTTGTAACCATGTAACATATTGTGTGCATAAACTTATGCATGCATACCTCTAGAATGGTCATGTGATCCTTCAGGGTGTCCGTTTTCCCGGTGTACAAGTGTTGTATGACCAACTGTTTTATGAATCAAAGTATACAACGAGTTTATGTGAGTGTCATATTGATTTCTGTGTATTATTACTCAGTTGTTCATCACATTTGACTTACTTGAAATATCTCGTACTTGATGTTGTTGATTTCGATGCAAGGTGTTTTACCTTCTGATAAATTTGCAGTGTTAGGCGAGAGCATGACCTGCAAATGAAGGTGAATGTTTCACTGCAATATTTTACTACGCCTATGCACCGTAATTCAAGTTTCTAAAGTCAGTAAGTATGTCCGTCAAGTCTGGTCGATCAGAAACATAAAATTAAGCAAAAGCGAACAGACAGACAAATGTAAACACAGCGCCATGCTTGGACTAATATGATTGATTTATAATTCTTTACCTTGAAACGTTTGGTGGCTGTGGCCAGAATTATTTTATGAGCGTAAAAAGGCTTTCCCTCGACTAAGAATGTGACGTCCGACATATCGGGGTTGTTTATATAGTCCGGTCCTGAAAAGGAGACTCGTGTGATGTCGCAGATATTATATTTTTAAGCGAACACGAATGCAAAGAACAAACAAACAAAAAATCACCGGGATTGTTACAATTTTGTAACTATATTATAAGTGTTCATTTATCTCGGCGCAAATAAACTCAGTGATATTGTGATAATTGCACTTTACGTACCTATCCGTATGGATGGTGACGCTGTGGATAGTTCATTGATCTTTGTTGGCTGTTCCTCGCCGAAGCATTCGGAGATAATTGCGGCTAGCTCTCGAGTGAAAGCGAAGTCCTGCGCAGGAACGTAACATTGTAAAGTGAATTGTAACCTTGCACAAAATACTCAGATAGGTAACAGTTGGTTCTCACCTCGCATTCCTTGAAGATATTAAACAGAGCCAACAGTCCGTCGTCACAAAAGTCAGCGGTGCACTGGTCACGTGGTATTGACTGAAAGTCCCTTAACAGGCAGCGAATGAAAGACTTGTGCGACTTTTCGTAAGCACATATGAGAGTCTGGGTCCAGCAATGAATGTTCCATGGCACGCCTGCCCAAAAATGAACATTAATTACGTAGTTATAGCTAAGCGCCGATAGAGAATCAAAATGATGACGTCACAGAAACGATACTGGCAGAAACTTAGATCAATAACGGAGTAAACGAATGAGATATGAGCAGGCAAAGGTTAAAATGCTCGGCATACAATATCTATTAGTGAGTAGTACTGGATTGAGTCCAGAACTCAAGGATTATATTTTTTTATGGGAACTTAGAAAAGTACGTTTCAGAGTCACTTAAATGACTTAGACTATAGACGATTGACATGTTTCTGACACAATCTACTAATTTCGTCAAACAGCCTATCTTACCGAGACTTCTTATCTCCATGGCGATGTCAAGATACCCATGTTCACAACTATGATACAGGGCTTCCTGGAAAACGAAGATAAATAAGGAGTTAAGCTGATCTAACAACACTAAAAGCTAAGAACTTTTATGCGTTGGACCATTATCATGTAGACGCTAAAATTAATCTTAAGGAATTACTCTGATCCAAACACCATTGCGTCATACGCTTGAGATTTTTATGGATGATAATTTAACGGAGCTCTTATAACTAAAACCAATCATAGTAAAACAAGTAGAAACAATGGGCCCACTTATAAAATATATACGTGTGAATATTTTGTCGAACTTTTTACCTGCAAAACCTTGGTCCTTTGTTTTCCAAGTTTCTTGTTTTGGTTCTCAGATCCTTCTGATAAGATTTCATGCAACGACAAGATATCACTATCACGTCTGGAGTTGGGTTGTGCCAACAATTTACGTAATACATTGCGATGTCCATGGGCAGCGGCTGCTGAAAAAGCGTTGGTCTGGCTCCCACAGCCACGGTGCGCATGACCGAGCAATGGTATTGTCAGGTTGACATATGGATCGGCGCTTTTTCTCAGAAGCAAAGATACAAGATTGTAGTTTCCTGGAAAGAACAAGAGATACAATGTTTTTTCTCATAAGCAAAGATACAAGATCTTAATTTCCTGGAAAGAACAAGAATAACAGAACTTCGTTGTTATTTTTTATTTTTAGTCATTTTCGGCTGCAAAGTTAGTGGAATTTGTCTAGAAGTGACGTCATCAAACCTGCAGCGGACGCCAACTGTAGAGGTGTTTCCGTGGAACTGTCGTGCCCAGGCTCCGCTGATCCGTCGGGGTTAGCGCCTGCATCCAACAGAAGCTAACAACGAAGCAACGACAAATCATTGTGCTTTATAAGTTTTTATTTCCAGATACACACGATAATCACCAAAGATAAACACTTTCACTCCTAAACGTAATCAAATTCAATTATCCCCTTTAATTTCTCACAATAGATATTTAAAGTATGAAAATGAAAGCTGATTAAACTACTAATTCTCGGTATATTATTCTTACATCTAGGCTGAGGAATACTGCAGAATGCTAAATATTGAGGAATGCTAAATTTTCTAACCAAAAATAAGTAAATCTCTTACCTGGCACACGAACACGTGACCACCGACTGCAGCGAATGTGAGGGCTGTCCATGATCTGGTGTCAGGAGTTGCCAGTGGATACTTCTTGGTATCACCTGGAACCTGAATAGGCCAGCGTTATAGTTTTTTTATATACTTTAGTTTAGGAAGAGAAATATACGTATTAGAATAGACATAGTTGACAGGACAGCGCGAAAACACATTATTGACACATATTAAAAATTACGTTATAGAAATTGTATTGAACTAGTCAACGTTTGAATTTCTTGGCTAAGTTCTGAGGTTTTGTAAGGCCTGCACGAACTATGAAAACTGCACTTGAATTTTGATTCGTCGTTTCCAAAGCTTGTCTTGAAAGATTTTAACGCTGGATAACAAAGCTGGATAACTGAATGCGATTCGTAGAACAGCAATTATTGCCACTAGCCACGAAAATAGACTACCAAACGGTGCTCGCTTACCTGTGTGTCTAGGAGAGCGTGGTTCTCAAGTAAGGAAATAACCAATGAGCTGCTTCCTATGGAGCATGCGTACATCAGTGGTGTCATTCCCTAAATGTGGAGAGTGGACGTTTTAACAAAGAAAACACGGCACTGAGCCTGTAGTTTGAGAAATTAGAACAGTGGAGGTAACCCGTATTGTTTACTCCATCACTTATTTTGTTCTTCATCTTTTCCCAAAATTTGACTCACCAACTCCCCATTCTCAATCTCTCATCACCCGGTTAAAGTAAAATAATTCGAAATTCGAAAATTGCAGATTTCAAAAAATGAAACTATTCACCAGGTAGATAATGATACAATCTTTTGTTCTCTATATAATTTATTGTATCGAGAAACATAGTTTACTGTTGCTACTGTACTAAGAAACTACGATGCCTTATGCTCCTATGTGAATCGCGGGTTCAATACCTGAATGTTGATTGTGTTTACTTTCTCGGGTCCGAGGGCTATCAAAGCCTGCGGTAAGATGTCTTTTCTGCCGCAAGTGAGCATACGCAGTCCCATGTCTTGCTGAAAACTGATGGTGGCTGCAGACGAAGAAAGGTCTCTCGAAGAGCTGATAGAGTCATCTGGTCTGTTGAGGTAGGCAACAGCTAATCTCCAGAAACGTTTAAAAAAGTTTTGACAAGTAACGTAAGTTAATGCTCGGGGCCCGGTTTTTCGAAAGCCGATTAAGCTAATCCAGGATTAACGAAATTCTTTCTGACGACCTCTCTGCCGATAAAATGCAGGGTTTTGTTCAAATATGGATTAAAAAGCTCGTTTTAGCTGAATACGTATCAAGGAAGTCGTTGCAGGACAAAATCTTCACATTTTCAGGCTTATAAATGACAAGAAAGTTTACACCTAATCCAGGATTAGCCTAATCGTGCTTTGAAAAACCGAGCCCGGGATTTTTAACATTCCCTGGTAGTGGGTTAGAAGGTGCAGTGGAGACAAGGTCAAGTCACACTTATCTAAACTGAGTAAGGTTCGTTTTAGTAAAACAGTAAACTGATCCCATTAATGTGAATGTTCTGGCAGGGCTTTAGGACCGTTTCAATCGTCGCGCCACTGCCGTGCCAAACTCAATGCAGTGAGCAAAATCCATTCTATGAGCCGTTAATTTGCCTTGAGTTGGCCACATTCATGAGAAGTTCGACGTTTGAAGCGGACCTTAAAAACTCACAAGATGTTGTTCATTAGTGCGATATAACTGCGTTACTATTAATGCAACAATTTTTCTAGATAATACCATCTGTCCTGATCCTGGTCTCCAGTCTTACCCAAACGAGCGAGGTTGACAGTCGTTAAATGGCATCAGCATCCTGGCCGCTTGTTTGACGTCATCATCGTCCACAATTCCACTGGCTCTGTGCTCCGCGTTTAAGCTGGCGACTCGCATCCATTCGACTAATGGCGGAAGGTGAGAATGCGACCTGCAAATACAATTCCGACAAAAAGCCCGCGTAAAACACAAGAACTATCGAAGCAAAAAGTATCAACTCGATGATGTCAGTGGAATGATTCGAACCTTCTATTGGCGCTCAGAATGTCTGACAAGTCTTCGTCCACTTGGTGGGAACATTTCAGGTAATAAAACATCGCGCGCACAGAGCTTGGTGCCCAGGTCACTTGAGAGAGCACGCGGTTTTCTTTGCTTTGATACCTGTCCGCAAACCTTTTCTGCGCCTGCGATATCATGTCTGTTAACTCTGCCACGGATGTCACACACGTTGTGCTGAAACACTTCTCTAGCCCTTTGTCGCGTCGTGATGTCATATCTGGAGTGTCCACTACAAGGAATAACTACATGGTGAGTGGGTGAAAGAACGCGTGGTGTTTGTGTCCGTTAGACTAGGAAGTAGGTCAGTACAAAGCAGCAGGGATTTAACTGAGTACATATATAAGTGCATTAGTTAGGAAGTAAATGGGGTTTTGAGGAATTCCGTCTGAAAAGTGAGTGAATGTGTGTGAGCGAATTAATGACTGCGTGACTAAGAATGTGCATGTGTTAACAAATTATGTTTTAATATGTACGTACGTGAGTGAGTAAGCAAGTTAGCGAGCGCTTAACGTGTGAGTTAGAGTCATTGAGTTATGACACGTTTGTGTGTATGATTCATGTTGGTGACTGTACAGTATGTGAATGTTTTTATCACATTCGGCTAAGCATGAGTTTGTTAGAAGTGATTCACTGGCCGTATGATTCACAACTGAATGATTATGTGAAGGGGTAGGTAAGTGAGTGAAATGATTTGGAAGTGTTGGGTACGTGAGATAGTGAGCCGGTGGCCATGTAATCAAATGAATGACACATAAAGAGATGGCGAGAAACTTAAGTTAATCAGATGGAACTAATGCTGCAGTTGTCCAGTGTGCAAGGGAATCGAATCGGAATGAAACAGTGATTGATCAGAACGACTCTATCTAGTGAAAACACGAATATATAATTTAAACAAACATACGCTGCTCTTTCTTGGGTGCCCCGTATATTTCCAGTGAGTCCGCAATACCGTAAACTGTTTGTCCGGACAGTAGATGATAGTAAGGTTGAAGCATTCCCCAAAGGTCTGGGTCCAAGTTAATCCATTCCTCAATCACTTCAGGTGTGACGTGGTCAAACCCCTCTGTCGTCAGAAACAGAGCAACACATTAGTACATTGGAAATATGTTAACTTACTTAGACCCCCATAATCATTCAGTTGGACCGTCTAGTTACTGTCTAGTCACTGCTAAAAAACTGCTAACAAATTGGGCCGATTGAAGCACTCGCATACACGCAGACATGCACACATACAAACGTGCCAACTTAAACTAGGTCCCTATAACACAGAGCGCAGAATGCTGAATAAGCCTTAGTTAAAAGCTGCAACAAATACGTAATGCAGTCGCGTCAAGGTTATGCAATTTCTACAATTCTACATATACAGTCGTAGTACTGTTTCTGACGTATTTATACAATTTGTGCTATGTAAATATAGAATTATGAAACGTAAATAATGTCATGGCCTCACAATACATTATAGCATTAGGAATTTATAATTTTTCATTCCTTACAAAAACAATAGGTCGACTCACCTAAATTAGTGACGGCACGAAACACCAGCTCCTCGGCAATGAACTCAAGCGTCGCGGCAAGATAAATAGCAGCGGCGTCAGAGATACGTGCGCCTACTTTCATATCAACCAACCAGCGAAAGATTTTACCCACGGGGAAAACCAACCCACTCCTGCTTCTCTTTGAACGGGCAAATTTATCGCCTGTCATGGAATAGAGCGAAAGAGCTTTTGACCCCAACGTCAGACAAGTCCGTGCCATGCTCAAGGACAACACAAGGCGAATGCTTGTCTGGATTTCTTGTTTAGAACAACGCGAGTAACGAATGGAGAGGCGTTTTGCTTCCTGGACGATGCGTAGGAGAGGTCTTTGTAGAAGACACGACACTCGCTCGATGGCCTGAGGTGAAATAACACTAGAATATCTCGCTCTTCCGAGCCGAAGGACTTTAGCGACGTCTTGTAGCGACCACGGTGGCTCTTCTAAATGAGGCAACATCGGCAACCATACATCCCAATCCTTGTCGGAATTGACAGAAAGGCTATTCATTTCGTCTGGGAATTCTTTTGCCCCATTTCTCGTAGAATTTGCCGGGGCTGTGTTATCCATTTGGTGAGCTCCAACTTCCGATGGTCGGTCTCTCCTTTCGTTGATTGCCTTTGCGTTGAACGACAGCATACCATAGCAGCTTATTGTTATCAGTGATAAACATTTAGCTTTGTACCTTAATTAGTTGCAAAGCAAATTGACGGGTTCCTTTGATAAGCTAGCTTTATTGGTGTTGCTTATGTCAACAGTGCAGTTCAAAGCTTATATCCCCATGCATGAAAGGTAGAAACAAATGCAAAGAAAGAACGGCGTCCTGAACCCCAGAATGGGGCATTATGATAAAGTGACTTTTACAAGAAGAAGAAGAAGAAAAAAGACAGATACTGGCACATTCCTTGTTTGTTGTTGTTGTTTTTTTTCGTGTTCTCAGAAATTTCAGTTTTGATCAAAATTGAAACCTATTGAACCTTGGTCGCGACCCGAAATTAGAGCAAATCATCGACTCAAATATCAAACTTTTCGAACAAAGAGCCTCAAGTGTATGTGATTTTGCTGCTATAGATCATCAACGGTTGAAAGAAAATGAGGCAAATGTATCACAAAAAGTATCGTTATAGTCCAAGCAAGATTTCCTGAAAGTTTTGAGAGTTTTCAATTTTTGGCCAAAATCGACTATTTTTGAGAAAACCCATGGGCTATAGCCTTACCTTTTTTTCAAAAATTGGCCATTTTGGAGCGAAGTTTGAAAACTGTCGAAACTTTCAGTATCCTTTCAGAATCGTATGATCTTTTCAGGAAACGTTCCTGGACTATAACGACGGTTTTGATATATAATCGTTACTCCAGCGGGTCGCAAGAAATTAAAGCAAATCATCGACTCAAATATCTACATACTTTTCGAACAAAAGCGCCTTAGTTAATGTTTATGTGGTTTTGCTGCTATATCTCATCAACGGCTGAAATAAAATGAGACAAATGTATTGCAAAAGTCTCGTTATATTCAAAGGAAGCTTTCCTGAAAGTTTCGAGAACTTTCCATTTTTGGCCAAAATCGGCCATTTCTCAGAAAAACCATGGGCTTACCATTGTTTTTTTTTTTTTTTTTTTTTTTTTTACAAAACTTGGCCATTAGGGGCTAAATTTTAAAACTGTCGAAACCTTCCAGGAAATATTTAGAATCGCATGTCCTTTTTAGGAAACGTTCCTGGGACTACATAACGACGGTTTTGATATTTTTTCAGGGATTTATGAGAAGTTTAGAGCAAATCATTGACATTAATATCACACTTTTCGAAAAAAAGAGCCTCAAGTTTTATGTGGTTTTGCTGCTATATATCATCAACGGCTGAAATATTACATGAAGTGTTTTCTGCCCACGACTGACAGACCGTTTATTCAGCTGGCGACATGGCGTTACTATTAGATACATTTGTAGACAACATTAAATTCAACACTTGGCAAACAGGGTGAGGTAATACTTAAGCACAAGGTTTTTTGTCAAGATTTCAAATTTTTGTCAAGTCTTCGTGGGACTACAATAAGACTTTTTGCTAAGACTACAATAAAACTTTTTGACGTTAGAGCAAATTAGAGCAAATCATGCACTAATTAAAACATCACACCTTTCGAGCAAAAGAGCCAAATTTATGCTGCTATATCTCGCCAACGGATGCAAATAGATAGAGCAAATGTGTTGCAAAAATTTTTATTATACTCTAATGAAGGTTTCCCGAAAGTTTCAAGAGTTTTCAATTTTTAGCCAAAATCGGCAAAAAGCCCTGTGCTATAGCCTTAGTATTTTATCAAAATTCCAACATTTTTCGACCATCTCAAAATCGCATGAAACTTTCAGGAATCGTTCCTGGGACTATGTCGACAGGTTTTGCATAGTTTTTGTAAACTTTTAGCCGGCGCGTCCAGAGAAATTAAAGCAATTTAGATCAAATCACGCACTAATTAAAACATCACACCTTTCGAGCAAAGGAGCAGAGTTTAAGCTGCTATATCTGCGCAACGGATGAAGATAGATAAGGCAAATGTATTGCAAAAAGTCTTGTTATAGTCCAAGGAAGGTTTCCTGAAAGTTTCAAGAGTTTTCAATTTTTGGCCATAATCGGCAAAAAACCCTGTGCTATAGCCTTAGTATTTTATCAAAATTCCAACATTTTTCGACCATCTCAGAATCGCATGAAACTTTCAGGAATCGTTCCTGGGACTATGCCGACAGGTTTTGCATAGTTTTTGTAAACTTTTAGCCCGCGCGTCCTGAGAAATTAAAGCAATTTAGATCAAATCACGCACTAATTAAAACATCACACCTTTCGAGCAAAGGAGCAGAGTTTAAGCTGCTATATCTCCGCAACGGATGAAGATAGATAAGGCAAATGTATTGCAAAAAGTCTTGTTATAGTCCAAGGAAGGTTTCCTGAAAGTTTCAAGAGTTTTCAATTTTTGGCCAAAATCGGCAAAAAACCCTGTGCCTTAGTATTTTATTAAAATTCCAACATTTTTCGACCATCTCAGAATCGCATGAAACTTTCAGGAATTGTACCTGGGACTATGCCGACAGGTTTTGCATAGTTTTTGTAAACTTTTAGCCCGCGCGTCCTGAGAAATTAAAGCAATTTAGATCAAATCACGCACTAATTAAAACATCACACCTTTCGAGCAAAGGAGCAGAGTTTAAGCTGCTATATCTCCGCAACGGATGAAGATAGATAAGGCAAATGTATTGCAAAAAGTCTTGTTATAGTCCAAGGAAGGTTTCCTGAAAGTTTCAAGAGTTTTCAATTTTTGGCCAAAATCGGCAAAAAACCCTGTGCTATAGCCTTAGTATTTTATCAAAATTCCAACATTTTTCGACCATCTCAGAATCGCATGAAACTTTCAGGAATCGTTCCTGGGACTATGCCGACAGGTTTTGCATAGTTTTTGTAAACTTTTAGCCCGCGCGTCCTGAGAAATTAAAGCAATTTAGATCAAATCACGCACTAAATAAAACATCACACCTTTCGAGCAAAGGAGCAGAGTTTAAGCTGCTATATCTGCGCAACGGATGAAGATAGATAAGGCAAATGTATTGCAAAAAGTCTTGTTATAGTCCAAGGAAGGTTTCCTGAAAGTTTCAAGAGTTTTCAATTTTTGGCCAAAATCGGCAAAAACCCTGTGCTATAGCCTTAGTATTTTATCAAAATTCCAACATTTTTGGACCACCTCAGAATCGCATGAAACTTTCAGGAATCGTTCCTGGGACTATGCAGACAGGTTTTGCATAGTTTTTGTAAACTTTTAGCCCGCGCGTCCTGAGAAATTAAAGCAATTTAGATCAAATCACGCACTAATTAAAACATCACACCTTTCGAGCAAAGGAGCAGAGTTTAAGCTGCTATATCTCCGCAACGGATGAAGATAGATAAGGCAAATGTATTGCAAAAAGTCTTGTTATAGTCCAAGGAAGGTTTCCTGAAAGTTTCAAGAGTTTTCAATTTTTGGCCAAAATCGGCAAAAAACCCTGTGCCTTAGTATTTTATCAAAATTCCAACATTTTTCGACCATCTCAGAATCGCATGAAACTTTCAGGAATCGTTCCTGGGACTATGCCGACAGGTTTTGCATAGTTTTTGTAAACTTTTAGCCCGCGCGTCCTGAGAAATTAAAGCAATTTAGATCAAATCACGCACTAATTAAAACATCACACCTTTCGAGCAAAGGAGTAGAGTTTAAGCTGCTATATATCCGCAACGGATGAAGATAGATAAGGCAAATGCATTGCAAAAAGTCTTGTTATAGTCCAAGGAAGGTTTCCTGAAAGTTTCAAGAGTTTTCAATTTTTGGCCAAAATCGGCAAAAAACCCTGTGCTATAGCCTTAGTATTTTATCAAAATTCCAACATTTTTCGACCATCTCAGAATCGCATGAAACTTTCAGGAATCGTTCCTGGGACTATGCCGACAGGTTTTGCATAGTTTTTGTAAACTTTTAGCCCGCGCGTCCTGAGAAATTAAAGCAATTTAGATCAAATCACGCACTAATTAAAACATCACACCTTTCGAGCAAAGGAGCAGAGTTTAAGCTGCTATATCTGCGCAACGGATGAAGATAGATAAGGCAAATGTATTGCAAAAAGTCTTGTTATAGTCCAAGGAAGGTTTCCTGAAAGTTTCAAGAGTTTTCAATTTTTGGCCATAATCGGCAAAAAACCCTGTGCTATAGCCTTAGTATTTTATCAAAATTCCAACATTCTTCGACCATCTCAGAATCGCATGAAACTTTCAGGAATCGTTCCAGGGACTATGCCGACAGGTTTTGCATAGTTTTTGTAAACTTTTAGCCCGCGCGTCCTGAGAAATTAAAGCAATTTAGATCAAATCACGCACTAATTAAAACATCACACCTTTCGAGCAAAGGAGCAGAGTTTAAGCTGCTATATCTCCGCAACGGATGAAGATAGATAAGGCAAATGTATTGCAAAAAGTCTTGTTATAGTCCAAGGAAGGTTTCCTGAAAGTTTCAAGAGTTTTCAATTTTTGGCCAAAATCGGCAAAAAACCCTGTGCCTTAGTATTTTATTAAAATTCCAACATTTTTCGACCATCTCAGAATCGCATGAAACTTTCAGGAATTGTACCTGGGACTATGCCGACAGGTTTTGCATAGTTTTTGTAAACTTTTAGCCCGCGCGTCCTGAGAAATTAAAGCAATTTAGATCAAATCACGCACTAATTAAAACATCACACCTTTCGAGCAAAGGAGCAGAGTTTAAGCTGCTATATCTCCGCAACGGATGAAGATAGATAAGGCAAATGCATTGCAAAAAGTCTTGTTATAGTCCAAGGAAGGTTTCCTGAAAGTTTCAAGAGTTTTCAATTTTTGGCCAAAATCGGCAAAAACCCTGTGCTATAGCCTTAGTATTTTATCAAAATTCCAACATTTTTCGACCATCTCAGAATCGCATGAAACTTTCAGGAATCGTTCCTGGGACTATGCCGACAGGTTTTGCATAGTTTTTGTAAACTTTTAGCCCGCGCGTCCTGAGAAATTAAAGCAATTTAGATCAAATCACGCACTAAATAAAACATCACACCTTTCGAGCAAAGGAGCAGAGTTTAAGCTGCTATATCTGCGCAACGGATGAAGATAGATAAGGCAAATGTATTGCAAAAAGTCTTGTTATAGTCCAAGGAAGGTTTCCTGAAAGTTTCAAGAGTTTTCAATTTTTGGCCAAAATCGGCAAAAACCCTGTGCTATAGCCTTAGTATTTTATCAAAATTCCAACATTTTTGGACCACCTCAGAATCGCATGAAACTTTCAGGAATCGTTCCTGGGACTATGCAGACAGGTTTTGCATAGTTTTTGTAAACTTTTAGCCCGCGCGTCCTGAGAAATTAAAGCAATTTAGATCAAATCACGCACTAATTAAAACATCACACCTTTCGAGCAAAGGAGCAGAGTTTAAGCTGCTATATCTCCGCAACGGATGAAGATAGATAAGGCAAATGTATTGCAAAAAGTCTTGTTATAGTCCAAGGAAGGTTTCCTGAAAGTTTCAAGAGTTTTCAATTTTTGGCCAAAATCGGCAAAAAACCCTGTGCTATAGCCTTAGTATTTTATCAAAATTCCAACATTTTTCGACCATCTCAGAATCGCATGAAACTTTCAGGAATCGTTCCTGGGACTATGCCGACAGGTTTTGCATAGTTTTTGTAAACTTTTAGCCCGCGCGTCCTGAGAAATTAAAGCAATTTAGATCAAATCACGCACTAATTAAAACATCACACCTTTCGAGCAAAGGAGTAGAGTTTAAGCTGCTATATATCCGCAACGGATGAAGATAGATAAGGCAAATGCATTGCAAAAAGTCTTGTTATAGTCCAAGGAAGGTTTCCTGAAAGTTTCAAGAGTTTTCAATTTTTGGCCAAAATCGGCAAAAAACCCTGTGCTATAGCCTTAGTATTTTATCAAAATTCCAACATTTTTCGACCATCTCAGAATCGCATGAAACTTTCAGGAATCGTTCCTGGGACTATGCCGACAGGTTTTGCATAGTTTTTGTAAACTTTTAGCCCGCGCGTCCTGAGAAATTAAAGCAATTTAGATCAAATCACGCACTAATTAAAACATCACACCTTTCGAGCAAAGGAGTAGAGTTTAAGCTGCTATATATCCGCAACGGATGAAGATAGATAAGGCAAATGCATTGCAAAAAGTCTTGTTATAGTCCAAGGAAGGTTTCCTGAAAGTTTCAAGAGTTTTCAATTTTTGGCCAAAATCGGCAAAAAACCCTGTGCTATAGCCTTAGTATTTTATCAAAATTCCAATATTTTTCGACCATCTCAGAATCGCATGAAACTTTCAGGAATCGTTCCAGGGATTATGCCGACAGGTTTTGCATAGTTTTTGTAAACTTTTAGCCCGAGCGTCCTGAGAAATTAAAGCAATTTAGATCAAATCACGCACTAAATAAAACATTACACCTTTCGAGCAAAGGAGCAGAGTTTAAGCTGCTATATCTCCGCAACGGATGAAGATAGATAAGGCAAATGTATTGCAAAAAGTCTTGTTATAGTCCAAGGAAGGTTTCCTGAAAGTTTCAAGAGTTTTCAATTTTTGGCCAAAATCGGCAAAAAACCCAGTGCTATAGCCTTAGTATTTTTTCAAAATTCCAACATTTTTCGACCATCTCAGAATCGCATGAAACTTTCAGGAATCGTTCCTGGGACTATGCCGACAGGTTTTGCATAGTTTTTGTAAATTTTTAGCCCGCGCGTCCTGAGAAATTAAAGCAATTTAGATCAAATCACGCACTAAATAAAACATCACACCTTTCGAGCAAAGGAGCATAGTTTAAGCTGCTATATCTCCGCAACGGATGAAGATAGATAAGGCAAATGTATTGCAAAAAGTCTTGTTATAGTCCAAGGAAGGTTTCCTGAAAGTTTCAAGAGTTTTCAATTTTTGGCCAAAATCGGCAAAAAACCCTGTGCTATAGCCTTAGTATTTTATCAAAATTCCAACATTTTTCGACCATCTCAGAATCGCATGAAACTTTCAGGAATCGTTCCTGGGACTATGCCGACAGGTTTTGCATAGTTTTTGTAAACTTTTAGCCCGCGCGTCCTGAGAAATTAAAGCAATTTAGATCAAATCACGCACTAATTAAAACATCACACCTTTCGAGCAAAGGAGCAGAGTTTAAGCTGCTATATCTCCGCAACGGATGAAGATAGATAAGGCAAATGTATTGCAAAAAGTCTTGTTATAGTCCAAAGAAGGTTTCCTGAAAGTTTCAAGAGTTTTCAATTTTTGGCCAAAATCGGCAAAAAACCCTGTGCTATAGCCTTAGTATTTTATCAAAATTCCAACATTTTTCGACCATCTCAGAATCGCATGAAACTTTCAGGAATCGTTCCTGGGACTATGCCGACAGGTTTTGCATAGTTTTTGTAAACTTTTAGCCCGCGCGTCCTGAGAAATTAAAGCAATTTAGATCAAATCACGCACTAATTAAAACATCACACCTTTCGAGCAAAGGAGCAGAGTTTAAGCTGCTATATCTCCGCAACGGATGAAGATAGATGAGGCAAATGTATTGCAAAAAGTCTTGTTATAGTCCAAGGAAGGTTTCCTGAAAGTTTCAAGAGTTTTCAATTTTTGGCCAAAATCGGCAAAAAACCCTGTGCCTTAGTATTTTATTAAAATTCCAACATTTTTCGACCATCTCAGAATCGCATGAAACTTTCAGGAATTGTACCTGGGACTATGCCGACAGGTTTTGCATAGTTTTTGTAAACTTTTAGCCCGCGCGTCCTGAGAAATTAAAGCAATTTAGATCAAATCACGCACTAATTAAAACATCACACCTTTCGAGCAAAGGAGCAGAGTTTAAGCTGCTATATCTCCGCAACGGATGAAGATAGATAAGGCAAATGCATTGCAAAAAGTCTTGTTATAGTCCAAGGAAGGTTTCCTGAAAGTTTCAAGAGTTTTCAATTTTTGGCCAAAATCGGCAAAAACCCTGTGCTATAGCCTTAGTATTTTATCAAAATTCCAACATTTTTCGACCATCTCAGAATCGCATGAAACTTTCAGGAATCGTTCCTGGGACTATGCCGACAGGTTTTGCATAGTTTTTGTAAACTTTTAGCCCGCGCGTCCTGAGAAATTAAAGCAATTTAGATCAAATCACGCACTAAATAAAACATCACACCTTTCGAGCAAAGGAGCAGAGTTTAAGCTGCTATATCTGCGCAACGGATGAAGATAGATAAGGCAAATGTATTGCAAAAAGTCTTGTTATAGTCCAAGGAAGGTTTCCTGAAAGTTTCAAGAGTTTTCAATTTTTGGCCAAAATCGGCAAAAACCCTGTGCTATAGCCTTAGTATTTTATCAAAATTCCAACATTTTTGGACCACCTCAGAATCGCATGAAACTTTCAGGAATCGTTCCTGGGACTATGCAGACAGGTTTTGCATAGTTTTTGTAAACTTTTAGCCCGCGCGTCCTGAGAAATTAAAGCAATTTAGATCAAATCACGCACTAATTAAAACATCACACCTTTCGAGCAAAGGAGCAGAGTTTAAGCTGCTATATCTCCGCAACGGATGAAGATAGATAAGGCAAATGTATTGCAAAAAGTCTTGTTATAGTCCAAGGAAGGTTTCCTGAAAGTTTCAAGAGTTTTCAATTTTTGGCCAAAATCGGCAAAAAACCCTGTGCTATAGCCTTAGTATTTTATCAAAATTCCAACATTTTTCGACCATCTCAGAATCGCATGAAACTTTCAGGAATCGTTCCTGGGACTATGCCGACAGGTTTTGCATAGTTTTTGTAAACTTTTAGCCCGCGCGTCCTGAGAAATTAAAGCAATTTAGATCAAATCACGCACTAATTAAAACATCACACCTTTCGAGCAAAGGAGTAGAGTTTAAGCTGCTATATATCCGCAACGGATGAAGATAGATAAGGCAAATGCATTGCAAAAAGTCTTGTTATAGTCCAAGGAAGGTTTCCTGAAAGTTTCAAGAGTTTTCAATTTTTGGCCAAAATCGGCAAAAAACCCTGTGCTATAGCCTTAGTATTTTATCAAAATTCCAACATTTTTCGACCATCTCAGAATCGCATGAAACTTTCAGGAATCGTTCCTGGGACTATGCCGACAGGTTTTGCATAGTTTTTGTAAACTTTTAGCCCGCGCGTCCTGAGAAATTAAAGCAATTTAGATCAAATCACGCACTAATTAAAACATCACACCTTTCGAGCAAAGGAGTAGAGTTTAAGCTGCTATATATCCGCAACGGATGAAGATAGATAAGGCAAATGCATTGCAAAAAGTCTTGTTATAGTCCAAGGAAGGTTTCCTGAAAGTTTCAAGAGTTTTCAATTTTTGGCCAAAATCGGCAAAAAACCCTGTGCTATAGCCTTAGTATTTTATCAAAATTCCAATATTTTTCGACCATCTCAGAATCGCATGAAACTTTCAGGAATCGTTCCAGGGATTATGCCGACAGGTTTTGCATAGTTTTTGTAAACTTTTAGCCCGAGCGTCCTGAGAAATTAAAGCAATTTAGATCAAATCACGCACTAAATAAAACATTACACCTTTCGAGCAAAGGAGCAGAGTTTAAGCTGCTATATCTCCGCAACGGATGAAGATAGATAAGGCAAATGTATTGCAAAAAGTCTTGTTATAGTCCAAGGAAGGTTTCCTGAAAGTTTCAAGAGTTTTCAATTTTTGGCCAAAATCGGCAAAAAACCCAGTGCTATAGCCTTAGTATTTTTTCAAAATTCCAACATTTTTCGACCATCTCAGAATCGCATGAAACTTTCAGGAATCGTTCCTGGGACTATGCCGACAGGTTTTGCATAGTTTTTGTAAATTTTTAGCCCGCGCGTCCTGAGAAATTAAAGCAATTTAGATCAAATCACGCACTAAATAAAACATCACACCTTTCGAGCAAAGGAGCATAGTTTAAGCTGCTATATCTCCGCAACGGATGAAGATAGATAAGGCAAATGTATTGCAAAAAGTCTTGTTATAGTCCAAGGAAGGTTTCCTGAAAGTTTCAAGAGTTTTCAATTTTTGGCCAAAATCGGCAAAAAACCCTGTGCTATAGCCTTAGTATTTTATCAAAATTCCAACATTTTTCGACCATCTCAGAATCGCATGAAACTTTCAGGAATCGTTCCTGGGACTATGCCGACAGGTTTTGCATAGTTTTTGTAAACTTTTAGCCCGCGCGTCCTGAGAAATTAAAGCAATTTAGATCAAATCACGCACTAATTAAAACATCACACCTTTCGAGCAAAGGAGCAGAGTTTAAGCTGCTATATCTCCGCAACGGATGAAGATAGATAAGGCAAATGTATTGCAAAAAGTCTTGTTATAGTCCAAAGAAGGTTTCCTGAAAGTTTCAAGAGTTTTCAATTTTTGGCCAAAATCGGCAAAAAACCCTGTGCTATAGCCTTAGTATTTTATCAAAATTCCAACATTTTTCGACCATCTCAGAATCGCATGAAACTTTCAGGAATCGTTCCTGGGACTATGCCGACAGGTTTTGCATAGTTTTTGTAAACTTTTAGCCCGCGCGTCCTGAGAAATTAAAGCAATTTAGATCAAATCACGCACTAATTAAAACATCACACCTTTCGAGCAAAGGAGCAGAGTTTAAGCTGCTATATCTCCGCAACGGATGAAGATAGATGAGGCAAATGTATTGCAAAAAGTCTTGTTATAGTCCAAGGAAGGTTTCCTGAAAGTTTCAAGAGTTTTCAATTTTTGGCCAAAATCGGCAAAAAACCCTGTGCTATAGCCTTAGTATTTTATCAAAATTCCAACATTTTTCGACCATCTCAGAATCGCATGAAACTTTCAGGAATCGTTCCTGGGACTATGCCGACAGGTTTTGCATAGTTTTTGTAAACTTTTAGCCCGCGCGTCCTGAGAAATTAAAGCAATTTAGATCAAATCACGCACTAATTAAAACATCACACCTTTCGAGCAAAGGAGCAGAGTTTAAGCTGCTATATCTCCGCAACGGATGAAGATAGATAAGGCAAATGTATTGCAAAAAGTCTTGTTATAGTCCAAGGAAGGTTTCCTGAAAGTTTCAAGAGTTTTCAATTTTTGGCCAAAATCGGCAAAAAACCCTGTGCTATAGGCTTAGTATTTTATCAAAATTCCAACATTTTTCGACCATCTCAGAATCGCATGAAACTTTCAGGAATCGTTCCTGGGACTATGCCGACAGGTTTTGCATAGTTTTTGTAAACTTTTAGCCCGCGCGTCCTGAGAAATTAAAGCAATTTAGATCAAATCACGCACTAATTAAAACATCACACCTTTCGAGCAAAGGAGCAGAGTTTAAGCTGCTATATCTCCGCAACGGATGAAGATAGATAAGGCAAATGTATTGCAAAAAGTCTTGTTATAGTCCAAGGAAGGTTTCCTGAAAGTTTCAAGAGTTTTCAATTTTTGGCCAAAATCGGCAAAAAACCCTGTGCTATAGGCTTAGTATTTTATCAAAATTCCAACATTTTTCGACCATCTCAGAATCGCATGAAACTTTCAGGAATCGTTCCTGGGACTATGCCGACAGGTTTTGCATAGTTTTTGTAAACTTTTAGCCCGCGCGTCCTGAGAAATTAAAGCAATTTAGATCAAATCACGCACTAATTAAAACATCACACCTTTCGAGCAAAGGAGCAGAGTTTAAGCTGCTATATCTCCGCAACGGATGAAGATAGATAAGGCAAATGTATTGCAAAAAGTCTTGTTATAGTCCAAGGAAGGTTTCCTGAAAGTTTCAAGAGTTTTCAATTTTTGGCCAAAATCGGCAAAAAACCCTGTGCTATAGCCTTAGTATTTTATCAAAATTCCAACATTTTTCGACCATCTCAGAATCGCATGAAACTTTCAGGAATCGTTCCTGGGACTATGCCGACAGGTTTTGCATAGATTTTGTAAATTTTTAGCCCGCGCGTCCTGAGAAATTAAAGCAATTTAGATCAAATCACGCACTAAATAAAACATCACACCTTTCGAGCAAAGGAGCATAGTTTAAGCTGCTATATCTCCGCAACGGATGAAGATAGATAAGGCAAATGTATTGCAAAAAGTCTTGTTATAGTCCAAGGAAGGTTTCCTGAAAGTTTCAAGAGTTTTCAATTTTTGGCCAAAATCGGCAAAAAACCCTGTGCTATAGCCTTAGTATTTTATCAAAATTCCAACATTTTTCGACCATCTCAGAATCGCATGAAACTTTCAGGAATCGTTCCTGGGACTATGCCGACAGGTTTTGCATAGTTTTTGTAAACTTTTAGCCCGCGCGTCCTGAGAAATTAAAGCAATTTAGATCAAATCACGCACTAATTAAAACATCACACCTTTCGAGCAAAGGAGCAGAGTTTAAGCTGCTATATCTCCGCAACGGATGAAGATAGATAAGGCAAATGTATTGCAAAAAGTCTTGTTATAGTCCAAGGAAGGTTTCCTGAAAGTTTCAAGAGTTTTCAATTTTTGGCCAAAATCGGCAAAAAACCCTGTGCTATAGCCTTAGTATTTTATCAAAATTCCAACATTTTTCGACCATCTCAGAATCGCATGAAACTTTCAGGAATCGTTCCTGGGACTATGCCGACAGGTTTTGCATAGTTTTTGTAAACTTTTAGCCCGAGCATCCTGAGAAATTAAAGCAATTTAGATTAAATCACGCACTAATTAAAATATCACACCTTTAGAGCAAAGGAGCAGAGTTTAAGCTGCTATATCTCCGCAACGGATGAAGATAGATGAGGCAAATGTATTGCAAAAAGTCTTGTTATAGTCCAAGGAAGGTTTCCTGAAAGTTTCAAGATTATTAAAATTTTTAACAAAAAAACCCAGTGCTATATGTCAAAGTGGGCGCTTGAACCGGGTGCGTATAAAATCACATGTAAATTAATCAAAACAGCATTAAACCTTTATTGATATAAAGCCGTTATTGTCATTGTATTGATACATAATCACTGAACCGTGAACTATTTTTTATGTTAATTGGCGGTTAAGTGCTCCTGTGTGAGGCGTTCATCGCGGAAGGTTTGCAAGTGGAACCATGGTGGAGGGAGGCGATCGTTTTAACATAGCCGACTATGTGGTCTTTTCAGTTATGTTGCTGATCTCGGCGCTGATTGGCGTGTGGTACGGCTGCGGACCGGGAGGGAAGCAAAAAACGACGGCAGAATATCTGTTGGCTGATCGCAGCATGCCAATATGGCCAGTGGCTATTTCTCTTCTCGTCTCGTACTTGTCGGCCATCACACTACTCGGAGTTCCGTCGGAGATTTACACTTATGGCGCGCAGTATTATGTGTTGATCATATCCTACATTTTTATCTGTAGCACTGTCGCCATCATCTTTGTGCCCATGTTCCGGCGGATTAACGTTACCTGTGCTAACGAGGTCAGTGTTCTGCTTCGGATTTTCTAATCGCCGTTTTTAAATTTTGTCAGTTCGGGTTAGGATATCCGAACTGCTGTTGACTAGAGTTTTGGCAGTAAAGCTGAATTTAACGAAAGTTTAGAATTTTAAACGTCCAACTCATGAACAGTCAAACGAATCCGAAATAGGCGTAGCCACTCAAAATAATGAAACTCATGGCTAACAATGAGTTATATATATAAGCAATGTTAAAGACACTGTGGATGAGAGGGAGTAAATTTTATTGACTGCTTTCGTTTTCAAATTTCAGCTAGTACAATTTGACAAAACGATACACCTTTTCAGTTACATGTTTCTAGACATGTCTGTGCATTAATCACACTCCAGTGCAGAAGTAATGTATTATTTTATCTCAACTTTTCTTTACATTGTTGCATTGTTGAGAAACCGCCTTATGATTGTAATAACAACTGATTTGCTTATGAACTACCTTGTTTCATTACAAGTACTTAGAAAAGTGACACTGGTTACAGACTGTGTTGTGTAACGAAAAAAAATAAGATATTAATTTTATGGCAGGCCAACGGGAAATTACAAGGTTAACGAGAAAACAATTATGCAGACGAGCTAAAGCACAATGGCGTCTATCATTCCGTATATAATTCAAATCAGAAATGATAAATAATGACACTTTTTCCGTATAAAAATGATAGTTTACTCATTGATTTATGGAAGAAACGATGTTTGTGACACCTGTGGAATGCACTGTGTGATATTATGCAAGAGTTAATGACCTGAATGTATAATAACGTAATGTATTGTGGCGATGTTAGTGAGTGGTGTAAACTATGGCCGTGGTCACTAGCGCGAGAAGTGCGTAATTTATACCTTTGCTCGACCTTACCATATCTGGTTGTCTAGCTCATGCTTGCTTGCATGTGAGGCGAAACTACAAAAGAACCTAGGAACACTCCCACGTGCTAAGCTTACTGCGCAAGCGTGACCAAGGCCTATGATTACATGCACATGTGCAAGTGCGTGACATGAATGTGTTACTTGCGTGAACGTGATTTTGGAATTTGTCTTGGGTATCAAACGTCCTTGCTAGTACCATTTAATAACTGTCACATGGCAACTGATAAAATAATAATAAATTTCATTTATTTTGTGCTAGTATCTGGAGCGTCGGTTTTCTGTTGGCATACGCATAGTTGGTTGTGTGTTCTTCATACTCGAATACGTAAGTTGGTCTTAACGTTATTCTCTTAGTTTTTATAAATGTCGCCATCGTTACCAGGACGTTTTGCTCTTGTTGATGATTCTTTTAGTGTTTTGGCCTTGCCAATGATGCTGTTATTTTTAATGCTGCAGTTGACCAACGATTCTTGTTTACCAACAACAAACAACGACAACATCAACAAAAACACTCATCAACAACAACGAAAATACATTGACTGTTAATATGTTTTTGTAGTCGTTGTTTCACTATTGCTATTGATCCACTTATATGTCACCAGTTGAGGTTGTCTTTTTTTTAACTTGCAGACTCTTTACCTGTTTGTTGTCCTGTACGCTCCGTCACTTGCCCTTGAAGCAGGTAGGATTGCAACAAAGGCATGGCTATAGATACATATATTTCTATGTCCATTTATACTACAAAACAAACTAATCAGAACGAAAAGTTGAGATAAAAAGTTTCATGACTAAGCATGACTATTAATAAATAACTAAAACTGCTATCTGCAACGAACTCCACACTACTACAACTCCACCATGGGCACTAGTACCATCGATACTTATACCACAATTTTTCAGTTGCTGGTCTTCCACTTCCTGTGTCCATTCTGACCACTGGAATTGTGTGCACATTTTACACTAGCCTGGTGAGATGACTTCTTTCTCATTAATTCTGCATTTCATTTTTCTATCAAATGAATAAAATCTCTGTTTTTGTACTTCTTTTCTTTTATGTTGTCCCACTTCTCTTATTTAATTTTCCATTTCGCTTTCCATTCTGTCTTTGTACTTCACTTTCAGGGCGGACTTAAAGCTGTGCTCTGGACCGATGTGTTCCAAGCCTTTATCATGGTATCAGGCTTGGTTACCGTGGTGATCGTTGGCAGCATAGAAGTGGGGGGATTCAATCGTGTGTGGCAAATTAACAAAGAATATGGCCGCCTGAACTTTTTTGAGTAAGTAGGCGCACGTATGCATTAATTGAATTGCATCCAAATTGACGAGGGATATCGACAACACCGCATAATTATATAGCAGGAAGCGTACAGAATTATCAATATGTCAGTTATGGCCACAGGGCACAGAAAAGTTTGGTCGTTTTCCTTTATGTAAAACCGTACATACAGTAACTTGATGAACGATACCGCAGAACAAGATGATTTCACCGCGGGCGCGCGCCAAGCGATACCCCGCAATGTAATTGTTCTGCGGTATCCTTCATGTAAGTCAATATATAGGGTTTTACATGATAAAGCAAGCGATCTCCTCTGCGCCCTGTGTTATGACACGGCACAACTTAATAAGGACTGAAGTGAAACTAAACAAGTTGCATCGTAAACATATTCCAATTCATGGGAGACCCTGAGCTCATGGGAGATGAGGTGCAGGTCACACAACCTGAAGAATTACTAAATACCAATGACCTTGTTCATTTTCTCCCATAGTTTCAACCCCGATCCCAAAGTACGTAACACGTTCTGGACTTTGACCCTTGGTGGAACTTTCACGGCGTTGCCTGTGTGGACCGTCAGTCAAACAGCCGTTCAGCGGTTTCTAGCTAGCAAAAGCTTGAAACATGCTCAGAGGTATACGGTGTTGGTAGGGAATCCGTAGGGGGCTTCGTAAACTCTTGTCTGTGGTGCTGGTCCTTTTATCAGTTGCTGTTTGTTTAGTTGTATGATGCAGTTTTACCGGCCAGTGTAATTTAACATTTGTGGATGCTTGATGTTAGATATGTGGTCACTTTTTGTTACTACGTTTGTTTTACCAAGGCTGCATGGTTTACCAAGTAGCTGTAGTGATGGGTTTTAATTCAATTCAGAGTTGTGACTTTATAGTTGTATGTTCATCCAGGGCTCACGGCCGTAGCATTCTTGGCCGTTTTGCTTGTGATTACTCTTTGTTAGACTAAGCTGTGTTCGTGTGTCTTATTTTATCCAGGTCTGCGTGGCTTAACATTCCTGGTCTTATGCTTGTGGTGACTCTTTGCTTTCTTGACGGACTCGTCATTTTCGCCGTGTACTCTGGTTGTGATCTGAAGGAAAACAAAAAAGTGACAAGCAACGACCAGGTTAGTCTGGTTCACGTTACGAATTTTGGCCAATTACTGTTATCGAATTCCTGATGACTAGTGTACATATAGCACATTTCGATAACTACTATTTTAACTAGTATGATAATTTTGAAAGCTAAATTTTTCCTGCTCCATAAAGCGGTTCCTCACTTGCCCAGCCGACACCCAAAAGTGTAAGAACTGCGGGGAACTGAGCCTTATGTCCAAAGCTTCAAACACGTGTGTTTGTTTTGCAGGTTCTTCCTTATTTTGTTGTGAACAAACTAGGACATCTGCATGGCCTTCCAGGAATGTTCACTGCATGTTTGTATGCAGGTGCACTCAGGTACAACAACAACAACAACAACAACAACAACAACAACAGATTATTTGTACTCGAGATGAAGAAAATTGCCGTCAATCGTTATTTATCTCTCACTTCGAGTCTGTGCCTCTTTCAGTTTATTGTCTTTTCAGACTTTGTCAAACTTTTCTCTATTCATGTCATTTTATTTCTCTGTATGCAGCACCGCATCCTCTGCTCTCAACGCAATGGCTCTTGTTGTTCTTGAGGATATCGTCAAGAAAAGAGTGACGGATTTGTCTGATGCTGATGCAGCTAAACTCTGCAAGATTGTTGGTGAGTCCAAATGATTGACCAAAAATAACTTGGGCGTGTAACGGTTCAACTATACAAGTGTTGAGTAGATTTACCTTCTCTCGACATGCTGGTGTGTACTGCTTAGTACGAATTTTGATCCATTTTTAAAGAACTGAAAGTTTCTTTTCTTCTTTTTATAGGTGTAATTCCTGATTGGTCGCAATTAGATTTAATCCAACAACAAAACTACAGTATGAATACAACACTGTAAAAGGCTAATGTTTGACATGTTGTTACTTTATAGCTTTATCTTTCGGGATTGTAGTAATTGCTGGAGCTTTTGTGGTGAAATATGTTGGGACAATGGTTCTACAGGTGAGCATGACTATCTTTATCGTTATATTACGCCGCATTATGGCAACTACAGGACGTAGACCCCATTTTTGTCAAGACTCTCAGAGCTACTCCCTGTGTTCTGATAAATATCAATTGCATCGGAAAATGTATCGGTGTCACCGTCTTATTTTTGTATTTTTATCTCGTATTTAGTTGGCCTATAGTATCTTCGGTATTATCGGCGGTCCACTGTTGGGTGTCTTCCTTCTGGGAATGTTCGTTCCCAGAGCCAATGCAAAGGTTTGTACATTCCTCCAATTGCGTAACTACACCCCTCGCCCCCCACCTCCCCCCCCCCCCCCCCCACCCCCACCAAAAAAAAAAAATTGACCCAAGTCTAAAACAAAACCAATCAATAATTGATGTGTTGCTTACTTCGTCATCGATTTGTTGTTCATGTACACACAAATTTGATTGGATTGACGGAAAGGGCCATACAATATTAGGATATGCCTGAATCTTTTTGTGGTTTTGTCTTCATAGGGTGCTTATGTAGGCATATTCTCAGGTGCTTTGTTGGCCCTGTGGATATTCATCGGGGCTCAGTTTTACCCGCCTAACAAGTACCCAGGTCTGAGTTCAGTTAAAGATTGCCCCTTCTACAAGGAAGCCTTAAACACGAATGGAACTTTCGTTAATGGCACGTGGACAAATAGCTCTGAGATACTTGACAAATATGGCGACGGACTGCTGCGTAATCCTTTCAAGCCACACGAGTAAGTGAAACTAGATCTAGAAAGATTCACGTTAGCCACAAGAATAGATATTATGGAAAAAAGATCATGTGTTTTCCTTCATTATCTGTTGCTGTTGTTCTGTAACGGGCTTCATTCTTTCTCAGTGACGCCATTGCAGACTTCTACAGCATGTCGTACTTGTGGCTCAGCGGTCTCGCAGTCTTGACGTCATTTGTCGTTGGCGCCCTTAGTAGCCTTGTTCTTGGTAATTGTTTTTTACTGTTCTATATTCTAAGATATCATGTTGTTGAATAAAATGTACAAAACTCTTACAAGTCCACTGCTTCTTTAGACACCTCAAATGAGACCCGTTATGATAATCTCTATTGGACTTAAACCATCTTTTCACATGCTTTTAAAACGGTTTAAAAATTGTTCGCTTAAGGTGTGTGGTAGGTCTCTTTCTTTGCCTCTTAGACAAGAATCAGTATACCCTCGGTCTAATTGTATAAATTTACAAGACGTTTCTATGTTACAGCCTCAAAGGAGGACAAAGCCAGGGAGGTCGATCCAAAACTTCTGTTTCCTTGGAAGGCCTGGTTGTTAGGTTTTCTTCCCGGCCACACGTTCACTTGGGATATCGAGGAAGCTGATGTCCCGGTGGAAATGACGGAACTCACCTCAGGTGGAAGGGTGAGTTCCCGGGGGGGGGGGGGGGGGGGGGTTAAAAGACCTCCTGGTATGGATCTTCAAAGCTTAGATTTTACTTCGCATAAATATCCAGCTTTGAATGGAAATCCGAACTCAAAGTTCTATGTTATCACGTTTTACGAACATTTTACGAATTAAAATTAAAGTAAACAAAAACTGGGTTGCTGAATATCTCACAGTATTATAATCTAATTAAAGCAATTTCATGCAGTGTATATATCCCTGATGTTCCTGCAGGGCGAGGGAATATCTGAGAATATCCTTGTAATAAAGCAACTAAAGCATCATAGTATCGTCCTTAATGGTAACAAATGTGTATTATTTTCAGGTGACGACCATTAACTGGCCTGAGGAGAATGCGGCCAAAGAAGAGGAAAAGAACGCTCTGTCTGAACAATACACGGAGAAGTTACTTGAACCTGCTTCTACTTAGTTGAAGGTGCAATGCAAAACCCCGAAATACTTTTTTTCACTTTTTTATGCCGGATACTCAATTCCAAACTTGTAAGCTGAAAGAAAATATGCTTCTAAAGATTGCTTTTCATTTTTGTATTCGAACTTCCGATTTGTATCTGAAGCTGACATCGCCAATAACTCGCTCGATTTACCCGATGATCTCTGCGAAAAGAAACAGCACTTGATATTCGCTGCAATTAAAGTGTAAGTTGCTACGTATTCAGTTATCCGGTTTATATTTTGTGTCAGTTTTATTAATAAACTTCACTCTATACTTGTTTTTTGTTTTGTTTTGTTTTGTTTTTTGTTTTTGTTTTTGCTTTTTTTACTGCTCGTTTGTATGTTGATTATCACTCCCGATTACCATTCCAGATTACCGTTCCTGATTGCAACTCCCGATTACTGCCTGCCGAGCCTGAGAGGTCTATAGTTGACAGCCGGAAGAAAGAGCTACTTATGCTGGATTAAAGTGTCAAAAGTAGACTATAGTTTGAAAATCTGCGATGCTATCCAGATATGAATTGCAGGCGATCCAATTGATCTTTCAGTTCCGACAAATATTTCAGTAGATTTCGGTAGATTATGGGTGATTACACACGGCAGCGTGTAATTACATCCGGTGCCTACGTCAAATTCTCAAACAAACAAGTAAACAGCGGTGATCAAAGAGCATCAGCTTGCCTGGGCCTTTTGTTTTTTAGTTCGTCATTGCAATCTCCCTCACGTCATGGCCGCGAATCAATTTGGCATAGTTGACTACATCGTCTTCGCAGCTATGCTTCTTGTATCGGCTGCTATTGGCGTTTACTACGGCTGTCTGGGCAGGAAACAAAAGACTACTAGAGAATACCTTTTCGGCGACAAGAAGATGCTCACTTGGCCAATTGCGTTTTCGCTTGTAGCGTCGTACTTGTCGGCTATTACAATTCTCGGTGTACCAGCTGAGATATATACCTTTGGTCTTCAGTACCTTGTGCTGGTTATGTTTTCCTACATTATTCTCCTTTCCGCGGTGAACGTGCTGTATTTGCCAATGTTTCACAGACTTCAAATTACCAGTGTCAATGAGGTAAGTTCATATTTGCACAATTTTGAGTTGTTTTGGACGTTCTTCATGCATTGTGCCTGTAACATTTATCCAAAATCGTAATCAAAGAAGTCTGGCTCAGTATTTTGTTTCACTCTTCCATTGTGTTTAAAACGGTTGTTCATCCTATGAAGTAGCACATAGCTTTTCGTTTTACTGTTGAGCTTTTGTACATTAAACTTACGCACTGATTGTGGCGAGCAGCCTGACAATGCAATCCTCAGTTTTCATTTCATTTCGTATTCCATTTGGAAAGTTAATACATTTAATCCTGCTGATGATATATGCGTGACCTGTGGTTGTCATTTCCGGAGTTATTATTTTTGACAGCAATGAGAACAATGGAGTGAACGCAAAACAAGAGAAGCCGAAGGCATGTATTGTTTCAGCTGAGCCGGCCGGATCACGTTTCTTCTATAAAATAAGTTTGTCTCCGTCGCGCACTAAAATTCTAACCAATCTGATACAAAAGATCGAATTAACGGAGGATAAGCGTGACTCTATGCGCCTCCTATAGGACCGCCGTTTCGTTATATAAAGTGGGTCACGTATCCACTTAGGGCACCCTTATGCGGCTAAAAATGTTTTGTAGGAGCTAAATTTAAATGACGCATTAATCCCTTGTATTTTCCGGATTAGTGTTTTAGAGATTTAGAAACTAGGAGGATAACTTCTAATCCAACGAAAATGACTGAGGCCGGATGCACATCAAGGCTGGCTGATATTTGTACTTCTTTCCTAGTATCTGGAGATGCGTTTTTCTATTGGCGTTCGCATCCTGGGCTGCATTTTCGCAGCCATTCTCTTGGTAAGTAGATATTACTCTCATCTCTTCCTTGTCTGTTTCGAGTCCTGTTAGACAAGTTCTGAACTTAGTCCACAGCTACAGAGCTCCACTTGCTCTCGGTCGGAAGCTTGGAACCACTGTGAGACAATTTGTTGCGCGTGTGTAATTAACACGTTTCGTTATGTGACAAAGTTACTTGTCACATAACGAAAAATCGCTAGACGAGTCGCAGGGAAAGTAAGACAATATATATTTTTTGCGATGTTGCTTCAGTTAAAGCATGTAAGCTATACTTGCCAACTTGTGTTGCAATGGGTTCCATTACGAGCTACAGTTGCAGGAACTGATTAGCGCCTTGTTTTTCAGGTCTTGTATCTTTCTGTGGTCCTGTACGCACCATCATTGGCTATGTTGGCAGGTGAGAGCTCACCGCGTTCACTCAATCTCGTAAAAAGCCGTAAAATGTGTGATTTGTCCTTCCCCGCCGGTCCTGTACAGTCGTAAAGAACACAAATTATTACTTTACAGATGAGTTAGTATATTTTGTCATTATGCTTGCACGAGAGTAGACGTAAGCGATACAAGTACGTGTAAAGGTAGTGTTACACTGGTCGATTTGCAACGACGATTTGCAACGATACGATGTTGCGCTAAAAACTGTTCAGGTGTAACACCCCATTGCGAACGATTTTTCGCGATGTTTGCAGTGCTGCAACGCGTTGCAAGTTTTTGAAAGCGATTCATAAACTTGCAACACCGTTGCGCGAATTTGGAGCAAATCGGCGTTGCAAATCGTCGTTGCAAATCGACCAGTGTAACATCAGCTTAAGGATGTTTTGTAATGTTTTGCTTATACTATATTTCATGATCTTGCTGTTATTCCTTGTAGTCGCTGGAGTCCCGCTAGAAGCCTCTATCATTTCCACAATTGCTGTTTGTACATTCTACACAGCTTTGGTGAGTGAGCTAGTCCATGTGACTGAGACAGCTTATAACCTCTGCTATAGTGCCTTTGTTGCGGCGTAAAAGTTGGTCAAAGTTACTTTCACAGCCCTCCTCTATAGCCTGTAGGTTATATACTGCTTCACATCACATTTACGTTTTAGGGTGGTCTTAAAGCCGTGGTCTGGACGGATGTGTTCCAGTCGATCGTGATGCTTGCTGGCCTCATCACTATATGCATTGTGGGTACACAGAGTGTTGGAGGATTTCAGAACGTAATCGACATTAACCGAGATATGAACCGACTTAATATATTTGAGTGAGTATAGGAGTGCAGATCATTAAGTGTTATGAAGATCACATAGTGGCCTAGTCAGCCAATATCACCACAAACAACAAGGACAATATTGCAACGAACTTCATAAAAAAAAAAAAAAAGTCAGACTGGTATCTCGGACAGAAAGTAGTTTTTGAATACGCGGCTGTGGCTGTAGTTCCGTCCCCAAAGGGTTAACAATACGTAGAGGTATCTTGCACTGTAGAGGAAACTTTTCTACGTTCAAATGGTTGGAATGACAGAAAGATAGCTGTGGGCTTGATAACGCAATATTTATCACCAAATCACATAATGCCATGGAAAGAGGAAAATAATGTCGATTTGCAACACCGGATAAAGTGCACAAGTTAAATGTGACCTGACTTACATGACATCTTCAGATATTCAGCTGTCGTCTGTCTTGCAGCTTCAACCCTGATCCAACTGTCCGCAACACTTTCTGGACACTCAGCATTGGAGGTGCTATTGCCGCGATGCCAGGTTGGGCAACCAGTCAAGCAACTGTGCAGAGATTTCTAGCTGTCAAGACTGTCAGACTTGCGAGAAGGTGGGGATCACCTTTCATCTTCTACTAAGGGTGGTGGTGCTATCCTGAAGGTCACTATATTTTTATCAAATTAGGTTTGGACTCTACACGCAAAAATGCGATAGGTTACAGTTCATGGAAGGTGTCAAGCCAAAGCCGGCAGGCCATAAAAATAGAGCCAGCTCTAATATTGTGATTCAACACGGTACCCATGCATTACATTACTTTGTAATGCACTGCACATTAATACATTGTATGGCTATAAAAATCGTTACCAAAGTTACACTTTTTTTTGTTATGCACAGCTGTGTCTATATTCACTTTTGAGAAGTATAGTTTTAAAGAAATGAAAAGATATCGCAGAAGCGTATACGCAGTGAAATTTATTATCATGACCTTTAACTGACCTTTATTCTTGTTTATAGCTTACACGTGTTTTGTATCTTTTGCAGAGCTTTGTTGATTAATCTGTTTGGCTTGATGCTCATCACTTCATTGTGCTGTTTGGACGGGCTCGTCATATACGCAGTATATTCCAAGTGTGACTTGAGGCTTGAAGGAAAAATTCATAGCAATGACCAGGTTATGATATCACCATTATCTTAGTTGTGTGCTTTGTTTATCTACCATATACTGGTCTACCAATTCTACCATCACCACCACTCACCCCACTTTATCTCGCTGGAAAACGGCAGTTTGCTTTTTCTTTATCGGCTAGATTCTCTCAGTCCGCAGAGGCTTTCTAGGGGGGAGGGGGAGGGGAAAGAGAAAAGAGGACGTGCACCAATCACAAAATGAATAAGAAAGCCTCCCACGGAAGGGAGAGTCGGCTAGATGCTTGTGAAAGCAGGCGAATTCTAAGCTACTCTCGGTAAGTCATTACCGAAGAAATGTCCAGATTTTTTAAAGAACCTTCAACCAGGTCAACGAGAGTGTTTTTGTAAATTAAAATGTTAACCCTCTCGCTTTTCTTGTGTCGTTCTAAAAACTTTTCGACTTCCTATAAGGGTGATGCCGTGAGGTTACGCTCTATAATTGCTGGACACATCTCGTTTTGACGGACGATTGAATTTCTCACTTGACGTGCTTCATTTTATTTTCAGGTTCTACCTTATTTTGTGAGTGACAAACTTGGTCACTTCACGGGTGTTACGGGATTGTTCGCTGCTTGTATTTTTGCCGGCGCGCTGAGGTGAAAATCAGAACATTATTATTTACTTGATCACTACCAGAGGAATTTGCATTACATTCCAACAAGGCAATTATTAGTGCACACTCTCATCTTTGCGACACAGTCACGTCGGTACGCATGCGCATCACGTATCTCCATGCCGTCATATCCCCATGTCGTTACTCATGTTCACGTCTTCGCAATCATCCCAGAATTTTATGTCCAAGTTCACGTGTTTTTGCATTCATTTCAATATTTCCTCCTGAATGCCAATTTCCGCCAGTTTAACACTGTGGAATAACCTGTGATATCGATATTGCAGTACTGCCTCGTCGGGTTTGAATGCTTTATCTCTCATAATTCTGG
Source organism: Plumapathes pennacea (assembly GCA_964036295.1). NCBI lineage: Eukaryota > Metazoa > Cnidaria > Anthozoa > Antipatharia > Myriopathidae > Plumapathes > Plumapathes pennacea. Next base: position 35,483,506 of record OZ038463.1, on the reverse strand, counting down.
AGGATATCGTAAAGAAGCGATATCCTGAGTTGACTGATGTTAAAGCTTCAAAGATCTGCAAGATAATAGGTTAGCCACTTTTGTTGCTAATTTTAAACAAATTATTTCAAACTTAAAAAAAAAGAAGGCGTTTGCACATTAAAGCATTGCAGCAGTTAAAAAATAAAAAAGGTTCTGGAAGGTCTCTTAACCAGCGACGTTTCCCATACACATCTTGTGAATATTTATGATTTTTACAGTTCTGAAAATTGAAGTTTTATATTAGTTCTATATATGGCGTTCAAAAAGTCTGAAGTGACGATATTTCAGTTATGTAGAGAGTTTTAAGTCATGTGACCTCAAGCTGCAAACTGTCTTTTCGGGATTCAGGACATAAATGCTTAGTGACCGTGTAGAAATTGAGAACACATACCTATTAAGGTTGCCTTCTCTCTCTATCTCTTCCAGCTGCAATTTTAGGCGTGGTCCTAATTGGTGGAGCGTTTTTCGTCCAACATACAGGAACTATGGTACTCCAGGTACACGGTCCTCACTAGTTTAATAAAATTTCTTATCTTAAGCATTGCAAATTATTAAAAATGTTCACTCTGAACACGGCCATCTGGGGCCGTCTGACCCCAGATGACCGTGGCCCTCGGCTTCCCTCCTAGCAATAGAATTATGACATTTGACAATCGAAATATGAAACTCAGAACAAGATCACGTGTCATTTCCTCCATATACTGAAAAAGGTAATACACATAACGACTTTAACGAAATGTGGGGTACCATGTATGACGAGGGCCATTTCCGTAAACCAGCTTAAACCGCTCCAAATGTAACATTGCGGGAGGGATGGAAGGAACGAGAGGGAGTCATGTATTACTTTTTTGTAGGTGTCAAGGAGACTTTCCGTTTCACCACACGATATTCTTTCCCTTTGCTGTGTCAATTTTAAATCTACTTGTCTTTTTTTTCTTTTTCCCAGTTGGCCTACAGTCTCGGTGGCATTATTGGAGGACCTCTTCTAGGAATTTTCACCCTGGGCATGTTGGTACCTAGAGCTAACACCAAGGTAATTGTTTCTGCTTCAAAAAAGGCGTGAAAACTACAACTAAGTAAACTGATTGACGATACGTGTTTCGTAGGGAGCGTACATGGGTGTGTTTTGTGGCGTTGGCACCACCGTCTGGTTGTTCACTGGATCCCAGCTCTACCCGCCGTACAAATATCCCGCCCCAGTCTCCCTCCAGCAGTGCAGCGCGGAAACGTTAAATAAAACAATGGCGTTATTGACGAATGATTCAGTGTTGTATTTTAAAGACAAGGAGGCAGAGTGAGTATGATTCAGAGGGTTGGTAGATAAATTTAAATTACTTTTAGGAATATGAACGGCTAGTTATGGTGCACCCAGTATAGTGAAAACAATTCGCAATCCCTAAATACTCGAAGAAGGCGCTTGTCTCTTTCTGCTTGTCTTTCTTTGGCCTTGCAAAGTGAAACAAGTTGGCCTTCCTTCATGAAATTACTATTGGTTATTAAACGTGCTGCTGCATATCATTACACTGGCGCTGAATAAATTATGCTAATTAACTAAACATGTATTGCGAAACCTGTCCATTAGAGCCGTTATCGGACGACTGTCGAAAACCAAAACCAAAGTAATCACACAGGCCAACCACAGAGACTGAGAGAAAACAGTTCAGCCAATTGGAAGCCAAAGTAATTCGCGTTTGGTCTTGCGTTTGGTTTTATTTTCCAATCAGTATTGAGAGTACACGCCATCGCTTGAGTGAGAAGTGTTTGGTTTTGTCTCTGATTGGCTGAGCGTGCTGACAAACTCGTGTGGACCAACCCGAAAGCGAAGCAAACGCAAAACCAAAGCAATCACAAAATTACTTTCGACAGTCATCCGAAAACCGCTCTATACATTTGTACATTAAATATATTTTTCCTTTTATATTTTGTTACTTATATCTGCATACATATCTACTGCACATGTTGCTTACTTAAGTATGCGTCAAGCACGTACTGGGTCTGTAAATCCTGGAAAAAGAAGACAAACTTGAGAGCAGATTGTTCGCTGTCTATGCGCAGAGTGAATTGATATTAATTATTCCCCACACCAAACCCGTAAGTGCGTCTGGGGTGTTTATGTGAAAGCATCACTGGATTAAAGCAAACTTACTCAATTGATTACAGTAATTCCTCATTCACGAGATTCTACAGTATGTCCTACTTGTGGTATTGTGCTATTGGCACGTCTGTGACCATGTTGGTTGGAATGTTGACAAGTTTCCTCTCAGGTAGGGTTGGACATTGTATTTTCCACAAATGCTTGAAAGATTCGAAAAAAGCGAAAGTTTGAGCAACATTTACCTTACCTCGTTCGTTTCACATTTCAAGTGTATACAGTTTTGAAAAAAAGACAAAGAAACAATAGACAAACTCTACCAACCAACAAAAATTCATTATGATTCCCTAGTTCTAATTTATCAAGTATTTTTTGAAAAGTTCGTCAATAAATTGCTTTGTCAGACACGGCTACTAAAAAAGAAAACATGAACAGCAATATTTTTACTTAATATGTTTATCTCTGCTTTCTTTTCTCACTTGAAATTCAGAGAACGAGAAAGTGGATCCCAAGCTAATCTTTCCGCTCAAAGCTTGGCTCCAGTCTTTCCTACCGAGCAAATGGCACACGTGGAACCCCAACACGGGCCTTCCCCTCTCAGGGGACCAAGGGAACTGGGGCGAGGATGATTGGGTTCACCTTGGCGAAAATGGCAGGCGGTCAACTGAGCGTGTAAGTTGCATAATAATTTGTGACAAATGGTTTAAACCCAAGAGCGTAAACAGTACGTCTATGATGCCGCGTTGTCCTTCAAAAAGTTTTTTCCGTTTCCTATCGCAGCTGGACAGAACTTCAACCAATCAGTCAAATGAAAAAGGAAATGCAACCAGCGGAGTAATCGATGAAGCCCAAGTCTAGAAGAACTCTATCATCGTACTTTAGGTCAGCATTCTTCGACGTGACTCATAGGGCGTTTAGGAACGCTGCATGTGCACCAATAGTCAGTTGCATCTTAGTAGTTTTGTCTCATGTTTTGATTGGATGACGCCTCCGAAACATAATAAGTGTCCGTAAACGGAACTGTCCGTTTACGAGACTTTGATGTGCGTCACATCAAGACCGGGTTACTAATTCACTCTCGGTTTGTATCGGGGCATTTATGTCATCTATATGCACAATAAAGACATTTTTTAGAGTACTTTTTTGTGTCTTTGACGAAAGAGTAACTTTAATTACATATTAACTGTATAGTGAATGGCAGTTGGCCTAGAAGCCAATGAAAGAAAGTGAATATAGTATGGATAACTGAACTGATAGCTGAGACTTCAACCATTCAACCAAAAAAGAAATATAATTATTATTTTCTGGACCTAAGCATTTAGTGCTATTGCCAGTACAACAAAGATAAAATAAATAGATAAAATACTTTACACCTTAAAGTATTTAAAATAATTTAAACGTTACACACTCATCAATTATTTTTGCCAGCCATGACTGCCAACCACGCTGAAGGTTTTCAACTTTTTAGTCAGTATTGCAGAGCCATTTCAGTCGGCTCATTATTTTGCCCTGAAATTGAACACGTGCAGTGCCTTCGTCAATAAAAGTCCCATGCATGCAAACATTAATCGCCCAAAATGAGTCAATTTATCGATCTAAATAATCCTAAAACTATCAGTAAACCTATAAAATACCTAAATGTGCGATGCACTCCCAAACACAACAACAAAATTGATAACGCAACAAACTTTTTATAGTTCATCCAGACTGTGTGCCTGCGTAATGTGAAACTTTGAAGAAAAGTCGCAACTTTCACAGAAAAAGAAAAAGAAAGTCCCGGAACTGAATTCTTGTCAGCTAGTTAGTAAAGAAGACTGATTTGCAAACTTATATGATCACTCTACTATAATTAGGGCAAGGAATTTCGTTTTGTGAGTTACTTTCGGCTACACCAAAACTTCGCGTTGGGAAACAAGCGCGGAACTTGCATTGCATGCATGCCTTAGTAGCTGATTTTTCAATGTGTGATACTGTACATTAACTAATAAATAAAGGATGACGAAGATCGCGTTGCCTTGCCAACACAGATCGTGATGTGCAGTGCTGACGAGAAGTGCGTGTACACTGGATTAGTTTTCTTTGTTAAAACCATCTGCTATTTTAAAAGCTCAAGGCTGTACGCAGACCTGGTGTGATCAGGATCCCAGGGCTGGGAATAGTGCTGCAATATTTCTGTCAACAGTCACGTAACCGACACAAGAGCCACACCTGTGCGTGTCATCTTAAAGCTATGTACCTGTGTCGTCGAAGAAATCAGCTGCAAGGGACTGGGTCCAGTGACGCTCCTCTCCTATCAATTAACGTCAGCTCAGTTTAGCACACAAGCTTTTCCATTTTCCTGAGTGACTAGAAGTCTTCCGCATCATTAAAAAAATCAGCTGCAAAAGACTCAAATCCCACAAACAGCTGTCCATCTGGGGCAACTCGCACGGGATACACGTTCACCTGCAACCCTCGTTTTGCGGGGACTCTAATCTTGCCACTTAGCAGAGAATACTTCCAATTGTGCCACGGACACACTACACACGGATGTCTGGCGCCACCAAGCTCTTCAATGTCACCAAGATGAAGGGGTCCTCCTACAGAGGCAAATTAACTCGTGGTAAACAATTGTCATTTCCCTGATCTCATCCATCCACGCTAAAACACTCCTTGGAGTAAAGTTATTTTATTTAACGTCGGTAGTTCCGACAGCTCTGAAGGCTGTTATCAATGGAAGCCGACGGTGCGCCCTCTACCCCCCTTTCTCTGTCAGTGCTCCGTTTGAAGTGTATTTAAAGCTCAAGCTACACAGAACAGAGAGGAGTCGAAACAGACGTTGAGGCCACCGAGGATCAAACCGTGAACCTCTTGCTCGGAAGGCCGCGCACTAAACGACTGGGCCACGCCTGCTCCTCAAAAGGTACTCACCCATGTGCGGGCACTTTTCATCCAATGCATAAACCTTGTCCTTGAATCGAAACAGCACGATCCTCTTTTTGTTTAAGACAATAACTTTCCCTGTTTGCTTGTGGTGACTTCTTCTCCTCTGGGACTTCAGTATCTCCTCCCCTTTTTGCTCTTCCTTGTCTGACTCATTGTTGATTGGAATCATTTCTGTCAAATCTGTAGATAGTTCACACATCGTAAAACATCTGGGCCCGGTTTTTGAAAGCACGATTAGGCTAATCCTGGATTAGGTCTAAACTTTCATGTCATTTATATGCCGGCAAATGTGAAGGTTTCGCCCACAACAACTTCCTTTATGCGTTTTTAAGCTGGAACAAGCTTTTTAATCCATCTTCGAACAAAACTCTGCAGTTTATTGGCAGAGAGGTCGAGAGAAAGAAATTCGTTAATCCTAGATTAGCTTAATCGGCTTTCGAAAAACCGGGCCCTGGTAAACCACCAGGATGACTTATGAACATATAACTGACATGTTCAGATCATATTTTGTAACACATTACCTTGGTTATGCATTCTAGCAATGTACTTCATTTACAAAGGGCTACATAATCAGTGGGTGATGTAAACCAATGTACTGCAGATAATTATACATTATCAGTGTGCAGTGCACCTCCCACACTAATATGCAAGTTACAATCCCTCACGTAAAGAGCATTTACCCATGACTAAGCACAGTAAAAAATATATATACATTCATGTATACATATGAATGTATAAACGTTTAATTGTCTTTTATTAAATATATTTATTATAGTCCATGCAGTACTACACAATGTAGTATTTCCAGTAATCATAACAATCTGACTTGGTGGCCGAGCGGTTTGGGGGTGGTGGACCTGAATCCATAATGAAGCTCCAAGCCAGGAGGTCGTGGGTTCAATTCCCACGGCCGGCAGTAGTAAGAAGGTTTTTCATCCGAGGAGGCAACTCCAACGGTTTTTCCCTTCTGAACCTGCCTTCTTTCTACAGGTATTCCACCGGTCGGACATTTGAAACATGAGCCTCTGGCTCGGGAGAATGGGTAACCACTCCCTAATGCTTTGACTTTAAATAAACGATATTTATTTATTTTATTTAATCTGGAAGGGGGCATACACCCACACAACACTCATAACTATATAGTGCACAGTACAAGTACATGTACTGGTAATATATATGCCACGCTAAAGGGTTCTGAAAGGTGTAAATTGCCTTTTTGACCTGGTACAGGACTGTGATTTTGAAAATGAGATGACAAATATATTGTTACAAAGTTAAAGTTAAACTTACAAAGTTTTAGGACAGGTATGAAAAAGTGTGCTGGTCATTTGAGAACTCCTGTGCCAAAAATCTGAGGATAATCGCATTTCATGGAGGATTGTCAATAGCCATACTGTAAATTCTATGAGCTGCCTCAAGTAGAGCCATATTGTAATCTGCCAGATATTAGCTGTTGTTAAACAATACTGGAGAAACAGTACTCCAGATATAAAACAGAAGTAACAAAATGCAAACAGTCATTTTCAAGCAGGATGCAACCCACTGACTAAAAAATTTCAGGTATTCCTGCATGTCGATAAGTCCTCCATCTGTCTCGATCAACTCGTTACTTGTACCAACTGTCCCTTCAGGAGTGTAAAAATCACACAGTGTCATTAAGATGTAAAAACAGACAAGTATCAGCAACAAATAAAACAAAAGATAACTAGTAATTAGCAGTCTTTCATCATTTTGTGAGTTATCTTCTTCGCCAGTCCTCTCTTCATGGGGCAAGCTGCAGTCCACCAGGCTTAGGCCGGTTAGTAATTGGTGCACTGAACTTATCCTGATGACACCATAAACAAGTAGAGCAAATGTAAGTGAGACATCAAAAAGCGAACTTGGCTGGACATGAAAGCCAAATTCCTTTGAAGTCACATAGCTCCATGTCGGGTTGCACTTAGGTTGGGGATTGTGGTGTAATGACATCCCCATCAAATATGTTGCATAGCTAGTGATAAGCCCAGCTTGTAGAAGTCCAGTTTCACGCACCCTTGGGTGGACAGACACCAGTGACGCACATACACACAGCAAAACAATGATAGACATAAAGACAATGTTGCTCTTGCAGGATTCAGTTGGATTACCATACGTCACACAGAAGTAAACCATAAACATAACAGAGAATGTGTAAAGCATTGATGTGATAAGCAGCAGTGAGAAATACCACAGTTTCGGGTTTGGAGACAATTCCATTCTCTCAACCCAGTAAGTATTCCAAGTAAGGCCAAAATCTATAATAAGTATGAGTTGGATGACCATGGTCATAAATGCTCCTACCCAGCCAATGTGCATTACAAGGTTTCCAACATGTCCCTCAGGTATTATAAGGGAAATCAAAATGAGGAAGAAGAGTACTTGGAACTTGATTATCCACAATCCATTCTCTAACCAGTTTGCAAAAGTGGTAAAAAGGGTGACTTGACAATTAATGACAGCCAAGAGGAGAAAGAACAACATCAATCCAATGAAAACTCTAAACAGTAACATGTGACCAGCCAACATGTCACATTTCTTATGGCTCAGATTTCTGTCACAAAAATGGGAGTATCGGACGAAGAAGTGTCGAATTCTTGATGAGAACGCTGCCAAGGACAGGACTGTTCCCAGAAACAGAATCCCAACGTACATCATTCGGCTGAGTTTGGGTTTTAAAACCAGGATCGTACATGCAGCCATTACAAGCAAAATTGATTATTCACTGAACAAGGACAACATCCAGATGTTTTTCACAGACAAATGTGAATCACTTCATCACAACTTAGTGAAAATCTAAACAACTTGTATCCCAAGGGTAAATATTATGTGTACCAACAGCAATCCTGGTAACTCCTGCATTATCCCCTGACCAGCAAGAACAGTTGCAGGAAAATGTAATACTTGCCAAGAACTAGAAGTCAGTGAACCATGGACCTATTTACTTTACCACATTATTAAACAAAGCACTGAACAGCAGGTAAAGATGCCACCTGCAACATTACATCACTTCAGGACTGTGTTAGGAAACAATTGGCTCTGACTAGAATTTTGAATTTCACTCTGAAGGCCAAATATGATGAAGAAGGACTACTTTATCCTTTTGGCAAGTACAGAAATGAGAACCCAGAATCTGACATTTTGGCTAACACAAAAATTGATTTAGATATCAACTCTCACTACATAGAATGGTTAGGAGAATTTAATCCTTTCACTCCCAAGCTCAAAATACAGATTCTCTCAGTCTTTTATGAAGAAAACGAATAAATGATGTTGTGAGATCTGCCAAATCAAAAGCCAACTTAGTAGGAAAAAATTGTAGTATTTCTCTGAATTTATATGTTTTGAAAAAAAAAAAAAGCTTTTCCTCTTCCATGCTTTCACTCAAACTCGTTTTAATTAACACTACAAGGGATTCGCTGAGTTTGATAAAGGTTCTAAACTGGTTATCTGTTTGATTTAAACATATATACCGCGGCGTACAGTACAGACAGTGTTTTCTTAGCTTAATATTCCAGGATGCGCTGCAGGTTGTGATACAAAGTTTATAACGGCGTTCAGTACATACTCACATTACCTTACGCTTGTACATGTGATAAAGAATTGCACTGACCAAAATAATCAACATTAAACTGCAGGAGCTGTGAGATTTATAGACATTCTTCTCTTTAATTCTGCTTCGATCGATCTTAACCTGAACGTCTAATTCGAGTGAACAAAACTTAAATAAGTATTCACAAACCTTTAAACTTGACATCTTCTACAGGGAAGTACAGCCTCCCCTCGCCAGATTCGGAAGTGGCCATTGTTTGGCGGGGAATTCATTCCCGTTTCGCCAGCTGTGGAAAACCTCAAGTCAATCCGCCATTTCTGTTTTCTGGACTTGGTCTAGTCGATACCAGGCTTCCTCAAGGCGCAGAAGTACCACCATCAGGGGAGGTGTTAAGTATAATGGCGCTCGAAAGTATTACGGTTGAATATGAATATATTGTCCAAAAATCAATCAGAAATGATCAATACCTGCAGAACTTCCAGGAATAGTTGAAATTTGATAACTTTGAATTCCATGTCATGAAGATTTGAAGATTTGAAGATTTGATAAATCAACCATTTTTTAGCCCACCCCTTCCCAGACAGTTATTCTTCTGTGTTTCCATAGCAATACATACACCCAAAGAGTCCGCCATGTTTATGTTGACTTGCGGCTTCAAACATACGGAGTAATACTGGCTTCTGTTTTCATCGTGCTTTTACCAGAGTTACAGGGAGTTGAGTTCACAAAGTGTTCTTTAATATTCCCAAGAAGTTTCGGCAGTCGAGTGCTAAAATGTCCAACTCCAAACTACGAAAAAAGTTGGTTTTATTGAAACAGATCCTCGAAGATGCTACGAGCGAAAAATCAACAGATAGCGCAATGGAGAGTCACCATTCAGAAGAAGAAACAGCAAAGAGAACCGTGTCGAAGTCCACGGGCATCTCAGAAGGTCCCGCCGGTCGTTATCCGGTGAAATTCAGTGCGCCTCACAAGAACAAGAGCTGTCAAACGAGATTGTCATCATTTCCTTTGTTTCCTGTTCCCGAAGAAATCATGTGGATAAGTGATGGAGAGGAGAAGCCAAAGGAACGGCGGCTACTTCGTGCTAAGAAGAAGAAACAGCCAAGTAAGAGCAAAGACGCGAAAAACCCGGGACAACTGAATGATGCGAGTAAAGTTGATGAGCTCAAGCAATTAAATACGAGAAACCAGTTGAAAAATCCTGACGGTACAAGGAAAGACTTTCGTTCGGAGCATCAGCTTAAGGATACGTCTAACCCTGCCATTCTTGCTTGGGTTTATCGTAAAAATATTGATGCCCGGAAAAAGCGGCGAGAGGAGAGACGAGAAAGACGAGCCAAGAGGTTGGTTCTTCAAGAGGAGTCAAGACAGAAAATCGAGCGAATGATTGAATCTGAAGGCAGAGTGAGGGAATGGTTTAAGATGAAACGTCGGCAAACTTTGCGGAGTAATCGATCGAAAGTATCTCCACAAGATGAAAGAAAAGTTTCAAGAACCGACAAAGCTTCCCCTTTACCACCCCCTGGGTATACAGTTGTCAAGAGCTTCAAGTGTTCAGAGAACGATGGTCTTTCCCAGCGACGTAAGAAAGACTCTTCTCTGACTGAACAGGTTTTTATCAAACAAGATGCTAATACAGGTATTTCTGCCAAACCAGAGGAAAAGGAATTGGGCAGCACTAGGAGACCAAAAACTTCTGTTCCCCGTCAAAAGGTGAGGCGGGATTTGTCACCACAGTCTGCGAGACCGAAGACTGCTAGAGAGCGAATTTCAAAACAAACTGAGGCTACAAACGTCAATAACGAAAACCAGTCGCCTCGCAAGATGCAGTCCAAGAAGTCATACGACGAGTGGCTGAAAAATAAGCGAGATGAAGATAAGAAACGCAAGACGCAAAAGGAGCGCGAATTGATCGACTCGCACCTTGAGGCAGTTATAGCCGAACTGGGCAAGCAGAGGGTTGAGAGAATTTTATCTCCGAGGAAAAGGGTGGATACAGGACTGAAAAATTCAAATCGATCCATTGAACCATCTCAGTTGCCGATCTCAAAGGGCCAGAAGATGGCCAAGTATAAGTGGGTGTCCACAAAGAAACCAAGGCCCGAGCCGCAAGGTTGTGACTGTCCAGACAGTGGGCAAGATGACGATGTGATCCAAAGCCACAACGTCCCAGAGACGGAAAGAACATCTAGTTCAGAGGAAAAGCCAGTCGTCGCCGATAAAACGCTCGAGTTTTGTCAGGAAGTAGACAAGAAATGCGATGAACTCAAACCCTCAATGGTCAAAGTCTTATCAATATTGGATGCAGAGATAAAAAAGCAGAAGGGCAGGCCCAAAAAGAGAAAGGATCAGAGCATTTCGGATGACAAGTACAGCGTGGAGGCTCAAAGAGGAAGCGAGGTCGATTCGCTGGATCAGGGGAACCTTGTACAACACCTTCACGACTCAGGAACGTTGAGACCAAAGTCTGCCAAACCACGTCCTGTAACTGTTACAGCAGAGCAGATCAAAAAAATCAAGTCAGACATGGATGTTCTGGGACTGTGTAGTTCAGGTTCTGATGATGCAGTTGTGAATAGTGCCGAGAAGTCGACAGTGAGAGAAAACTACTTTGATTATGGTAGCGATGTGGACCCTCCCTCCATGAAACCAGCCAAGCACTGCACAGCGCATACGCCTAGCCAAGACACGTAACTTTCCTTGCATATACGCTTAGTGCATTATGCAATACCCGTTTTGTGTGTTCTTAGTGTATGCTAGGTGTATTTCCTTTAGGTCTATTCGGGGAAGAATCGGCGGTTCTTTGCTTCGGAATTTTTTTCCGATTGTCTAAAACTGTTCAACTAAAAACAGCATCGTTGACCAGCAGTCGCTGCCCTATACCTATTAGATTTAATGGTTAGCTTTGCAACCCATTTAGCCAAAAGAAACGTCCTTAAAAAATGCGAATTTCGCCAGTTCATACATTAAGATTAAATTTGTATATCCAGCTAGTAATGAAGTGCTAAAAAGAAAGAAATAAACCGTCTCAATTGTTAGATACGCCTACATTCTATTACTTTATATCCCGGCTTCCGTGTGCAAAGCACGAAAACAATAGTATCAGGTTCATCACTTCCCGTTTGACTTTCAGTAATAAATATAACTGAATATCAGTTTAAATTGATTGATAGCATCAAAATACAGAGGAAATCCCCTAACAAGTTACAATGACTAAACACAAATAATAAAAATACAATGAAATAAAAGGAGAGGACCAGTGGATTAAATTAACAATGGAAGAATATATAAATTAACTCTGATACTACGCGCGTTCTGATTGGCCAAACAACCGTCTAAGATGAGAGTATATTACACGCCGACGTGATACGTGATGCATTGTTTTATTGACTAATTAAAAGAAATATATAATGAGTTCCTGTGTAATATAGTCGAGTAGCGGCTCGGTGGCCTCGTGGTTTCCCTACGCTATGTTACACGGCCATGCGTTATATATTTCTTAATTTGATATATCACGAAGGAAAGGATGCTAACAAAGACAGTCACATGCGAAAAACTGTAAGAATCCACGAAAGACCCCAAAAGAAACTATTTGAAACTATAATTAGGTCAGCAGTAGTACAGTTAGCCACTACACATATAGAAGATTTACGGAAGTTAGCACAACTTTGGGTTTTTCAATATCCTTGTTTAATAAATCGATTTTTTTGTATTGGTAAAATAGCGCTGCGTGTCGGCGAATTATTTTCATTGCAAGGTTAAGGTATAAAAACTAAATAATACTCCCTTTTAATTCTCAGTAATGCTTTATAGACTTCATACAGTGGATAATGTAGAGAAAAAGATGTCGAAACACCATTTTTAATAGTTTGTCTAAAATTTCTTCTCGTTCGAAATAAAATAGATAATGCTATCGTTTAAGCTCGAGTTCCGGCGCTTTACACTTGATTTAGGTACAGTAATCGTGTATCTGTTTTTTCTAAATTTGTGTATAATTTACGGAAGCATAAACAGGTTAGGCATTTGCCATATGCGTACTTACCAATGCATTAATCAGTAAAACGACTCGTATAAAGAACTAAGCAAGTAACATAATTTGTAAGCAAAACAATCCATGTAAAACATAATTATGATATTTCATACTTAAACTACTTTGCGCAAAGACAACACTTTCTTGCCGACATTTTTGGTATTTTTTCATTTAAAATTTTTCACACCCACAAGCTTCGATATAAAAAACTTGGTGTTTTAGCTCAAGTTCCGGCGGTTTCACTAAACAAGAAATGATCAGTGAGTTTAAAGATACAATTCAGTCATGCTCCCAAAAATAAACTGAAGAAATTGTATAAATTGTAGCGCTTCTGCAGGTAACAGCATTGCATCTTTTAGTAAGAGACTAAACAATCAAGATCCATTTGACGGAAATATTTCAAAGATACCGAAAAGACAACTGGTCAGTCGGAGCAGCTCCTTTCATCGCAAAAAGTCAAGATGCATAAACTGACGACAATGGTAAGTCTAGAGCATTCCTAGTTTTCGGTTATTTTTCATTTTGATTGTTTATAAGTATAAAATATCTCACAGAAATACTTAGTAAAAGGCCACTAAGGCACCAGGCATGGTAACATATATCGACACAGACGGAATCTTTTAATAATTTTTTATAATGTTTTGGCTACTTTCGATTCCAGGCCCTCCTCCTTGCTCTTGAAGGTGCAATGATTTTCGTCATCAGTGCTCGGCCTCACGACCCAGTTACTCTTCAAATCAAAAACAACTCGTCACTGGCAGAGTTTACCTCACAGAGATTGCTCAAGGGGATGACAAGAGAAAAGAGAGCTCAAAGCTTTAATGATTGCTACAAGAAAGATAGTAGTGGGCAGCCCATTATAAATTACGTGGCAGCCATTAACAAATCAAGCTACGAGTGCAAAGATGAAGCTCCATTACTGTGCGCTCATCTTATTCCAAATTATGGCTATGCGAAGTGTCATCCGGTAATTACCTACTATAATGGTATATCTTTTACATCTGGATGCGAATGTGCGTCTTAGTTGAGCTTGATATTCTTTATAAAAAATATATGGATGTTTGCAATGTTTACGACTATAATGATGATGCTGCAGAATGGTAGATGATGATACAATGGTATTAATGTGAATCTCCTTAATGTGAATCTTATGTATAGGCCAGAATCAGAAAAAAAAAGTAGCTGTATGCTGCACTTTGATATCGTTTAACTACAGCGTAGATATTATTTCTTTGCTTTCCAACGTAGGGCAGTATATTTTGTATAGTTTATATTTAACAATATTTAAGTTGAAGCAACTGTTCATTTATGTGCCTGTACATTATTTCAATATGTTTATAGTTTAACAAATAAAAAATACATTATAATACTCTGAGAGGAATTCTGGTTGTTACAATAAGTTACGGTTAAAATTGCAATAAATCAACTCATACTAAATTGTGAAGTTCAAAAGGGGCGCGGCTTTTCACTTCAAATTGGCTCTTAAGATTATACGTGAAGCTGTCAAACATGATGGCACTATTCTCCCAACCTTGCCCATGAAAAAGACGTTTCCAATTTTTTTAGTCGTTGTTTTCTACAATAGCAAGTGTTCATTTTCCAAGGAAAATCGGACTATGTTCGAGATAGCAGGGAATTCGAAAAGCGTTAGCAAGTTTTACTGTAATTTCATTCATATAACGCCACTGACTCTAATAAGTGCCAACTTATAGCATACTAATTGTTTACTACGAGATTCCATTTAGTAATACTTATACCCACAATTATTAAAAGACATCTAGCTACTAGAAAGTGTTTAAACGACGTCAATGTTCATTTGCTGATTATATCTGTAAGCAAAGAATAATGTATCCGTTTTGCATTTGTGTCGAGACATTCATGCACAGAATTTACGTACGTAAAGAGTTGCTTGTTTCATTCTCAAATTTTGTTGCTAAAATCTCTAAACCAACATAAAGTTGTTTCATGAGGCATATTCTATAGAAAACATTTTATTGAATAGTGATTTTGTAAAGTTCAGGGGATTTAACCCAATGTTTTGTGAATTATGGGATATCTAAAAAAAGGTTGTTTAGTTTGAATATTTAGAGCCTTAGAAAAGAAATGATGTAGTAATACAGTACTTGTCTACTTCATTATAGGAAAACAAAACACGAAAACGAGAGTATCGGGTTCAGTTTCCTTTTAGCTTTTAAACAAATGGAACTGAATAAGTTCAAAATGATTGACAGCTGCATCAGAATACAAAGGAAATTTTCGCCAACAAGTTCCTTGGAATATAAAATATTTTAAGGAAAGAAAATATATGCGGTGAAATGGCAAAAGGAGAGGACCACTTGGATTAAATTGAAAATAAAAAGAGTTAAACAGTTAAAATAATAATAATACTTTATCACGAACGAGAGAATTCACATGCGACACAGTTAAGTCAGAATCTGGAAAGACCCAAAAGAACAACTTTGGATTTTTCAATATCCTTGTTTCAAGAATTGATTTTGTAAATGGTAACATAGCGCTACGTGCCAGCGAGTTGTTTTAATTGCAAGATTTAGATACAAAAATTAATATTTCGCTTTCAATCTCAAAATTCCTTCATAACTGGAGAATGTAGCGAAAAAGATGTCGGAACACCGCTTTTAATTGTTTGTCTAAAGTTCCTTCTCGTTTGAAATAAAGTAGATAATACTGTTGTATATTTTTTAATAGCCGCCATTTTGTCACAATTAGACACCAGTCCCCGACCAAGGTTGGGCTGCTTGTGGGACCAATTGATTAAATTTACAATAAAAGAATATATCTCACGAAAAAGAAGATGCTAACAAAAACAGTCACATGCGAAAAACTGTAAGAATCCACGAAAGACCCCAAAAGAAACTGTATTTGAAACTGTAATTAGATCAGTATGTTAGCCACTATATATATAAGATTTACGGAAGTTAGCACAACTTTGGAATTTTCAATATCCTTGTTTCAAGAATTGATATTTTGTATTAGTAGAATAGCGTTACGTGTCGGCGAATTAATTTGATTGCAAGACTATTTAAGGTACAAGAACTAATATTCCCTTTTAACTATTAAAATGCTTTATAGACTTCACATAGTGTATAATGTAGAGAAAAAGATGTCGAAACACTGTTTTTAATAGTTTGTCTAAAGTTCCTTCTCGTTTGAAATAAAATAGATAATGCTGTCGTTTAAGCTCGAGTTCCGGCGCTCTAACTTATAAAGTGTATCAGTGAAGTTACTTATACCACCACAAATAAACCGAACGGCATAATAAATTGTATAACTTGGAGTAATATTAGTGTTGAGACAAGATATCAGCAAGTCAAAATCAACTTCTTCGACACAACCGAGTTCCTCTGTGTATTGTGTAAACGTGTAAAAAAGTGACACCAGTGGCAAAAGCAAAACTTTATCAGTCAATTGTTTAATGGTTTTTCATACTACTGACAGTTGTCGTTTGGCATGCGCCCATAATGTTCAGTAATTCGCCTTCAGGTTAATAGGACATAATAAAACAGTTATTGTCTAATAGTTTTATAGATAACTATACAGATAGCCAATTGACTAAGACTGATAGTTTACATTGCCGTATTCTTACTTATCGCAAAAGGACAAACTATAAAATATAGGCAATAAAAAATCCTACGAGCCTGAGTTGATTTTCCGTATCGGATTGGACGTATTTCGACTTCTAAAGTGTATGATTGACACTTTTTGGCTTATTATACTATTCTCGGGGAAAACCCGAGGCACCACAAAAATTAAATCCACTTTGGAGCTTTATCGGTACAAACAAATTTACACTTGATTTAGGTAGAGTAATCGTGTATATATATATATATTTTTAATTTGTCTATAATTTACGGAATCATAAACAGGTTAGGGATTTGCCATATGCGTACTTATTAATGAATTAATCATTAAAATGACTTGTATAGAGAAATAAACAAGTAATACAAGTTGAAAGCAAATTCATCCATGTAAACATAATTATGAAATTCACTTAAACTACTTTGTGCAAAGACAGCACTTCCTTGCCGACATTTTTATTTTTGTTTTTGTTTTTGTTTTTGTTTTTGTTTCTTTTTTTTTCATTCAAAATTTTATACGCCCAAGTTTCGATATACGGTATTGGCGTTTTAGCTCAAATTCCGGTGGTTTTATCAAACAAGAAATGATCAGTGTGTTTAAAGATACAATTCAGTCATTTCTTCCAAAAATAAACTGAAGAAATTGTATAAATTGTAGTGATTCTGCAGGTAATAACAGTACATCTGTTAGTAAGAGACGAAACGGTCAAGATCCATTTGACAGAAATATTTCGAAGATACCGAAAAGACAACTGGTCAGTCGGAGCAGCTCCTTTCATTGTAAAAAGTTAAAATGCATAAACTGACGACAATGGTAAGTCTAGAGGATTCCTAGTTTTGGGATATTATTCAATTTGATTGTTTATAAGTGTAAAATATCTCACAGAAATACTTAGTAAAAGGCCACTAAGGCGCCAGGCATGGCAACATATATCGACACAGACGAGATTTTGTAATAATTTTATAATATTTTGACTACTTTCTCTTCCAGGCCCTCCTCCTTGCTCTTGAAGGTGTAATGATTTTCGTCATCAGTGCTCGGCCTCACGACCCAGCTACTCTTCAAATCAAAAACAACTCGTCACTGGCAGAGTTTACCTCACACAGATTGCTCAAGGGGACGACAAGAGAAAAGAGAGCTCAAAGCTTTAATCCTTGCTACAAGAGAGATAGTAGTGGGCAGCTCATTATAAATTATCTCGGAGACATTAAGAAAACAAGCTACGAGTGCGAAAGAGCAGCTCCAATATGGTGCGCTCATATTATTCCAAAATATACGTATGGAAAGTGTCATTCGGTAATTACGTACTATAATGGTACATCTTTTACATCTGGATGCGAATGTGCGTCTTAGTTGAGCTTTCTCGATATTCTTTATAAAAAATTTATGGATGTTTGCAATGTTGACGACTATAATGATGATGCTGCATAATGGTAGATGATAATACAATGGTATTAATGTGAATCATATGTATAGGCCAGAATCAGAAAAAAAAAGTAGCTGTATGCTGCACTTTGATATCGTTTAACAACAGCGTAGATATTATTTATTTGCTTTCCAACGTAGGGCAGTATATTTTGTATATTTTATATTTAACAATATTTAAGTTGAAACAACTGTCAATTTATGTGCCTGTACATTATTTCAATATGCTTATAGTTTATCAAATAAAAAATACATTATAATACTCTGAGAGGAATTCTGGTTGTTACAATAAGTTACGGTTAAAATTGCAAAAAATCAACTCATACTAAATTGTGAAGTTCAAAAGGGGCGCGGCTTTTCACTTCAAATTGGCTCTTAAATACGTGAAGATGTCAAACATGATGGCACTATTCTCCCAACCTTGCCCATGAAAAAGACGTTTCCAATTTTTTTAGTCGTTGTTTTCTACAATAGCAAGTGTTCATTTTCCAAGGAAAATCGGACTATGTTCGAGATAGCAGGGAATTCGAAAAGCGTTAGCAAGTTTTACTGTAATTTCATTCATATAACGCCACTGACTCTAATAAGTGCCAACTTATAGCATACTAATTGCTTACTACGAGATTCCATTTAGTAAGACTTTTACCCACAATTATTAAAAGACATCTAGCTACTAGAAAGTGTTTAAACGACGTCAATGTTCATTTGCTGATTATATCTGTAAGCAAAGAATAATGTATCCGTTTTGCATTTTGTGTCGAGACATTCATGCACAGAATTTACGTATGTAAAGAGTTGCTTGTTTCATTCTCAAATTTTGTTGCTAAAATCTCTAAACCAACATAAAGTTGTTTCATGAGGCATTTTCTATAGAAAACATTTTATTGAATAGTGATTTTGTATAGTTCAGGGAATTTAACCCAATGTATTGTGAATTATGGGATATCTAAAAAAAGGTTGTTTAGTTTGAATATTTAGAGCCTTAGAAAAGAAATGATGTAGTAATACAGTACTCGTCTACTTCATTATAGGAAAACAAAACACGAAAACGAGAGTATCGGGTTCAGTTTCCTTTTAGCTTTTAAACAAATGGAACTGAATAAGTTCAAAATGATTGACAGCTGCATCAGAATACAGAGGAAATTTTCGCCAACAAGTTGCTTGGAATATAAAATATTTTGAGGAAAGAAGATATATGCGGTGAAATGGCAAAAGGAGAGGACCACTTGGATTAAATTGAAAATAAAAAGAGTTGAACAGTTAAAATAATAATATCTATCACGAACGAGAGAATTCACATGCGACACAGTTAAGTCAGAATCTGGAAAGATCCAAAAGAACAACTTTGGATTTTTCAATATCCTTGTTTCTAGAATTGATTTTGTAAATGGTAACATAGCGCTACGTGCCAGCGAGTTGTTTTAATTGCAAGATTCAGATACAAAAATTAATATTTCGCTTTCAATCTCAAAATTCCTTCATAACTGGAGAATGTTGCGAAAAAGATGTCGGAACACCGCTTTTAATATTGTTTGTCTAAAGTTCCTTCTCGTTTGAAATAAAGTAGATAATACTGTTGTATATTTTCTTATAGCCGCCATTTTGTCACAATTAGACACCAGTCCCCGACCAAGGTTGGACTGCCTGTGGGACCAATGGATTAAATTCACAATAAAAGAATATATCTCACGAAAAAGAAGATGCTAACAAAGACAGTCACATGCGAAAAACTGTAAGAATCCACGAAAGACCCCAAAAGAAATTGTATTTGAAACTGTAATTAGATCAGTATGTTAGCCACTATATATATAAGATTTACGGAAGTTAGCACAACTTTGGAATTTTCAATATCCTTGTTTCAAGAATTGATATTTTGTATTAGTAGAATAGCGTTACGTGTCGGCGAATTAATTTGATTGCAAGACTAATTAAGGTACAAGAACTAATATTCCCTTTTAACTATTAAAATGCTTTATAAACTTCATATAGTGTATGATGTAGAGAAAAAGATGTCGAAACACTGTTTTTAATAGTTTGTCTAAAGTTCCTTCACGTTTGAAATAAAATAGATAATGCTGTCGTTTAAGCTCGAGTTCCGGCGCTCTAACTTATAAAGTGTATCAGTGAAGTCACTTATACCACCACAAATAAACCGAACGGCATAATAAATTGTATAACTTGGAGTAATATTAGTGTTGAGACAAGATATCAGCAAGTCAAAATCAACTTCTTCGACACAACCGAGTTCCTCTGTGTATTGTGTAAACGTGTAAAAAAGTGACACCAGTGGCAAAAGCAAAACTTTCAGTCAATTGTTTAATGGTTTTTCATATTACTGACAGTTGTCGTTTGGCATGCGCCCATAATGTTCAGTAAATCGCCTTCAGGTTAATAGGACATAGGCTTAAAACAGTTATTGTCTAATAATTTTATAGATAACTATACAAATAGCCAATTGATTAAGGCTTATAGTTTACATTGCCGTATTCTTGCTCATCGCAAAAGGACAAACTATAAAATATAAGCAATAAAAAACCCTAAGAGCCTGAGTTGAGTTTCCGTATCGGATTGGACGTATTTCGACTTCTAAAGTGTATGATTGACACTTTTTGCTTATTATACTATTCTGGGGAAAACCCGAGGCACCACAAAAATTAAATCCACTTTGGAGCTTTATCGGTACAAACAAATTTACACTTGGTTTAGGTAGAGTAATCGTGTATCCATGTGTTTTGTTTTTTTTTAATTTGTGTATAATTTACGGAATCATAAACAGGTTAGGGATTTGCCATATGCGTACTTATTAATGAATTAGTCAGTAAAATGACTTGTATAGAGAACTAAACAAGTAATACAAGTTGAAAGCAAATTCATCCATGTAAACATAATTATAATATTCACTTAAACTATATATTGTGGAAAGACAGCACTTCCTTGCCGACATTTTTATTTTTGTTTTTGCTTTTATTTTTGTTTTTGTTTTTGTTTTTTTTCATTCAAAAATTCATACGCCCAAGTTGCGATATACGGTATTGGCGTTTTAGCTCAAATTCCGGTGGTTTTCTCAAACAAGAAATGATCAGTGTGTTTATAGATACAATTCAGTTATTACTTCCAAAAATAAACTGAAGAAATTGTATAAATTGTAGCGATTCTGCATATAAGAGCAGTACATCTGTTAGTAAGAGACGAAACGGTCAAGATCCATTTGACAGAAATATTTCGAAGATACCGAAAAGACAACTGGTCAGTCAGAGCAGCTCCTTTCATTGTAAACGTTAAAATGCATAAACTGACGACAATGGTAAGTCTAGAGGATTCCTAGTTTTGGGATATTATTCAATTTGATTGTTTATAAGTGTAAAATATCTCACAGAAATACTTAGTAAAAGGCCACTAAGGCGCCAGGCATGGCAACATATATCGACACAGACGAGATCCTTTGATATTTTTATAATATTTTGGCTACTTTCGCTTCCAGGCCCTCCTCCTTGCTCTTGAAGGTGCAATGATTTTCGTCATCAGTGCCCGGCCTCACGACCCAGCTACTCTTCAAATCAAAAACAACTCGTCACTGGCAGAGTTTACCTCACAGCGATTGCTCAAGGGGACGACAAGAGAAAAGAGAGGTCAAAGCTTTAATCCTTGCTACAAGAAAGATAGTAGTGGGCTGCCCATTATAAATTATCTCAGAGACATAAAGAAAACAAGCTACGTGTGCGAAAGAGCAGCTCCAATATGGTGCGCTCATGTTATTCCAAAATATAGGTATGGAAAGTGTCATCCGGTAATTACGTACTATAAAGGTACATCTTTTACATCTGGATGCGAATGTGCGTCTTAGTTGAGCTTTCTCGAATGATATTCTTTATAAAAAAATATGGATGTTTGCAATGTTGACGACTATAATGATGATGCTGCATAATGGTAGATGATGATACAATGGTATTAATGTGAATCTTATGTATAGGCCAGAATCAGAAAAAAAAAGTAACAACAGCGTATATATTATTTATTTGCTTTCCAACGTAGGGCAGTATATTTTGTATAGTTTATATTTAAGAATATTTAAGTTGAAACAACTGTCAATTTATGTGCCTGTACATTATTTCAATATGTTTACAGTTTAACAAATAAAAAATACATTATACTCTGAGAGGAATGTTGCGAAAAATATGTCGGAACACCGCTTTTAATATTGTTTGTCTAAAGTTCCTTCTCGTTTGAAATAAAGTAGATAATACTGTCGTATATTTTCTTATAACCGCCATTTTGTCACAATTAGACACCAGTCCCCGACCAAGGTTGGGCTGCCTGTGGGACCAATGGATTAAATTCACAATAAAAGAATATATCTCACGAAAAAGAAGATGCTAACAAAGACAGTCACATGCGAAAAACTGTAAGAATCCACGAAAGACCCCAAAAGAAATTGTATTTGAAACTGTAATTAGATCAGTATGTTAGCCACTATATATATAAGATTTACGGAAGTTAGCACAACTTTGGAATTTTCAATATCCTTGTTTCAAGAATTGATATTTTGTATTAGTAGAATAGCGTTACGTGTCGGCGAATTAATTTGATTGCAAGACTAATTAAGGTACAAGAACTAATATTCCCTTTTAACTCTTAAAATGCTTTATAGACTTCATATAGTGTATAATGTAGAGAAAAAGATGTCGAAACATTGTTTTTAATAGTTTATCTGAAGTTCCTTCTCGTTTGAAATAAAATAGATAATGCTGTCGTTTAAGCTCGAGTTCCGGCGCTCTAACTTATAAAGTGTATCAGTGAAGTCACTTATACCACCACAAATAAACCGAACGGCATAATAAATTGTATAACTTGGAGTAATATTAGTGTTGAGACAAGATATCAGCAAGTCAAAATCAACTTCTTCGACACAACCGAGTTCCTCTGTGTATTGTGTAAACGTGTAAAAAAGTGACACCAGTGGCAAAAGCAAAACTTTATCAGTCAATTGTTTAATGGTTTTTCATATTACTGACAGTTGTCGTTTGACATGCGTCCATAATGTTCAGTAAATCGCCTTCAGGTTAATAGGACATAGGCTTAAAACAGTTATTGTCTAATAATTTTATAGATAACTATACAAATAGCCAATTGATTAAGGCTTAAATTTTACATTGCCGTATTCTTGCTCATCGCAAAAGGACAAACTATAAAATATAGGCAATAAAAAATCCTAAGAGCCTGAGTTAAATTTCCGTATCGGATTGGACGTATTTCGACTTCTAAAGTGTATGATTGACACTTTTTGGCTTATTATACTATTCTGGGGAAAGCCCGAGGCACCACAAAAATTAAATCCACTTTGGAGCTTTATCGGTACAAACAAATTTACACTTGGTTTAGGTAGAGTAATCGTGTATCCATGTGTTTTTTTTTTTAATTTGTGTATAATTTACGGAATCATAAACAGGTTAGGGATTTGCCATATGCGTACTTATTAATGAATTAGTCAGTAAAATGACTTGTATAGAGAACTAAACAAGTAATACAAGTTGAAAGCAAATTCATCCATGTAAACATAATTATGATATTCACTTAAACTATATATTGTGGAAAGACAGCACTTCCTTGCCGACATTTTTATTTTTGTTTTTGCTTTTATTTTTGTTTTTGTTTTTTTTTTTTCATTCAAAAATTCATACGCCCAAGTTGCGATATACGGTATTGGCGTTTTAGCTCAAATTCCGGTGGTTTTCTCAAGCAAGAAATGATCAGTGTGTTTATAGATACAATTCAGTTATTACTTCCAAAAATAAACTGAAGAAATTGTATAAATTGTAGCGATTCTGCAGGTAAGAGCAGTACATCTGTTAGTAAGAGACGAAACGGTCAAGATCCATTTGACAGAAATATTTCGAAGATACCGAAAAGACAACTGGTCAGTCAGAGCAGCTCCTTTCATTGTAAACGTTAAAATGCATAAACTGACGACAATGGTAAGTCTAGAGGATTCCTAGTTTTGGGATATTATTCAATTTGATTGTTTATAAGTGTAAAATATCTCACAGAAATACTTAGTAAAAGGCCACTAAGGCGCCAGGCATGGCAACATATATCGACACAGACGAGATCCTTTGATATTTTTATAATATTTTGGCTACTTTCGCTTCCAGGCCCTCCTCCTTGCTCTTGAAGGTGCAATGATTTTCGTCATCAGTGCCCGGCCTCACGACCCAGCTACTCTTCAAATCAAAAACAACTCGTCACTGGCAGAGTTTACCTCACAGAGATTGCTCAAGGGGACGACAAGAGAAAAGAGAGGTCAAAGCTTTAATCCTTGCTACAAGAAAGATAGTAGTGGGCTGCCCATTATAAATTATCTCAGAGACATAAAGAAAACAAGCTACGTGTGCGAAAGAGCAGCTCCAATATGGTGCGCTCATGTTATTCCAAAATATAGGTATGGAAAGTGTCATCCGGTAATTACGTACTATAAAGGTACATCTTTTACATCTGGATGCGAATGTGCGTCTTAGTTGAGCTTTCTCGATATTCTTTATAAAAAAATATGGATGTTTGCAATGTTGACGACTATAATGATGATGCTGCATAATGGTAGATGATGATACAAGGGTATTAATGTGAATCTTATGTATAGGCCAGAATCAGAAAAAAAAGTAACAACAGCGTAGATATTATTTATTTGCTTTCCAACGTAGGGCAGTATATTTTGTATAGTTTATATTTAAGAATATTTAAGTTGAAACAACTGTCAATTTATGTGCCTGTACATTATTTCAATATGTTTACAGTTTAACAAATAAAAAATACATTATACTCTGAGAGGAATGTTGCAAAAATATGTCGGAACACCGCTTTTAATATTGTTTGTCTAAAGTTCCTTTTCGTTTGAAATAAAGTAGATAATACTGTCGTATATTTTCTTATAACCGCCATTTTGTCACAATTAGACACCAGTCCCCGACCAAGGTTGGGCTGCTTGTGGGACCAATGGATTAAATTCACAATAAAAGAATATATCTCACGAAAAAGAAGATGCTAACAAAGACAGTCACATGCGAAAAACTGTAAGAATCCACGAAAGACCCCAAAAGAAATTGTATTTGAAACTGTAATTAGATCAGTATGTTAGCCACTATATATATAAGATTTACGGAAGTTAGCACAACTTTGGAATTTTAAATATCCTTATTTCAAGAATTGATATTTTGTATTAGTAGAATAGCGTTACGTGTCGGCGAATTAATTTGATTGCAAGACTAATTAAGGTATAAGAACTAATATTCCCTTTTAACTCTTAAAATGCTTTATAGACTTCATAGTGTATAATGTAGAGAAAAAGATGTCGAAACACTGTTTTTAATAGTCTATCTGAAGTTCCTTCTCGTTTGAAATAAAATAGATAATGCTGTCGTTTAAGCTTGACTTCCGGCGCTCTAACTTATAAAGTGTATCAGTGAAGTCACTTATACCACCACAAATAAACCGAACGGCATAATAAATTGTATAACTTGGAGTAATATTAGTGTTGAGACAAGATATCAGCAAGTCAAAATCAACTTCTTCGACACAACCGAGTTCCTCTGTGTATTGTGTAAACGTGTAAAAAAGTGACACCAGTGGCAAAAGCAAAACTTTATCAGTCAATTGTTTAATGGTTTTTCATATTACTGACAGTTGTCGTTTGGCATGCGCCCATAATGTTCAGTAAATCGCCTTCAGGTTAATAGGACATAGGCTTAAAACAGTTATTGTCTAATAATTTTTTAGATAACTATACAAATAGCCAATTGATTAAGGCTTATAGTTTACATTGCCGTATTCTTGCTCATCGCAAAAGGACAAACTATAAAATATAAGCAATAAAAAACCCTAAGAGCCTGAGTTGAGTTTCCGTATCGGATTGGACGTATTTCGACTTCTAAAGTGTATGATTGACACTTTTTGCTTATTATACTATTCTGGGGAAAACCCGAGGCACCACAAAAATTAAATCCACTTTGGAGCTTTATCGGTACAAACAAATTTACACTTGGTTTAGGTAGAGTAATCGTATATCCATGTGTTTTTTTTTTTTTTAATTTGTGTATAATTTACGGAATCATAAACAGGTTAGGGATTTGCCATATGCGTACTTATTAATGAGTTAGTCAGTAAAATGACTTGTATAGAGAACTAAACAAGTAATACAAGTTGAAAGCAAATTCATCCATGTAAACATAATTATGATATTCACTTAAACTATATAATGTGCAAAGACAGCACTTCCTTGCCGACATTTTTATTTTTGTTTTTGTTTTTGTTTTTGTTTTTTTTTTTTTTTTCATTCAAAAATTCATACGCCCAAGTTGCGATATACGGTATTGGCGTTTTAGCTCAAATTCCGGTGGTTTTCTCAAACAAGAAATGATCAGTGTGTTTATAGATACAATTCAGTTATTACTTCCAAAAATAAACTGAAGAAATTGTATAAATTGTAGCGATTTTGCAGGTAAGAGCAGTACATCTGTTAGTAAGAGACGAAACGGTCAAGATCCATTTGACAGAAATATTTCGAAGATACCGAAAAGACAACTGGTCAGTCAGAGCAGCTCCTTTCATTGTAAACGTTAAAATGCATAAACTGACGACAATGGTAAGTCTAGAGGATTCCTAGTTTTGGGATATTATTCAATTTGATTGTTTATAAGTGTAAAATATCTCACAGAAATACTTAGTAAAAGGCCACTAAGGCGCCAGGCATGGCAACATATATCGACACAGACGAGATCCTTTGATATTTTTATAATATTTTGGCTACTTTCGCTTCCAGGCCCTCCTCCTTGCTCTTGAAGGTGCAATGATTTTCGTCATCAGTGCCCGGCCTCACGACCTAGCTACTCTTCAAATCAAAAACAACTCGTCACTGGCAGAGTTTACCTCACAGAGATTGCTCAAGGGGACGACAAGAGAAAAGAGAGGTCAAAGCTTTAATCCTTGCTACAAGAAAGATAGTAGTGGGCTGCCCATTATAAATTATCTCAGAGACATAAAGAAAACAAGCTACGTGTGCGAAAGAGCAGCTCCAATATGGTGCGCTCATGTTATTCCAAAATATAGGTATGGAAAGTGTCATCCGGTAATTACGTACTATAAAGGTACATCTTTTACATCTGGATGCGAATGTGCGTCTTAGTTGAGCTTTCTCGATATTCTTTATAAAAAAATATGGATGTTTGCAATGTTGACGACTATAATGATGATGCTGAATAATGATAGATGATGATACAAGGGTATTAATGTGAATCTTTTTTTAATTATATGTATAGGCCAGAATCAGAAAAAAAAGTAGTTGTATGTTAGACTTTGATATCGTTTAACAACAGCATTAGTTACGAGTAGTAGCTTTAATTTATTTGCTTTCCAACGTAGGGCAGTATATTTTGTATAGTTTATATTTAAGAATGTTTAAGTTGAAACAACTGTCTATTTATGTGCCTGTAAATTATTTCAATATGTTGATAGCTTAACAAATAAAATATACATTATACTCCGAGAGGAATTCTAGTTGTTAGAATAAGTTACTGTTAAAACTGCAAAAAATCAACTCATAATAAATTGTGAGGTTCAAAAGGGGCGCGGCTTTTCACTTCAAATTGACTCTGAAGTTTTTACGTGAAGCTGTCAAACATAATGGCATTATTCTCCCAACCTTGCCCATGAAAAAGACGTTTTCCATTTTTTTAGTCGTTGTTTTCTACAATAGCAAGTTCATTTTCCATTATTCTCCGAGAGAAAATCTGGTTTTTAATATAATTTACGGTTATAATGACTGCAAAAAATCAACTTATAATAAATTGAGAAGTTCAAAAGGGGCTTTTCCTTCAAATTGGCTCTTAACTTTTTACGTGAAACTGTCAAACATGGGGGCACTATAAGTGGTAAAGTGAAGACGTCATAAAAATATTTTTTGGAAACAATGGACTTTGCGCAATTCTTCGGAATGGCCTATCTAAAAAAATTTCACACAGAAAAAATTGGCTCTTTAGTGCATTAAACAGCTGAGATATAGGCTTCTGAAGTTCAAATTGCTTCATACTAAACCCTCTTATTCGGTGTTGGTTCCTTTGATTTTGAACCAACGCTAAATAAGAGAGTTTAGTTAAGACTATCTCGAACTTTTAAACTTCTCTATCTTCGCTTTCAGTAGGGCTAGCGATTTGAAATTTTGCACACGTTCTTTCAGCAGCTGTGTAGATCGCATGATGTAGTTTTGAGGTTTGAATGGAAAAGTTTGCAAAATGATGACGTCACACTTTACCACTCTATTCTCCCAACCCTGCCCATGAAAAAGACGTTTTTAATTTGGTCGCGCGCTGTTTATACAGCAAGCTCATTTCCAAGGGAAATCGGATCCCCAGCGGAGTTTTACTGTAATTTTATTCATTTCAACGCCACTGACTCTAATAAATGCAACTTATAGCATACTAATTGCTTACTGCGAGATTCCATTTAGTAATACTTATACCCACAAATTAGAAGACATATAGTTACTAGAAAGTGTTTAAACGACGTCAATGTTAATTTGCCGATTATATCTGTAAGTTGTTATAAAGTTGTTTCATGGAGGCATATTCTATAGAAAAAAAATTATTGAATAGTGATTTGTGTAAAGTTCAGGGAATTTAACCCAATGCTTTGTGAGTTATGAGATATCTAAAAACATGTTGTTTATTTTGAAAATTTTGAACATTAGTACAAAACTAAGCAGTAATAGAGTACTTATCTACTTTATTATGGAGAAAACAAAACACAAAAACGAGAGACTATCGGGTTGAGTTTCCGTTTGGCTTTTAAAAAAATAAAACTGAAAATAGCTTAAAAATGATTCAAAAAGCTTCAGAATACAGAGAAAATTCGCTAACAAGTTACCAGGACTATAAAATATTTTGAAGAAAAGAAGATATATACGGTAAAATGGTAAAAGGGGGAGGACCACTTGGGTTAAATTGTAAATAAAAAGAGTTTAAACAGTTAATGTATATATACCATAAAGGAGAGGATTCACCTGCGACAAAGATAAGTCAGAATCTCAAAATACCCCAAAAGAAACGTATCTGAAACTTTAGTTAGATCATTATACAGTTAGCCATTATGTATATAAGATTTACGGAAGTTAGCACGACTTTAGATTTTTCAACATCCTTGTTTCAAGGATTGAACAAAGCGTTACGTGTCGGCCAGTTGTTTTAATTGCCATACTCCAGTACAATAATTAATAGTCCCTTTAAATCTCAAAATTCCTTCATAACTGGAGAATGTTGTGAAAAAGATGTCGGAGCACCGCTTTAAACTGTTTGTCTAAAGTTCCGCTTCTCGTTCGAAATAAAATGATTAATGCTGTCGTTTAAGCTCGAGTTCCGGAGCTTTGACTTAAAAAGTGTATCGGTTAAGTAGTCATATCAGCTTCCACAAATAAGCCGAATGGCACAATAAATTGTATAAATTGGAGCAATTTTTGGAGAAAAGATATCAGAAAGTCAAAATAGACTTCTTCAACACAATCGAGTTCCTTTGTATATTGTGCAAAAACGTGTAAAAAAGTGAAACCAGTGACAAAAGTAAAAATTTATCTCAAATTTAAATGTTTTCCATAGTTTTGACAGTTGTTGTTTAAATGTTTTTCATAGTTGACAGTATGTTCCCATACTGTTCTGTTAGTGGCAATCAATTTAATAAGACAAGGCTTCAGACGAGCTGTTAACGTATAATAATTTTGAGGTTTACCTCAATTATAGCATATATACCAATACAGACCGCCAATTGACTAAGAATGGTAGAAGTTAACATGCGGCGTATTCTTGACTACCGCTGAAGGACAAAAACTAAAATTTTGGCAATAAATAAATTCAAAGGCATGAGTTTAGTTTCTTATCGGATTGGACGTATTTTCATGTACTGGAGTGTATGATTGACATTTTTCGGCTTATTATACCTTGCTGGGGAAAACCTGAGCCACTACAAAGAAAAAATAAATAAAAAATAAAAATAAAATCTAATTTGTAATTGTATCTGAGTACAAACAAATTTAATTGTGTAATGTAATTGTGTATCTATGTTTCCTAAATTTGTATAATTTACGGAAGCATAAACAGGTTAGGGATTTGCCATATGCGTATATACTAATGCATTTAGTAATCCCTAAAACGACTCGTATAGAGAACTAAACAAGTAACCAATTCATGTAAAACATAACTATGATATCCACTCAAAATGCTTTGTGCAAATGCAACACTATTAATAAAAAACTTTCTTGCCGACATTTTTGTTATTTTTTCGTTCAATATTTTACACGCCCAAGTTTCGATATAAACTATCTGGCGTTTTAGTTTAAGTTCCGGCGGTTTGACTAAAGAAAAAATGAACAGCGAGGTTAAAGATAAAATTCACTCATGCTCCCAAAAATAAACTCAAAAAATTGTATAAATTGGACTGATTCTGCAGGTAAGAGCAGTGCATCTTTTAGTAAGAGACTAAACGGTCAAGATCCATTTGACGGAAATATTTCCAAGATACTGAAAAGACCACTGGTCAATCGGAGTAGCTCCTTTCATCGCAAAAAGTTAAGATGCATAAAATGACGACAATGGTAAGTCTAGAACATTCCCAGCTTTCGATTATTATTCACTTTGATTGATTCTAAGTGTAAAATATCACAGTCATAATTCGTAAAAGGCCACTAGGCGCCAATATATCGAGACAGATGATGCCTTCTTAACTGGAAGGTAATTGTTGGTGAAACAACCAAAAAATAGTGAGTCGAGGGTTGTCAACGATTAAAGCAATAAATATGAAATGTTTCCTCAGTTTGAAAAAAAAAAGAAGAACTGCGATTGTTAATCGTAGGACGAAGTTTTGTGCTATGGTGACACAAACAGTAAGGAGACAGTACTCTAATCTTGTTCAGTTATTGATTAATCACTTCAGTTTTCTTATTAGATCCTAGACAAAAACGACAATTTTTATATTATTTGAAATCATTTTAACTTTCACTTCCAGGCCCTACTCCTTGCTCTTGGAGGTGCAATGATTTTAGTCATCAGTGCCCGGCCTCACGACCCAGCTACTCTTCAAATCAATAACAACTCGTCACTGGCAGAGTTTACCTCACAGAGATTGCTCAAGGGAATGACCAGAGAAAAAAGAGCTCAAAGCTTTAATGATTGCTACAAGAGAGATAGTAGTGGGCAGCTCATTATAATTTACCACGCAGCCATTAACAAAACAAGCTACGAGTGCGAAGATACAGCTCCTGTATTGTGCGCTCGTGTTATTCCAAAATATGCGTCTGCGAAGTGTCAGCCGACAATTACCTACATTAATCCGGACTTATCTATTACAACTGGATGCGGATGTGCTCCTTATCCCTAGGCAAACTTTCCGTTTTTCAACAAATGTTTTAATGTATCCTCGCACTGATGATGAATTTTACGGACACTCTATGAACTAAATTAAAATTATTTATTTATATGGTTTACAAGAATAATAAAAGATAAAATCGTAAAAAATGGAGCTGTTTTATACCGTGCAAACGGCTACAAAATCCTATTATTTATTTGCTTCCCGGAGGTAGCATATATTTTGTATAGTTTCTGTTGAAAAATATTCAAGCTGAAACAGCCCTAAATGTAATTAAAACGAGTGAAATGTCATATGTTATGAGTGTTTGATCTCTCTAATAAAATGCAACATAGCGTACTTGTCTAAATGTGGATCGAGAATGCAGTGAATGATCGGAAGTTCTAATCTAACCATGGCTCATAACACCAACAAGGCCATAAATGGCAGACACACATGCGCAATAGAGGTTGCTGGGTTTCAGTGGAAACTAACACAGTTTGCTGTGTACACAGGGACATATCACATTTATAATTATACTAAGTAGGCACTTAAAAGCAGCTTACGTATCGTGTTTAGATTGTACTTATACATTTTTTTAGAGTTCTTTGCATCAACGTACTGAGCTTAGTCTGTTGCTCATCCTCCTGAGCCGAATCCCTTGAATACCCAAGTTTCCCACTGATTGATGCATGTTATGTCTTGACTCGATAGGTATCTCAGGGTAGCCGATGAATAAACGTTTCACGGCGAGTCGAAATTTGCGATACCGGATGGAGTAGATTACTGGATTACAACAGCTGTTAACGAAACCGATCAGCATTGTCACCATGTTGATATTTCGATTTGCTTTTGTTCCCCTCGCAATCTCTACAAATAGTAAAATACAAAATGGCGACCAACAAAGAAGGTATGTCATGATAACAAAAAACAGGGTAGCCACGCCTTTTCCCCTTCTGAGGACGGACATGGAACCAGCTGTACAAAATGTTGGGTCACTTGGTGTCGTTCGCCTTATTTGATCTCGGATGACCTTGAAAAGTTTGACATGGACGTAAAACATACATATGAGAGCAATCCCATAAGTTCCACTCACTACAGATATGGCAAAAGCGACGTTCAAGCCATTCCTGGACCAGTCTTCGTCCATACACTTACCTATGTAAGGAATGAAGCATTCATATGAACTGACGCCCACGATCGGAAGCAGTGCCCAACCTGCGGAGTACAGCCATAGTATAACACAAATTATCGCCATTTTCTTTTGCGTCATTTCTGTTGGATAACGAAGAGGTCTCATAATAATCCAGTAACGATCCAAGGAAAGTGCCATCAAGTGCATGATGGATGAGATGCAGAAACTGAAGTTCCCGAAAGCGTTGATCTCCTTCCAGACAACGCCACAGCGCCACTGACCAGTTCTTAGTGTATCGAGGGCGCAAGGCATGACCAGAAGGCCAACTAATGCATCAGCAACGGACAGACTGATGAGAAATTTGCTATTTATCTCTGACATGAGCGCATCGGACTTGATTAGCACGGTCATGACCACAATGTTACCGACCACTGCCAGAACAAGAACTACAATCATGACAACCAGAATCGAGAATCTCCATCCTGCAGGAATGTGGAGCAACAAATCTGGTGCAACCGCCGCGGGGTCGTGTGTACAACAAGATGATATGTTAGTCCAATTGCTGAACATTATATTGCTGTCGGCTGTTGACAAAAAATAATGTGAAAGTAAACACTGTGATACTGGAAAATTCTGGAACAAAGAAGCTAGGCTTGAAACTGGAGTCGAGGACGATATATAATGCAAACGTATTGGAAAAAAATCTCACAAATAATTCTTGGGTTGCAATAGACGTCACGGCGGCCATGTTGGAGGACGTTCAGCAAAAGATTACTCTTAACTGCTATTGTAAGTGGATCTATCAGGGCCGCGATGTCTTTGTATTCTGAATCTCCAGAGATTGATTGCAACCCACAACAATAAAATTCTTGAACAGCTCTCATAATGTGGTTTCGCAAACTTTATCTCAGCTACGTGAAAAGAGATCCCATTCGACGTTTAAAGGCCAGACATTTTTAGAGGAGTAGACCGAACTTTACAGTTACAAGTAAATTTAAATCGATTGATCAAAATAATTTCCTTTGCTTCAAGGTATTCTACGTAGCCGTTTTCACTGTCGCTCCACATCAAACACACCTTATAAACGGGCCGTGAAAAGATCAGCGCGTATGTTTTATCGACCAATCAAATGCCACGTGCGTGTGTCATTTGTCAACCCCGATTTTTTGTCTGGGTGAAAGCTGTCGCCTTTGTGACTTGCTTTGCCAAAAAAAATAAAAAAAAAAATGAAAATGAATGAACAGATTGTCTCAATGGATCTTCATTGGCCATGAATATGGCCAATTAAACTTGTTTCGATCCGATCCGAACCGTAGCAAATCCAAAACCTTGGCAAATACTGACTTGCATACATTTTGACCACAGGCGGCCCAGACTCCGAGGTCTGTCTGTCTGTCAGAGAGTGATGTTGCGTAACAGAAAATTATAAGGAAATGTATGGGGAAAAGCAACGATCTGGATAAGTCGTAAGATTCTGAATGAATTAAAGTAAAAGCTGATGTACCTGTTATTTGTGGCCTCTTGAGTCACTTGTGTCGATTTCAAGCCGCTATGGCCACTATTAGTGGCCACTATTAGTGTGTTGTTTCTCCCCCTCAAAGAAATGAGAAGGCTGGTCACTCCAATTTCGAGTAGCCAACAGTTAAGAGCGAATAAATACTACCAAAAGCCCCGCGATGCCGAATCACCGCCGGAAACCAATAGCCAGATAAATTCCCTTTCCCCTGACACGACGCTAATAAACGCAGCCCAAGCTCGAATACGCCAAAAGCCTAATTTGTGAGCAAATTTGTGACCATTCCTCCGTCGCGGTAGGCGCACTACCCGTAGCGTGGCCAAGATCGCCAACCGTCATTGAAAGAAACACTGTGATTGGTCGAACGATAACAATGCAGCTGTTCAAAACAGCTTTTATTTTAATTCATTCAGAATCTTACGACTTATCCAGGTTGTTGCTTTTCCCCATACATTTCCTTATAATTTTCTGTTACGCAACATCACTGTGTGACAGACAGACAGACAGATCCCCGGAGTCTGGGCCGCCTGTGATTTTGACAGCATACCGCTTTCCAGGATCCGATATCAAGGTCGGTTGGCACAGTTATTGTAATTGTATAAGCATTTCGCCCGCTATCATTGCGAAAACAGATAGCTTTTCTCTGTTGCTACGGAGACATTTGAACCAGCTGCTAATGTAGGTGATAATTAAAATGCTGTTTGTGATGCAAAACGGATAGAGTCGGGAATGAGTTCGAAGCTCGTGTTTTAGAAGTGTTACGAAAAGTAATATACTGGACCCGGTTGTTCAGAGATCAATCCATTCTCTACTGCTTTTGGCCAACAAACAAGCAGAGCTCCGATCAAAGACTAATAATTAAAAACGCTTTTTTTTTTATTTTTATTTTTATTTTATTTTATTTTTGAGCAAAGAAGTGTTTTTGTGAGCGCGCGAGATCTTATCATTTCAGGCTTAAAAATGGCAAACTTGTTTGTATTTATCTATCCCAGGGATACCCCAAACATGCTTTCAAACAACCGGGACCTGTAGGATTATTTTTCTTCTTCTTATTTTTTTACGGGTCAGTTTGTAAGTGGAATTTACTGCAAAAAGATCGATTTTTAACAGTTGAATATTTTAATATTCAATTAATATTTAAAAATGCGAACTTAGCGGCAGGACTTAAAAGTGACAAACTTGTTGGTACTTATCTTTACTTAACTTGCCGAAATTGACGAAAAAAATGAAATTTGCAGTTGTCGAACAGGCTTACATTTTTTATAATGGCGACATTTAATTGTTAAGAACGTACACACCATGCAAATGATTTTCATTTGGTCATCGAAAAAGTAAATCGCATTATTTTTAGTTCAACAGCTGCTCACATAATATGCTATCTGTCCCTGGTTTGTGTTTCATAAAGCTGGCTTAACTGAAGCATCGCTTTGATTATTGTAAAAGTAGTTTGTTGAAGGCCTGCTTTGTATAGATTTAACTGATAATGACCCGGAACTTTGGTGTGAAGACAAAACTAAAAAACATCACGTCTTGTGTTTCTGGTTCAGGTAATCATGACGAAATAATGCTGGGAACTTGATCACACACAAACCTGGGGCTGTATTTAAGCTGACAGTTTTTAAGTACCGAATATCTACCGTCCAAGTAAGATACTCTAAACTTTACCTGAATTACGTGGACATCCTGTATTAAGAAAAAGGTACAAGAAACGCGTACACCAATAGAACATAAAATTTGAGTAACTTACTTAAACACAACTGTTGAAGATAGGTCTTTGCAAATTATATGGCCGCCGAAGTTCGCTTAAGAAAAAGCCGCGGTGATATTATCAACACTTCTTTCTGCAATCCAAATCGATAACAAATATTTCGACAGTGACTACTCATATGACGTTTCACATACTAACGAAATTGATCGGAGTCGATTGGTCAAACTCTCTGCTTATCATCATGCTCGGTTTGCCATGGTAACAGTTCGGGTGACCGATCGGATATCTTTCTTCAGCCAATTAGCGCCCAGAAAGAAACAATCAGGAATTAACGGCTAGCGAGCATGGTAACTAAGTTTAGAACGGACGTTGCCGATTTCAACATCAAATTATGCTTAGTGGTGCAAGAAATTCTTCATAAATTAAACTCACAAAATGACAATATCTATTCCTCTTGGTCAGTTATTCGAGAAAATACAGCGCAAAGGGGGGCACTACAATCTGTATCGAAAACTAAAACACAACTATCGCTGTTTCACTGCAAGATACGAGTGCAAGCGTGAAGGATCAAGGACTATTTTTAATTATTAGTCCTATTAGTTACAATGGAAAACTATACAGCACTAAAGGGAACTAGATTTTGACGGCGTCGGCGCGGAGAAAGACGTAATATATAACATGAATCGACTATGGGGTTGATGTGAAACATAGACGCCGTAAAATAATTGGAAGCTGACGTTTCGAGCGCTAGCCCTTCGTCGGAACGTCTTTGCGCTCGAAACCTCAGCCGAATTATTTTATGGCGTCTATGTTTCACACATCGATCCATAGTCGATTCATTATATACGTTAGTTCTACAAGTTAGTCAACTGGATCCAAATTTCCGATCACCTTGGCATAGGAAGAATCTAATGAGAAATATTAATGATAAATGTGAAAAAGAAAACCCGGATTTGAATATAAAACAATGTTATTTAATGTAATTTGTATCGACAATCCTGGAAAGCATTTAGTATACTATACATTAACACCAATAGCGCACTTATCACAAAAAACACTTTCTATTATATAAAAGCAGTGAATTAAGAATCGCACGCGTATATTTTCTTTGTGAAGCTAAAAATAAGGGTAAGGGTTATTCAGCATTTATTTTAGGCTTGCTGAAAGATAAAAACAATGCTTGGACTTGTCCAAAACAAATCAAATTTATCGAAGCTTCTTTAGAAAATGTGAAGTCATTTTAGAGGAAGTGCCTATAGCTACTTCATGAAGACTGTTCTTTCGATAGTAAAGTTGTCACTGGTATAGGTTTACAGGAAGTACTCGCGCTGGCTCAGACAGAATCTCTCAGCGCTGTATCAGCACTGATTACACTTTAGTCTTATTCACACTTCAAGGAGAATGATTATTTTGGACTAAGATCGCCATGTGAAGTAGGAATGAAATGCATTTCTTGCGGAGAGAAGGTGAATAGTTGATCAAGGAATACAGTTCACAATGTTTATAAATTATTCGTTTTGCGTTTAGTCAAATAGCATAACAAATAAATAAATAAGTAAATAAATAAATAAATAAATAATACTCTAATCACATTAAAAACACAAGAATAGTTGTATAAAGCAATAGGTACGTTTGTAAAAACAAAATAATAAACATGCATAAAACATGACCGCAATAAAAATTGATTGTTTCGAGTGATTTACGTAAATACAAACTAATAGGGCTTACTATATTTTCATAAAAACACTCGAGCGGAAGTATATAAAATCAGTGGGACAAACGAATATATTTGTTTTGTTGGAAAACACAATGTGTAATTTCACTGATTCCTCAAGAACCTGTATAATTATTGTTACTGTACAATGTGTAACCCATACGCTTTTATACGTGAAACAGACTCTTGCAGTATAATCACGCTCTCTTCTGAAAGAGGTTTCAAGCGAGAACTACAACCCAATGCAAAATTTCCAATAAAAAAGATTTCCCTTGTCATCCCAAAAATAAAACAGTGAATAAAAAAATAATATAAATTGAATCGCTCTTTGTGCAAAATACCAGTCAAGTCTAAACAAGCCGTTTTGAAGCCATAAAGCAAGAACCAAAAAGCAACTTAGGATGTATAATAAGAAACTACTGGTAAGTACGAGTGTAGAAACATTTGTATATAATGTCGTTCGTTCTAAAGGCCTGGCAAAGCGAGGACACATTGTGGCGGCAACATTGCTAGCGCACGCATGTTTCCCAAATGTTGCCCCATTTTGCCACGCGCGAAACATTTGTTGCGGACACAAATTTGTGTCCTGTGCACAAAAAGTGTTTCTGAAAAACTTCAGAAACATTTGTTGTGTCTACGCGGAACACAACAATGTTGCCGCACGTTTTGCCACCCTGGAAACATTGAAGGACACAATGTTGCCGCCACAATGTGTCCTCGTTTTGCCAGGCCATAAGAATGCCGTGAAAGTGGCTAAAATATTCCAATTGACAGTCCAATCGAAACGTTCTGTATATTCAATTCCTGCTTTGGTTTTGAGAGCTTCTATTCGGTTCATACTGTAGTCTCTTGTGTTTCAGTTCAAAAAATTGAAAAGGTAACAAATAATTATATGTAGAGGCGACATTCTAGTGTCGTATTATTATTCTCTGCTTCACGATAAAAAACGGCACCGCCAGACTTGCTCCGACGAAGGGCTAGCACTCGGAACGTCAGCATCAAATTTTCTTGCGGCGTCTAGGTTTCACACATCGACCCTTACTCGATTTAATGTCAAAATCTAGTTCAGTTTAGTGCTAGAATTCAATCTTCTGAATATATAATCAATATAAATTAAGCTTTGATCAATCTGATTCTTGATCAAAAGTATTTTTCCCCTTCAAACTTCGCAGCTTGATATTTAATCTGCTTGTTTACTATTATTATCATTATAATTGTTTACTTCGTTACTAAATAATGGTAATATATATGCTGTATCCTGCAGGCCCTCCTCTTTGTTCTCAAAGCTGCACTGCTCATTGTTACGTATGCCCGGCCTCACAACGCTACCAATCTTCAAACTGATGACGTCTACACACACCCAGAAGAACACAGTCCTCGGTTGGCGAATCTACTGATCAGGGGCAGGCGACAACTAGCACATGACTGCTACGAAAAAAAGGCCAATGGCAATCCAAAAACAATATATTACTCCGACATCAATACATATGGTTACATTTGTAAAAAAGAAGCTGTTATGTGTAGTCATGTTATTGCACAGGGACATTCTGGTGCCTATTGTGAACCGCAAACAACCTTGATTGGTGGAAGATTTGTCGTAACTAAATGTGGTTGTGCTTCGTAATTCATAACGTTTTCTTAGTCGAAAAAAAAATGTTATATTTTCATCTTACAGTTCGTCAGAGTATATTGTATAATTATTTGATCTGTTTCGCAACGCATGCCTTTAGTTGCATGGTGACAATGTTATTTCACTGGGTGTAAGAGACAATAAAATGGCATCTGATGTCGCCAATGGAAAGATTGATCTGCGATAAACTCCAGGAAATTAAACATTTGTAATGTAAATTGAAAAATTGTGTCCAAGCATATTTAAATAAACCAGTTAAAAAACTGTTCTGACCGATTGATCATTCGGCAAAAACTGTTAAGGCTGCTAACATTACTTTTTACATATATATTCCATTAGTTTGGCTGTACATTTTCTCACAAACAATTCCGGGGATAGGGGCCCCAATATCAATTAACAAAACATCACTACTCAACAAGGAACGCATCAGGTACATTTCATTGTTCCACAAAGGTGAAGTAACATTGCATGACATTATTGCTTCACTTTAAGGTATGGTATAATGACATGTTGTTTTGTACGCACTATGTGAAACAAGTGCATTTTGTTGGAAATCTAATACTTTTGTTGCATTTTGCTGAATGGATGGACTCATACAGAGTCTTACATTTGCCATATCCATGCGCATCGATGGTATGAAAGCAACCATTTGTTGTACTTTTTTTGCATTCTACGGTGACCGTATAGTTATCAAAGCATTTGTGCTTCACGGAAGTGACGTTCTTCGTACATGCATTGTTATCCTGTGAACGTTTCACTCTCTTCCTGAGATTCATTCCAGACTCGTCACGCGCTTTCGTAGCCTTCGAGATCCGCTCATTGTTGAACTTTACTCCTGGGGCTCGGGAGTCGTTCGGGAGTCGTTCGGGAGTCCCATAGGCCACCAGCGCAATGAATGTAATATTGACGCACATGATTACCTGAAAACAATCAGTCAGGGGTATGAGTGTTTTCACACCGACTTCACCGTCCTGCAAGTGCGATGCCAAAAATGAGCAGATGGCTAGCCGCGAAGCCAAACACATCAAATAAAGAAATCAAAGGTTACTATGTTAAATATAAAACCACGTTAGGAGTCTGCCATGTCGTTCGTTTGGGCTCAGTCGAAAATGTACGTCGGTTACACATTTTTATGTCCACTAGTTATTTGCAAGTTAAACGATTCGCTCGATGAGTATAGCTTAATAAACCCTGTGCTCAGTTGCTCAAAGCACAATTAAACTGTGGATAAGGAGGTCCAAGATTTATCTTTCTGTAAGGCCAGATAGTACAATCAAATGGTTGGTGAAAGCGTTCAAAGTAATTCACTTACATTTTGTTAATGATACAAGCTCCTCAGTTAGATTTTGACCAAAAAGTTGTCATTTTATACAACAGAAGGAACTTGGTTAATCCTGGATTAAATAATGACCCTTGAACACTAGCAACGCCTTATTTTTTCTCCCTTACCTTAAAAAATGAATATTTGACGTGTACTTACGATTAGTAGTTTTGAATCCATGTCGCAACCACTTGTTTCACTGACTTCTTCGTTAGTCCAACAATTTTTCTCACACGGGGCAAACGCTAAATAAGTTGTCTTAAATGAAGCCTCTGAAAGAAGTACACTTTATACTAGCGGGCGATTAACATTTCATATCGCGTAAATTGATGGCGATTGGAATGACGTGGGTGAAATGATTTTAAGATTTTCACTTTATTAGTCATTTCCATACCAGAGCCATTTTTCAACGAAACATGCAGTTCTTTCTGCTACTTATGCAGTGTATAACTTTCGTATTTACTCGTTATCCCTCAGCACATTGCATGCATCTCAGATCATTCGTTCTTACTAGACATGTAAATCAGTGTACGGATTTGAATGTGAAATGAACGCAAAAATTATACAATATAATGCGGGCATCCTAGCATCGCATTGTATCTGTTTCATTCGCCATCTATATGCCAAAGAGTACTTTAGCACAAAATTAAAATAGTCAGTAAACACTGAAGGCACTTAAAAGAAATCTGGATATTTTTCTAGGCTGCGGTGTGAAATCTATTTTTCTCAAACCATCATTTACGTGCTTACGTATATTGTACCAAAAATTAGGAGCTGACAAATTAGCGGCTACTGATAGCCATTATTAGACTCGAAACAATGTAGTAGCGATCGGAGTAGTCAACAACATAATAAGGTTCAGATTAAACACCACACCATGGCAGTCACTTCTCAGTGTTTCTGCCATATCTGCACGGAGACTCGTGCGTTCAAATCGGAAATTTGGAAGTTCTGATGTTACAAAATGTGCAATAAGTCACGAACTTAGTTTTCCTTTTTGTAAGTGATTTAACAAGTTTAGATCAAACAAAATAATTATCCAATCACTTCTATTAACTGTTACAGGTGATAGTAAAGTTGCGCTTTAGAGAAGAATATTCGCGTCTCCAATATCACAGTTTATTACCGGGTGGTTTTGAAAAAAAAAAAAAAAAAAAGCCAAAGGAGGTTAGCAATACTTCGTTCGATACGTAACAAAAATAAATAAAGGTTTTAAAAACAAAAGAAATACTACTATTAACTAAAAGAATTGATTTCTTCATACCATGCTCAGTGTTAAAATACAAACAGGTTGAAGAATACAAAAAAAAAATGTTCTCAACAAATAATTTATCTCTCCATTCTAGATACATAAATATTTGAAAGTAGAAAGCGCAGTCTTTGGTTGCATTCATAAGATCTGGAGTCACTTCACGTCAGTTATGTAAAAGAGTGTTGGTAAAATAATAGAAACAAACCACCCCTTCTACTATCTCCTTGTAACATGTTTGGCATTTTCTAATTTCTAAATCTTAGTCATTTGGAAACAGAAAACTCTGCAAAAAAGAAACGGAAAAAGAAGTAAACTAAACCAAATCCCCAAACAGTGCAAAATAGTGATGTCATTTTTCTTACAATACTTAATTTTACGTCGGGAAGACTGGGATGATCCCAAACTATCAAAGTATATTCCAGTTCAAAGCTATGAACTTCAGCGCAGCAAGGTATGGGCCCTTTTGTTTGATAAACATAAACAATCCCTTTCCATAGTTTGATAGGAAATATTTTGTGCAGTAAGAAAATCACAAATATGAAAAATGTACTGTGTAAGAACTGGTTCAGTACGCTTTAGTCAGAACCGAGCCCACTTCAACCCAAACAGTAGAGGGGACCAGAAGACTAAGAACAAACTTATCGTTGCTGCTGGCGCCAATTTCTTAAAACGCCTTTACAGTGTAGGAACTATTTCTTCTCTTTATTGAAAAACAATAATAATAGTTCAGCCCAAAACAAGGAAATTGTGATAAGAACTGTAAATATAAATCGAGTTTTTTTAGATTGGTGTAAGAACTATGTGCTCGTGCAAAAAAGCTGAGTATTCTGTTTCTTAATAACAACCTACGTAAAGGGAACCAGGAAAACTCTAAAAATCAACCGCATGTTCGTCTTTCCTGTCGGATTGACGTCAAAGAAACATTACCTTCCAAAGATTGTGGCCCACATACTACTTTTCCCCTTTACTCCAAAAACAAAAATAGTCAAATTATTCGAGATACCTCCATATTTAGTCATTTTCATAGTTATTTTCAGGATTTAGTGTGCATAGTACTTTATAATATAACCTATAAACCTGGAGGAACCTGTACCTCAGTTTGCAACCTATATAATTCAGTGCTGTGTAAAAGTTGGCAGGAGTTTGACACTCTACCAACTTTTCACTTCGGTCATTCTAGTTTGAAACTTCCTGGTTAGTCACGTGACAAAGAAATTGCCATCACACTCATGTGGCTAAAGTACATATTAAATATTAAATGGTACTACACCACGATCTTGGTTCTTGTGCTTTAGAGATCTATCATTTCGAATGATTTTACTACTTGTTTCTAAAGGTCTAGATATTAGGAGATTTGCTTCATTTCTATATTAAATGCCAGTAACATATCACCATATGTTGTTGCTTCAGCACGAGACAGAAAGAAAAAAAAAAACATATTAAAACTAACCCGAAAAATAATACAGAAAAATGTTCTTTTTTGCGTTTTCAGGCCGTAACACGGTTTTCGCATTTGTATATTTTAAAGACCTCTCACTTTTAAACAAATTTCGACGACGGGGTACATTTGGATTTCACGGTAATCGACTGTCTTAGTACTGTGAGTTTAGGAAATTTTGTTCCAATTTGAGGATTTACCTGTTCCGAATGGTCTTCTCGTTCTATTGATTCGCATTTTGTGAATGAGAAATTTTATTTAGAAATATGTCAGACATAGAAAATTTCATTTGGTAAACGTTCTATTACAAAGCGGTATAAAGTAACTTCTTACTTTGTTCAAATATCGCCAGACCGATCAGTTACTTCCATAAAACGCTTTATTTCCGTAAAAATAAAGTTCACATTCGCTGTTTCGCTGCGTAAAGCGACCAGATCTGGCTTTGTCAAACCTAGGCCCGTTTCAGACGCCACGGCGGCCGTGTTGAATGAACTAAAATATTGCTCATCAGCTCCCCCAGCTCGGAAACAACAGTTGCAATGTCCTTGTATTCTGAATCCCCAAAGATTGATTGAAACCCAAATATTGGGTTGCAATCAATCCTTGGAGATTCAGAACACAAATAAATCACGGCCAAGTTGGTTCCCAGTACAATAGAGGCTAATTAGAAATCTGTTGTTAGTTCAACCAACATGGCCGCCATTTGTAGTGATATACTTGCTATAAATAAATTAATCATTTTGAATGTGTTCCTTTCTTGACATGGCGGAGCACAAAGGACGTATTTTGAACCGGATCAGTGTACGCAATGTTAAAAATCCAGTTGTTGTTAAGATAGGAAACTTAAGATTGTTATACTCATAGAGCAGCGTGAGAGTAAAGATATTGGAACAGGTGTTACGGTGTTACGTTGTAACGACACCGAGTCAGCACTTCCCATCAGACCTAAAAAGCGACGTAGCACAGAATCTTTGCTCACACGAGAACTTCATCTTAATTTTCACGGGGAATCCAACCTG
Source organism: Plumapathes pennacea (assembly GCA_964036295.1). NCBI lineage: Eukaryota > Metazoa > Cnidaria > Anthozoa > Antipatharia > Myriopathidae > Plumapathes > Plumapathes pennacea. Next base: position 35,439,738 of record OZ038463.1, on the reverse strand, counting down.
GACCTGAACCAGACCAGGACGCAGAGTGAGACAAAAATAATGGCATCCACAATGCCCATGTTGAACACGACGATTGACTACAGCAACGACGCAACAACAAAGCCACACAACTCACAGTTTTGTCCTCCTTATCCAAATGTCTATTTTGAGACTTTGGACACTTCTGTGCCATACATCGTGAACGCTGCTTTGAATGTGACACTGGCTATTACGACAACCTTCGCAAATATTTTGATTCTCTTAGCGATGCGCCATATCACCTCAATTCGCTTGCCGTCCAAGCTTCTTCTCTGCTCTCTTGTGCTGACAGATCTTGGCGCCGGTGCAGTTGTCCAATTCTTGCATGTTTTGTTTCTCTTCATGAGAAACATGCATCCGTTCAGTGTTCATACCTGTTTCGTGTATTACTCATATGGTTTTACCGGATCGTTTTTCTCGGGTGTGTCACTGCTTGTACTGACAGCGATCAGCCTGGACCGATACACCGCCCTGTTTTTCCATCTTAAATACCAAGATATCGTGACGACTAGGCGAGTTTGCGCAGTCCTGTTTGTCTTCTCTATGCTTTCACTAGCTTTTGCAGCAACATCTCTTTGGAACTTTGTACTGTGGAGGAGTTTGACAACGGTTTTTTCGTCTTGTTTGTTCGTTATGTGCGTGCTCTATATCAGAATATACAGACGTTTGCGAGGTCAGCATGGTCCTCTTCAAGCTCAAGTTCACAACCAAGCTCAGCAACAAGCAGGCAACAGACTGAACATAGCGCAGTACAAAAGAACAGCATCTACCATGATGTGGATCTACGTAATTTTTATCATGTGCTACTTGCCCATGTTGTGCACATTCCCAATTATGGCAGCAGTAGGACACACTACTCTCACTGTGTGCTTTTGGGAATTCGCATATACAGTTATTTTACTGAATTCGTGTTTAAACCCTTTCTTCTACTGCTTCCGACTGCCTGAAATCCGGACTGAAGTTATTAAACAACTTCGGCAATTTTGTGTGTAAGTTGCCCAGCGGTACTAGTGGCAGGTGATCATCAAACAAAATCGCGGCAGGTTATTATAGCTAGCCGAGATATATTAAGGGAACATGACTGAATTGGCACTATGGAAATGCGTTTGGTAGAACCGTGCTACTGGCGTCGAATAGGTCACTTAGTTTTAAACCATGAAAGCATTGACTCCATAAAGAAGATATAGCCTCAATAGGTTTTTTTTTTTTTTTTTTTTTTTGCGGTGTGTTTTAAATTGTGCTCTTTGTTTTTAGTTTACCTACATTTATGTAAAATAGCAGTGTTCCTATTAACAGCAACTTTTGTAAAGAACTTGATTGAGGGATGGATGGGCCAATTAGTCGATACTGATATCCTCAGTTATCACATGGCTACAAAACAATATGCAATCTGTTTATTTAGCTTTGAGCAAGCAAATTAATTGTTAGTTGCACTCTGAGTTTGCGGACAGGTTGGAGATGGTGCCGATGGTATCCTCCTTAGAGGAAGTTCACTGTAGTGTAAGAAAATACTGACTTTGGCCCACTATAAGGTATAAACTCACCTTAAGACTCTTGGCATATTTGTATCGCATTGGGAGCATCTTAAACTATCCATTTTGAAACTGTAAAAAAAAAAAAAAACAAAAAAAAACAAAAAAGAAAAAAAAATGCAAGGTCCATGACAACTGAAACTTGAGTAGTACACCAAAACTCGCAAGGTAACTTTTAAACAATTATCGCCTTCAAAGTAAAGGTACAGCTTTGTCGCAAACAACTGAGGGCCTAATTACACGACGCTTGCTGGCCCGAGTCTCATGTAATTGCGTAATGTTTTTTTTTTTTTTTGGTGCGAATATGAGCAGGATCTCGGTAAACCGGGCCCGCCGGCTTATGTACTCAAGACCCTTAATTAACCGTTTCACTCCCAGGTTCATAATGCAGATTCTCCCAACCATTCAGTAGGAAAATGTACGAGTGATGTTGTGAGAACTGATAGTTCAGTCAGCTGTCATCCAGGCAACCTATCAAAAACAAGTTCTCCTTACTGTATGATATATCTCTGGTGAAAGACTGAAAGAGAAAATTGAACTTGATTACTCTTGGGAGTGAAAGGGTTAAGAAATCAAGGGTGCCGCAGGCGGTTTGAGCAGTAAAACCGTAGTGCAATAGATGTGTACGCTGCATAAACAGCAGTTGTCCAGATTGGTGTGTCTTCGTTTTCGTTGTGGAAAAATACCACATGCACATCAAGTTCGTGATATTGCTTACATTATTGTTACGGAGCAGTTTTACGCAAAAGGAAGGGACTTTGAAACTTATCAAATCTAGTTTTTCCAGCTGCTGAGTTCCAGGTGTGAACTCTGCTTGTGATGCAAAGTGAACAGAATATGAAATGAGTAGACAGGTCCAGAGGTGTTAGAATTTTTCTGTTCCAGTTTTTTCGTGCTTACAACTAATTGGCCATGGCGTGCAGTTTGAGCCCAACCGAAAAGCCACATCGTGCATGGGCGACCGATAAGACAGTGTGCTCTACATGAAGCAAATTCCTCTCGCCCTATAAATAGATACGACACATAATTAAAGGGGAATCGTCAGATATTAACTTCTATATCGGATGTGGTTGACCTCGTTTAAAGCAAACGGAAGTAAATCGAAAACCTATTATTGAATAAGTTTGGGGTCCGCAACTCAGATTTTAGTGAACTTAGTACCTTCTGTAACAGTGACAAATAATAAATGGCTTCACTGTCAAATTTTGTAGGGAAATTCCTCTGTCCATAATTATGAAAATCACTTGTGACGTCAATGAACAGAACATTTAAACTAAAAATAATGCTGCCCTCCGTCAACTAAGGCGCAACTGCAAAGTGCAGACCCATACGCGCAAAGACAAAGTAGGGTTGATGCCATCGCTTTAATTTGATACGAATGTCACACTAAGTCACACCATGCAGCTGATATGAATTTCGTACAGTACAGTTTGCAGTTTCCTTCCTTAATGTATTGGCCTTGAATAAGTATGGATAAACATAACCAAAGTAGCACATTTTAAAGGTTACTGGGGTTGACGCCAATCGCTTTAATTTGTTACGAATATGTCACACCAAGTCACACCATGCGGCTGATATAACTTCGTACTGAACAGTTTGCAGTTTTCTTCCTTGATGTGTTCGCCTTGTATAAGTATGGATAGCGCAGATTTCTTTCACACGTTATGAAAACTAAGACGAATGATAAAATATGGTTTCGAAAGTTGGTGATTGACGCATTGGATTAAACTTGAAAGCAAATATTCGCTTGACGGCCAACTCACCCGTTTCGAGGTAGTGTAGTTCTACCTTATTGTTTCAGTTGAAAGACACCCCATCTCCCCCCGTTCGATGTTGAAGTGGCCTGAACCTGTTTTTCCAAACACAGCTTAAACACATTAATTTATGCAGGCACGCGTAAGATGTCATTTTTAAGAAACGTGCGCAGGAATTGTGGGCGCGTTGTCTACACTGAGAAAATGCACAGGAAAGTTTATATAATAGTTTAATGTGCTTGTTCTGTGATAAATTGTTCTACAAATATAGTACTGGCAAATAAAGCAAGTAGTAGTCGTGAAAACTATTCAATAGTTGCACTTATTTACATCAATATTTTAAAAGCGTTGTATTTTGAGTAACACGGTACCAAGATTTGAAATTAATATTCGGATGGGTCATAAACTATACACTTGTCTGAGGTTGGTTAAGAAGCACAGCCACATTTAGTAACAACAAAAAATGTTTGATTTATAAGTTTAGTTTTCGGTATACATTTGGCAGTTCCATACTTTCCAATAACATGGCTACATATGGAAGGAGCCGTTTTTTCACAAACGTAGCCAAATGTGTTGATGGCGGGAAAAAGTATTGTTTTTGGATTGCCGTTATCGTCTTTCGCGTAGCAATCATTAAATTGTATTTGTTGTCTCCTCTGTCTGGTCAGTAGATTCTCCAACTGCTGTCGGTGTTCCTCCGACTGTGTCGAATTGTTATCGATTTGTAGGTTGAGAGAGTTGTGAGGCCGGGCATACGTGACGATGAGCACTGCAGCTTCGAATGCAAAGAAGAAGGCCTGGAAACGACAATGAGTGTCAGGGCGGTAAAGACATCAAAAAGAAACGAGAATTACAAGAAGAAGAAGAAAAAGTACAAGGAAACGCCGTTACTGTCATAAAATACTATCAGTGAAATTGAGTATATGTCCTTGTACTTAAATATTTATAATACAATGTAATTCTTTACATTTTTCAGTAGTCACGTCATTGCAAGCTAGTATAGAAGCTCGATATCCTCAAGCAAAGAAACACTGCTAAACTTCGCTCTTTCTATTTCCCAACAGGATCCCTTTAGCCAGCCTTTATAACAATATTATTGAAATATTGGTAAAATGACAAAAAACGTACAAAAACTATACTTAAGAAAGTACTTTTTCACTCACCGTTGCTGTTGTCATTTTATACATCGTAAATTGTACGAGGCGCCTGTTGCGAGTTTCCACACGAGTCTAAATTCTTCGATATACTTTGGCTTGACTGATGTTCTTTCCAAACATCGCTTCATTTTATACATTTTGTTGGTCACCGTATTTTTGGAACAATTAGGAAATACTAAACTCTTCGTCCGGTGGTATGATTCAGTAATCCAACCGGTGCAAAACCGGGGTGACAGGTTTCAGAAGGGAACTTACGGTCTCCCGACGATTGATCCGTGCCAAAGTGCATAACCAAAATAAAAATGACGTCATGCAAGTGCTGAAGGGACTAATCGACCAGGAATTCACTGCCATGTTTCTCTGCTTACAAAAAAAAAAAAAGTAAAAAATAAATAAAAATTTTCAATGACGTATATACTGCAGTATTAGAATGCGTTGATTGAAAGCTTTCGGTGGTCACACCTTCGGTTTTCACTTCTCAAATTAGAGAGTGTGATGTTTTTTGGACTGATAATCTAGTGAGAGGGTCTAAGTCTCTAGTATTAAACTTAAATCCACATAATAATAATAATAATAATAATAATAATAATAATAATAATAATAATAATAATAATAATAATAATAATAATAATAATAGCATTATTTAGGCAGACGTTCAGCATCACGTAGAGATGTTTTTCAGCTGATTTTTGCTTAAAAAATATAACAAGATAATGGAAAAATGGTGAGAACAATGGTAAAACCCAAAAAACTTAATATTTTTACCAAATAAAGGATTTCCATTTTCTTCTTAATGGAGACTTTCTGGTATGTAGACACAGTATTAATCATATCACTCTACGCTAACAAAACATATTTCAATCATGTACAAAATAATATATTTGCCTTGTAAACAACTTTTTACATTTGTAAGCAGTGCAACTCTGCTCTTAGGTTTACTTTGTAATTTGACTGTCTAAAATGAAAAGAAATAGGAAGAGTTTCAGTATGACAAGTGCATCAACCTGTCAGTTCATTATTTTTCAGGTGTATTTATTGTTTTGCAACTGAACAATGAGACGACTGAAATATTTGTCCTTTCTTAAAGTGCCATAATGGCAAAAATACTAATGTTAACATTGGTTTTTCAGCAGGTAAATAGTTGACTAGAAGAATATTTCTTGGTTTGAATGTGGCGCGTGGGAGCTATGAAGGTTTAAATTTCGAATATGCTAATGACATGACGTCTACCCAGGTGTCATTTCTTTCTCCTTGTAATTGAAACTGTTTTCGGATTCAAACACAATATTTGGTAAAATCATTTATACAAGTGTTAAACACAACATGGAAGTGTATAAAATGTCACTTATCTCTACCATAAACCAAAAGTGATTACCACTTTAATCAAATACCAGTCAAATCAGAAAAAAATATGATTACAAAGGAATAGTTCACAAAGTTCGCACCTACACAAGTATACACGTATCATTAGCAATTGGTGTGACTTCGCAATATTTTAAGAAACAACTTACCTTTCAAACACTCTTTTACCCATTTGCCGTCATAAATCCTGTCTAGACAACTTGATTAAAAAAATCTTATGAAAAGTTATTTTTAAATATAAGAGCAAGAAAATAATGCGTGAAAAAATGGCACAAATAATTTTACATGGCATTCTCTAAAAACTTCTTTACTTTACTACAAAAACAAAACAGCGGGACTACCACAAACTATAGAAACCCAATTTTTGCGAACTTTATGCAGAACATCCTACGTATACCTATCAAATAAAAGGGGACTCCCTTTTGATTGCGAGTTTCCTTGGTTTAGAGGAAGCAGTGCTGTATCATAATGAATCAGTACTGGAAAGTTTTGTAAACTTCTACAAGAAAGCAATGCTTAAACAAAATAAGACCTCCTTACGATTGTTGGTTCAAAGGGGAATATTACTTTTTTAAGTTGGTCTACAGCTTAAACTGAGACACAAAGTTTTTATTTTCTTTCTTCCTTTCAAATAAATTACAAAATAAATATACTGTAAAAGAAAATACAAATATCTTTACAAACAATGTAATAGTTACATGATTACTCGCTCATACACAATTCCAAACATATATTATTATGGGCTACGCGATAATACTGACGAAGATAATAGAGTTATTTCCAATGTATTCCACAATGGGTTCAATTCAAATGTTTATACAAAACTTAAATTAATATAAATTGAAATGGATTCACTCTATTGTTAAAAAATAGGAAAACGTAATAAATATCACTCTTCTCACAAGAAACAATCCTAGTCAAAACTATGTGAAACACTTCACGAAAATGTATCATGTATTACAGCGTTTTTTGATGTTGTCCTTCTTTTGAGCTCACACAGACGTGTCTATGACAGATTCTCCCCCCCCCCCCCCCTCCCTCCCCCTATTCAACGTAGTAAAATGGGTACGAGGCAAACATCTTACAGAACTTGTCTCCAAAATTTTCAACATTGTGACGGGGGCTGCGGGGGGGAGGAAGGCAATGCTGAAGTCCTAACAATGGCTCTTTTGCTAAAACTGTCCCAGTATTTTTGTCTACGATACGACACTGTAAGTTACCCACGCTCTGGTATTTCAAGTTCCTGAAACCTGTCACAGTGTTGCACCGGTAGAATTACTCAATGACGTATTAAGAACAAATCTATTTTGTACCAAGACTTCCCTTCTGGTTTCAAAAAAAACAAAAAACAAAAAACAAAAAACAAAAAAAAAAACAAAAAAAAAAACAAAAAAGAACAAGAAATTGTATAAAATGAAGCGACTAATGAAAGAAAATCATTCAACTCGAAAGCTATCTAAACAATTATTGCACGCGTGGAAGCTCAACCAATTTCCCTCAAGTTACGATGAATATGATGAATAAGTGTAAGGGAAGATGTGAGTGTTTTTGGTTGCCTTCCTAGCTCAAATGTAATAATACGTACGTTATCACTGCAAAATAAAAGTTTGATAAGAATATTTGTCCTTCTGTTTCTAGGAGAGTTTTGTGATTTATCTTTCGGAGTTACAGTGAAAGATGCTTCGCATCAAGATCTTTAAGGAAGTGGAAAAAAGTTCTCAAATACAAATAAATTGTGTTGGTACAAGAATCATTTCTTTGTGTTGATAGAAAGCAAAAATATAACTGACAGATAGCATTGAAATTGCATCAATACTTCTTGTGACTTAACTTCTTCCTGTAAAAAATATTCATGTCACCAATGATTTCCATAATTCCAAGAGTAATCTTCCCGAAAACAGACAGCTAGTGCGATCATGTATTATGACAGAACGTAATGGTTCACTTAACTTCCGTAACCTTCAAACAATACTGTACGTGTATAACAAAACAACCCGATGTATCAGTTACAGTCACAAATAAACCGATAGAAGGGGACTCCTTTTTGACTACTGATGTCAGTATGTCGTATTTATTATTTTAAGTGTGAGAGGACAGTGTACCTCAGTGTACTTCTTCAATATATACAATTGACATTTTATATAATAAAGTGAAAATGACAACTAAGGTTGTCGGAAAAATGCAATATTAATGAAAGAAATTATAGATACACTGTGTGACGAACACAGTGTATCTATGAAGAACACTATTGTGTTCGACCATTCGATATCAAATTCTTTTCTAAAACTTGCTTCATTCTTTCACCGGTCGAAGTAATAAGACACATTAGACGACATATAATGAATAAAATACGTTTTCATTGTTAGCCAACATACCTAACATTCCTGCACACGTATTTAACAAAATGACAACTTACAAGTTTTTGCAGAAATAGGACTAAAATTTGGTAAATCGCGATCGGCCGTAAGAAGATATATGATTTCTAATTTAGTTCATTACGTCAATCTCTAACTTTCGAAACTTGTCTTGATAGTCGTCTTTGTTGTATAGTGTCATTCGTGCTAATCTAAGGCCAACAAATAAAAAAAAAGATAATTCAAACTTAATCATATCAGCCACATGGTGTGAATGAGTGTAACGTGTTCGTAACAAAGTCCAGCCATCTATCATAAGGGTTTTGCATCAACATTGAGCATGCACCTTAGTTGACACATGTAGTTTAATGTGAAATCGGTCATTTTAAACTCTTTATTGACGTCACTGGTGATTTTCAGTTATGGAAAGAGGGATTTCCCTACGAATTTTAAGAGAAAACAGCGGATGAGTTTATAAACTTATTTAGAAGTCGACAGTAAGTTTTCGATTTACTTCCGCTAGCTTCGAACGAGGCATAAGGTGCGTGGCCCATAGAATCAAGTTTTCTGTAGGAACTTCTAAACTCTTTGGTTGTTATTAGCGAATACAGATACTCTCACAAAGAAAAAAACAAACCATAGCAAACTTAATAAAATGAACAAGTTTTATATAACGCTAAAACTCCGCGGGAACAAGTTCACTTTACCCCAGAACCCACTTTCTGAGTCGCTAGCAATGAGGCGCAGGTGTCCCAGTATAACATCAATTCCATTTCAAAGTACAATTCCTTCAATAAAGAGCCGAAGGAATGTCGCCACAAATCTAGAAAAGTAATGTCTTTGACGTCAATCCTACAGGAACTACGAACATGCGGTTGATGTTTAGAGTTGTCTTGGTTCCCTTTACATTTTCTTTGTTTCACTTATCGCAATCCCATTTACAGATCAAAAGCATTTATGAATATCATATTTAATCAATCTTGGAGCAGCGGGGAAATCTCAAGCAACATAGATAGGGATTCTCGAACGAACTATGTCAAAGTTACTTGCTGCTTGAAACGTCAGTTGACATCATGTTTTATAAAGTCAAGCATATCTGCATCCATCAACCTGTGGGTTAAGGTTTATAAATCTCTCTTTATGTCTACGCCGATGCAAGTTGATTAAGAGAAGTTACGATCTCACAGGAACAGTCATTCAATATGTCAAAGTTAGTTAGTTTGCTTACGATTGTTTATTAAATTTTCAGATGAACTGACTCCCCTTATAGGAGCATACTACGGGTAGATAACATTGCACCATGACCAAATCCTAGCTATCAGCTCAGACTGGGTGTGTAGCTGCACAGGATATTCAGGTTATTCAGGTTAAACAGGATATTCAAGTTAAATTATTTCCAAAACAACTATCCCAAGCACGCCCGCAAATGTGTTGGCATTTTTGTTAAAAACTTGCAATCATGTATGTAGACTTACAGGCCGGAAATTAAGGCACGGATAGGGGCGGGTAAAACGAAGGAATGTTTTGCACAAGTTAAAGAGATTGCACACTGATAACTTCAGTATAACTTCATAACTATGTTATTTTATTTCTCAATGGAAATCGATGCTATAGTCCTGTGAAAACTGTTTATGTAGAGATGAAACGTATACTGCATCAATATAAAGTTCTATTGTGGATATATGCTTAACCCTTTCACTCCCAAGATCAAAATGCAGATTCTCCCAACCTTTTAAGAGGAAAATGTATGAGTGATGTAGTGAGAATTGATAGTTCAATCAGTTATAATATGAGCAAGGTATCAAAAGCAAAGTTCTCCTTACTGTATGATATATTTCTGGTAAGAAACTGAAAGAGAAACATACTGTTGCTACATACACTTGCTATTTTCTGTAAGAACTAGTTTCTTTTTTGTGTCCGTCGGTCTATAAAATTAGTGAAAAGAATTAGAACCATCAAAAAAATTAAAAATTAAGATCGTGGAGAAGCACAACTAAATATGGAAATTTAGGGCTATGGTATGTAAGATTCCACCAAAAACATTTTACGATACCCCACGAATCTACAAGCGCTACAAAAGAACCAGGAATGTAATACTCGTAAGTACCGTTTCCCTATTATAGACTTTTAGTCACATGTAATTATCTGATGGTAATCTGTATGTCACGTGGCCGGCAGAACACGTTTTGAACAAGTCTTAAAGTTCACCTGGTAAAATGAAGAATTCCTTTCACAAATTAGAAAACTATATTTTACAGAGGTCTTGGCTTACTAGGAATTGGTATTACACATTCTCTTTATCATCATTTAACATTAATCACCCTCTAAAGTCTTACTCGCTTGATCTTACTGTACTTCCTTTTTTGCTGTTGTTTTTCAAATATAAAAGAAGACGTGTGGCCACATATTTAGGAAAATAATGTCTTTGACGTCAATCCAACAGGAAAAACGAACATGCGGTTGATTTTTAGAGTTGTCTTATATTTTTTATTCGACTTATCGCGATTCCTATAGTAGATTGTTACTGAAAGAAAAAAATAAAACTCGGCCTTATTTGGGGACAGATTTCGTACACCAACCTACAAATTGAATATTTATAATCATATGTTCTGTTTGTAGCCCTGTTTTAAAACTGAACTGATATTGTTGTCTGTCAGTAACGCAAAAAACTGAATAGTTTATACAAAAAATATCCTGTGTAACAAAATAAGCTTACTGCCGCACCTAAAAATATTGACCCTGTACGATAAATTCCCTGTTAGCATTTCAACCCAAATAGCCCAGACCAAGAATAGGATATGTTCTAATAAAAGTATAAAATGTCTTCAGTGGTGACAGCGAAGCAAATACCCTAACTACGAATTAACTTCACACAAAATTACTGCCTACCAAACAACACAAATATTTTATTATTTGTGGAACAGAAAATCCAATCACTAATTGCGTTAAAGTGTATAAGTTTGAGTCAAAATGTATACGTGAACTATTCTTTTGGGATGATAACGTTTTAGTTATCAAATAATTCCCGCTGTAAAATCGAACCAAAGTGTACGAAAAAGTTCTTTGTCAGAGAAAAAGGAAAGCACTATATGGGCTACTTGTTTGTGTTTGTTTTGTTGTTTAAGATAAATTTCTCATTATGTTAGACCCGTCAATAATTTGAGAGCGCAATGGAATATTTCTGGATTTTATATTTCCTTTCTTAGTTCATGCCGATTGCAAAATGGCGGTGGTTTCATGGGAGCGAGGCTGTTCGGTAGCTACCGTTGCTATGGCGTGATGCACTTCTGTTTACTCAACAGAACTTTGGCTTCAGACGTGCTTCCTCGCACTCAAGTTCTTGTTTGAAGCGTTTAAAACTATAAGTTCAGTTCTAAAACAGGGTTACAAACTCTATATATAATTACAAATATTCGATTTGTAGGTTGGTGTACGAAATATAGGGAAATATCTTGCGTTTGCTACTTGAACAATTATCCGAGCTCAACCGCGATGTTGTAGTACCAGAGATGAATACATTTACATAAATTTCACAAGCGAATCGTCTTAACCAAAGTGCGTTTCCGCACGTGTACTAGTTTGGATCATTGCCAATCGCACGAATGTCAGCAAAAACTCGCGATCTCTTACTACCCAACTGTTTCAAACAGATTCATGCTTAGAATGCTTAGATACCACTAGTTATTTGTTCAAAGGAAAGCTTTGCCTTTTCCAACCTTATCGCCACCAAGAAGCAAATATCAACAATTAGATAATTTTTGATTACTTTTTATTATTCATGTTTTTATTTTTCTCTTTGGTTCTAAAACTACCTTCCCTTTTTTTATTTTGTTTTGTTTTATTTTTATTTTTAAGGTATAAATATCTTAAAACGAAGCAAAAAACTTACGCACGCAACGTTCACTCTTTTTTTGTGGAGTTAATAGTATGAATTAGATAATTTGATCTTGTAAATTTATGTACAAACAGAAAACTAGGTTGGGTGAATTATCGAAATTTAACTTCTAAAACTGCGTGCTGTTTCAAACAACATTCCCTTCTTCGCATTCAACGATGACAATAATAAAAGACAAATGACCCCATACTTCGGGTGCTCAATTTAAGCCATGCCCTAGCCTTGCGATTGTTTACTTCTTCGACTGCTATTTATTGCGCTGACTTCAATTATCGCTATCAGTAGCCGCTAATTGTCAAGGCCCTATTTTTTGTGCAATATACGTAAGCACGTAAATGATGGTTTTAGAAAAAACAGATGTCACGTTGCCGTAAAATGTTTAGTTCACTTTTAAGTGATTTCCTTGTTTATCCAGTTTCTTGTTCAAGTGCTTTACTCGTCGGCATGTGCACCTTGGTGTACAGAAACCATAAAATGCCACATTTGGTTACATAAAGTTCAATTTACCTTCGCAACACACAAACGATTCTTACTCTATTAATTTGAATTATATGTCAGTGAAGCAAATGGCGTGAGATGGAAAACATGCAAACTGTTCAAAGTTAAAGACTAGATAAGTAGCGGTAAAAACTCTTTGCTGAGAAATGCCTCCGATTTGTTCCACGCGTGTGAAGATAGTGAGCGATAAAGCGACAGTAATTAAGCAGAAAGCTTAAAGTCACTGCATTTACGTCATTCCCATTCACCCTTAATCTACGCGATATAAAATGTTAATTAGTTTACTAGCTATAAAGCTAGTGTAGTGCAAACAGTATTTCACAGCGTTTCTAAGAGGCTATAGCTGATCTATAGTTGATCAAATTCTGTGGGTGAGAAAAATTGCTGGTCGAACCAAGAAAGAAACGGAACCAGCAGTCAGTGAAATGGACTCAAGGCTATTGATCGTAAGTACAAACTATTATTCAGCTTTGTTGATAGATAAGAGCTGTTTTTACTATTGCAAGAGCCTAAGCTTTGTGTCGTCGATAGCCAGCTCTCGAAGTTAGACCCGCGAGTTACGCTATAAATCCACAAACGTACAACAAAGCAGGCATAAAGAATAAAATAGAATGACAATTACGATAAAGTAATAACAAAAAGAGCCTAGTATGAAGAAAAACAACTTCCAATTCCAAAAGACAAAAACAATTCCAAACTAAAATTTGTGTTTGAAACAACGTATTGTTCGGAAAGTGTAAAACACAAATAAAGAAACCTCTATATAAGAAAAAACCGTGGCTGGATGGTATATTAGTATAACACTTCGACAGTCTTCGCCTAATGCGAAACCGCGTATTTTTCTGCTGTCTTTGTAACTCTGTAACTTCAGGTGGTAATTATTTTCAGTGAGAATTATGCAGGTACAGTCAGTATACCCATTTGCTTTTCTAATCAGAATTCAAATAGGATTTTTAATAAAGAGAATACACGATATTAGTCAGCATTTCCAAAACCAAATCTGGCATCAGGTTGCAGATTGAGTGTATCACAAAACTTATCTGACAAACATCAATACAGTAAAGTTTGATCGATCTGCATTTTCGGCTAACTCAAAGCTTACGAAATAAATTCCTCGGTATATATGGTTTCAACTTATTTCGGGCTAATTGTTTGTTTGGTGTATATAATTTCGTGGTTAGCCATTAATTTGCAATGCACTTCCACGACGTGTGAAAACAACTTATTCCCACCCGATTGTTTGTAGGTATGCATCATTACTTTATTCATAAAGCTGATGACTTATGGAAGTCCTGTGCTAAAAGAAACTACAGACGTGCAGCTCTACCATGAGCAAGAAGAGATTTCGAAGGCTACGAAAGCACGTGACAGCTTTAAAGGGCATGTGGCTCCACGTGGAATATATAGACACCTGGTCCCATCTCGAACAACTTATGACGCAAATGGCGGGAAAAGAGTAAAGCGTTCAACGGGGTTCCCATGCAGAAAGGTTGTTATTACCAAGAAGCACGAATGCTTCGATAAACCACTAATGTACTATGTATGCAAAAATACTACCACGGGTGGTTGTTTCCATACAGTAGCTAAGAGGTCTTACGGGGCATGCGAGACTGTTTATGAATCGCTCTACTCATCAAAATGCAACACAAGTATAGCAATTCCCAGAAACTGTAAATGCGCTGAAAGCCACTAAAAATCTGGGGCGTTTCCTTTAGGTAAAAACACTGGACATTCTGAGTACGCAACTCACTTCTTCATCACGTCAGTGCCTCTATTGGAAAGCGAGACTGTTTATACTTCTGTAAATATACATAAATATCTTCCCCTCCAACTTTTTTTTTTTTTTGACCCAGTGAGAAGTGTCATTCTGATGAGAAATATAATTAACGGGCGGATTTAGTTAAATGAAAAGCTGCCCGAATAATGTTCGTTATTAAGTATTGTATAAACTATTTTACAAATGCTTGGATATTTAGTGCTAGGGCCTTAGCGGAGTCGGTAACCATTTCACTCCGAAGCTCAACACGCATGTGCGAGTGACAAATTAATTATTCAATCACTATATATCTCAGCAAGGGATCAAAAGCCAAGTTCTCCATACTATATGAACTGTTGATCACTCTTGAACAAGCCGCCATAAGTAGCTGGTACAATAGTGTGCATATTTATGCACGTCTTCGCCACTCGAGATTTAGAAATCATCTAATGAGAGACTATACAATGAAACACGTTTCCTTGTATAGCCTCTCGTATGAACACATTTTCGCCATGATATTGAGGAATTCTCCCAGAGTCTGAAAATTTCAGCGCAACTATAAGGTACAGAACAGAACTGGCGTAGACTCGTCCATTTAGTTATAATGTATTATTTTCTAGATTTAGCTATTCTTAGTTTTGGGGGAATTCTGACTACCTTTTCTGTTATTATTTTACGGTTTTTCGTGTATACAGTTTTATACTGAGCTTAAATAATTTGTACAAGATATCACATACCATGTAATATATGTAAATGTCTCAAATGC
Source organism: Plumapathes pennacea (assembly GCA_964036295.1). NCBI lineage: Eukaryota > Metazoa > Cnidaria > Anthozoa > Antipatharia > Myriopathidae > Plumapathes > Plumapathes pennacea. The sequence goes on along the minus strand of OZ038463.1, from coordinate 35,424,646 downwards.
TATGCTATATTGCTATAAAACTAGTTTTGCCTAAAATAGTAATACATAGTAATACAGTTACAAGTTCTGTTCTTGTGTTCTCTATTCTAAGTGAGAACTGCATAGTCAGCATTCAAGTGTTGTAAAATATTCTGCATGGGGTAAAAATAAAGATTGTATAGAACTTGAACATGTGCTCTCGTTATTTGATGCATAACTTTGAACTGCTCTTTGGATCAAACATGATAGGTGATTGACGGTGGTAAAAGTGGCCTTCGCCTTGACCTTTACAGTTTATCGTTGGAACGATGACTTCAGTTATGGTCGGAGCAATGATGTGGGCGAAAGGTTTTCAATTTGATCTCTGTCTCACAAAACAAATAGAACGAAATAAAACATTTCTAGCCAGCAAAAAAAAAAAAAAAAAAAAAAAAAAAAACACATTTCCTCAGGAAACCTTTGAACTATAGAAATTGGGATGTTCACCATATTCAATCAGATGTTCATTGGGCTCAAATATTAGCAGAACATACCGACAAAGATTATTTTACCGGCTGTAAAAATCATGACATTGTTTACGTTTTTCACGACATTTTTACATAAAGACATGCAACAAACTTCACTTTCGAGCATGCTTTGCATCACACCTGGTTTTTCGTGTTACAAACTATGACGTTAATCCAACATGGTCGCCGTGTAACAATACGAATGTCGGAAACATACATGAATAGCGCAAAAAAATTCGTTCGGTTACCTACGCCAATTTTTTCGCTAAAATCTCTACTTGAAAGATCGAGCAGTTCTTTCAAAATTTTGGTTAAAGGCGGTACGCTATATATAAATTTATTCTGTGCGGGCAGAAAGAGGGTGAAGTATAATAGTCCAATTTTTTACTTTCAGTTATAATATAAATTCAACCCTGGTACACCAGAGGAGCCTTTGTACCAAATTTGAAGAAAATTTATCAAGTGGAAATTGCGCAATCGCATTACCTTAAAGCACTATGATGGATTTCTTTTTTTCTTTTTTTCTTTTTTCTGATGTTTCCACAAGGAAATATCAGATAAGAAACGTTTCTTGTTAAGCGCTTTTTTTTTTTTTTTTTTTTTTTTTTGCGAAAATTCACGACAGCAGCCAAAATTCTACAATACGATCGTTCCGTGAACAAGTATCCTCCACCCAACCTCGCAATTACTACAAAAGAAGTGTATACTCGAATCTATTTCCTTTCCGGTCGATCCATTCGAGGCAGACCGAAATAAGCGCATGTGCAATTAGTGTCAGTGATAACGTGGCAGATTTGAAAATACTCCACGCGTTACAGCTGGTCACACAATCAAAATGATCAAAATACAAAATTGCAGTCGCTAACTCTACACGTATCTAGTAACTCGGACGACCAGATCAACGATGAAGTACTTCGTGTTTTTTGTGAACGTGGTTTCTATGTTCTTGAACCTTGTATGCGGCCACTCCGAACATCAAGTTCACGGTAATCAATTGCGCAGCTCACACGATGACCATATCGCTTTCCTGGGCGAAGAATTGGCTAAAGAGTTTGAAAAACTCACTCCACAGGAGTCAAGACGAAGGCTCAGGTAAGTAATTTTAAAACACGACTTAACAGATTTTTGGCGAAGTTTCCCTTTAGCACATTTATGTCAGACGGAACTACAAAGGCTTCTATAGCGCACTGAGAAATTGTACTGGCAAAGCCGCGGCGTGAATGGTACGGCACACATTGTACTGCATTGGACTGCGCGAACGACCCGTGAATTGAAGAAAATATGGAGCATGGAGCATATTTAACTGCGACATCAGTCTAAAACCCAGCCCTAAACTCGAAAAAAGAAAAGGTATGGGAGACAAAGTCTGGTAATAAAATACGAGCCCAACGAAAGAAAATAAAAAAACTGACAACAGTTGAACTTAGAAATCATGTGCAAGAAATACATTTTACTTTGCACTATGTGTATTGATATACCTTGTCATGTAAACTACGAGTTTTCATGTGAACTATAAATGAACCCCATGGTATGGCCACGATTGCTTTACAAACTGAACAAAATGTTCCATCTGTATCATGAAGTGAGCGTTTATATATGACGCTGCAAGTAGCAGTTTTTTGCCTTTTACGAAATCGTTGCGGAACAATTATCTTCGTTTCAAGTAGCTACTTGGACCGCTCATTCGGCTCTTACTCTACTACAAAGTCTTTACCATTGTCTGATTCTCATAAAGGTCCAAGACGAAGTCGATAGTTTGCCGAGAACAGGATAATTATGCATAATTAAACTTCAAAGCACATAGACAGTTAAAAAGAAACTTGCTGACGAAGTATTAAATAAATAGATATTGACTTGATTGTAATCGCCTTAAAACATATATCAATTTATTTTGTCATACGCTGCCTTTCTTCCATTGCAACAGTTTTTCTTTTACAGTTACGTCTTCATAATTTTGTCGCAATAACGATTGAACACATCATTATTTAGTTTGGAAACAATTTGCAGTGTTTACGAAATCCCAGCTGGGCAAATTTGGAAATCTCGCACGCAGCTGCCAAAATTTATTTGCAAAAAATTAGCATAATCTGTAAACCAGCTGTTGTAATGATACCAGGACAATTAATACTGGGCTCTAATCAATGCCCTTTTATATAGAGAACCGTGAACCGAGAGTCGCGCAAGTCAGTTCAGCTATGCGTGTCTTTTAAGCTCAATGTTCTACCTGTAGTATTCGTACTGTATATAGTTGAATTAGTTTGATATTATAGATTTGATAACTTTGCGGACCAGTTACGTGAGAGAAAAAAAAAACAGTATCTAAGAAGGAAGATCAGCAATACGGTTTTAGGTTACATTTCTTATGAGCTGGAAATGACTGAATTATTTTTTCTTTTCTTTTCTTGAAGGATGCTCGTTCCAAAGATTGACATAAACAAGGACGGCTTCGTAGAGGAGGCGGAGATGGAGATCTGGGTCAGACACAAGATGCAAAAATGGACGGTGAACGAAGATGTGGGCGCCATCTTTCGTGACATGGACATGGACAACAACGACAAGGTGGACTGGGACGAGTACATGTACCGAACGTTCGGATTCAAAGAGAAAGGTGCTGAAAATAAACTAATTGACAAAGCATCGCAGTTCACGCAAAATTAATATGCGTAAATACATTGCATTTTAGCACTTTCTCCTTCTCTCTACTACTTTTGGTTTTAATTAATAATTTAATTTCTGCTCCTTCAGTCTTTCTCGCCATGTCTTCTTCTTCGTCTCTTCTCATGATAATTCTCTCTCTCTCTCGTTTCCAACACCTGTTCTGTATCCCAGCCATGCACGACAGATGGGAGAGATCTAATTTGCAGAAGTACGTGGACGACGACAAGAAGAAATGGAAGTACGCTGACCAGGATAAAGATGGATTACTGACACAGCAGGAACACGAATACTTTCACCACCCAAAAGAACACGAGGCCATGCTGACGTATGTCGCAGTGGTAAGAAGAAACATTTCATCCTTTCATTTATAAAACACAGCGTATCCGTCGAAAAGCGGATTATTCTATTTTTCCTGCATTTTTCAGGATGCGAGACATTCCAAGTTGCAAAGAAGGATTGTTACACGCGCAATTATTCGGCAACTTATCATCTTTTAGATGTTTGTAAATTTTGTTATTATTGGGAATTTTTCATGTGATACTGTTCGGATCGTCACAAATTCGTGATGATCTGATTAACCTCTGACGTGCTGTTATGGCCACGATGGCTTTGAATTCCGAATCTCTAGGGATTGTTTGCAAACTAAGAATTTGAGTGTAGTTGATTGTTACCCCAGGAACTTAAAAGTTATCGGACAACTAACAAATCTGCAATTTTGATTCCTCGCATTTCAGATATTAATGGAAGACGCGGACAAGGACAAAGACGGGTTCTTGTCTTTAGAAGAATATCTTGGTAAGTAATACTTATTACTTTTACATGCAGTTTGATTGTCTGCACCCAAGTGTGAGAGCCACCAGAATGACAAGAAACTCAAAGTAAAAAAAGAAGTTGTGTGATAACTCATACCTGGTAGGGGGTGCTGAGGACAAACTTCACCCATCCATAGTTTTATCAAAGAAAGCTACAAAAGGAAAGAAAACACGAAAAGTATAGTCACTACAGATGAGGAACAACTAGTGTAGATAATGTCAGGCCCAGTTCAAAGGTCAGACTCCCTTGCAATCAGAAGCCCGGTCAAAAGCCTGGCCAGTCTGGAAAAGCCTGGCCTGGTAAGCTTACCAGGCTTAAAACCAGGGTTGCCATACCAGCCCAGCCTGGTAAGCCTGGAAAAAGCCCAACTCTTACAAATTTAGGCAAAGCTTTCCTGGCTACTATCACTACTAAAGTGGGTTGGCCCGGCCAACCACTATTAGCTGAGGCTTTCAAGGCTAACACAACTTGGCAAAAGTCTGGTAAGCCCGACCAGACTCTTTTAGGTCAGGCCTTTTCAGCTACTCTGGCTGGACCCAAGTCTGGTAAGCCCAGCCAAACATTTTAGGCTAGGCTAATTAACCTGGCTTGGCCAAAGTCTGGTACAAGTTTGTTTATTGTTGTTGCCTGGCATCTCTTAACAAGGATTTGTCAGCAAATATTCATCAATTTAACCTGAAAACCAGAGTCAACATACATAGTTCTTGGCATTGAATTAAGAATTTTTTTATTTTTTGCAAAATAGTTCTGTTGCCATAGAAACATCTGCAGACTTCCATCAAAGCAAAATTTGACACAAAACTCTATTGCGTTTCTTATGAATCTCATTGTATTTAGGTGACTTATCAAATTTCTGTAAAGCCCTTAAGATGGGATGATTGCAAAACCACAATCGTAAAATGTATCTAAAGTTTCCGGCGAAACAGACTTGGGTAATTTTCTGACAGTCATGATGTTCATATCGCGTTAATCAGTAATACTCTTAATCGCTCGAGTCAAAGTTTTATTTCAGTGGGAATGCCGCGAACACGGCTGCAAACGTGAAGCTACCAGCGTCGAAGTCTCATAATCAATACAATCACATTTTCCTTTAAGAAATCTTCACAAATATAAGTCAAATAACAGAAGTGGTTACAGTCTACAGGAGCAGCGAACAGAAAATATGTTCAGTATACTCACACCATCATTTCTTCGATATATCTTGAAACGTCACAAAATCTCTCTTTGTGAAAGGTCCACGCATTGTATTCCTTCCAAATGTGTTGGTGTAGGACGCAAATGCGCTGAAGATAGTCCATTTGTCGATATTATCCAGAACGAGTACACCGTGCACGGTGGCCGCCATCTTGATCTGATAAACAACAATGGGTAGTGCCACTGACCAAACATCGCCGTCCAAAAAATCCCAATTTCGTTTTGCAAAACTTTTTAGGCGGAAAACCTCTGCGTTTGTAACTGGTGAGATTCGTTTTAGAATGTCCCAGAGAATAATTTTATTTCTGGAAGTTGCGCAACATGTGGTTTCAAAACCGGAATTTGCCATAGTTTCCAAAATGGCGCTGCCACGGTGAAATTCGCCCGTTAAATCATTCAAGTTGTGAATTTGCTGTTACTAACTTTGTGCCAAACTCAGGCTCCCTTTTACTGAAATATGGACTTGATATTTCATGTAACTACTTTTTAACGTGATATTTCTTTTTCACATTTCAATTATAGCGTGGCTTGACATGCCTTCATTTCGTTCCTTGGATTCAATAGACTTCAGAGAGAAGTATGATACAAACCACGATGGCAAACTAAATTTGGTGAGTATAATGCATTAGGAATGATACGGTACTTTATTGAGGACAAACAAATCAGTGGTTAAAAAAAAAAAAAAAGAAAAAAAAGAAAGAAAGAAAAAGGAAATCAGCTTCGTACCACGCAACTACTGATCAAATGCTGTCAAGCAAATCCATCTTATCTCCTTCAAATAATCCAGTATGGGTGACCAGATCATGGTTGTTATCCTCTATCAGTATGTTACTTGTTTCTGTTATTTGCTAAATTATTGTTATAATTGTTATTGCTATTGCACCGACTATCCGGAGGTCATACTGATGGCTTCACAACTGCGAAGGTCACGTACTTTCATTGCAGTTATTATTATAGTTATTTTATCGTAGTATTGTTATTGTTATTATTATTATTACTGTTAGAAAGAAGTAGAGGACTGGAGAAGACCTCCGAACTTTAACAAAGCCTTGGGTGAAGCGCAGCACTTGATTGAGTACGCCGACATGAACAAGGTCAGTTTGAGAAGTACTTCCACGAAGCTTTTGTGTCAAATATTTCGCTTGAAGTGCAGCTTAATTACAATTGGTTACAATTGACTGGTGCATAAACCCTTCGACCATCAGGTACGGGGTAAACATTTTGCGTTGTACCCAAGGTTCTTGTATTAAATGCAGTTTAAAAAGTGACAGTAGCCGGTTTTGAGCGTATTCTGCTATCAATCCCTTCTTACGTCGGCCGAAATTTTAAATTCAAAAAAGTACACATCGAATTTTACCGGAGATAAATATTTTTTGTACTCTTGTGTTTAGGAAGCTTTCCTCTTCCGAATGCTGCCCAAACATTTTTACGAACGTGCTTCAGTTAAGCGAAAAGCGCAATTTATTATCAGATCCCATACATTTCTTTGTTATTTCTTGAGCGGCTCTCAGCGTGAAACCTGATGCCTTTTCCAAGATGGCGCAACCGGATGTCTGAAATTTCTGGCGATGGACGCACACAATCCGTTGGCTCTCTCTCAGATCAATAAAGGAAAATGTATGGGAGAGATTTCAAATTGCATAATTACTTGTTCCTGACGAAAAACCAGCAAAATGTCCAGCTCGGTAGTTGTAGTTATGACTTAAAGACATCGTTTTAACCGCAGCTCGGTACAGTATTTCGAGTCCTTCATTCTTCTTTCGAGCGGTAAAACCTACCTTCATTTCACGCTCTGTGAGCACACTGTTTCTTTGTAACTTTCGCAATTAAGCTACATTTCAAGTCCGTCTTCCGATGACTTGCTTGTGTCGGGTACAGTTTGTCCAGCTCGCGATATCGAGTCGAAGCTTTATAGAGTCCGTAGAGCCCAAAATGACCTTCGTCTTTTGAGCTTTAATCTCTTCTCTAAGCCAAAATATATTGCCATGTTTCCTCAAACTCGATGCCATTATGGAAGGCCCGTAGGCGAAGAAACCACGACCGTGAGATCAATCTGCCTTGTTTACTGGTTGTGCCTAAATCGTACCAACGGGAAGGACAGCCGCGCAAGACTGAAAACGAGTTTAGACCCGATCGCCTCACGACCGAGAATCGGACAATGTCGGTAAATCCAAGATGGCTGTCTTCTGTGTATTTCATCGAACGATGAAATGAACAAGCCTTATTGAGTTAAGTGAAATAACATCGCTTCCTTTCATCATAGTTTAGACGATTATAATACATATTGAACCTCGTGGCGAACTAAACTGTAGAAAATGTGACGCGTCCTTCCCGCTGGTACGATGTAAACGTGTCGTACCAACGGGAAGGACAGAGTGAAATAACTCGACTATTTTAGTCGAGGATCATTTTAAGTGAAGAGTAAGGTCAAGTGGCATCTCTTCCTTTGATGGTGATTTAGACAACTGAGGCGAACTAAACTGTGGAAAATGTGATGTGTCCTTCCCGCTGGTACGATGGAGTTCGATCGTACCAGCGGGAAGGACAGCGGGAAATAACCAGACTATCTTTAACCGTATCTTCAGTCGAGGATATACAGAGTAAAATGTACCATCGGAAACTCAACTAGAACTGCTTGACTGAATTATATTTGACACAAAATGAGCCTCACAGTGAAGCAGAGTATAGTAAAGTGTGGTGTCCTTTCCGCTGGTATGCTGTCTTTGGATCGTACCAGCTTGGTACGCCAATTGCGTTGTTTTCTTGCTATATCTCCATAAATCCTTACTTTCTAATCAAATCCATAACTCAATGCACATATCTATGCTTTTCAATCCTTCTTAGTGAATTTCAGGCCAAACTGAACATTATTAGCAGAGAAATTCTTGCTGCGCTGTGGTAAAAAAGAATCGTCAATATCGGCCACTAAATAAAAAAAGAACAGAACAGAAAAAGAGCTATGGCAGCCTATGCATTTTTTTCGGAAAATACTCCTTTTGGGCCCAGAATTAGACTCGCATGAAACGTTTATATAGCAGTATTGTAAACACAAGTTGAGCGCATCAGCCCGAAAATCCAGAAGCGCATGCGCTGACATCACAGCTTGCAAGCCGCTATTGACGCTGCATTAAATATAAACTCTGAGCGCAAAACTCGGATATTAAATGATTATGGCATGTGTAGGGAGATAAAGCATAGTTACTATGAGCCGCCGTTGCAATTATTCGTAATAGAAGAAGCGACGATACAAAGGTACATCCCATATGGATGAAGGGCCTGGTGTCTCGGAGGCTATATAGCTGGTTGGATACATATTACTAACAAGTTAGGCTGACACCACTATCGCACTCTTCTGGGCAAGGGATAATTCACCACGGCTTGGGGGCCGGATTATCTCTCCCCGTTCGGTCTGGAAGTTTCGCGGGTGTTGGCGAGTTGCTCCTCGATCTGGCTTGGGGGCCGGGCAGCTCTCCCCCGACCCACCGGTGTGTTGTCATCGGGCCGGGTTAAATACTCGGTTTTTTAATTTTTCTTTTTTTTTTCTTTTTCTTTTGTAAGTTTCACTGTTTCGTTTGCGACATATATCATAAGTATATAATCCAATCCATAAGTGATGAATATTGGTAGAGAAACTACATCCGGGACCCGAGTGGCGTATTTTCCATTTACTTCATGGAAAGTGCGTGCGTACGGTTTTTATTCACGAGTTGTGAAGTATCATAAAACGAACGAGCGAGGCTTTGCGAGCGAGTGAGTTTTATGATACGAAACGAGTGAATAAAAACTGTACAAAGCACTTTCCATGATGTTTTCTGTTTATTATATACATACTGAGACATTTATGATGGGACCGGGAAACCCTTTAAAAGTAGTGAAAAATCGTCGTTCGCAGCTTGTGATTGGACGAACGATGTTTTTCACGTGTGAAAAGCGTCGTTCGCGGCCTCTCATTGGCTAGAACTCATTTGCGTACGAAATTTTACGATATGGCTTTTTCGTGAGTATGTCTCAGTATGTATATAATAATCTCTATATCCTCACTAGTGAGGACTCGTTGGCATCATTTCCCGCTTTTGCACGGTTGTTGTGCAATTTCTCGTAAAACATTCATGTCTAATATAATAGAAAGAAAATTACACAGCGGCTTGAAGATATGACTTTTATTTTCTCGTGGTTAAAACAATATTTTACTCACTCGCGAAGCGCTCGTTCGTAAAATATTGTTTTTACCACTCGAAAATAAAATTCATATCTTCGCGCCGCCGTGTAATATCCTCTATATACCTACCATTGTAAGAAATATTGCAGCCCTGGAAATGCTATTTGAATATCTTTATTTTCTCCTGAAACTAGTTGCAGATTTTCAATCAATACAGCAGTTAAAAACTTGTTATTTACTCTTTCCTACTCCAAACTGCCCTGATGTTTTTTTTTTTTTTTTTTTTTTTTTTTTTTTTTGGTGTGTGCATCTGTCTCTTCATATATGAAAAGGCAGTTTACTGTCAAATTATAATATTGCTGTGCACTATTCTTTCTGAAAGCCAATGTACATCACACCAATCAAAAACATTATGAGAAATGCACATATAATAAATATTAATGACGTTGTCTGCTGCCTGTTTGTCTGTCTGTCTGTCTGTCTATCTCTTCTTTTATAAGACGATAGTCTTTCTAAGAGGGACATTCTAAGAGCCTGTGAAGTAATTGAGTTATTTCACTCTGTCCTTCCAGCTGGTACGATCCAAAGACAGCGTACCAGCTGAAAGGACACCACACTTTACTATACTCTGCTTCACTGTGAGGCTCATTTTGCGTCAAATATAATTCAGTCAAGCAGTTCTACTTGAGTTTCCGATGGTACATTTTACTCTGTATATCCTCGACTGAAGATACGGTTAAAGATAGTCTGGTTATTTCCCGCTGTCCTTCCCGCTGGTACGACCGAACTCCATCATACCAGCGGGAAGGACACATCACATTTTCCACAGTTTATTTCGCCTCAGTTGTTGAAGATACACTTACTCTTCACTTAAAATGATCCTCGACTAAAACAGTCGAGTTATTTCACCCTGTCCTTCCCGTTGGTACGACACGATTACATCGTACCAGCGGGAAGGACGCGTCACATTTTCTACAGTTTAGTTCGCCACGAGGTTCAATACGTATTATAATCGTCTAAACTATGATGTAAGGAAGCGATGTTATTTCACTTAACTCAATAAGGCTTGTTCATTTCATCGTTCGATGAAATACACAGAAGACAGCCATCTTGGATTTATCGACATCGTCCGATTCTCGGTCGTGAGGCGATCGGGTCTAAACTTGTTTTCAGTCTTGCGCGGCTGTCCTTCCCTTTGGTACGATTTAGGCACAACCATGTTTACTGGCCGCCATGTTTTGTTATGTTAGTTCCTAGTCTTCCTCAGTCTTAAGTAGGGGTGCCTGACGGTTTTGGTAGGAACGGGGAGGGTTTTTGTGGAGTTTTTGCCGATTTGCAGGACAGTCATGTCCGAGGTCAAAGGTAATTTTACAGACTATGACAGTTATTCGCTGCACGAGATCTAGTGCAATGTTAATAAAACATATTTCCAGCTTTGGACAGCACTGTCCAGCTATTACAATCAGAATCACAAACGCTGACATATGTTGACACTGTTCTTGGTCGTTATTTGTACCGAGGAGTCAAATCTTGCAGTTTCCCAACGTTTCCATATCATTATTAATGGCAGTATTTCGAATCTAAAATTGATAAAAGCTGCTTGTGATGTACTAAAAATGCTCAATACACTCTCCTGGCCAACTTTCTCCCACAATTTAGCGGTTTATTGAAAAACTAAGGAAATAACCGCTGACATCGGCGTGCGGGCTAAAACTGTCCAACATTTCTCCTGATGACAATATTTTGGCATTAAGCTGGTACAAAAATCAAGAATTACCCTGCAAATGCGGCCATCACTGAGCGATGACGTCACTTCCGCATTCCGCCGCGTCATGACATTTTTCCTCTTATTCCAGGACGGAAAACTTACAGCAGATGAGATTGTGACGAGTCACGAATACTTCGCAGGAAGCTACGTCACCCAGTTTTCCCAGTCATTCCACGATGAGTTTTGAGTTAGCATGCAAAACGGACGAAATCAAGAGATGAAAAACACAATACACGCACAGCAAACATAGTTACCAAGTAGCGTCCCCAATTAACGTTTTTACTTATGGGGGCCAGATAATTCAAACTCACCCAAACATTCAAGACTAACACCTATGAGTGATGTCATGAGAATCGATGGCTTAATCAGATTTAGCACTTTTGGCGCTCGCTTATTTGTAAACCGATTACATTTTCTTCTGAAAGCGCTTTGTAGTTAGTTTCTTAAACTGTATGGCATATTGCCCTCTAAATCATCTTAAATTTGGTAGTTTTAATCTGTTAATTTTGTCGTTCAACCCAGTTCACTCTCCTTTCACTGAAAGTTGATATGATTTCACTGCTTTCACTAGATCAATCCAACGTTTTATTAATCGAACGATTGGGTGACTTTGTGTGGGAGCATCTGCATCACGACAAACAACAACTGAGAAAAACTCGGAGGAGCGTCCTTCAAATCGACTCATTATTTTATTTCACTTTTTACACATTTACAAAACTACAAAACTACTGAACTTGGGTCATCTACACACAGCACAACTGTTATATCAGAAAATACTTTATATTATCAATTAATCTATACATCATATAGTGCTTAATAATCCATTTAAGCATATTCTAAATGAGGAACAAAATGACGAGCAAGGCGAGATGTTGTTGCGTGACTTCCTTACGTGACATCAATGTACCAGAGCAGTGCGTGACGTCAATGCAAGCGTGACAGCATTGTTTTGCAAAACCGTTAAGTGTGAATGGGGGAGAGGCCTATTCTTGCATATCACGTGACGCCATGGCAGCCATGTTAGTGAACTTTTACAAAAACTCCAACAAGGCTGCGATGTCTTTGTTTCTAAATTTCAAGAGACTGGATGGAAACCATCCATTCTCGACTCGTCATATTGGTTTTTGGCACTAAAGGCTGTTCCACAGAAACGACGTAAACATAAACACAAGAACATACTAATGCGCAGTACGTCGCTCATTGTCGAAGCGCAAATCCCAATTTTTGATGTGCATGTGACGTCATGGCCGCCATGTTGGACGAATTGATATTACTTATTAGCCTCTATTTTACTCGAAACCAGCATGGCCTGCGGTGCTTTGCAGTCTGAATTCAGCTTATGCTTGCTTCATACGTAAGAACTAGCTAGCCTTAACAGATTATAAGACCCCTTGAGATCGAATCCATGCATCTTTTGTCACAATTTGATCATTGCACTGGTCCAAGATGGGTTGCTAATCAGTAGAACCGATCCTTAAAGAAACCTGTTTCAACGAACAGTGCAACTCTGCAAGTTGTCATCTACAGTATAATTTTATCAATAAAGACATAAAGAAACAGAATATGTGTCACCGTTAGCCTGCGTAGCTGGAGTTTTATTGGATGTGGGCACTTTCGGTCGCAACGCCGCCATTTTGCATTTCGAAAGAAAGAAGAACGAGGGCGAACTACATGCCCCCCCCCCCCCCCCTCTCAGCATCCACTGAAACCGCAGCTACTACAAGCTTATAGGTTTCTGGCTCTCTAATCAACATAATCAATCTCCGCGAATTTTATACCCTCCTAACGGCAACGTCACTTTTAACCACATAAACAGCAGCGTGTGTGTAACCGCTATATTTAGTCATTAGCTTTTGTTATCCTTGCATGACTGTATCCTTCCTTATGAATTGAATTAATAGATATTCACAGTAAATTCCTCGATGTAATCCTATACAATGTACGCCACACGTGGTGTGTCCGTGTTGGTCTATGCTACTTTAGTTAACATCACCTGGTCCGCGACCTTTGGTCCTACGGTCTTTTTGACGCGGTGGTGCGCTTGGTGCTGATGTAGACGTTTATCTTTCGGAGGAGAATCTCTCTCTATTTCTGCAGTTTTTCTCCCTAAATAAAGAACGACCTCCATTATCACCACAGCACTTCTACTACAGACACAACTACTCGTTGCTATTACTACTACTACTACTTCCACAACTACTATACTACTAGTACATACTTATTTTTGCAACTACTACTGTGGTTGCTGCTTCTACTTAGAGGGATTTCAAAAACCCGTGAAACAGATACTACACTATTAGAGACTATTAGAGACACGTAGCACACTCCAAGTAGATGTCAGACTATACGGCAAATGGACTATGTTTATTTGCCACCGGAAATTCTTCTCAAAAACCCCTACACAAAACTCACAGTAAACTAGATGTCTAATGTTAGGAAACAATGTGGGCACTTGATTGGCGTGTTGAGCTGTGCGAGAGGAGCCTAGAATTGTCATTTTCCGCGTAATTTGCAAAACTAATGAGCCTTCATGCACTACTGGCATTTGGTCGGTGAAAGGACAAGAAATTGCCTTGAGTTGACGTCGACTCGCATGTTTTTAGTGACATTCCGTAGATATGCCTTCAATATATTTGTATCGACGCGGACATTAACACTTGCTAGCGGTCGGATCGCGGCCACTTCGGATATTCAATTTCCCAATATCGCGACATTTTGTTTCGAATCAAAGATATAGACAAATACTCTCTACTAGATACTAGTACACCCTCATTAATAAAAACTGTTTCACGGGTTTATTGAAATCACTCTATTGCCTTCAACTATTACTTCTACTACTACTACTACTACTACAGAAAAAGGTAAAGTGATTTTATTTAACGTCGGTAGTTCCGTCAGTTCTGAGAACTGTTATCAATGGAAGCCGACGGTGCGCCCTCTATACAATTACTTCTAATAAGCAAGATATATCTACCTGTTGTCTTTCTGTCCTTCATTCTACCTCTGGTAGGGTGGGTACAGTGGGTCGCATCGAGCGACGCTTTTGCATGGCGTAGCTCTGTCTAGCGCCGTCCCCGTTGCACGTCGTCGTTTGATTATTGAACAAGTGGCTGTCTCTCCTGACGGGCCTTCTGGGTTTATTCTCCGACAGTTCATCTGTGACGAGAAGACTACATTTCCGCCCGTTCCTGACGGTGCCGCAGCCGCTGTCCGTACTGCCGTTCGAATCTCCGCTCATGCCGTTTTCGACCATGGCCGGCGCCTTAAGGGCGTTGTGCGCGCCCACTAGAATCCGACGGCGTTTTTTCGGCAGTTTCAGTCTGGCCTGCGCATGGGAGTAGTACAGAGAAAAGTTATTCACTATTACAGGAACCGGAAGCGCAATTGTCAAGACGCCGCAGACAGCGCAGATACTTCCAATGAACTTGCCCCATGACGTCGTCGGCGCCATGTCACCATACCCCACTGTTGTCATGGTAACGACAGCCCACCAGAAGCTGTTTGGTATGTCTGTGAATTTCGTGTTTGTCTCCTCCTTTTCGCAGTAGTAAATTAAGCTTGCGAAGAGCACAACACCGATGAGTAGAAAGGATATCAGCAATAAAAGTTCCCGGATGCTTGCCCGCAGCGTGTGTCCCAGAATTTGAAGCCCCGTAGAATGCCGGGAAAGTTTGAAGATTCGAAAAATTCTAGTTAATCGAATTACCATGAGGAACTCTATCTTAGAGTCTCTATGGAAAAAGAGGTCAACGTAGAAAGGCACAATGGCGAGAAGATCAAACCAGTTCATGATTTTTGTGAAGAAGCGCAGTTTATTTGGACAGAAAACGAAACGAACCACGAACTCTAGCGTAAACCAGGCCACGCAGATGCCTTCGGTAATGAACAGCGCCATCTTGGGCGCCTTATCGTGATCGGACTCTTTCTCAAAAAAGGAGATGGTTTCGAGACAGAACAGAACGACCGATACCACTATAAGTGTCAAGGTTATGTAGGCGATCACCTAAAAAAAATAAAAGAATGAGTTCATAAAAAATAAAAAATAAAAAATAAAAGAATGAGTTCAATGAAAACTTTCACACTCAACACTTTGGTCACAAGTCAACCTTAGCAAACAGCAAGCAAACAAACGAAGCAACAAACATAAACGTGTATATGCGTACATTTATGTGTATTTGCTGGAATATGTTTCTGCACAATTTCTATAATTATATCAATATATATGTATAATATGTTTGTATGTGTTTGACTGTGTTTATATTTGCTTGTGCTTCTGAAATTTTTGCATTTGTGTTTACAGTGCTTGACCTTGTGATTGTGTATTATTACCAATTGTTCATATATTTGTCTTTGTTTTTGTGTACAAAGCCATGTTGAACAAATCGAAAACCACAGGTCATTCGTGTTCGCTAATAGAACTGGAAAACAATCTAAAGACCTCGATTCTACAAATTCCCTCCGGCCTTCCATTACACTTGGCCAAGAGAAGATGATAATCTATCATCCTCTCCTGATTTGGCTAAATAATAACATGCCTGAGGCATAATCTTACAAAGGTAATAGCAACTATTAAAGCTTTCAAGAAATAATATCCTCCCACCTCAAACTGACAACTAACAACTGACAACTCACAAAAACAAAAACTACTCTGTGGTTCTTTAATCTGGAATTTCAATCGCAACAAAAGAGGGAGCGTATCATGCAATAAACTTTAAAATCAAAGTCTAGAGGCCCTAAAGCTTAGGCGGCGGCCGCGGTACCAGCACCAAATGAGTCAGTGCACGAGTTTGGATTTTTTTGTTATTAAAGAATGACAGTTCGACTGAGTTGGCGTTTGGTGCAAAATCCCATCTCGAAAAAGTGTTTGCGATATTTGCAGTGCTTGAACATGTTCCAAGGTTTTTATGTTGAACTTACTTGTAACAAAATTGCGCGCAAATTTGAGTCAAAATTACTCTCGTCTGTGCATATTGCGGTTCAAAGTAAAGAGTATATTAATCTTTTGCCATAGAGCAATACGTTAGCACATTGTTATGTTTAGTTTCCTGAACTTTTCAGCGAGGTTCCTCTTTTTTTTTTAAATCAGTCATGTTTTAGTTGTGTGGTCTTTTCAGTGCTCCTCACTATATTCAACTCTTTCTACTTGTTCGAATTCACGCTGGGCTTTTAATCGAACCGGCACAATTTGTGGATTTGTCTTTTTGACGGACACCATAACAAAATCAAGGTTAAAGCTTGACTGCCAGGTTTTTGTATAAACAGTGGCCATTCTTGAATTGCACTTGAGCGTGGCTAATACAAAAGCGCGGACAAAACCCAATTGATAAGAACACTCGGAGGGCAACTTACTATTTTTTAGAGTTGTAAAATTATGAACTTTTATGTGATCATAAGTGATGCTGGAGGTCTCTAAGTGAAAATAGCCTTAGTAAGTTACGTTTCAACGGTTTGTATTTGTTCATGATTTCAGTGATTTATCTCCAAAGCAGATATCATGTTTACATCGACGTGATTTTCTGCGAGGGTAGAGGCCGCTAGCCAATCTGCAGAAGAAAGTATTTTGAACAAATACCAGATAACTAACTCTAATACATTGGAAGTGCCTTATTCGAAAAAGGCTATATTTTCAAGCAGATCTCTTCTAACTGTGGTTATGGTTTAAAGACATTTAAATCCAGAATTTGCTGCTCCGCAACAAGGCGAAAAGAATAAATAAAAAAGAGCTACTTAATACGTAGTCGGTCCCTAGATACTACAAAACCATATAAATAAATTTATGTATTCGTTTTCTTCCGCACAAATTGAAGCCATAAGTGATACTTCTAAGATATCTTTCCAATGAGTACTTCCCAATTTTCCTTTACTGTTAAATTTTACACTGATAATGTATTACGTTTCCCGTGTTATTCATTTTTTATGATAAAAAGCTGGCTTTTCCATCTAACATTTCGGCAGAAATAAACGACTACAATGAGCTTGGCACTTTTCACGGGCAAAGATTCAGCGCGTTTTCCGCGCATCCTTAACGTATTTCATTTGCATCGGTTTTCGCAAAACGATGTTTTACCGGGTACGTGCACATTTACCACTCCGTTAAAACTCTTCTCTTCCTTTGCGAGATTTTTGTCAAAAAAAAATTTACATTCTTTGTGGTTGACGGTTTAATTGCGAAATTTTGAGTCATAATACGAACGAAAACCCCTACATGACGCGCGAAAAATGGAGATTTTTTTCCTGACAGCGTAATTTCATAGCACGCAAAACACTGTTGGCTTACCTTCGCAAGTTTCGACGAATACGGCTCTTCCATCAGGGTCCATATTCGGGGCTGATATTTCTGATACCAGTTCGTGCTGGGTTCTGCTTCAGCCGTGAGTGTGAATCCAAATTGCTCCAGATCAGGCTGGTCTTCGAAGTCATTTTCAAACTCGACACCCTCGAACGCAGCCAAAGTTTCTTGTGCGTCACGATGCTGACGATAAGTCAACCAACAACAAGACTCGACCTGTTGGTCGTCGATTCCCCAGAAACCCAACTCTTCCTCAAACAAGGGACCGCAAACATCGAGTGGACAATGCAGTTTTCCAGTGCGGTAATAGTTCAAAATATTCGCAAAGACTCCAGGGTGTCGGTCGAAAAAGAACTCTCCCGTATCTTCATCGTAATCCACCGACCCCGCGGACGCTTCAGTCAACCATGACAGGCGCGTATCCGGAATATTTTTCAGGGTACTTCGATATGTTTCGTGGTAGATCCCTCCAACGTTGATAACGAGTCGGTCTTTACGCTTTACTTGTCTCATTTGCGTGTTTTCGTTACTTTGAGACGGCGAGCCGTCTTTTTCGCGATCGCTACCATTATCCGAATCGCCTTGTTGCAAAACCTTGTCCTTCGCTACACTTTGTTTTCCTTCGCCTTCACCTTCATCTTCGCCTTCCGTTTCTTCCCTGATTACTTCGCTTGCGTCGAGTCTGAGCGATTCTTCCATTTCCCGCTGAACTGACTTGTTACGCGAGCTTTAGATTTCACACTTTCAATATAGGCCTTTCAGAGTGCTTAATTTTTTGCGGTTTTGAGGCAGAAACCTCAGATGAGAAGCCACGATTTCAAAATCATGAAAATCCTCAAAGAGCAGCTGCAACTTCCAAACAGGGCCTGTCAACAACCGCCAAGCAATTGAACAAATGTATAGTTCGCCAGTATTTCTTTTCCGATGCTGTATTCACTCACTTTGATTTCCTTTTCTGGATCCGAAGCGTTTCAAAGATATGACACAAAAAGTGACTTCCAACAGCCAATATAATTCTTTTCCCACCGAGAAAATGTCGCCGTAACACGAAGCCGATTTTTCGCAATGTGTATACTCTCATTTGCATTCGGTCGCTTTGGTAGAAACAAGCACAATTTGCATGCCAATCCTGACGGTTTCAATTGAAATCTTCATGCAAAAAGACTTTCGTCAAGATACCTGTCACTCACCTCATTGTCAGAATTGGCCAACAGATAACCTTGGCGCATGCGCACACGCCTTACACCTGTTCCGTTTCGCAGGTGCGCGAGTCAATAACCTCCGAATTTCATTTATATAAGCGTTTGATAGCCACACAAAATTATAATTTCACTCAGATTCCGTCTGAGCTTTCTCATGAATTCTTAAAGGCCCACTCAGTCCTTGCCACTGGGAACCGATATCCCCCCCAGGCTACTAAACCCGTAACGGGCGAAACCATTGAACGCGTAGTGTTGAGTTGGCCATTATACGGGTGGGCCTTTTCGCTTTGCATACATGAAGCCGCGGAAGATGTGTTATGGCAACACCGTCAACAGCACGTTCGTAGCCGGAGACCGATGGGGCTTTCTATTTCAAATCGACGAATGCATATAGTACCCCTGAACAGACATAACTGCTTGCCCGCGGAGTTCGGCAAACCAAAAAGATAGCCGCTGAATCACTGATGAATTGAGTTGGCGAATTTTTAATTTCAATTTGGCGGACTGTCAAGAGATTTACCGAGTGAGAGGAAATCTTATTTTTTTTATTTTGTTACGCATCATTGTTATTTATTTATTTTTTAAAAAGGGAACTTCTCACTCCTGTAGTCGTAAAAGATCAGTTGAATTTGGTTTTACGACTTTTAGTATACACAGTCGAGCGACGTGAATTTTCGATATTTGCAAGGCGAACAACAAGGACCAACGCAACGCCATGTCCACCTCGGTTAGCAATCTTGATCAAAATAATGGCTTCAGTCACGGCACTTTGACAGTCTGATCGGGGATCGGTTTTGAAATTAAGAGATTCCATCCAAACAAAATTGTTTCAGTTCAATTTCTTCATTATTGCAGTTTTCGCAGACAAAAATATAAAAGTATCCCCCCAAAAAGCACTGCTCCAAATATCTTGGCACGAATCATAACACCTTTCAGAACATGCTGATCGGGTCTGACATGCAAGCGATCGAGTTGTCATGGTTACTGAAATTATTCCATTCGATATTGTCGGAATGGAAGGGTTTTGTTTTTATCGATAAAATAGAGATGTAACTGCTATTCACATGATTTGTGTAGAAAGCCACCAAACATTTGCTGCATCGCACGACGATTTGGTGAATGCAGTCCCTGGTTTCAACGGGGTTGTCAAAACGTTGTTTCCTAATAATGACCCGCAAGAGAAAAGCGTCTGGTACTGACAGCGTACAAAATCACATGAGCAGGGAGATCGGTTTAAATCACATTTATTGCAGCTAAAGCTGACTTACAAACATATTTAAGGATTTTCTCTTGTTTTCCTATACTTCAAAATTTAGGTAAGGGACTAAGATAATGCGCACAGCCCTTTCTCCTACCTCGAGCAGAGTGTTGGAGGTCACAATGAAAAAACCGCCACAAAGTGTTTACTTTGTCAGTAGTACACGACACCCTTTTGTCAGGTTCTATTTCTAATCTTTTGCTCTCTTAAGACATTTGCAACCGAGAGTTGCAAAGGGTCACCTTATATACTTAGAATTGCTTTATATTCTCCATCCGATTCCTCACCAAAGTTGTATAGTATGATGTGGAAAACATAATATTACTATAAATTTTCATTACGAGCTTCTTTAAAATAACGCTTGGGTGAATGTATACTCTGTGAAGCTCTAGAACTTGTTACTACGTAGTCCATGCGGCAACTGTTAAGTTATGCGTAGCAGCAATGCTTTTGCCACGTTGTCAAAACGTCAGGTAGATCCGGGATATATTGCTAAATGACGTAATCGCACATGCTCAGTGTCCTTTCTTTTGCGACGGCCATGTTTAAGTATGTTTAGTTCTTATCTCTGAGTTTAAGTTAAAACTTTCAGGTGTTATTTCACAGTTCAGGATTTTTCTATATTTTAGCCAATATCGCCGTTATCAAACAAAAAAAAAAAGACTTTCGACATCAAATCATTTGTTAAAAAATTAAAACTCGCTTAAACATTAGAATTACCAACAAAGTCATTCTACAAAAGATAATTTCATACAAAATTAAATCCACTCACTCTAAACAGTGCCATGATATTCAGTAGCAAGATTAATAATTCAGAAAAAATATTTACAAACGCTAACAAGCAATGTATGTTATCCAAGTTATCCGCTAAAATGGCTACACCCTACTATCTAATTTCTTCAAATTAAGGTAAAATTTCAATATCGTGTGCAAGCCTTGTTTGTCTTCTGCACAACTTAAGCTATAGAAAATGTACTGAACTAACTCATAATGGACTATTGAATTCCAGTATTAGTTCCAGCTAAATCCTGAGGTTTTACGAGCATTACATTATCTGCACTTGAATTCACAGTTTTGTGCAACAACCCCGGACTCAAAACTTAGACGAATGCACGGTCGAAAAACGTATTTCAATGGTGTTGCGTGCGTGAATGTGAATATCCTTGGGATGTGTGTGTAGTTGTGTGTTATTATATAACGTTATTGTACTAAGAAAATATTTGTGTTCACAAGCGCAAACGCAAGAGATATGAGTCAGTGGAAACGAACAAATGGACGTAAGCATAAGAGAAATGACATGGAAAAAGAAAAAAATGTTGATCATTGTGCTTGCATCAAGCCTGTTTTGACTGTGAAATAAGGACTTGTATTTGCGCCGCTAGTCAAAACCACGCTTTAGACTCGCAGCCCGTTACCCACAAACGTCTGAAAATAAATACTCTACCACAACGTTTTACCACACAATTTTGCTCTAAATATACACGAATACGTCACCTGGTTAGTCTTACGTCATTGTATGTGACGTCACGCAGCTACCATGACGTCACCGATCACCTGATGCAGTTGTAGGCCTATCAGGAAAACTGACTCATCTCGACCGGTTTCTTCATTAAATCCCATAAACCACAGCCAGACTGTTGAAGGTGCTGGTACAGAATTTTCTTGGCCTCTCTGTATTCCGTGGCCATCTCCTTGGCGTCCTTATAGGTGGGCGCCTCTAGTAACTTTTTGTGCTCCACGTTTGGACTTCTTTTGACGACCTGCGCATAGTAAAAAATCATCGGTGTCAACTTGAGTTCGGCTCATGAAAAGCTCGGCATCTAAACTGTGCTTTAGTCTACTTTGTAATCTACCATTTACATAGACAGTCAACTCACTTTTAGCGGGCTCTAAGACAGACACCTAGTAGGAGCAGTCATCTACTCTAACTAAACTCTCTTTAGACGGACACCTCTCTAAAACGGACAGTTGCAACTGGTCCCGAGGGTGTCAGTTTTAGAGGGGGGATAAGGACACATCCTAGTTCACATTACAAGAAAGACACACAGACATATGAGTATCTTACCTCCTTGAAGACCGAGAACATGGAAAGTCTACAAAGCCGTGAGGGCCTGGAGATAGCATTGGGTGACGCTTTGCCCACACATCCGTCGTACACTTCAACTGAGTTATCGTCGCCCGCTGACCAGTTGAGTGTGAGCCCTTTAGTCTTGTGCTTCGTTTCTACTTCTCGCGCTCGGTCCTGACCCTCCAAGCGCCCGCAAGATAGTCTGGGATGATTCACGTGGTACGTGCCTGGGAGACGGTCAGACAGAGCACCGCTGTCCTTCGGCTCAACGCGGGCGCTCACCGCAC
Organism: Plumapathes pennacea; assembly: GCA_964036295.1. Classification (NCBI taxonomy): domain Eukaryota; kingdom Metazoa; phylum Cnidaria; class Anthozoa; order Antipatharia; family Myriopathidae; genus Plumapathes; species Plumapathes pennacea. Next base: position 35,402,465 of record OZ038463.1, on the reverse strand, counting down.
GGGCCAGGTGACCTGAGTCGAATAGATTCCCCAGCGTGATGGACGAAATGTACACGGGCTCGATGAGGTTGCTCAGCAGTGCGCCCTGGACGCCTGGGAATATTAAAAACAGAACGTAAGACGCTTTGGGTTCACTTATGGGGGCGAGCAGGTAGACAAGAAGAAAGAAAGAAACAATGAAAGGACGGGAAAAATGAGGGAACGAGAGATGAAAGGGAACGACCGAGGAAAGAAAACAGGAAGCGAGAAATAACAGAAGAAACGAAAGAATTAATGACAGAAAGGAAAGAAGGCAGGCAGCGAAGGAAAAATGGAAAGGAAGGAATGAGCGAAGGAAACGGAGGAGGGAAGGAACCGAAAAGGGAAAAAACGAAGGGAGCAAGGAGAGAAGTTAGGAAACGAGGAATGGCAGAAGAAACGAATGAACGAAGAAAGGCAGGGAAGTAAGAGAGAAAAAAAAGAACAGAAAACACGAAGGAAAGAGGGAAGAGCGTAAAAGGAAGGGAAGAAAGACAAAGAAAGGAACGGACAAATGAAAGATAAAGGGAAGCATTACCAAGCACGTTCCATTTGGCCAGTTTATCACTACACGAGGCGGTGCGCAGTCTCTGGCCTTGCCTGATACCGTCTATTGTCTGAATGCAATCGTCGGGATCAAGAGGAATTGTGCCCTCGCCTTTCTCAACTTTTGTGCGGAGCAAGCCCCGAGTCTTGATAGACACCTCTTGATCGGCAGAGTTGGCACTGCGAGAAGAAAGCGAAGTCGTTGCAGCATGAATTACAAAGGCCTTGGGAAAACACTTTTAACCAGGCAGAAGCGTTTGGCTTTAGTTTAAAGATGAGACCAGTCACCCGAAAACGACTCCACTACAAGAAAATTGGTACTATTGTACGACAAGTGTCAATCTCGGGAATAGCTTGCTGTGATGAAAGTTCACTGAACTATCAATTCTCAGTACATCGATCATACCATTTCTTCTCTAACAGATTGGAGAATTTATATCTTGAACACAGCAGTGGAAGGGTGTTAATAAAACAAAGCAGGCTACATGTAAAAAACGTACGTTACGAAATGCTGATTCACAAATATCGCCGCATCTCCACAAGGCGCTGTGCTGATGTAGAGGTGAAACTGAACCTTGTCACGCAGCTGAGCTTTGCCCGGCCGCTCTTGAGTGAAGATGCACTTGACGTCACCAGACTGACTGTGGAACAAATCTAATTGACGCTGAAGATAGCGCACCAGGCCCCGACGGGCGACCACCTCCGCGTGAGAATCATTGACTGTGGTGCCGTCCAGACGCAGATGATCCCCGCTGATGCACCTACAACAATAAACACGACTGAGCACTTCACTCTCCGTTTCGGTATTCGTGAAAGCAAGAGTCTCTGTCATAGGCAGGCCATAGTAACTGATTTCAGTTAATCTTCTGGGCCCGGTTTTTCAAAGCACGACTAGGCTAATCCTGGATTAGGTGTAAACTTTCTTGTCATTTATAAGCCTGAAAATGTGAAGATTTTGTCCTGCAACGATTTCCTTGATACGTATTCAGCTAAAACAAGCTTTTTAATCCATATTTGAACAAAACCCTGCATTTTATCGGCAGAGAGGTCGTCAGAAAGAATTTCGTTAATCCTGGATTAGCTTAATCGGCTTTCGAAAAACCGGGCCCTGGAATTGTAGGTTTGAATCTTAATATTATATTTAACTTTTGTGGAGTTTGTTAAAGCAGTAGTTTGTTTAAGGTGAATTCCCGTCCGTAATAGGCCACTTTCACAGTCATGCGCAGTTCGCGAAGCGCAGATTTTCTGGCGGGCCACCAGACGATAAAACGTGGCGGGCAGGGTGTATAACTTATCCTACGGTTCTAATGCAATTATATAGACACAACACCAAGCTCAGCAGAGAGCTTTTTATTATATAGGCACGAGTGTTTTGCTGGAAAATATACCGTGCGTAAAATCCATACGAAACTACATCCGGGACCCGAGTGGCGTATTTTCCATATCCTCACTAGTGAGGATATCGTTGGAATCATTTCCCGCTTTTGCACGGTTGTTTGTGCAATTTCTCGTAAAACACTCGTGTCTAATATAATAAAAAGAAAATTACACGGCGGCTTGAAGATCTGGGCCCGGTTTTTCAAAGCACGATTAGGCTTAATCCCGGATTAGGTCTAAACTTTCATGTCATTTATATGCCTGAAAATGTGAAGGTTTCGTTCACAACAACTTCCTTTATGCATTTTTAAGCTGGAACAAGCATTTTAGTCCATTTTCGAACAAAACTCTGCGGTTTATTGGCAGAGGGGTCGAGAGAAAGAATTTCGTTAATCCTGGATTAGCTGAGTCGGCTTTCGAAAAACCGGGCCATGGATTTTATTTTCTCGTGGTAAAAACAATATTTTACTCACTCGCGAAGCGCTCGTTCGTAAAATATTGTTTTTACCACTCGAAATAAAATTCATATCTTCGCGCCGCCGTGTAATATCCTCTATATACATGACAGAAACTCGTTTATGTGGGGAGTAAAAAGTGCTATTTCCTTATAGCGGAAGTTGTTTTCAGTCAATCACCTAAGATCTACAGTCCTTTGTCCGTGCGTGTATGTGCGGTGTCGCAATGCAAGAGTAGTTATAGCATTAGTAGAAGTAGATGTTAGTTGCTGTTATCGTCACTGCTGGTCGCTACTGTTGTTGGTGGTGTTGGTTATGTTGGAGATGGTTTAATTTGTTGGTTTGTGGTAGTGGTGATGTTTGTTGTGGTAGTAGTAACTTGTAGTAGCAGTAGTAGGAAGAGTAGTGGTGGTGGTGGTGGTGGGAAGTACCACCAGCAATAGCAGGAGATGCTAAACAAGTCAGTGAAAAAACGGTCTACTCACTTGTTCCCAGTTCCCAAGCTGACGACCGTGCCGGGGTCCTGGTCGCCATCTTCCATGATGAAAGCAGCAAGCACTTTGTAGCCGGCAAAGCGCCAGGCCTCAGGCGCGTACTGACTTAGCCCATTCAGACAATTCCAACTCAGCGCCGCGACCCGATCGCCCAACTCCGAGCCCGTGGGTACATACCTCGAACCAGCGGTCTGCTTAAGAAGTTCTTCCATGGCTCGCGCGGCTGCCATTTCTTTTGCCACCTTTTTTGTGCGGCCCTCCCCCACACCGAACTGCTGGTCTCCCACTTTGAACAGGCAGCAGTGCATCATGGGATGGGATCTGTTATCCGGGTGAGCAGGCATTACTTCTGGATGTGGCATGCGGTGCGCTTGGCAGAGCTCGTACAACGCGCTCACTCGACTCTTCCCGTCTGCAGATCGGAATGGAGCGGGCTCCATGCCGGCCGACTGACCATTCACGGGTGTCTCGTGTAGAGGAGCGGCACTGGTCTGGTCTGGCGTGTGGGAATTCAACGAAAAGAGATCATGTGTTTATACACGAGGCAATAGAGGGCTTTAAATGCAAACTAGGACGGCGACGGCAACGGCACCGAAAGAAGAAAAAAATTGTCTTCATGTTCCTTGTGTCTTTGTAACTTTGTCAATTATTAGATTGACTTTTTTCCGGAGTTCTGTTGCGTTCATCGTCTCTTACTACGAACGACTTCTGAATTTCTCGAAATGTCGTCCATGCTTTGATAACTACACTAAAAAAGAATATCTGGGCTACAGGAACTAAGAGAGTTAGAGTACTATATTTTGATTCGAATACCTAGCTCGACAGTGTAGCCCAGAACCGCTAGAGCAAATTTGGCGGCTTCTTTCTTGGATTCTTTCTTGCTTCGTCCATGTCCAGTGTCAAAAGTTCGATCACCAACAACAAATCTACTGCTGTACATGCGCCCGTGATCCGGACCGCTGTAACCCAAGTCCTCAAAGTCGACCTGGCAAAAAACAAGACTCTCTCAGTCAACCACATCTCTCGCATGGTAATAGTGAATAAGTTGCACCCGACCACGATACCGACCACATACCGACACGATACCGACCACATACCGACACGATACCGACCAGTGACAGGTAAAACTTGCTCAATAGGCCATTTCCAAGATGCCTGTTGCCTCTATTTTAAAATGAGGTCTTGTGCAAAACCTTTCTTATGAAAATTAGTTCATGCAAATCAAACTCATTTTCATAAGAAATGTTTCGCACTCGGTTTGAAACAGAGGCACACAGGCATTTCGGAAATGGCCTATATTGCCCTCTCGCATTCTCTTTCCCATTCTGTCTATCGTTTCTATCACAAACAAGTCTCCCTGGACAAAACAAAAACAGGCTAATAACACAGTCCAGACAGGGTACCTTCATGTCATTCTTCTGTCCATATTCGTTCAGTAAGCTGACTGGGTGTCTGTCAGCATTCAATTGAGCTGTGTCCACCGTCATGCTTGGAGCTGTAAAAAGAGGGCACATAAAGTCAGAGCTGCATTTCAATTCATGTGGTGTGAATACAAACTCTCCCAACCATTCAAGAAAAAATGTATGAGTGATGTAGTGAGAATTACTGGGCCAACCAGCTTTCACCTGAGCAAATTATCAAGTAGCAAATTCTCCATACTTAATGATATCTCTCCTGAAAAACTGAAGGAGAAAATTGAAGTTGATCACTGACAGGTAGGGCCTTACCTACCTAACTCAACAGGCATGTTAAACAGGTTATTAAGGGCTTGCAATGCAGCACTCTTCTTAGCTTTTCCCTTGCAAGACCCTGTGCCAGCATCAAACGTCCTATCACCAACAACAGCCCGGCAGGAAAAGGTCTTCTTGTGGTCTGGACCACTGTGAGGTAGCTCCTCGTATAATATCTACAAAAAACGTGTTTGATTATATACTTTTAATATTTCACTTTTTTTATGGCAGGTGACATCAGTGCCTGACATTAAACAAGAGGGCGCACTATAAAAGGGTGCTTGCCAGGGAAGCACAGAGCCACTTGTCAATCAACAGCGACCGAGACAACAGCTCCTAATTAGTAAAAAGCCAAAAATGTCCAAATTTTGTTTTTCCTTGTACTTGAATACCACGCAAAACAAGATAATGTTGCCTCACCAATTTTCCATCACGTAAACATTTATTTTGAGTGCAATTTGAGTAAAATCCAAGAATAATCTTCAAAGCAAGAAATTAAATACGCTTGGTACGCAGCCATGCGTCGCATTGCACTGCAAAATTCAAAATGTATTTTCGCAGCCAAGAGCAAAATTTTGTTTCAAATCCTTCCGTCCAGAACTCCACATTGAAGTTGCCTGCATGTGTTTAATTTTAGGTATACTTTTAGTCGCCAAACTGCAGAGAAATTTCATGGACAGCGCGACTTCTAAATGCTGTGAGCGCACGTGCGATTCAACAAACAATATGCAAATTAGATGTTGAAAGAGGTGGGGCCAACAGCCTTTTATAGCGTGCCTTCGTGTTTAAGGTTTTTGGTTGGTTGCCCTTTGGACTGTAGATTGACTTCAAGCAATAAAAAGTTTCACAATTTCTGGTTGCCCGGCCCTGAATTTACCTGCCAACCAAAATTTTTGGTCGCCCCGGGCATAGCGGGCTACCCAATCAATATCGAGCACTGGAGATGTGTAAAGGAAAAACATAAAATAATGAAACTATCACCCATGGCTACAATGTATTACACTGCAATGTATATCGCTTTTGGCAGGAATCCTGAGCTCATTATACAAAAAATTTTGCCAACCAATCAAGAAGAAAACGTATGAATGATGTACTGAAAATGCTAGCTGAATCAAGTTTCCACTGAATGTTTAACTTTCCATGGGATTTTCATGGATTTTCATGGCAGTAACGAGCAGTAGAGATGCGTGAGTCAAAACACACGAGAGACAGTAAGGAGTGGATATGTCCATTGCATGACTTTGTGCTGCAGTACCTTGAGCTGGTTTCTCTGGCAGTGCTCATTTAGTAGCATAACTGGATCTTTATTCAGCAACACAGCACCTGGCTCCGGTGTAGTTGTCTGTGGTATTTCACCTTCATTCACACCATTTATCAGTTGTGGCTGCTCATCTGAGCAGTCATACAGCCCTAAAAACAAGCAGGAGAGAACATTAGGAGAGAGTATTTCACAAATATTTAGAAGATTTGTATGGGAAAAGCTGCTGGCTATCAAGGTCATGCAACCTTCCCAAACAAAATAATGGCATAAAAAAAACTAAATTTCTGGACTTTTAAGTGCTGCCAAAATTGCTCTATACAAGGACCATCATGCTAGTATATAATTTTCGATGCTCTTTCCATTTCTGGCATTTATAAGGCTAAGGTGAATTTTCAGTAATGCGTTGAAATTTGGGTCATGTAACCAGACCCTGCAATTAAAGCAAAGTCAAGTCTTCTACACCCTATTTTTTATACATACGTGAATATGAACTAAGTCATGATTTGAAACTATGTTATACCGTACCTTCCTTTGGTTCCCAGTTGATTAGCTCCTTCAAGGCCTGAATGGCCGCCAGTTTTCGTGCAATCTTTTTCACACTGCTTCTTCTCGGTCCAAAGGATTCTGTGTCAACTACAACGGTTGCCTCATACATACCAGGAAAAGCACAAGGAATGTCTTCAAACTTTACCTGAAAATAAGCGAACAGATCATAAATTGTCAGTAGTTTAAAATTTTCTCTGTCCATTTACAGTTGAAGAACAATATAAAAGAATACCCATTTGCTTGGACAGTGCAATTAAAAGGGTGTCTGTGTCTGCTCAAAAGAGGTATCCACTTAATACTACATGTCAGGACTTTGACATACTTAGTGTAATTGTCATCTTAATTCAGGGTGTATGCTTAATACAGGTTTGAGTGTATAATAACAATCCATTAATCTGATCTCAAATACCTCAATACCATTAGCAGACTGACACACAATATCGTACTGACTGAGACACATATGTGAGAGACTCATTACAACAAGAAGGAGAGTAGAGACTACTGTATGAAGGTCTGTCATACAGTACCACTTTGCTCATCTTTTGTCCGTATTCATTAAGGAGCATTACGGGATCCTTGTCAGGTGGGGCACACAACTGGTCCTTCTTTGCTCGCTGAGAATGATGCCTTATCCTCTGTTGAGGAAGAGCTGATGGCTGTGATTGGTTCAAGCCATTTCCCAACTGAACTGACTTGTACATTCCACCACTTGGCTCTGGAGTGTACAAGAAACATTCAACATGACTGCAAGGAGCGCATTGTGGAAATATGGTTTTGATGCTGGTTTGGTATATACATAGTCAGGTGGGGTCAAGCCAAATGGGATGACTCAAAAGGCCTGACCGTGACATCTTTGTTTGGGTCATCCCTTTTTAACATGTATACAAGATATTCAAAGTTCCAACCCAATAACCCTAATCCAAACGCTAACGTTATCCCTTCCGATGTTTTCCATAACATGTCCACAACGTCAGGTCCTGTATTTATAGGCAAATTTATCAGTACATACATGAAACTATCTTATTCATTATGTTCCTATGAAACTCTATTTGGGGGCCTCTAATGTACTATACAATACAAAATTTGAATATAAATCAAATTTGAAGTTTAAATTAAATTTGTGCAAAAATAGAAGTGTCTGGAAAGTGAAATCAAAACACAAAAGAAAGATTTAATGCAAATTAATCCTCACAAAGTGCCTGTACTACTGGAAATGAAAGGTGTCTATTAATTATGTAAAACTTGGACACTCAAAAACCAAACCATGAAAAATTCTCAAATATTTTCAATGATTTAAATATCAGATCCTCATGTATTCTTAAGTTGAAACCAGTAAACCTTTTCTCTTTGTATTAATAGATTAGACAGTCCATAAAACAGTAGATTTCCATAAGCCATACAAAAATACTAATAAAATATAAAGATATAATAAGAAATAACATGCTTTTTTAGTATGCACAGCATGGAATAGGTGCAGTTACTGTGTGACACTTCAGATGCAATCAAGCTGACATCATCCGAAAGCTAGTATATTGTTTTGACAAAAACTACACACTGTGGTTTAACCCTTGACTGTCATGGCAAGTTCACTGTGTAATTATTATCTTTTCTTTCATTTTCTTACCAGAGATGTACAGTATACATATTTAGGAGAAGGAAAATATGTTGCTTCAATCTGTTGTTTAGCTTTCTTAGATGAAAGCTGATGATTGTAATGTCACTGATGATCAGCCCACACTGTACACTTTCTGTATAAAAAAGGTTAAATAGAGAAACAGCAGGCTGTCATCATAGCCATACTATACTACAAGAAAACATATAGTTTCCTTGGAAAGTCACAAAATAATACAAGACTTAAAAATATGCAAATGTATCATCTACAATTTGTCCCAGTGATGCATTTTTATAGCTATGTTTTGTACATGACTATGCGAAGTTGTATTTTAGTGATTTGAAATCAGACATTTTTATTTTTAAATCATACACATTGGAAAAACCTCAAAAGAAAACCACAACCACATCATAAATGCATCAGGAAAATATTGTTGAAAATAGATGTTGCTATACTGTGTAACAAACAACAAAAGCTAGGAAATTATATCCAAACAAAATTCTTGCAAAAGGAAAGGTAAATTAATTATGCAAAACTTGTACAGGATCTAAAACCCAACCATTATTCTAGAGATAGCCATCTTCAATAAAAAAGAATTGGTGGAAATATAGGACTTTTTTTTTTTTTTTTGGTTTTCACATATTGGATTTTTGACATCAAAAATTATATAATGTAAAATATTATCAAACATCCCAAGGTTTTCTGCAAAAGGACTAATTGAGTTCAAAATAATTACAATACAACTGAATATGTATATGTTAAAAGTGTTACACAGGTAACAGGTGAATCCTTTTGAGATTTGAACTGAATTGAAAAAAATCAAAAGAAATTTAAAGGAGTTGTGCAAAAGTACATTTAAAAGGCAAGTCACTTAATGGAGTTGTTTTCTTATTTTCACTGGCCAGGGAAACATCTGTTAAAATTTTCAAGCTGCGAGAGCGAAAAACTCAGAATACCCACAAAAAAACATACGAAAAACACCTGGCATCTCGTGTCTTGTTAGGGGATAGCTGACAAACATTTCTTTCAATTTCGAAAAAAATGGAAAAGGAAAAATACATATGAAAAGGGAGACATTTTAAAATATATATATATAGAGGAAAAGACTCTGATCCTACTAACACTTTGGTAGCCTAATAGCGAATCGCTTAAGAATATATATGCAATGTTACTGATAACTCCTTCGATTTTGGATCGAATTACGAAACCTACAACTCCAAAGAAAAAGATGTTTTCAAATTTCGGCAATATTTAGAATCAGATTTCACGGGTAATCATCATTTAAGTTACATAGACATCGAGCTACAGCACATACATAGCGGCCGAACGATCAAGAAATCAATATACACTTCCAAACAACCGAATGGCGCGTGCGTTATTTTTGACAACCATCCCCCGTTAGCTGCTGAAGCTGTGATGGAAAACAACAATATAGGGCTCCCACTATACAGCAGATTTCAGAGGGGAATAACTTTAATCAGGAGATCCTGCATGCACTTAGGCCACGTCTGGGAAGGTACCGAAAAAAAAAAACAACAACAAAAATATATGGAACACGGCCCAAAAAAGGTCAAGCGACCGATTTGCGCGTTTTCGAGCAACACATGTATCATATCCGTACCTTGTGCCAGAACCCTGAGTGCCAAATCGGCAGCGTATTCTTTAGCGTCCTTCTTGCTTGATGCTGTTGCCTGGTCGAAGCTTCTTTCACCCACCCGAGCAAATACGGTGAACTGGGGAACTACCATAGTATCCGGTTCTCCATGGCCGTTCATATTAACTTCGTGATAGTCAACGCCAACACCGTTTCGGTCTCCATACTCTTTGAGCGCTGCACGGGCATTCTTGGTCACGATATTACCAAACATTCCTCCTGCTCACACACCACGGGAGAATTGAATGCGCAAAGTCGTGACAAAAAATCGTCCACACAGATAATTTGTGAAACCGACTGCAAGCGTTGTTTTACCACATGTCAGATAGCTTGTGCCCAGCCCCTTCTGGATAAATTCGGAAGCGAGAGACCAAGGCGAGTTTATGACAACCGCGGCAAAACGTCTGCGCATGCGTTTTTGTTTTTAGTTCCGGTTGATTTTCCCGGGTGAGGAAAAAGCTGTGGAGGGGGACGCAATTCGCAGCCGCAAACAATCAGTGGTAAAGAACACGGGCATGAATTTGCAGGATCAGTAAAATGGTGGCAGCAATGATTATAAAATACTATAGATTGAGGGCAGGTCAAGTCTAAAATTTTCTGCCCTGACCCCTGCAAACAGGTAACGTTACCTGAAAACCAGCAGCACACTCCCCCAAAATTATGAGGAATAAATGCAGTGACCTACAGCCTTTCTTTTTGACTCTCCGCCTGTACAGAAGTTTTTTTGTTTGTTTCCGAGACCCTCCCCCCCCTGTACAATAATGTGATGAAAATAAGTGAGCAGTAGAGACTTGATCCAAAATAATATATTTATTATATATTATGTCCACTCCACTATATCCTCCAAATCTGTAACACTCCAGAACACAAAGTGCAAGCATAAATACCAAAAAGTGGCAAATACATGCATATCATGTCCATACTGCTCCTATGTATTTCCTCAGCACATTCTTCCCAAAACAAAGAGAAGAAACTTCCACTGTTACTTAAGCACTGAGGTCCTACAAGCAGCCCAATATTGTAAATAAAGCAGTTGACACACAATTCTGAAGCCTTCATTCCTGAACTCATTGTATTAAATATCCCATATAATTATCATAGAGGAAAAGCCACATGTGATGCAGCAAGCCTAAGTGATCAATATAAACCTTTCGTCAGAGCAAACTGTCCATACTGCCAACTTACCCCCACTGTATGATTATAGTATTATATTTGGTGAGAAACTGGACCTAGAGAAAAAGAGTTCAAGTTGGCATGCAAAGCTACTGGAAAATCTGGTGGCCAGCATGCAGGGCTATAATTCAGATTGTGCATACTATCCACATTGAACAGAGTACTAATACTCATATTAGCTCTACACTTAACAGGGTAAATCTTTAGATAGCATAATAATTATAATATGGCTTTTATCATTTATATGACTCTCTCATTGGGTCTGTTTTAAGTCTTGGTCTTGGAAGTTCTCCAAATACACTCTCTTGTAGACTCTGTGCTAAGGCCTTCATGGATTCACCAATTTTACTTGGCTCAGGGATTGCAAACTGTGAAAGTAAAAAAAAAAAGAATGTTATCCCTTTCATTTAAGATCAGAACACAATTTCTCCAAACCTACAAAAAAGAAAGTGTTTAAGTGATGTAGTGATAATATTGATGGTTCCAATCAATCAACAATGCCATGTTCTCCATAAGTTGTATATCATGACACATCTCTGGTCAGAGACTAAAAACAGAAAAATTATATTAATTAACCCTTTCACTCCCAAGTTCAAAATGCAGATTCTCCCAACCTTTTAATAGGGAAATGTATGAGTAGTGTAATGAGAATTGATAGTTTAATCAGCTATCAACTGAGCAAGGTATCAAAAGCCAAGTTCTCTTTACTGTATGATATATTTGTGCTACCAAAGCCGAAGGAGAAAATTGAACTTGATCACTCTTGGCAGTGAAAGGGTTAAATGCCACCACGAGATGTCCTACTACAGTACTATACAAGTGTCTACCCAGGGAAATCTCTGAGACCCTCAATGAAGCACTGAGGACACTCAAAATAACATAATATTAATTTCTAAATGGAAAACCAGGAGAGAGCAGAGTAAATTGTTCACCTCGTCATCATCATCATCATCCCAAGGGTTGGTAGCTGGCTTGTGTTCTGGTGGCATGTGGATGGGTACGGATGACGAGTAATTTGCAGCTCTCTTGTTTCCTCGTACCACCATTTTAGACATCATAGAGTAATAGTTATTGGATTCTTCATTCTGAAAACTGTTATCTGAACAGGATGAAAACAAAAACCAGATTATTATACTCAGGGAAGTCAAACAGGCAAGTTGCCTCAGTTTGTTTCCAAACAAGAACTGGTGCAATAACTGAGTTTCATTTGAATGAAAATAAACATCCAAACAGTGAAACTAGTACAGAAACTAGAATTACAATAGACAGTAAACATCTCATATTTGGTTGCCAAATTTAATTTGAGTGACTAATTCAAATGTAGTGGTGTACGCAGAACAGCAGAGTACTGATGGATGACGCAGACATTGCACTGCTTGTGGTGGATTTGTTAAGGCCCATACAAAGTATTCCCAGAAACATAATGATGTAAAGAGAATGAAAACAGTGTGCAGTGAATGTATTAGAGCCTAGTAATGTTCTGGAAGATTGCTTGCAAGTAATTTTGGGCAATTTCTTGAACCTGTGAAAGTTGAGTTAAGAAAGTGATTCAAAGTCATTGCCCCAGTTCTGTTTAACATTGCAAAACTGTGATTTTTGTTGAAAAAATGTTTTATGCAGATGTTCAATAAAATGTGTACACTCATTTGGGTAGTTCTTTCTGCAGAATTATAAATGAAATGTGAAGTCCAATGGCGAAAATCTATTAAATATCTTACCACTACTTAGGTCATCCTCCTCAGACTCAAAGAACGGCTCACAGTCTTCGGTGAAACCATCGAGTGCAAACATGGCATCACCGTCTCCTACTGAAGCATTCTTTTGTAGAAAGTTTTGCTGGCGTCTTTTTGGTTTGTGACGCAGTGGATCTTGAAAATTAAGGTTTGGTATTCTTGTGGGAGGAGCTTGGGTGATGTGCACATGGTTTACTGTTTCCCTTTTGGTGTCAGGCTTCTCAACTGAAGAAAAAGGATACAGTCTACTAAATATGGTGTACAAACAATACATGTCAGTACAAGAAATTATACATTTAATAGTACAATGTGTGGTATGAGCAATAAATAATGGACAGGTTTAAATTAACCTATGAAGTTTATTAGTGTTTGTTCCAATCATTCACTAAGTTTTGTGTGTGTGTGCGTGTGTGTGTGTGTGTTTTTTTTTTTTTTTCTTTTTTTTTGATAGGGAAGTCATCATTGCCAGCACAACAAAAGCTTACCCTTATTCCCCCAGGAATCATCTGACAGACTTTTACTTGGCACAATCATTGGGTTTCTTGATGTTTCAGCCATGGCCTCATTAAGGGATGTTTGCAGAGCTTTTTCTTCTGCTTTGGCCAAGACACTAACACAAGAAGAGAAGCATGTTAATCCTAGTTACTGTAAATATATCCCTGTGAGGGTCTTTTGGGTTGCTGTCTAAACAGTACTGCAGATAGTTGTCGGCAGATAAGTAAAATAATAGTAAATAAAATAATTGAATAGCATATTATATAATAGAGTAGGCCTTTTCCAAGATGCCTGTTGCCTCTGTTACAAAATGACAGCTAGCATGAAAGCCTTCTTATCAAAACGAATTTGTTTTGCATGAAAATAAACATACAGTATGAGTGAAACTAATCTTACTTTGATTCAACAAACCTGTGAATTGCTCTTTTGTCCTTAAGTGCTTGGGTTTGAACAGCAGCAAAGGCTTCCTTTTCTTTCTCCACAACTTTCCTGGTAGAGATTTTTGCAAACCAAAAGAAGAATATTAGCATGTTGAGCTTAGGAGTAAAAAAAAAAAAAAAAAAAAAAGACAAATAGTTTATATTGTAATGCATTACAGTACATGTAGCATACAAACACCAATGAAAAACAGGTATGTGTACTAGCCGCAATTTACCTGATTCTATCTTCCATTGCTTCCTCTTCAGTCCATAGAAATTTTTTGACTTGTTCTTCTACAAGGATCATAGACAATGACAGGGTCTTTTGGCCAAGTAAAACTGCTCCCCCTGCAACATACAAACAGTATCATATTACAGTAAGAACATGCCTGACATCATGTAAGCAACAAACGGAGCTTTTTCACAGTACAGTGCACTGTACATACCTTTCTCTAATCTGTCTGATGATTCACTCCCTTTAACAGGTTCCACAATAATTTTAAAGAGTTTAGAATATTTTGGAGACTTGATTTTCTGCTTCAGTGCATCCTCATTATTCTGAAATAAAGAATACAAAATATGAATTACTGTATTGTTGAATTGGTAAAAAAGCTCCCCCTTGCCATAATAACAGAAATGTACAAAAATAAACTATTATACCCTGGACTAAAGTTCTTTATTTTTCAGTGTAGCATGATTATTGATATTCATACTGCAGCTAGTTCAATCAACTTTCATCTAAGCAGCTATCAAAATACCAATATTACATGTACATGCTGTATAATATAACATGCTGACCAGCATATCACAATATTACAGTATCCCATACAAGAGAATGCAAAGAGAAAGTACATGTCATTGATCACTCTCGGCAGTGAATTAATATTTTCTCTATTAGCAGTGCACTGTAAAATTAAAGTGACACATTCAGAATTGACAGAGTTGCCAGCTTTTGTCTGAACAATAGAAAAGTTACAAAAGGGGTAAAATGTTCATGAGACTTGACACCAAAAATCCTCTGTAACCTGATTACATATAAGGCTGAAAAGGCTAAGTCAGGCATTACCACATAATGGTTACAGTGTATAATGGTATATACAAGTTTACAGTGTAGCAATGTGCAATGAACATCAAGTCATTACAATGAAGTAGAAATTCAAAATATCTAAATAATCATCTACTGGTACATTTACACCAAAGACGCATAATTTCCCATTCGTGGGTAACTGACTTGACCTCTCTTGCTGCCAGTACATGTACTGTACGTGTATGTACTGCATTTGTATGTCACAACTTGAACTGATGAAGATCTTTGTAGAAATTAACTTTAATTTGCTTTCAATATTATATTTTATACCTTTCTCAGGGAATATCCCAACAAGGAAGTTAGAATACATCTTTCTTCAATAGGTTTGAAAGTGAATTTTTCTCTTTACTTTCCTAATCTTTTATTTTTTTCTGCACACTTTCTATAATTACTGTAGCAAATAAAAAGAGAAAAGAGAATTTACCAGCTAATTTTAGCCCCGAGGTCCTAATGGCTATTGCACAAGATTATTACAGCCTTACAACATTTTACACCAAAAGTTTAAAAAGGAAGAGCAAACGCTACCATAAATATTATTTACCATTATTAAAAACAAAGTACAGAGCCATGTGTTTCCCACCTTTGCCAAAAGACTTAAACCATTCCATGAAGAAAGCGACAGTAATGTGACAAGTGAGTACTGATGGAATCTGTTCTTGTGAAATTCAATTGCAGGAAACAGGATACATTATACATATTCTATTTCCAGTTGTGCAAGCATGAGAAATCAAACACTGTATGGATTGACCTATGACACCTTATGAGTAAATATGGTCAATAAACATCCAGATCAGCTTGATTGAAAGACAATGCTGCTCTATCTGCCAAGTAATCCACCAGCATGTTTGCATGTACATTGTGTATAGATGTACCTTTTGTATTTCCCCTAATGTAAAAATACAATTATGGAGGATACCATACTGCAACTTGTATTTAAGAAATATATAAAGCATCCATGTGTAATATAGCCTCAACTATACACCTGGGAAGTTGGGAGAACATGAGTAGCTAAGGAAACCACTTGGATCACGTGATGGCTATTTAGCCAATCAGATTGTGGATAAGTATTCAATAACATTGTATCTGACCCTATTCCAGACCTTTAAGACTCAAAATCAATACCCTGTGTGAGACTAAAATGCTGAAAAACAATACCCTTTTGGAGCAGAATGTACAGTATGGCTTACCCCTCCTCCTTCTCCCAGCCTCCACTCCACTCTCATCACCCTCACACAACCCAATCCCCAGGGATCAAGACTACATGATGCTACAGTGTGTGATTATAAAAAAGAGAGTAATGTACCTACTCTTCAGAAAGGCTGTTGTTGCTGACTGAAATAATGATATTTATGTATCTGGTCACTGATGTGTTTGAGCATTATGGTCATGACATGATCGGTCTGTTTGATCTAAAAGCTTTCAACAGTCGGTCAGTTTTAACAAGTTTCTCAGACTATTGTGATGCAAGTAAAAGTGCTATAAAATTGTAAACACTCACTTCTAACGCTTTATTTATCAGCACTCTATCGTAGCCCTTCACAGCGTGCAAAGCATGGGTTATGTTTCCACAGTTCATGCAAGTGAAGATGTCCCAGTCTTCTACTCTGCTCTGACACACCAGACTTGCAACTTCCTGTGGAAAATATGGAAAATGTCAGCTCTACCTTGACTGTTTTTCACATTAAAGGTTGCTAAAAATTATCATGTTACAGCATACCATATGCCAGTGCAGACCAAAACAGGTGTTCTATTAGATTTTGAAAGTTTATTTACATGAAAGCTGCTGATTAAAATATCAATAATTCTCACTGTATTATTTATACTTTTCTCCTTGAATGGTTGGGAGAATCTACAACATCTGCATTTTATTATAATGAACTTGGGGATTAAATGGGTTGATACACCACAGATGGGGTTGGGTCGAGGAAAAGTTTTATAATTGCAAAGTTAAATCACAAGATAAAAAATACCAAGGTCATATCATACGATATTCGAGAGTATGTAAAGAAGAGACATTCCTATATGATCAACAACAACAGGATATACAGTTCTGGTATGGTAGACCATACGTCAAAATCAGATGTCCCACTTTAAACCTCACCGCAAAGCCTTGTAAGAAATCTTTTTAGCGATAATACCAAAATTTATGCTTAGGGTTAGATTTAGCCTGGAAATATGATTTTGATGAATAAATTCTGTTTGGAATTCTGCACTTCCTGCTTTGACAGATGGCTGATGCAATACTAAAGCAAGTCGAAAGTAGAGGCACATTCGTTACCAACACATGCTAAACCAGAAAAGAAGAACGATATGCAAAGCTGAAATTTACTCTCCCTCCAACCCGATACCTATATTATGCATAGATTTCATATGACACTCTTCTTCAAAAATTTTCCTTGGATTCTCAACACAGAAACATTGATTGAGTGAAGTAAACCTGCATAGACCTCCGTCCAAAGCTAACGCAACAGTGAACTGTAGGACTTTATACCGAACCTTGGTTATTCCCGCCACTGCTAGACCAACTTCGCAAATTTTTTCAGCGAAGAAACCAACAGGATCTGTCACAAAGTGATCGCCATTCACCTCCCGAACTGACTTCTCTTTAACATGCAGTGTTACGTTTAGGCATTCGCATTTGTATTTAGTCATCTTGTTCGAATCAGAGTGACATTAAAGCAACTTAAACAGCGGAAACACGAAAGAAACACGACCTTCAACTCTCATAACCCGAGTTTCTTTTTTGCCGCTTGTCTTGTGCGTGTCTCGTGACATCGTGCCAGAATATTGAACCAATCATGAACGGTTTCCGAAATAGTTGACCAATGGGATTTCACGCCCCAAGGGAAGTGTACACGTCACGCTGAGACGTTTTTGTCCGAAATATCTGGGATAAAAAGTCGGGATAAAACTAAGGACTGTGTTAGTGATGACAGGTGAACAGGCCAGGAGCAATATTTTACATGCGGATCCCAGTGTGCGATCCAGTCAAAAACAAAGTTTAGCTCCACGTTATTTAAAATATGAAGGCAACATTGAACAACCGGACCCAAGTGTGAAAGGGAATATTTATCTATTTACTATCTGTCTGGCTTGATGGTTCCAATTCCCCCCACCCACCCCCCGTGGGTAGTAACTGAAAAAGCTTCAAATTTCACACCCGTGATGGCCTGAAGCTCCACGCGGATAACCCTGGGGATTAATCAGCAGTAGTTCCTGGCCGAAATAGACATGCGGACTGCTAAGTTCACAGTTCCTCCTCTTCTATCCCACCATTTCGTTTTGTTCTCTCGCAACTTTTACTTTCCCAAGGCTACTCTCAAAACACAAATAGCCACATAAACATAAAGAGCCAAATGGCAGCGCCAAGCTTGGGGATCCCGGGGGTAGGGTATAAGACATATTGGTATGCCTTCCCAACTGATATCATTTTTCAGCTCGATTTATGTCTTTGGAATAGGTTAGTAGACTGTGGTATGTGGCCTGACTAGTGTGCAGATTTTGGTATACAGGTCTGAAATAGTTTGATCTGAAGGTAAGGGTTTTTAGGCCTGGGCGGCACACTCCCGACAGACAAAGACAGACAGACAAACAGAGTTGTTCTCGAGCCCGGGTGTGAGCGCGCACGCACGCTGAATTGCGAGAATCCTGACTCGTGACTAGACTGCATTTGTGCGCTGTCATGAAACATAAAAAATAAAATTATGTGGCTTTCTGCCAGTTGAACGGAAGTAATTACCGTAGTTTCAAAGATGGTTATCGATCTTTACTTTGAGGCTTCTTGTCAGTACTTGCGCTAGCGCGTAATTTAGCTATGGATCAACTCGTACTTTAGCCAAAAATGAGGATAAATTTACCTTAATTGATTACAGGAGTTAAACTGAATGATAATTCTCTTGATTCACACACAATTCCGGTCACGTACACTGTGATTCAAAAAAAAAATTTTTTTTTTCTTTTTTGAGACGCCCTGCTTAGCGGACTCCCTCACGCGTGCCTGCCGAGTGCCTCAAACCAGTTTGCGAGTGTCACGTAGATTGAATGGAGGGGTTTTTTATCTTTACCGTCCCGATTTATACAATTAGCTAAACTAAATCAATGATTCCGCTCCGATTTCGTTTCTTGCATGGACACATTTGCAGACTTGATAAATACAGTGACCACCCGGCGGAGACTAGGCGGCAAGAGACATGCAAGGCCAACAAAAAAGCATAACTCAAAACCGTGCTTACCTGCTTGCTGAAGCCGCTTGGGAATGTATTAACTCAGTACAGCTGTAGATTATATGATATCAGTAAACGTCAGGCGATGGTTGACAAAAGAGGCCACTAGCCAAAACCGCTGTCCGTTTCGGCGTACGGCGAACGTGAGACCGCCCGTCGCTCTGCCTCAAAGTTCTCCAGGACGCGTGGAGGAGCAAAGTTTGCTTCAGACGGCACTGGGCAGCAGCAAATAGCACAGCTTTTGTATATACATAGTGTTTGCTTTAATATAACCTTTACAGTGTGCGAAATAGTGGATCGGCCGATTGCATTCAGTCTCAGGGGAACCGGCCGCTTCTCCGCCCTTTTCCGCCTCAAGTGAAAGCTGAGGTGGCGGCTGTCAAATTAGATACACTCCCTCACGCATTGCAACAAAGGAGCTGTGTAAAGGGTTTATTTCGCTCTGATAGGGCGCTCTTTAATAGCTGTTGGGCTTATTCCAGGTCACGAGAATAGCTTTAGGTAAATTGATACATGTTGGGCAGGGAAAGCTCCGCCCAAACCTCGGGAATCAGACTCTCTTGGGGTCGAAATAGGTGAACCATTTTAGTATAGGCCTCTACAGAAACATTACGGACTCTCTAGCAGTGCCCCCCCCCCCCCCCCCTTTTTTTTTTTTCCTTTGAACAAGAATACGGCCGTCCAAAAATCTGCACATGACAATTCGTCAACGCGACTAGCCAGAGGCACGAGTTTCGCTGTGAATTCGATTTCCCCTTCACAAGCCGGTATTACCGACACAAAACTGCCAAATTGTTTTCTGTACCCTTTCTCCCGTATAGCCCATGCATCATGCCCGGGCCTGGCTACAGGTCGGGTCAGAGTGCCCGGGCCTGGCGACAGGTCGGGTCAGAGTTACGCACCGCAAGACAAAAAGTGTCCATTTTCAGTCGAGGCCCGCCTTGAGGCTGATTCGGTTGAGAAGCGGAGCTCTCGGGGCTCTCAAGGGTTGGTGAGACAAGATACCGCTGAACAGCGTACGTTTTTCGGCCGTGCGGTTTCCATGCTTAGTCAGCGGTCATTGCACAAAACTGTGGGTTCAAGACTTCAAGTGCCGATTTTGTCAATTCATTGTACAGTAACGCTCGTAAAAACTTCTGCGAAGAAAAATTTAGCCAAGACTCAATGCCAAAACTATAAGTTAGTTCGATCGAGTTCGCTCTGCCTCAAACTACGTCATAGAAAAGCGAGGAGAATTACCATGGCGACGAACGCTGACCAACGGAAGTGATGTCAACGTTCTGGTCAGCAGGACACATAATTAACGAATTGTTTTCAAAAGTTCTCATCCTCGCAAAAGTATGCCGGAGGATTGTCAGCGAGAGGAGAAAAGTTTGTGGATCTTCGGCTATGGATCTTTGACGTGGAAAGTTGACTTCCCGTATCGGCAGAAAGTCGCCGGTCATGTGAGAGGTTACAAGAGGCGTTTTTATCAAGGCAGTCACGATCACCGAGGAACACCGAGCGCTGTGAGTAAAGGTCGCGAAAGAGGTCGATCGAGACCCGTCAGTTACGTTTAAAAGCCTCAATCGAAGCCTCGTGTTGGTAGTCGATGTCAGTTCGGTCTCTTGTACCGTTTGAAAACGAACTATCATGCACTATCATAAACTCCTCTTTCGCTTTGAACATTTTCAAATTTTTGCATATAGTCGATGAGAGCTTTTCTCGTTTGATCACGCTTTCTATGTGTCATGACCAGAGGAACTGGAACCCAGATCCGGGACACGGGCTGTTAGACTAGATAAGAATTCACTGAATATATTAGATGAGAGTGTGATATTAAGCTGGTGTTACACTGGTCGATTTGCAACGACGATTTGCATCGCCGATTCGCTTCAAATTCACGCAGCGATGTTGCAAGTTTTTGAATCGCTTTCAAAAACATGCAACGCGTTGCAGCACTGCAAACATCGCGAAAAATCGTTCGCAATGGGGTGTTACACCTGAACGATTTTTAGTGCAACATCGCATCGTTGCAAATCGTCGTTGCAAATCGACCAGTGTAACACCACCTTTAGAACCGACGGAGTGTGAGTTAATCGTGCGTTCACGAAATATAACCTTCGACATTAAACTATGGTAGTCAATTAACAGTGATAGTTGCGATCCCTCGACTAGACTATCATGAGCTATTATCCACCGTTTTATCGGGGCTTTAGTACCTGCTATAAACCGTGTATGTACATATGACGTTGCCTTTGCCTACAGGTTACACCCTAAAAAGACATAAACAACCAAGAATATCTCAAATTGCATAAGCTTTCGGCTCTTCGATGGTAAATCTTGCAGACTGATCAACATCAGATTTATTGACGTGATGATATATCAGATTATTGACATTATGAACTTGTTAGTCAAGTCGTTGTTGTTGTTGACACAGTATATACAGTATGGTATGTGAGTCCCAGCTTACTCAGAATGCCAAATTATCTGTGATCTCTGAAATACAGTACTCTATGCAATTCTAAGAAATAAGCATAGACAAGTGTGCTGTGACTGGTATATAATGGAAACCTAGCACTAAATGAGGGAACTAGATTTGGACTGCTTTGGCATGGATAAAAATGAAACAATTAAGGGTCGATGTATGGAACCTAGATGCAGTAAAAGAATATTATCTGGAAGCTGACATTTTGAGCACCCTTTATGGGAGCAAAAAATTGCTTTTGCACTGACAAAGGGCAGTGTTTGAAACGTCAGCTTCTTCTTTCACACTGTCTAGGCTTCATACATCGACCAGTATATGTAGTAATATAGTACTTCACATATGACTGGTATATAGTCTAAACCCTCAGACATGCAAGGGATGCCCCCGCCCCCACCCCCTTTGGTTCTCCTCCACCCCAAATGTTATTCTATGGACCTGAAATTTTGCATGTCTAAATATTTTTTATATTCTTTCCATTTCTGGCCATCGGTGCCTGAGGTAATGAATTTTCAGTCCAGGTGGTGACTTTTGGGTCATTGTAGTCAGATCCTGCAAAGAACCCATTATAAATTTTGCTGCAGCAGTTGTAAAGTTTTGCATATTCACACAAAGTACTGAAATTACACTGTTATTCTTTTCTTTGTAGCCTGGAAGAGTTGTTACTTTGCTTGAAGACTCTGAGGTTTGTAAAATTTTACAATACTATTGTAGAAATGTTAGAATTACAGATTACAATGACAAATAAAACAATCTTCCTAAGAGAAAAGAAGGATGTACAAATGGGAACGATGCCCTGTGCCTGTACATCTCCTTATGCACGAGTCAACTTAACAACTTAAACCCCGACCCCCCCACCTTGGGACAATGTGGGGATTACAGAGGTATTGAGGGGGATTTGATATAAAAGGATGCCCAAAGGGGGTGGGGGATTTGAAGTGAGTGGTAAATTTCAGTCCCCAGCTTACGGGCCTCTGATGAGGACTTGTGCCAGGCCTGCTATCTTTAACTTCAGCGGTATGTCATCGCCGAAGCGTGAAGGAGATCATCACAGGATTTGCAGAGGAACAAGGTCAGCCAGCATATTGTACACTGAGGCCCTGTTTTCAAGTTCAAATTGAAGACATGATTAAAGTGAAATATACAATCATAAGAGTAACAGTAACCTCCAAGACTCCAGGGGTGGGAGCATTGCTTGGGTTTGACAGTTGCCCCAGGGCAGGGGGCATTTGTCAACATTTGACTGGATTTTTTATCAAATCTCCACGTAGCCCCGGTGTGTGTGTGTGTGGGGGGGAGGGGGGGTGGGGGGTCTAAGTTAGTTGACTCATGCATTAGCACGGCTGGCGTTAAAAAAAAAAATAGAATACACATTTCCATATCTTTGCAACAGGATGTTGTGAGAGCATGAGGAAAAGTTTTAAACTTTTTCGAGTGTCTCACAACATCGAAAGTGTTTAAAAAGAGTACAGAGACCTGGGAATGCGTGTTATATTGATTTTATAAATTAACTAACTTTTACCATTACGGGTTCGCAGTGTTTTTTAGCCAATCATAACGCGCGTCATAATCATAATTATTATTAATACAATTATAAGATAAGGTAGATAGTACGCGCGATCTGATTGGTAGACGCTGACGAATCCGCGTGCATATTGAAGTCAGTTTACGTCAAACTCGATTCTTTTAGTTCTTGTTTTTGCAAAGTAATCGTTTTCCATGTCACACAGGACATTTACCAATGAGATCGCGTGTACTATCTACCTAGTTATCTTTAATGCATGAGTGATATTTTGGCCCGTCCACACATATCCGTTTTCGATTAAAAATGGCTTTGAAAACGGAACTTTTAAAAAACGCTGACGTCACGCGGATGGTCGCGTGATTTGAAAACGCTACAGTATGTACGGAAAACTTTTCCAAACGGAAAAAAAATATTTAAGTTAAAACGAAAAACGGATTAGTTTGGACTGGCAAAAATGAATCAAAAGCGCTATCCGTAATCGTATGGGCGGAGAAATGTTTGAAAACGGAGAAAAAAATCCGTTTTCAAACGTAAACGGATGCGTCTGGACTAAGCCTTAACTACAGTATTATAATTTTATTTTAGTGGTCTAAAATCACAGATTTCCTGATACAGCGTTTCTTTTCTTCAGCTTGGTTAACATCACAGGGTTGTTATGGAAGTAGTAATTATTTTTAAAATAATTGTTTTAACATTTATTTTATTGTTTCTTTCAGGAAATAGTTTGGGGTTTGGCTTATGAAGTTGCACCGCAAGATGTGGAGCCAGTAATGGAATACTTGGACTACAGAGAGAAGAATGGATACAAAACCATGACGATAAACTTTTATCCAAAGGATACATTTACTGAAACATTCCAGGTCACGGTTTACATTGCCACTCCCTCGAATGAGTTCTACTTTGGTCCAGCATCCTTGTCAGAGATTGCCAAACAGATTGTCAGCTCAGAAGGACCCAGCGGCAAAAACTCGGACTATTTGTTCAACCTTGCCACAGCCATAAGGGAATTAGGCCCAGAATGTAGTGATCAGCACTTGTTTGAACTAGAAGCTATGGCCAAGAATCTCATGGAAAAATAATGATCAATGGTCTTACTGAATGGCTAATAATATTAGGCAAAATTCAACCAAAGGGGTTAAAAACTGCATCACAATTCGAGGTGCCTTCTAATAATTTTTTAAACTGTCAAATGAGAATGGGTATAGCAAGCAGTATCATTCTGTCTAATACTGCTGTCGCGTTACATGCTCAGATATTTTCATTCATTTCCGATCGATTGTATCAACTAGGAGGGAACAACGGTTTAACTGATATTAAAAACTTATCCATATACGCTAGGCATGTACAGTAAAAAAGAACGATCGATCTGATTCGTTACGCCCCTGGAGCATTATGGCTCAGCATAGCACGGTCACGCGGGCCTGGTATCAAACTTCGTTCATTTAGCTTCAATCCTATTTCTGAAGTTATTGTTTGTCTTTACATTATAAAAGAAGTAGCATCATTTTCAGATGACTGTCGGGGTTTTTTCTCCGATTTCAGAAAATGTATCCGTCCACACTCATTCATTTTCGTTTGAAAACGCATCATTTTGTCCAATGCTTGCATGCGTCACTATGTAGTGTTGGCATCAGGCCTTAGAGTTGCGAAACACCACTATATGGGCCAGTCGTTGTTCAAAGCACGACCAGGCTAAACCTGGATTAGATTCAAAGTTTTTGTCGTCTTTCAGAACTCAGCGTCCTTGATGAGTTTCGAGCTAAAAGAAGCCTTTCTTTTTTGTTGGCCTTTGAACAAAAACGTTTCAGTTTAATTGCCATGGGGTTGGGCCAATCCCAGATTAGCTTTTGATAATCGAGCTTTGAACAAGCAAACCCTGAAGTCTAGTTTAGCACCCCTTTAAGACAAGCCATTGTCTAGGCTATATTTACTTTTGTATTGCATTTTCCAACTGTGGCTCCTAATGCATGGTCCCGCAAAGTTGCTCACACAAATATCGACTTCACACTGGTTCAAAACAAACCTCCTTCATAATTAAACTAATGTCTTATGTTACTAATGCTTAAATCTTAGAACAATCCGCCCAAGCAATTTGTTTGCTAACGCCATGCGGAAATAATGCAGGAAAATAACAGGAGCTGATGACTAGAATACCCTGTCCATGCATTTTCAACTTTCGTATTCCATTCTTCGAGATCTCTACGTTTTCCGGCACTGTATTTATGTGTACAAAAGGAGAAAATTAGTACTTAGAACGTAACTGTAGAGCTGTTTTTGGATAACTGTCGAAAACCGAAGCCAATGCATTTCTAAGTATACCGCAAATCACAGAGGCTGTAAAAGAAACCATATGAATAGGTAGTGCGAGGAAACGCGTCATCGCCATTTGCTTGCTTGCGTGAGAAGGCACTCACTCAGGTTTTGCTTTTGCTCCAAAGTTTTGGCCAAGAATGCTGCTAAAGTTGTCTGGACCAATACGAAAGTGTAGCAAACCCAAAACCAAACCAATTCCAATTACACGATCAAATTCGACAGTCATCCAAAAACAGCTCAATGTATCCAGTTTACGTTGGAGGACTGGACCCGGTTGTTCAAACTGACTCGAGCCAAGAGGCTTAATTCTATTAAACATTTCTTTACGTGCTTTTGGCAAAATAACTACACAAAAAGTGTTTAGGTAGTTTAAAAAATGGAGATGCAGTCGTTTTGTGAGCAAAAGTTTCACGTATTCAGTCTTAACATGACAAAAATGAGTAGAGATTTCTTTTTTTTGCTCAGACGAAGGGCTATAGCGCTCGTAATAGATACATGCATGTCCTATCAAATAATTATTTTATTATAAAGTTGCTCAACAGCCTGCATATATGTTTTCTCTAGAAGCCGGATGGGGTACATACTTAACGCAGGTAGGGTTTGGGGGCATAAAATTCTTCTAGCATTTTATCCACGAATTCGTACAGTTCTGGCAAGTTTTCTCTGGCCTCGTCATCAACATCCCGATATTTTGCCAATGGATCTACCATGAGGTCCAGTATTTTAGTTACCACTGTTTCATTCTGAAAAACAGAAAAAGAAGGTCGTATACTATACCGTTATGTATTGGATCATTTTTTGGCGGATTGGGACCGAACCAAGAGAGCCTGGTTTCGGAAGAAGAACGGGAAGCATTTCCTTTTTTCAGATGAGGGTAAAACTTATTTAAAACGACGATGTACTACAATGACAAATCTTTTATTTATCATTCTTTATCATGTAAACTATGTTGCTTTATTTTCTTGAGAATTTAATTCTGTGCTTTGTAGCTCAAATTGAAAACTATAAAATAGAGCAGGAAGAGAAAATTGAAACAATATAGAAAAAATCACGAACAAGAAGAACAAAAGATGAAAAATTAATGATAAAATAAGAAAAAAATAAAACAATCAATATTTGTTTCACCTTTAAGACCTCTCTCAGGCTGTCGTTGCCAAATAGCTCTCCACTTTCTACGAACATTTCAACCAATCCCTTGAAGTCATCTGGTTTAGAAGCAAAAGTAAGCCCATAAAGCAAAAGAAGACAGGAGAAACTGTTTATGGGGCCCCATCGAACTACGTGGATGCACTAAAAGAAATATTGTATGGGGAGGCTACGTCATGCACAGACCTTCAACCCCCTAACCTTTAATATGACATTCTGGGATCAAAATTATAGTGACCCTTCCATATACTTCCGTAAAAGAAAAGATCCATTTTACTCTTGGAACAGAATTACTTTCAGAAAATGCATGCGACACGGCTCCACAACACGGCATTTGCGGCAAGATAAAGCATGGCACGAGGTTTAGAATTCTTGTGATGTTTAAAAATTGTACCAAATCGCACTTATCAAACGGTTCGTGCAACTGATTTTGGTACAATTTTCGAACATCACTCGCGATTTTAATCAGTATTGAATTGCACTCGCACACATACTTATACCTGAGACTTTAAGACTCTCTTACTTCAAAATATATTTCCATCAAACTATCAATGGTTTTGGGTCTTTGTATACAGTTCAGTTTCATTGTTTCGCTGCCATACGTCCCTTTCATCCTCGTTCCCAGGCTCTTTTCCCTACCTCGCCCCCCAGGCGAGCAGGGTAGGGAAAAGAGCCTGGGAACGAGGATGATGCACCTTTCTCTTCGACTCCACATACCTTGAAATGTGACGTAAAATATCTTGAAGCCTTCAGCTGATCCATGCCCTCTGGCGTTAAACTTAATTAAGAGTTGTTTGCTCCTGGAAATGATGGCCACGGGCTGGTCATATGACTCGCACGTGTAATATGACGTCACGGAATAAGGACTCTCGTTCTCGCGCATCGTCAAGTAATGGGAGCAGTCTGGGGTCAGCGGCAATGATATATTGGGCATGAGCAGCAGGACGCCTCTGTTCTTCGGTGGGTGTATCGTCCAGGTGCATTCGATATTCTGGGGGTAGGTGTCGGGGTAGCCAGGTGATGTTATCACACCCCGTACGTCAGTGAGGTTTCCTCCGCAAGTAGTAGCTGTACAACAACAACACTTTATTTGTACCCATAGAGCATACAAGTATAACTATGTATATATATGATAACAGAATTTAACAATATTAGGGGTACTGGCTCCCTGTAATAACTGTAAAGCTAAAAGTGCCAAGGAGCCGGACTACAGATATAAGAAAAAGCCGACGAAAGTTGTTATAATTACACGTATCAAGACCCTTTCGAATTTCCCGCGTATCGGCATAGCCGTTTTTGGATGATTGTCGACAATGGATGATTGAATGATTGGATGATTGTCGATTGTCGACCAAAACCAATATCAATTGCACCGCCGAGGCTGCAAGAAAATACTGGTAATCATTTAGAAAATCGCGGTTGCCTTTTCCTCAAAGAATAAACCAATGAACGTCATCACCACTTGCTTCCTTGCGTGATAATTTCAGGTGGATTTTGTACCTCGTTGGCCAAGATTGTTGCCAAACTTCTCACTAAGATCGCAGTTGGAATTGACTCATACATTAGGATCATACCTCTGCAATGCGAAATGTCGGTGGAGGACGTGTGGGCAGTAGTCATGTTGTCTGGACACGGAAAGCAGAACGTCTCAGAGCCGTTGGGTTGGTAAGACCCGCGAGGACAGTTCACGCATCTCAGCAGAAAAATGTCAAAGTAGGTTCCCGGCGTGCACCTCGCTGCGGATAACATGTTACTCTTTTACAAATTAACATACTAAACTAGGTACTCCGAAAACTAACTAAAACACTGCTTTTCACGAGTGCGAGGAAACATCATTCCACCTTCCTTGCGTGAGTAGGTATAAATCAGGTTTTGTTTTTGTTTCTGATTGCCCGAGAATGTTGTCAAAATTTAATTGTTTGGACCAATCCAACAACGTAGCTATTTTATACTAGACCAGTTGGATCGATACACAAGTCTTTTGGTCAAACTACCCTAAAAAGGTTGGTCCGTGTTTGCTGTTGTGATAAACTCGAGTAACAAGCTGTAAGTTCTTACCAACTCTCTTGTTTTTCTTTGGCCGTTTGCGACCCTCCAAACAAGCGTCCTTGATCTTAGAAACCGTCAGTGACTTCCTGTTCAGCGTGTAAACCTGACCCCTAAGAGACACATTGAACTTCTCGTTATCCGCCAAACTCCTCAAGCCCACGATGAACTTCTGCAATCGCTCCTCCATTTGGCATCGCAGGCAACTCTTGTTGCAGAAGCGCGCGGGCAAAATGAGTGACTGATCAAGTTCCAGCTCAAAGTTCGCCTGTAGCATGTTACCGCTCTTTCGCGGTCGGCATCGCAAGCTCAGGCCGTGAATCTTGCAAGGGAAGCTGCACACGTCTTCGTTGAGTAGTTTTCTTTTCAGCTCCCTCATGAACATTTCTCGCGACTGCCGATTGATATTGCACTGACCAACTTGGAGTCTAATACGGATTTTCTTGCTGAGTGGAGTGGACGAGTCGTTGGCTAATTTGAAGAAAGGAATGCATGATTTTCGTGGCCATCTCTGTTTTTATTTTTAAAAAGTCCTATACTTTGATTGTGTTTACGATTCATATGTGTGTGTCCCATTTTCACAAACAAAGACTCAAAAGCTGACGTCACATACAGTCAATTAACCCTTTCACTCCCAGGAGTGACCAACCTCGATTTTCTCCTTCAGTTTCTCACCAGAAATATACCATACAGAAAGGAGAACTTGGCTTTTGATACCTTGTTCAGACGAGAACTGATTAAACTATCAATTCTCACTACATTGCTCATACAGTTTCTTCTTAACAGGTTAAGAGAATCTGTTTTTTGAGCTCCTGCTAATAGAAATGAGTCACCAAACTCCAAAATAACATCTCCACAACAGCCACAGTACAAACTGCAATATACTTGAATTGCGAACACCCGTAGCAGGTCAGGTATTAGTGACTCTACCGCAAAGCCACGCCATAGGTAATAGTCCCACTTTTAAAAATTGTTATTCTGCGGGGCCACCAACGCGGGGAAAGGGACTGGAGAGAGATGTGGGGCCGCGCAGGAAAGGGAGTGGTGCGGCCTCCCATTTCGCTCCAGGCCCTTTTCAAGCTCACGCTTCACTCACTGGTTGGAAGAGAAAAAGAAGGTACTTTGCAGTCTACAACTCTAGCACCAACAACAAGAACAAACATAAGAGCAACAGCAAAAACAAAATAGGATTCGGAGATTTACCAATACAGGTTCGTTGATCCGGATGCAGTTCGAAGCCTGGTCGACAGCTGCACGAATAGTTCCCGAAGAGGTTGTGACAAAAATGCTGACAATCACCATTTCTTATATTGCACTCATTAACATCTGCAAGATTACCAAGAAATAATAGAGCTGTTTTAGCGGCCTAAAAGACAGTGCATGGATAGACACAAACACAGAGAGGCAGAAAATGCAAAGAGACGAGAGGAAAAGAGGGACAAAAGATTAAATTTTGAGTTTGGGATTGACTAAGATCCCCATATATTTTCATACAACAAAATTTAGGTGGACTCTATGGAGGGGTTGGGGGGGGGGGGGGGGGGTGCGCAAAGGAATGAACTTTCAAAAACTTTCAATTATGTAGGCAACCCCTACGATAGCCTGTAGTTTTATGAGACAGAAACAGACAGCCGACACACAGATAGCGTCTCAGGGTATCCCAGGGTATTGACAACACTAACACAAAATACTGCTTGACTGAGAAACACTTCTACACAGTTTTGTCAGCTGAAGTTTGACTTGTGAGAGTCTTACACCGATCGTACAAAAAAAAATTAAATAAAATTACCAACGAATGAACAATTTAACGAAAGTGGCCACTGCAAATGTTGCTATATTAACTTAACTTTATTACACCTGACTCTGAGTATCTCAATTTCACAGTACAAGTTAGTAGAGTATGTTGTAGGTAAATATACTGCAGCACTGGTCTGCCAACAGAAGTGATACTCATGGATATGTGAGAAGTGACAAATAAGCAATATCAGCAGTTGGTATGGAATCTCTGGACGCAATTTTCCCCCACCGGGTTAGACCACCCGAATTGTAAGAGTGCATGAGTTTTACCGCCTCGAGGCACATACGCAGGCATCCCATAGTGTCACTTACTTTAAGGGTGACCTTGACCGTTCCCAATCCGATACATTTGCGATTGAATTCAAGACATTCCAAGCAGGAGTAGTCTAGACTATGAAAGGACATATGTAAGGCTGGCTACCAAATCCGGCTTTCCAAAGTATAGTGAGTCACACGCACCATCAAACAATTTCCCATCCGGTTATTGAAGTAAGACCGTTACGTTGCCCTTCATTCGTAATTCATGTCATTGAATCTCATTTTCAATCACAAAAACAAAAAAACAATAACAAGCACAAGCAAAAAAATCCCACGAACTCAATAGCAACGTGAACAATTGCTTCAGAGTACACTCTGACTCATGGATCACTATCTAAGGTTCTCAATCTGACTAAGGAGCTGAACTTTCACTTGGCCGGGAAGAATCGTTTATCGCGTTATACGGCGTTTGGCAGCAATATTTTCCGATATAGTCCGATAAATGTCCAGACGTCTAGTGCAAACTCGTCAAGGTCTTTCTCACCTCTATCTGACCACACATCCAATAGTGTACAGAACGTACGTATTAACTTTAATTTCCGGCTCTCAAGATATTACTTTAAGTACTGACAAGCCACTGAAGGACTATAGTACTAATACCACACACCTCATGTAAAGCTGTTTTAAGTTGTTTTAAAAACAACGGAGACAAGTTTCAAGCCTCTTGATCGACGAAATATCAGTAATCGACAAATTGTACAGCAGTGAAGACACCAAATTTGAGCTTTTCATGAAGGCACAGCTTGAGAATCCCAGGCAGACATACATTACTGATCTTATGGACGTGACATCAATAACTGATCTGTAATTCAATACGAAAATCTTTTCCGGGTTTCGAGCTTGGAGAACCGGTGTCTCAACATTGATATTTTAACAAATTATGCCTCACACATCTCGACACCACTCGACCTCATCAGGTCAGAAACTAAAAGACGTTCGCACTTCTGATGGAAAAGTTTAAAGCTTTAAAATAATCCACACGCTATACAGATCTTGGATCCTGCCGGCATCTGATACCTTCTACCCAAATTATAGTTTGTCAGTTCTTTTACCATATCATTGAAACCGCCTTTTAGGATGTGAATGGCTGGGATACAATTGAGTCCGAAACTTACTGAGAGGCTTCTTTCACTCTGAGTTTCGAGTCTCCATGACGACTGGCTTCTTTACTATAACTTTGGGAATAAGTATAATATGGTGAAATTTTCCAGTTTCTAAATCTTTAGTTCGGAGTTACTATATTGTATACCTTCCCAAATATGAAGAAAGTTACTACATGGTTTTGTAATGCCAATCATTTCACGCCAAAGGACAATGAAACTGTGCGCTGGGAGTCTACATTACAGAAGGATGATCCTTTTGCCATCAAACTCTGGAGCATTCATATTTGAGATGTGCACTGACAGTTGAGAGTACTTTGCTGCCAGGTAGCTTTGATCAAGACACCGAACCGTGCATGCCATTTTTTTATAGAAAAGGAATCCAAAAGCACACACAGAGCAAGCCCCGCTAGGAAACTTCCGGAATATCCAGTAGGGTGTGGTGGGGGGGGGGGGGGGGGGGGGGGACTTCCTGACACATACCTGAGCACTGCCGTCCGTTGCCATGATAACCAGGCTTGCACACACACTTGAACGTCTTGCTTTGCCTGACAGGTCTGCAAATGGCGTGCTGATGACAGTTGTGGGTTCCTTTGGCGCAGTCGTTATTTCCTGGGGGAAACAGGAAAGAATTATAAATTTACTTTAGATGTTAGGTGCTACAATAAATAATCTAATTCCCCAAAAAAAGAAAACAGAGTGCCACAGAGACAAAACCGCTACAGAAAAAAGAAACGAAAAGACGACAGAGAAAAAGAGACAGACACAACAGACATAGCGACTAGACATTGACACATACAGAAAATCAAACACAAACACAAACGCAAACACAAACACAAACACAAACACAAAACGACAAAACGACAAAACGACAGAGGCGGAGAAAACGATAGCGCGCGAAGAGATAATATTCTCATCAAACGTTCCCACTAATTTCAGGAATGTCCATGTGATGATATAAGGATAAGAACAATAAGGATAAGACAAGGATGCAAAGTAAAACATAAACACGAATTATCGATCTTCATAGCCCCACGCTTGCTAGTCTTTTCTAATTCTCAGTTGTTTTAGGAACTCTAGGACATTTCGTTCCAGTCCTCTACCCGCCCCTCCCTGGAGCCTGCTAATCTTCTCTCCTTGATATGTGGTCTGGACTTTGTGATCAGGGATATGGCCCCTCAGAAACCGATGACAGCCAAAAGAGCCAAAGGAAAGCTATATTTGAAGGTCACGTATTCTTAGCAACTTAACTTTACTCAGGCAAAGTTTCTTCGACCAAACCAT
Organism: Plumapathes pennacea; assembly: GCA_964036295.1. NCBI lineage: Eukaryota > Metazoa > Cnidaria > Anthozoa > Antipatharia > Myriopathidae > Plumapathes > Plumapathes pennacea. The sequence continues at coordinate 35,369,649 of OZ038463.1, read as the reverse complement.
ATTGGTAAAATAGAAAAGTATAAACTTTAATCGGCATTTAGGCTATCAGAATGTGCTCATCGAGGGCTTTCATTTGGTCAGATGTGCATTACAATATGTTTCATTTGATTTGCAGTCAGAGAGTTGGAAGAGAACACTATAATACTATAATAAAGAATCATCGAGTAAAACTAAGCTAAGATTTCCGGGCATGGGAAGCCAGGTTTCGTCTTCTTAGGAAATTCCATTGGATAGAACTTGACTACTTACATTGTTTTTATAACATCTGGTCAGTTGAAATTGTCACTAGGAATTTCGTTATCACAAATAATCCATCAAAAAAGCGCAATTTGCTATCTCGACAGAAATCCGATTAAGGAATCTTGGATCAAAGTTACGACATCAGATACTTCAGAACTTATGGCGACCGACACATGAAAGTGCTAGTCCCACAACCTTTTTATCTAAACTAAAACAAATATGATCAGGACCGTTTTAGCTGATAACAACACACATCCTTAATGTGGTAATTATTTTTAAACCAAAAATGCACCTGGAGGAATTTAGAAGCACGCCATTTCTTATTCAGAGCTTTTCCGGCTAAAAGATGAATAAGCATTTTATGTCAGCTCCTATAGTAAGCAGAAAATCCCTTGAGTCATATCAAGAAGATATTTCTGGTCTAATTCAAAATATACGGCATCGTGGGTGAAGCAAGGGTAGGCAAAAAGTGTTCTGGATCATTTTTTGAAACACGCGGCCTTGAATTGAAAAATGTACTAATAAATATAGAAAATCCCACGAGATCGTCAAGGGTATCAAAGTATCCATCTTTTGGTTAGAGTAAGGATGAAGAGAAAGTGCACGCATGAATCAAACAGATGTTTGCATAGCAAATCTCCCAGCAGATCTCCACTTCAAAGCTGGATGGAAAACGGCTGTTTTTTTTTTTAAGTCGTGAACGTCCCATTTGTTTCAAAGTGCCAGTTGGCGGAACTGATTTTTAAAAACAATATTTGAAAATTTTGAAAACAAATAAAGAAGCCACTCATCCGATAACCGCACAGTCAATTTAGGTGCCGCAATGTGTTATTGCAGGAATGTGCCAGAACATCGATCAAAATCATAATATCTGTAACTTCTCATCAACGTTTGCCCGACGTGAAACAAAGGATAATTCCAGCCTCTTTTCAATTAAGTATCATTTTTCTGTACGGTGTGTCAGCTCAGTTAATCTCACTTATGATCGTGATGGTTTACAGCGTCAAATAGGGCACACGTACAACGTGCAGACAGAACTATCTGCCCGAAGGAAAAAAATGAGCGCAGTGTCTTGAGGCTGCCATTGTCTGAATTCCAAAGTTGATACAAAGCAGTTTTCATTCCACAATTGAGGTGTTGGAAGTTAACATAAAATTTACTCATTGAGAGCTTCCATTTGAGTAGTCACACCTTTTAAGGTGGAAGAGACCACACCGCTACTACAATGTACTTGTTGAGAATTTTCGATCGTTTAAGTAGTCACACCTTTCTAGTGGATTTTTTTTATCGTTTCAAATTGCGGGTCTTTCTCAGTCAAAGTGTTAATTGTCGATGAGTCTTTAATCCAGTGCATTGCGTGGGATGAAATGCAATTGCCTCAATTTGTTATGTAAGCTACCAACAAATGAGCTACTTTATAAAAACATAAAATTCATCAGTTATCAGTAGCATGCTATACAGGACAGGGGTTCTAAAAAGCGGGAAGAGTAAAGGGATATTTTCCCTTCTTCAGACATAACAACTAAAGTTATCAATGTCAATCTTTCAATCTGGGGTGCAGAGACTCCTTCGTCGCTTATCTGACTAAGATAGCTAAGCCATTTCATAACGTAATCCAAGAAAGGGACGAGCATTTCCATTGGCGATTGAGCGAGGGTAATTTTACAAATTGGATGATAAAGCCGTTTGTCCACAACGCAATGTTTCGGACACAACATTATGTACATTGCCTACCTTGACCTCGCTTGAAGGTTACTCGCACTTTGCAAACTCCAGAACCATTGTGGAATGATCCAAAGGGGACCCTATTAAACGAGGCGTAGATTCGATTTTCCACGGGACCGTAGACCGTACGTTGACCCGAAAGCGTGAACAGATATTTACTACGCTTTCGATTGCTTATGTTCCGTCCGTGTTCCCGCCAACTGACCATTTCATCTCCTGCTTCAAGTGTTATGTTTTGCCCACTTTGAACCACGTCGTCCACAACGCTCATAAGATTATGCCCATCCAGCGTCTTGTATCTGAAATCCGGTAGCATGTTGCTGTATAAACGCAGCTGCCGGTTGAAGATCAATGCTGATGCGCAGTTACTGCTGTAGCGGTAATTCTCGCCAAAACCGTAGCTGTACGGAGAATCTGCAATCAGCATGGACCAGAGTCTTGGTTCGGAGCCGTAGAACAACTCGAACTTAGCTTTCTTGAATGGGCCACTGAAGTCTAGCATCAGAACCAATTGCCCGTCGCACGGGCCTCCGGTTGACGATCGCGTCGGACCGTCGAGGATCTTGATGTAAGGCTCATCTCCAGATGGGATAGCTGGAGACCGCACTTGTCCTGCTCGAAGATCAAACTCTAGCTCCAAGCGACCTGCGCACTGCAACACTGAATTACAACGTCTTGAATTAAAAAGAGGCATCGTCGAGAGGGGAAAAGTGAAGAGATGAAATAGAAACACTGCCATGTCCATATCTCACGCAGTGAAAGACGCATGACAAGCTTTAAGTTCAGCGAAAAGCGCATTCAACATTTAAATCCAGTCGGAAAACGAACACAGAAAAATGAGGCCAGGACTTCACGGGTGCGCACAAAAGCAAATCAAACACAACAGTACAGAGCTGTAATTATGATAATGAAATTAACCCCTACCTTTTATGCGAGAGAAAAAAAGAACAAAAACCAACGAACAGACAAATGAGCGCATTGTCCACGAAAGCATCGCAGCCAGAAATCGAACCTCTCACTAAGTCGTCGGGCTTTAGTTGATGTAGTAACAGAAAATGAAAGCCAGCAACCTCGGAAAGACTGAATTCCAAGACGAAGTTGAGGTGGTTTGAGAGACTGATCGCTATTTGGCTTAGTCCGTCCGTGAAATGATTAACTATTGAATTTTTATGCGTCGAGAGCGCTGATGCGGATCAATTATCGCTCTTCAAACAGCTATTTGTGCCCTTGCCCGATGACTTTCGATAGACAGCGGATGCGTGATCTACACACCCCCTGCTGCTCGCGGTTTTGAAAGCTTTCAAACACGATGAAAGCGTGCACATTTCTCGACATTTTTTACTTCACAACTGACCTGCTTCATCAGATTACAACTACGCTGACGGAACCTGATCCACGCATTTCCTTCCCCTTTTCACGCCCCTGATCAGATTAGTTTGTTCATATTTTGCGCAAAACGATACACCTAACGCGCGCTCTGTTTCAAATCAGCGGGAATTGCTCTCAAACAGCACGTTTCATTAAAGTGAGCATAAAATAAACTTTCCCTCTAATTAGTGTGGCTGAAATTTTGAGGATGCTTATTGCATTTGCGTTTCGTGCTTCCATTCATGGTTAATTTGATAATGAATTTCGGTAACCGCCAAAGTTAATCGAGCGTCTGACATCGGTATGCTTTTCCCCAAAATTGAAGATAATTCATCGTCATTTTAACGTGAAGGATTAGGTTTGAGGATCGATGGAAGCGATATGACACGGTCACAGCTGCTTGATATAAGTTATTGGTCTTCATTTAAAGTGTACAAACACCAATGCAGATAGACTAGGACTTATACCGGACGAATCTCTGTCACATTTGTGTCAAGTGGACTAATCAAACGCGAATAACAAGCAGAACTAAAACAAACATTGCTAAAAGGTAAATGATCCTTCTCTATTTTTAAACCTTATCAAAAAATCTTCAGTTTACGCGCACAGTTGTTTCGTCTACACGCCATTCGCAAAATCATGCAATGCTTTGAGAAATAGAGCTCAATTTGAAAGCTCTGCTCCTTTCAAACGTTCCAGAGCTGTTAACTAAATCAATCAGCTCTTTTCAACACCTTCTAGGGCATTCACCTTTAATCGATCGATAACAGAAAGCCAGTGTGAGACGTGTTGAATAAACCAAAGCTGCAGAAGAGAAGAAATGCCTTTAAGGTCAGCGCATCAAAGACAAAGCGGCTGGCGGTGCAGTTTGTGTAAATCACACCCAGCCCTAGGCTCGGTCAAAGAAATTTGATTAAGTGGCAAGCACGCAAACGTAACAGTCGCTTGAAGTGCTTTTGTTGTCCCGCAAGTTGGTGACCTTGAAATGAAAAAAAGAGCAGAAAGGTGGAAAAAATGCAACACTAGGTAGCAAACTATGACTACTGAACATATCTAAGTTTTTGGTCTACTGTAAAAAACACATTAAAAGTAATGTAATTTTAAAGCAGTGTAATAAAATTTCTTTCTAGTCAGTTTCGTTTTGGGGACTAAAAAGATTCCTACATGTACGACATTAGCGTAGTCTTAAATTATGGGATACGTTTGTGACTCATTTTTATTTAACGTTTGTTTTGGGCCCATGCGCCTCAGCTTATTAATTCAGAGCCTTTCCTTGTGAGTTCTCGTTCCGGACTTGTTCTCGTTCTTATTCTTGCTCTTGCTCTTGCTTCTTTGCTTGTTCTGTGTTCGTGCTTCGATTGCTTGCATTGCGTTCGTGTTCTACTTGTTCTCGACTAATTTGGTTGACTTGCTCTCTTTCTTGTGTCCCTGCTTCAAATTGCAGTCTTGTTCTTACTTTCGCTCTTGTTTTCTTGCTTCTAGTTGTTTAAATTAGTCCATCTTCTTGTTTTCGCTCTTTTTTAAATATAAAATCAAGTCTTCCCATCCTTCAGTGCATCTCAAATGATTTGCCATTAAACATGGGTTAATGGTTTCATAAGTGACTACCCAGAAATTATGGTGGAAATTAAATACCTATCTTTTATAAAGTAAAACCAAAAAACATGCGATCAGAAACAAACGACACAAGACATAACATAACACGATCTAAGAAAGAGCGGGCGAGAAAATATTTCGTTCAGCACTACTACCAGTTGGCATTATGACTTTGTTTATGTCCAACTGATGAGTTCTTTGCGGCTTTGAGGTCTCGTGCCAGAGGACAATCGATTGTAAACTACACCTAAAATAGTTATCACTGAAGTGCACAAAATCACCGGTATCGTTTAAGAAACTATTGCGTGGACATTTGGCTAACAATACAAAATACCTTACAGGCCAGAGGTTGGGTTACATTTCGTACGTGTTCTTGCCGGCTAAAGAGATATTTGCGATACTTAAGACTATTCGATTCGCTTCACATATGAGAAACAGAGCTTTCATAAGCAGGAAGTTTATTTTGCGTAAAACTACATCTTGGGTGTTAAAGTGTTTGGAAGCTTAATTCTTTGGAAAACAAAACGAAGTAAAAAAAAAAAGTAACGCTTACAAAGCTAAATTAAGAAAGCTGCACGAGACAAGAAAACACTACGGAAGTAGTCAGGTCAACTGATCGACTTGCGGTTTAGAAAGACACGCACAAGAAATTGAAAATGAAAATAATATTGCATGTACGCGTTTCAAAGTTAAAAACCGTATTTTCCATGCAAAACTATGTGAGCGCAGATATGCTTATAATAATAAGAGAACAAACCTAACAGTGTAGTGTTAGCAGTAGCTCGTTTATTAGTGTGATGCTTAGTCATGGCATTCTTTTGGTCCCGCGCGTGTCCTTAATTTACATCCTTCTGGAGCATGTCAATGGAAGTCTGTGTCGATTTGTTGGTAAAAAGAGAAATGAATCAACATAAATTGATGAGAGGTAGACGATTGTGTGAACCTGGAAAAAGCGTCAGCCCTTTGCTATGCTTAGTCGGAACGACAACATTTACGTTGACTTTTCCAGAGAATGTTACGTAACGACGGTCAAGTACACATGCCATTCTGGATAAAAAGAAAATGGATACATCTTGGGTTATACATCCCCTTTCCCTTCACTCTCCTTTCTCTTGCACAATATTAACTTATGAATACTTGGCAATACTATTTATACACATGCATGCATGAAGTATGCCTCAGTTTCAGCGGCGATGAAGGCCTTGGCCCTTGATACATATTGATATAATTATGTATATTGATATTGTAATTGATACATTGTAACTACAGCAATGTTCTCGTATGTTCGTAGTTGAATTCAAAACTAATCTAGCAGCACGTCTTAGATTCTCTTGGACGTATCAGAGCAAACAAGACTAAAAATGGTTTGGTGTGGGCCCGAAAGGATCCGTGCGGGCAGAAATCGCTAGAAGTCCAACTCAGGGGAAGGGTGCAATCTGATCAAGCAACCGTTAGATAATATATCCTTGATCTAAGGATCATCAATTGTTAGTCTAAGGTCTTTAGCTAAGGCTATTTTGGAATAGTAATACGACAATATCACGGAAAAACACTCAGCCAAGAAGAAACGAGAAACAACGGTTAACAAAGCCGTTTTGTCCAAGGCGACCCGTGGATGTCGGTCATAATGCTTCCTGGAGTTTCTAACCTCTAATTTTGACGTATTATAGAGTCGTGTCTTATGTATCATTCAAATCAGTGTCAGTTTCCTTCGATTTCTCGACTGCACTTATTATCACAAGGCATATTGAATAAAATAAACGACTTGTATACATAATTTACAGTTGTGGACTTCTTTATGCGAGCACTTATCACCGCGACCAATGTCTTAAATTCCGGATGTGAATAAGCACAGGAATGTTTTCACCAGAAGCTTCCTTTCTGGATGTGTGGTGCACAGCGGAACGGTAGAAGGTGCTAGCGTCCTATAAAGCGGCGTACAACAGGCAACCGCACAAGACGTTTTTCTACACCCTATGCAGGTATCAAGCAAACTCCGCAGCATGACTTGCTCTGCTGTCCAGCTATTTGGACCCCGCACGCGCACTGAGGGGTCAGACTAAATATCGCCATGGAAACGTATGGACAATACATATTTTTCTCTTTTTAAAAATGCAAATTATGGTTGATATAAGAATAGTTATTTCTTTTTATAACCTGCCCAGCTATAGCCTTTCAGTTAATAATTAGTCTAGTTCGCGTAAGATTGCTCAATCCTTTTGTTCGCCCGATGAGTATCAGTCGCCCAGAATTTTCCTTCCCACCCAACCCCCCTGGGGTATTTAGTTCTCCCTTATCAATCAAATTGCCCAAACGTGTCTGCCTCTTTTGCTCCTCCTACCCTAGTGAGTATTTAGGAATACTTATGTAATAGTGCGATCCTCGATCCACATTTGTTGTTTGGACACTTACCTTCCACGATGTGAAGCTATCATACACGTAACGTACTGTTGCGGTTTTCAGGCTTGAAAAGTACACACAATTCTCCCCATGGCCGCCACTGCTGTTCAGTATTTTCCTCCATATGCCCCTTCTTTAATCAGTTCGGTTGGTACGTTGAAAATCTCAATGTTATCGTCGACCTTGTTCGGAAATTGATCGCCACATCGTGTGCTGTTATTCAGCAAAATATTGGCTCCGTGCACGCTATAGTTTCTGCTGTTTTTCGCTGCGAAGATAGCAGATGTTTCAAGAAACTCGCTTGTGACCTCCGGAGGTCACCACATAGAGCAAACTCGATAAGCTCGAGCAAGTCTTTCTCTCCGTCCCACCAGCCAACAGTTCAGCCATTTTGAATATTACCCATGATTCATTGAAGCCTCTGTCACTGTTAAAGCCTGGGAATGAATGCGCGATTCAGTGTCCACTGAGCTAACTCTTCTAACCATGGTGAAACTGTCAATGGATACATTGTTCGGCATATAGAGTTCATATTTTTACATTACTTTTAAGTTGAGTGTCGATACTAAAGAAAACGTGCCCGATCGTACTAGTTTAGATTGTTTAGTTAATAATAACAAAGCATCCCATGCAAAAAACGATGGTCCTTCGGAGTAGCTCAGAACTCACCGACACTTTTGTCGGCGGCAATGCGCCGTGGCGCTTGAGGAGTTGTCAATGTCGACGAGTGCCCTTTACAAAAATAAACAGTTTCAAGAAGCTGAGGACGACAAGGACACGAAACAATAATTATAGAGGGTAAAAGGAGCACTGGACTGGAATATTTGAAATTAACCAGATCTTGCGGTCGCCCTCTCGCGTGCGGCGTCAAATGCTTCTTTCAACGAGGTTGGCAGAACGTGGACGACATTCTGAGAAATTAATACAGAGTAAAAGACAATGGACCCAACGAAACCTCGGTAAAACGCCGGGAAAAATGAGCAACGACTAAGTTGGAATATGGGGGCCCGAGGACCGGTTTGCCCTCGATTCCTCGCGTTGTTGTTGCCGTGTCACAGTGGTAGTGAAACTTTTTAATTTGACTGCCGTTTTCAGTGCTATTTGCCGAACCAGATGCTCTCAAAGCTGGAACGAATTTCCGTTGTCATTTATAACATGTCAGTTGTTTCGGCTTTTCAATTGGGGTCAGTTCAATTCAATCATCATTGTTTGCCACTTAACTTAATCAATTATTGCGTTTTCAAGTGTTTGCGGTTTTCTTCCAAAATCTCGAGACAATTTAAACTGTTACAGATACAATCTTGCGGTGCAATATAATTAATGCCCAATAAAACATCTTACGCTGACGGCTAATTGGAAACAATAAAATTACATTTAATTTAATAAAATCTGACCTCTTACTGCCAACTCGTCCAACTCATCGGTGTTAGAAAACATTTCTTTACTCCTAATTGGGCAGTATGCGTATAGTCTAACTAACATTTGTCTCCGTTCTTGATATAAATATTCAGCCACCTTAAACACCCTTTCAAACATCCGTTGTGCATACTCTGTACCGCCTAAACGTCATGCGTGCAATTTCACAAGAATATAATGCGTTTATAATGAATTGTGGAACGTCTGCCGCCTCAAGCTTGGCCACTTTCCACGTGGCTGGTATATGCTGTCGCAAACATCAGAGACTAGACAGTAGTTACTTTCCCATTAACAATTGTTGACGCCGATTTGGCTGCGGCTGTCATGAGTAAAGATGAATTAAGTTTTTTCCGCACTGAATGCCGTGGTTTGGAATGTGCTCGACTTGCGGTTGTGGGACACTACCTAATCACAATATAATGCCCGCCGAAATAACGCTGAGACACACGTCACACGTTTTTAAGATGACTTAGGCATCTTTTTTATCTTAAATATCTGACAAACGAGAAATTCCAACTAGAATTTTAGTCGGAACCATATTCTTGTCTAGTACTTGGTAAGTTGGAGAGACTTTCATTTTTCACCCCGGCCGAGTCTTCCCTTTATCTTTCGAAACACGGTTTATGCAATTTAATACATATAGGCTTGCCATTACAACATATACAGAGTATCACATTTCTTCATAGTCACATACTGCTCCCTTCAACATGCATATAAGAAAGGGCCAACTTTTTTGAAACACTTTTATTTTACATCGTCTCTATCATTAAGTATTACCTCTAAGGCTCGGAATTCAATCGTTACATATATTCAGCCAAATCCTTTGTAGTTCTGCGGAACCTCATTAATATGTAAACTTATATATTACGTAATCGACTAATCAACATAAATCAACAGTGGGCAAAAATTAACATCTGCCTTTGGCACTGAGACTGAAGCGAGATTTAATCTAGTTTGAGCTTAAAATCTAAACATGCCTTAATCGGGAAATCACTCACTAAGAAGAGACCCATATTCGTTTTCAGCTTACATAAAATAACTCAGATTAATTTATGTAAATATATGCAAATTCCGTGCGTGTTAAAATTATGCAACTATTGAGCCTATATAGTAATGCGGTCATCGCTCTTGAACACTGTGGAATGCTGGAGTGATTATTATAATTTGGCAATCACTTCCGAGTGTCGGTGCTAAATGAAAACTTGTGTGGTAACATTGCGAATATGGAAGAATTAATTTCCGATTGTCAAGATCAAAATATATTGTATTAGTACTAAAATAAAAGTGTGTAAATCTTTATGTCGTGTGGTTAGTTCTTTGTTTGAGAAGGTCGGTTTGGAATCTCGTGATTGACAGACCATACGAAACTTTACATCCGAAGGAAGAGGACGAAAACCAAGAAAATTCAGGCCCAGTCTCCCGGGACCACGACGTCACATGTTTAGGAACTAACCAAGGAAAAATTACGTTTCAACTAAACAACATTAAACTGCTTTTTGTAGTAATTTTACGTAACTGATAATGTAATTAGTTTAGATTTGGATTTTACAGTATTAATTTAAGCAGTTTGCCAGCCATAACATTAGTATCAACTTTGGGCTGAGGCATTATATTTCGTTAAGAGAAAACTGGTTAGATCTTCCGGATACTCGGAGCGAGATGGCTAGATGAGAAGACCTTTTACAGAATACTGCTATCACACCTTGCCATCAGCTCAAACGCCTTTACATTATCCGTTATATAATTTCCAACTAAAGGCAGGGGAAATATACTTTACATTCATAAATCAATCTATAACATTTAAAAATAGTAAAATACCTTTTTACTCCATTTCGTAAAACGCACGTACATACTAACTTCGTGCGTTTTGACAATGTCTAGCTACAACAGCTACCATGGCAACGACTGCAACACCGACGACCATCGCTGAAGCAATCACGACGATAACAACCGAAGACACCACGACCGCGTTGTCGGAAGTATCGAGTTGAACCACCTTCTCACATTTGGTTCCGTTCCCAGTGACCACTGCGGTAACGTTGTGAGCAGCCAGCGTTTTGACCAGCGGTTTGTTGTTCTCATCATCATCCTCGCTATCGTCAGCGTAGCCGGTGATTTGGCTGGACAGCGGTGAATCGATCCTGGATTTGCTTTTACCGCCCACGGAAAGGCTAGGCGTAAGACCCTCCTCTTCCTGGTTGTTGAGTTGGCCGGACTTTGGTAGGTGAAGAGTGATTCTGTTTCCTTCGACTTTGGTGTGAACGGAGGTCAACTCCTCATTCTCCGTTCCCATCACGTAGTAATGGCGGCCGTCGAGGGTAATATGGCCGATGAACTTATGCAGTTTGGGTACCGACTCCTTGGGTTGTGCGTCGTTCGGTTTATCTTCATTCTGCTGCTTCAGGAGCTTGTCTCCCAGTGCACCAAACACCGACACACCCTTCGGCAGCTTGTTCAGGCCCACTCCCATGCCTGAGCCGACATCGATGTTGCTCAGCGGATTTTTGCTAGTTGCTATTGGCCCTCTCTGGTACTCAGAGATTTCTTTCACACCCTGCTTCAATTTGTTGTGCTCTTCGTCGATGATGTCAGAGATCGTAGGGATCTCCGTTCCCCCGCTGGCTTCAGTTTTGCCGTCGTCGATAATATCCAGAATCTCCGGCACCGAACTAAAAGGACTCTTGTGAGAGCTCAGAGGCAGTTTAAACTTGTGCTGAAGTTTGTGGAGGGGGCGAGGCTTGGGGACTATTCTAGAAACCTCGTGGACTTGACTTGATGACGTATGCTTCGTAAACCCGTGTCGGTTCAGCACGTCTTGCACCGCATCAGGAACCGCTCCTCCAGGTTTCAGGCCAGGCAGAGGCTGCATCTTAATTACGTGATCGGTAGGCACGATTGGTACCAGAGGTTTCCAAACGTGCGGCTCACTGGACATTCGACTCGCGGTCTGACCGACCAGTTTCTCGATCTGATCTGGAGTTAGAGAAGCCGACTTAGACGAACTTGTCTGGTTTTGGCCGACGGCCTTTTTCACTGCAGCTTCAGTAGTGTGTAATTGTTGTGGGGGTGGGGTGGTGCGTACAACTGACTTTTGGCCCAGCGTGGCTCGCGAAGTCGGTTTGTTTGTCTGTGAGTCGACGAGCTGAACCGGTTTTATGTTAACAGCTGGAGGTGGCTCGGTGCGTATAAAACTGCTCACGGGGGGTGGGGTGCGTATTCGAGCTACTAGCTTCATGACCTGCGGAGGAGGTGTCTGAACCACAGGCTGTGCATGATAAACGCTCGCCGGAGGTTTGGTAGGATTTCGCAAATCAGCAAGTTTTGAAGGCGTCTGCTCGTCGTTTGTAGCAGCAATGGCGGGGGCGGCCGTTTTGAGCGTGGCAGCAGTGCTCACCGTCGCTGCCGTCGTTGGTGTCGTTTGCGTCGTCGCCATAGTAGGCGTGGTCGCTGGTGTTGCCATGGTAGCAACCTCGGCCTTCTGAGAAGAACCACGATCCATTGCGGTGGTGGTGGTGTCGTTTCCTGCAGTTTGACCAGAGTTATCAAAATTAATTATGATGTCTTCAATAGTAGGCACGGAGCTGGTATTACGCGCTTGTGGCGTGTGTAACTGTTCACTCATAAAACGGCTAAGTTTCTTATTGAGAGGTCTTCCGGAAGAGTCTACCGATGCGTCATCATAAGAAAACGGGTATACAAAGTCATCAACTGTGGGGGGTATACTGGGGTCGTCTCGCCAAGACATCCACACCCCTCCCCGAAGATCTGGATTGGCGACCTCGTCCGCCTGGGGATAAATCGCAGGCTTGGCTCCTTTACGATAGAAGTCGAGTCTATCTCTCATCACTCTTAGCGTGTTGGGCATGAAGTCGGCCAAGTTGTGGTACTCGCACGGGTCCCATTTGATGTTGAACAGGCAGGGCTTTTTCACGGGATCGCAGATTGGAGCATGCGTGTACAGCAGCGGGTGCGGGTGACGTATGGTGCAGTCGATGATCGAGTCATTGAACGCTTTTACCTTGGGCAGGTCGTCCAGCTCATGTAGTTGCGCGGGCCTAGGATACCAATCACTGAAGAAACTCAACGGCTGGTTCTCCACAATTTTGTATTCTCCCATCCGCAGTGACCTGGTAAATAAGCATTTAGATGATAAGAGGACTGATTTGTGTGCAATCTTTGATTGCACAAAGGATTACAAGTCAGACGACTGCAAAAGGATGCTCAAAATAACTTTAAACATATTCAAGAAAACCCCCACCCCGACCACATTTAGGTTCAGCAAAAGAGATATGTTTTCTTTGCCCGTTGAAAGGCCCTAAAATTGACAATCACATGTAAATCTAGCTAATCAAATCATTAACCTTCCTTCCTCTTTTTATGCTCATAGGTAATCTTTTAAATTTTCATAAAAATTGAAAAAATTTCACTCTTATAGTTTGAGATTTGATGGATGCCAAACTGGTGTGCCAAAACAATAAGATTTAAATCCAGGAAATACGTTTATTGTTTTTGAAACCAACATAGCTGCCTTGCAAACCCTTTATACAATAAAACCAGCTATTCTGACCTTGTTCCCTTGATTGTGTCCAAGCCGTGCAAAAGTTCATAGCGAGGGGAGGGTGCGCCCCTTGAGATGGCGTCCCACACGTTGTATCCGTCGAGTTGTCCAAGTGTGGAGGGGTCCCCTCCGGCCAAGTAGTGCAGTGTTGGAAGCCAATCTGACGCATCGATCAACGCGTCGCTAGCGCGGCCTGAGAAACAAAGATACAAAGAAATAAAAACGCTTTCCAACTTCATGTAGTCTGTCGTGGTATGAACACGCGGGAAACTACTGCGTTTGAACACCACGACACTGTACGCTATGGAAACGTGATCCTGACGTCAGTCTGGCATCAAACGCGATGTCTTTTTTTTAGATTTATAATGAAATGCTGGTCCTAAAGTAAGAGTTCGCGCTAGGTCTTTTTTTTATTTGAAAGAGAGAAAACAGGCATCTTGATGACCTGTTGGTTTCCATGGAAACGGACGATCAGGCAAGCAAACTGTACCAAATCTTAATTTCTCAGATTACCTCTCTTCTCGATCAAGGGACTGTGAACTACTCCAACCGCACGCACGCCCCCCTCCCAGAGGGTATTTTTGACACCACGAAGTGGAAAGTTGGAGCCCGCACTCTGATCCAAACCTCCAGCGGCCGCTCCATTATCAGTTGTGAAGATGATGACGGAGTTGTCGTAAAGTCCTTTGCTTTTGAGCGCAGTCACAACCAGACGAACTGATTCATCCAAAGCCGCTACCATTCCTGTAAATTTTATTCCACATAAGTTCAAACAAATTCAAAGTAGTCTTAAAGTGGTATGTTACAAAGTAGCCTTAAAGTGATATATCAAAGTGCAAATTGGCCTTATTTAAGGTGCGATTAGGTCTCTTTGCATAAAAATACTGGCCGATAAATAGCATGCAATGGGTGGACTGAGAATTAGTGTAGAGTGTTTGAGAGCATACTGGAACATTTGTCAGTGGAAGATCATTTTAAGACCCGAGGAATGAGTGAGTAAATGACAGCTGTACTCGTTTGTTCACTAAGTCATTCATCCGTTACTCGTTTGTTCGTTCATTCATTCCTTCATTCTTTCGCGCATAACGTCGCATCCATACCTGCGTAAGTGCGACGTCTTTCGTCCGAAATATAATGAAACTTGTCCAAATACTTCTTTGGAGCTTGCAGTGGATCATCCATGTTGCCTACGTGAACGGCCTGCTGAGCGAGATAAAGAAACAGCGGCTTGTCGCCCGCATGGCCACTGATGACCTTCACGGCTTCTTGAGTGAACAAATCAGTTCCATAAACGCCGGTCTCATTATCTGCAAGCTGGAAAACAAAGTCAATATGATTGTTAGGATTATTCACCCTTTAACTCCTAAGTTCATAATGCATATTCTCTCTGCTGTTCTTATTTTGGAGTCTCTGGTCCCACCTCTAAATTTCTTCGCAGATCGACTCCATAGCCCTCGTCATGGGCCACGTGGTTGAAGTAGTCCTCTCCCGAGGTCCAGAAACCGTAGAACGAATCAAATCCACGATATGTGGGGGTGTATTCTTTATTGAAAAACCCGAGTTGCCACTAAAAGACAAATGGACGAAAATTAGTCAGACTATAAGCAATGGGATGATCGTAATGAAAGGCTGCACAAGGTTTAGTTCTTATGCATGAATGGAACGGCCAGAGAGGACTCATGCAATGTCGGTTTATTGAGTTGCTAAAACTCACAGTTTCTCCTAACCTTTGGATAAAAAAATTATACGAGTGACGTGGTGAGAGCTGATAGTTTAATCAGCTTTCATCTGAGCAAGTTATCACAAGCCAAGTTCTCCACTGTGCGATATAATGCCGGGATTATATCTGAAGGAGAAATTTTAAGTCAACACAATTGGGAGTGAAAGGGTAAAAAACGAGGCAACGTTTAAACTCTTTCATGATAATATAATTGATAAATTAAACTATTTTACCTTTCCAACTGCATGTGTGGCATACTCCAGGTTCCTTAAACGATCTGGAAGAAATTTCTCCTCCAGGGGTACCCCCATGGGCTGTCTATCATGAATAGTGTCATGCTGGAGACCTGGAAAGAATCATGGCGTCACATGAATTCAATTCAAACTTCCCTGACAGTGTGCTACCTAGATTGCCGTATAGTTCTATGGACTTGTTATCCTAAAGTTTGCAATCTTACAACGTCAATTTCGTCAGGGTAATTGTAAATTATAACATATTTCACATGAACCCTAGATGCGCCTTACCTAAATGAATAGGGTATTTTCCTGTCATGAATGAGGCTCGTGTTGGCGTGTCCAAGGGTGACACATAATAATTGTTCAGCACCACTCCTGAACTGGCCAACCAGTCTAAGGTTGGAGTTGGGATCTGGGGCGAGCCGTGGAAACTGACGTCATCCCAACCCTGAAGATTTGTGGAAAAAAAAAACGCGAACAGTTCTGAGTTTGTGTCTTCATTCCGCCTCGCAACATGTTATACTTCGCTAAATTAAGATGCAGTTCTCATGATGTTGTTTTTGAACGTTCAATATATTTATAGAGATAGAGAACAGTAAAGGCCTGGCAAAACAAGGATACAATGTGGCGGCAACATTGCTAGCGCGCGCACGTTTCCCAAATGTTACCCCGTTTTGCCAAGCGCGAAACATTTGTTGCGGACACAAAAAATGTTTCTGAAAAACTTCAGAAACATTTGTTGTGCCCACGCGGAACGCAACAATGTTGCCGCACGTTTTGCCACCCTGGAAACATCGAAGGACACAATGTTGCCGCCACAATGTGTCCTCGTTTTGCCATGCCTTAACTCAAAACGACGCGAGATGTGCATGGTGGAAATAGTGGAAATAGAAACACAAGAATTAGGAGGCGATCCAAGAGAAATACTCGTCTTTGGTATCTAAACTTAAAACAAATTTACCAGATCATCCGCTACAATCATCACAATGTGAGGCTTCTTCGAAGGGGCACTATCTCCATAGACTCCACTCAGTAGGGCCATAAATAAGAACGCACATGCTAAGGCACACCGGGATGGCCCTAAAGGGGCCTTCACTCCTGTGGAGGAAATAAAAGCGATGTATTAGAGACAGAATATAGTGCTGCATTAGATATATGTGCAATAGTATGAGGACGTTTTTTTAATATTGGTGTGACAAATTGAAATCACACACTGTGATGGGCTTCATTGCACTGAAATCTCTTCCAGATTTCTTGATACCCAGCGATTTATGCCTCACACGTTGATTCACCCCAAGCATGTCACCATACTTTTATTACAAACTTAAATTGAATCTGCTGAAATTAAGAGTCAGTCAGTATTAGAACCACGCTAAATATGTCTCTCCCAGACTAGTTAATTTTCGCAACAAAATTACATTTCACAGTCAAATTACCCCAGTCATTCAAAAATTCGTCCTATGGCGGTATACTGATCGATCTCTAATCATCGAAGCTTGACGAAGGTGCCATTTATGGAGCAGGTGACCGTCATGTAAAATATGCGAACAATTCAGCCATTAAGAACTCTGCTCTCGCTAACACTAGTGCTTTGAAAGCAGAAACATTGCTGAGTCCTTTCAAAAATGGTTCGAAAGGAGGTCTGTCGAGACTGTGTGAAAACCCAACAGGGAGTTAGTTCCCGACTGTCAAAGGGTCGAAGGGTATTTTGTTTGCACTCAGTCAAATTGTCAAACGTAGAAAACTAGGTATTTGCTACTGGGTGGAAAAATTCTTCCTCACCCAAGCAAAACGAAATCAAAGAGTGGCTTGAAACAAATGTAAAAGCTTTTAGAATGTTAGAATCTTACACAGCCGATTGCGGCCACTTTGGACACTTCAAAGTTCAATAAGGTCTTATGAGTTTGAATTCGCGCATGAAATAGCCACTATTGTGTTAAGTTCAGTTACGAAATATCACAAGAAGGGTTCATTGAACATTATACGGCAAGTTCCGCCCTATTGATGTTTTCGTCTGTTGTTCAACCACGAAATACAAAAGTCGCTAACACCAAAGTCAGGCAATGGTAAATGATTTTTTTGTGTTGTGAGCTGATCTTAGAATGAATCAAAAGATATAGCAAGCGTAAATTTACACAGCGTTGGTTAAAAGTGGCAAAGTATTTAGGCTTGATGTTAACTGGAAAATTTGTATTACTTTCTCGACAGAAATGGCGACCAGAGTCGTCGTCGAACTGCCATGAACCTCAACAATTTTCATTAAATTGTTCCATAAAAAGAAAAGATGGAATTTTACTGAAAAAGATGATTTTTTGACAGTCACAAACACGAATATTTACCATATACATTGTCGGTCAGTGATTTATACTGCGAGGCAGTTTTTGATCTCGAAAAATCAACTTCATCGCTGTTACCCGCTTTTGTTTTTCATCTTTTTCTGTAAGCAAAAGCCAAGATTTGCTTAATAATTTATGAATCCTCTTTGTCCCAAATCTGACGAAGATCAACGAATTTTGAAATTGTCAACCTGGTAATGTTAAACCATATTTCCCTCAGCTTCAGTTGAAATAAAGGTTTTTGGAGAGATAACTAATTGTTAAAAATTGTTCATAAAGTTTTGCCGCTAAAAAGGGGTCGCCTTGGAGCCAAAACAATAATTTTGAAAGCAGCACTCTTCGTGTCAACATTTCAGTGAACTTAAGGGCTGTTTAGTAAAAAGCATTCGTATAAACGTATCATTTTCCCCTGCAATAAATGTTTCTTTCTATATTCTTAAGAATTCAGATAAACTTTTCCCAAGTCAGAGTAATCTAAACAACGGTTTGAGATGAACCGTCCGACTTTATACCCGCAACTCCTTATAAACTATATCAACTTACCTCGCGAATAACTTCTCATCTTGTTGCAAACCCACTAATTTGACGTGAATTCAAAGTATCGTCCATTAGGAACACGGGCAAACGTTGAGTCGCATTTTAGACAGAACGCCTTGAAGATTAAACCGCAAAACTCCGATGACGTACCGACAAGAGACAACCTGGTTCACAGATATTAGAGTGACGAGTACCTGTGAAGTTACTGCCAGCGATACTGCCCTCCTTATTTGGGCAACGATCAACAGGTGTAACCTGCGTCGTCTTGCATACTTGATTACTCGAGAAGCCTGGGTCGGGAGTACATCAAAACGAGGTGCATTTTGACTCGAGAAGTATTAAAGGTTAGAAGTGTTATATATGCTGTACAGCCGAGCAACCCCGTTCAGGGATCTTTCATCACACGGCTCGGGGGCGAGAGAGGGAGCCGGGAGATAAAGGAACTTGAGAACGAGGTTGTACAGCCGAGTTGTACGGGACTTACAATGATTTTATATGTACGAGATTTTTTGTTTTTTTTTTTCTTTCTTTTTCTTCTTTGTGGTCATTGAGGCCCTTCAGATGCACTTAGCAAAATTAAAGTTGACGCTCACCGATTCTGTGACAGAAGTTCCCCTCCGAGCGGAAGAAGATTGCCTGGCACTACACAGGCCAGTGGTGAAAGCTGATTAATTAAGAGTCTGCTTTAATAGTTAGTTGACAGTACATAAATAGCAAAAAATAAATAAAAAATAAAAAACGTAGATATGTCGTACTACCGTGAAATATATTTTCATCGTCTTCCTATCTGCCTATAACAGACAAGAAATTACTACGAAATTACTACGCAAAAAATAAAAATATAAAATTAAAAATATAAAGTAATGCTGGAAATTTAAAAAACGTTTAACATTAGCGTATATTACCTAGAATATTGCATTAAGTGATGTTGAATGGAAAGCGGAGAGATAAATCTGCTCCCAGCTAAAAAAAAAAAAATGAAATGTTGTGACGTTACTTTGTGTTGTTGTGGGATTATCTCTCGCACTTCTCTTGCAGTTGGCGGAGTCTGTCAGATGGGCGGCAGATAAACGGTCTCACTGTCGTGTTTTAAGAAGGACAAAGACCACAAAGCTTGAGACTTAACTCTTTGGTCGCTGTTAGGAGAAAAACTGGGGCTCAATTCAGGCAAAGAAAGTCGCGCCTTAGTCCGCTTCAGTTCTTCACTTCTCTGCTGTAACTCAAGTGTTTCTCTTAGGCGTCGCCTAAATTGTTTTCTTGTGTACCCGCGAAGCAAAGTGGAATGTTTCCCGACAATTTGTGGATTTTCTCTCAAAGCTTCATGCTCAATGTCAACAATTCGACGAATTTCTTGCTCAAAGTCTTGACTGAGGTGAGAAACGGATTTTTCCAGGCTGGATGTGAGAGTGGAGTTGACAACCTTCGCGTATCGTATCGCGTTTACCACAGCCTTGTGCGGACTTGTTGAAAGAATCGACTCCTCTCTTCTCATTCGCTCTTCCATAATGTCTAAAAGTTCTTCAAAATGCCCCTGTCCACTTTCAACTTTCTTCAAAAAATTCGACATAGCTGACTAGGAATATTTCCTTGTGCAGGCTGCATGAAACAGTGAGGAAAATGTCGCCTCTATCAAATTTCATGCGAAAGCACCGTCCTTAGCCCGTATTTGAGCGAATGTATATTGTGCTTGAAGTTCTTCGCTTCTATGTGAACAACGCTTGACAAATGTAATATTCTTCTCTATTCAATCCCTATCCAATCAGTTGTTGGTTATTAGATAAGACGCCGGCTAATAAGGAAAATGCTTCTCTTTTTCAAGACATGTCTCAGTTTGTACAGCTGCAAGGATAAGCGACACTGAAATTTGAACGACAGAACAACTGTATTATAATTCTACGCGGCTCATTTCGGACAGTTTGTTCAAAGAACCAATTAAGACATCTAACACCTGCACTGAAATCATCGGCTCATTTTTCTCGGGCCGTATTTTGTCTTTGTTCAATAGTTGCCGATAAAAAGAATGCAAATCTCCTCCCTTGTGTAACACAAAATTAAAAGAAAGCCGTTAATTTTTGTTCTCTATTCTCACCGCACGATTTTGGAAATTTGCCACAGTTTTTACGGATCAATTTAAAATCTTTGTTTGCTTTAGAAAGGCCAATATCTCTGTTTCTAAATTTGAAAGAATATATACAGATCTTAAAACGAATTCATATTAAATGTGCGTACTAGTTCATCTAAAGACGTCATTTAGAACAAAGAACTCAGAACTCAAGGATGATTTTTTAACTTTCCGCCTTTTTTTTTCATGTTCAGTTCATTTTCTTCAGAGAAGACAAAATTCGTGAAAAAAAAAAATTAAACTGACAACGCAACTCCTAGAACAAAAAAAAAAAAAAAAAAAAAAAAAAAAAAAAGCGCTGGCCCAGCGATAGCATAAGCAGATGGAAGTATTGAATACACTCTGTCATTGGCCCGCTATAAATATAGACATATGTTATTGGCAACGG
This sequence comes from Plumapathes pennacea, assembly GCA_964036295.1. Classification (NCBI taxonomy): domain Eukaryota; kingdom Metazoa; phylum Cnidaria; class Anthozoa; order Antipatharia; family Myriopathidae; genus Plumapathes; species Plumapathes pennacea. The sequence continues at coordinate 35,349,007 of OZ038463.1, read as the reverse complement.
TGGCCGACAGATATATTGGCAATGTTAAAAGCTTTTGTTTTTGTAGTTATCAGATTGACGGAAAGAAAAATAAAATGATGCAAATAATGGCATCGGTGTTCTAACCGAATTGCTATCATTGACAATTGTCCCCTGGGTCTCGCTGTCGACAGCTACATTGACACCAGTGCGCATGCGCCGACGTAAAGCACAAACAGCACTTCCACCTAATTGAATCACCGCTGATCAACCTGCCAGAGGGCTCAATTTAACTCTTGTAACATCCGTTTTTTTTTCCGTTTTAGTTTCTCATCCGAGATGATTCACAAAATGAGAATTTGTAGCTTGCACAGATAAAAAGTTGAACTATCAATCGTAAATTTTCTTCTAAAATGGTGGGGAGAATCTGCATTATGATCCCAGTGGTGGAAAGCTTAACCTGTATCACAGAGGGTCTTTTCAGTTGTTTTTAGTTATTAGCAAAACATAATAAATTAAAACATAAGAGCACAGTGGCTTTATTTGGACAATCATAACAAATGTCGGCAATGAAACATTCTCTACGTTCTCAAGTGTTCTTACTACCTTGCTCCATCTGCATTTTCTAAGTCGAGGCCTTTTACTCCTGAGTCTTCTGATGATAATGCTGCGGACCTGTTAAAGACGAAAGAACGACATGTTTGTAAAGCCTGGTATTCATAAGAATTACAGGCATGCGAGTCTTTATTTCATAGTGAAAACAAGCTCGACATAAGCGTAAGCACAATTTTTTTATCCATTCCCTAATTCTTGTAAATATGTCAATTGTGCTCGACCTATAGTGTGCTTGTACCGTTCGTTTTTACTTGACAAATAAAGCCGTTTTCGGATGCCTGTCGAAAACCAAAAGCAAAGCAAGTACACCGGCCGCCAAACTCCACAGAGGCTGTTAGAAAAATTTTCAACCGATCAAAAACCAAAGTAATCCGTTTGGTTTTACTTTAAAGAAAACAAAACAAAACAAAAACAAAACAAAACAAAACAAAAAAACAATCAGCAGTGCGAGAACGCGCCTTTGCTACTTGATTTCTTGTGTGATAATGTCGCAATCAGGTTTTGCTTTTGCTCTTGTGCGGCCAGAACTATACTGAAGACCAAATTATGTATAGTATATTTCTGGATAAATAACTAAATAAATAAATAAATAAATAACAAATCGAAGTTGCCGATCACTCATTCTGAAAGAGTTAAAGCAGTATAGCCACTAACAGTCACTTATATAGCTTACCTCATGGGCATCGTGCTTTTCAGATTGCTTTAGGTTTAGCTGTTGGGTCCAATCCATGCTGTTTCATCTGAATCGCAATATCGAACAGGTAGTCAAAGCTTTCACACCTGACGATGCAAAGAGATTAAGATTATCCTGAGTAACGTACGAATATTACATAGTAGCGTGCAAAGTTGCAAGTTGCTAAGCAAAAAACAACAACAAACAATCAGGATACTTGCACATTACTAAGGAAGCTGTAAATAGAATAAAACTTGCCAAAGCGAAAGCGGCTCGCCAAAACACATAGCCGTACTACACGTTTAAGTGTCTAATCAAGATGTATGTATTAAACAAGAAACAGCCAGACAGTAACAGAACTTAAAGCATGTTTCAACACGATTACTCCAAGATTACAAGAGTAAAATGAATAAAACTGCACCCACATGGTTTTCACTTTCTGCCAACTGGGTCCCCAAACGTATATGCCATGTCGACGCACGAGTACTGCGCTGGCCTCAGGGTATTGTTGCATTGCTTTGGTCATTGGTTCCTGGCAGAGAGAAATGTATCATCACTGACACGGTGGTCCGTACCCTGGTTCCAAAGGTTACTCTGCCAATGAAGGCTCGGCAGAGCGGGTAAAGGCGCACAATGGCGAGGAAACCTCTGGGCGCGCGAAGTAGCAACCATCTATTTTCTATGTCAGTTCTTCTCACTCGCGATCGTCATTGTGTTTGTGAAACATTAACTAATCAAAGACGAAGTTCAGCTGAACTTATGGAAGTGAGGTTGCTACCTCGCGCGCCCAGAGGTCCTTTCCGCTTGCTTCGTCGCCGCCGTTCTTGTCGGAAAACTCTTGAAGGAGTAATATAAGGACCGCTGGAACCACTAGGGCAGGTTTTCAGAGACTTATCCCGACTGTACCGATTTGCTGCGTAATACGTACCAGCAAGCCAGGCTCTTCGGAGGTGTTCTCTATAATTGGTATAACAAGTTCTTCATCATATCTGAATAGAAAAACGAAAAACAATAAAGTTCATTACAACCACTGGAAATTCTATTGTACGGACAATCCTATTCTGATGCTTCAGTTAATTTGCGAACGACTTGTCGGAGCTCAAAATGTCAGCCCATATTGTTGCGCCAACATCGGCCACTTGAACAGTCGGCCGCCTAGCTATGATTATAAATAATTTTACTTACGGTGAACTCTAACCTTTTTTTCCTTAATGTACCTGTAATGTATGCCAGATTTGCACTTCATGATTCCTCTAATCATCTCCTGATGAGTGATACGGAACTCGTTGCCTGGGTACAGAAGCGTTGCCATGACAGCAAACTTGGAATGATTGTGCATCACAGCCGCCACACTTGAACCTGGAAATCACACCTCCAACTTTTAGTATCCAGTAAAAAAAAAAGTTAAAGCTATTATGTTTAACGTCGGTAGTTCCGTCAGCTCTGAAGGCTACTATTAATGAAAGCCGGCGTTGCGCCCCTTGCACTCTAGATTTTTTTTCATGATATTCAGAATGTCCACAAACCATTTAAAACTACAAATTCCCCAACCTTTCAAGTTGCATAAAGTTAAAATATCGAAAAAAACGCTACGTTCTCTGTACTTTATGGTTTTATCTGAACAATATATTTAACATGTACAAAATAATAAATCCTGTCATCAGTCTCTTGAAAGAGTTCTATATATATATATATGAAGTTACCCTGTGAATGTCTGGTTGTGTACAGTACAAGCAAACATAACCATATTTTATTTTTGGCATATCCTCACCTCACCTTTCATTTCGTACACATTAAAAAATAATGGAGCACATTGACTCTTCTTGAGTTCCTTTCTGGTAAATAAAGTAAACAAAACAGTTTTAAAATCACAAGTTAGACTAAACTATAAAAACCAGTTTATTTACACTTGCGAATTCAAGTTTACGTGCAATTTGACATGATACAATGATTTCTTTTACCATACTTACGCAGGTGGAGGTTCCACAATATCAGTCCCTTGCATGTCACAGACAAAAATGTCTTCAGACTTACACATGAAAATGAAATACAAAGTTTCATTATTTAGCACTGTGCAGGAATGTGGGGTAAAAATGGTGCAGGATACAAAGTAAAAAAAATTATTTTCACACAACACTGGGAGCTGTGTCCAGTGGAAACACTACTCATATACCGCTGGGAACATGTCAGCCACATCACGCACCTGACCTTCATTACTACACATATGGAAGGTCAGGTCCCGCTGATGGCATTAAGAAAAACTGACAACCTCCACACCACGTGACCCCGGCCCCTGTGAAAGGATTTGAAGCTGACATCGTGCGAGGTAGTCCTTCGTCTGAACAAAAATGTACCAGGTAAAAAAAAATAAATGTAGCCTTATATATTGTTACCTCTACTCTTTCCTTCTGAACTGCAGAAGGGGAAACATAAATTTGGCCACTGCAAACAAATGTAAAACCAGACTTAAGCCTTTTACTCCCAAGTTCAAAATGCAGATTCTCCCAACCTTTTAAGACAAACTGAATGAGTGATGTAGTGAGAATTGATAGTTTAATCAGCTATCATCTGAGCAAGGTATCAAAATCCAAGTTCTCCTTACTATATGACATATTTTGGTGAGACATTAAAGAAGAAAATCGAAGTTGGTCACTCTTGGGAGTGAAAGGATTAATAGAACTAGAAAGAGGTCAATTTTATGATATAGATTTGGCCTAGTAAAGATGAGGGCAACAATAACGCCAATAATAAAAAAAAGAACAATTAACAAACAGCGCGGCCACGACATGGGGAGGAGGTGGGTTGATCAAAATAATTGTCTTCACTGTATGGCGGTCTTGGAGTGAGTGAGTGAGTGGTAATTCAAAACGACGCCACGTGTAATTAGCATAGTATTAATTGAACCCCCTTCTAACCTCCACGTGTCCTTTGCGTGCTGTTAAACAATGTTTCATGCCGATAATAACAAGATCTTTGCGTGCTGTTGAGCAACATGATAGCACAAGGCTTACCAAAATGTATCAGAAGGAAAAGCATAAAAATCCTATTCGTCCGCAAATATTTTATATACTGCAGAATTGATTAATTAATAAATCACTTGGCAAGCTCACTGATATATGACAAAGCCTGCGACTGACCTTTCTCGTATACTCATTGCTCCACCGCATGCAGTCACCCAACCAAGATTATAAAAATGCTTAAATAAGTGGGGGATGAGGTTTCTTGGGTGATCCTGTGAAGAGAGGAGAACAACATATTCATGATGTGTTCTAGAAGTATGACTTGGGTATTGTAAGTACGAAGTACAATTAAACGGTCCAAGCAGAAGTGTTACGGAGCAGAGGACTCGCTTCTGGACTTGTTAACTTCTTTATTCGTGAATTACGGCTGAGCTCTTGGACTTCGTGACTAACGGAGAGCTCGGGCTCCAAGTCACAACTGAATTCTACACTACAAGCTAGCAGTTATATATGCTCAGGGAGCACGCGTACAAACACTTGGCAGCTCGTTCAAAACGCGCCGGTAAAGCGGACCGACAGGCACGTTCGTAACATAACCGGCATTACGTTGTTCCTGTGGTTCGTGCCGCACACGTTAATGCTTCGCTGACCTTGCTTGTGAACTATGCTCTAAAGGGATAATGACGTTAATCCTAAGTCAGAAGTTCAAGTTTGAGCTCTTCCGTTTGCAAATACAAGTTCGCTCCAGGATGGCCGAAATATTCTCTTTATAGTTACTTTCCAAATCGTTCCGAATTGTCCCTTGACAGAAGTGCTGCGTCATTCATGAAGCCAATATTGATGCCTCGCAGTCGCGAGCTTGGCCCCGGAGATTTGTTATAAACAGTTTGATTAGCATTTTAAATGATTAACACGAACATTAATGATTTAGCCAGGCAATAATGAGTTTAGTTCTCGTGATCGGTCAGATCAAATCAGTAAACTTCATCGCTAGACTCGAATTAAGGACATTCTTACCGCGCAAGGATTCACCCTTCGTGTACCAGTGATTTTTATTCGTCTATTTCACATTGTTTTCGATTCATTTCTCAGTCTTGTGGTTAGCTCTTGTGATTTCATACATCACCGATTCGAGATTGTACATTTCGCCCCAAATCTGATTGGAATGTAAATTTCCTTTTCAGAATTTGTTATCAATAAAGGCATTTTAGGAGATCCTTGAGGCCGGTGATTCTTCGTATTTGTACCACTGAGCAAGAATACGGTTCCTCCTGTTGTGTCCCCCCCTCTCAAATCGGGAATGTTGAAACATGTGGCAAACTTTGACTAACCTTTGCCACGCGGTAAGAGACAAAGCAAAAGAAGTTTGGCAAAGACGGAGAATAGGAACAGTTACAAAGACAAGAAAACGGAAACACTTTTTTTTTCGGTTCCTTGCGTTGCCGTCGCTGCCGTCGCTGCCGTCGCTGCCGTAGGTAGTGCTAAAGCTCCCTAATATGAACGCGACGCAATCACATAAAAAGGAACAGATTATTTGACATCACGCAGATATTTTAAACAAGGGAGCAACACATTTCGTGCTCCATTTTTTTAATAGAGGCGGAATAGTTGGATTTCTAAGACAACACACGATCACCGCCGACAAACAACGACAAAAGCTCGAAAATACGCATAAATCTAAATGGCTTTGTAAAGCACGAGACCAGGGGATCTAACTGAGACAACTTACCTTCGAAAGTTCCATCGTCGGAAGTCGTCGACTGGCTTTGAGTAAGTGAATCTACTTGTGTTACGATAAGCAGAAGAATGTTGAATTCAAACAGCTTTTAATTGCTTCTGTCCCTTGCAGGGGTTCCTAACACGCAGCAGTCAATCATGTGAAACAGGCATATTTAATGAGCTTTCGGCTCCACTAGCGATTTACAGTGTTATGAAACAAGACAAGAGGGCCAAGATGTGGTTTACTGTAAAGTGTTATGGGCCTGAATTTTTTACTGTTAAGTGTTATGCAGACCCACCCCCCTCCTTTGGGGTCGAAATAAAAGCGAAACTTGGAGGTCCTACGAGGTGTGGTTTTCCTTATCCCCGAGCTCCGCGAAGGTAATAATCACGACGCCAATGCTGTAGTATCGCCTTATTTGGAAACTCCAAGCGGGTCGCCATCTCGACATTTAATGTTCGCAGTCAGTCAGTCAAGCGTAGGACCTCCAGGCGAGGTGCCTAAGCAGAGTCATTGTGTTGGAAAGCCATGAGCATCGATGGAAGTGATTACATACAACAAGATGTTACAAGCCCAAGCAATACGACGGACGGTTATAAACGGCCTGGATATTTTGCCATTGCATGGGAGGCAAGCTTGCTAGCCGTTAAAAGCATGAAACGATTTCTTTAAGGCATCGACTGGAGCGGCGACCTGATCACAATCCCAGACGCCAATATTGTGTTAAGACTTTTGCAACATCCGTTTCCTTTTCCGTTTTAGTTTCTTATCCGAGATGATTCACAAAATGAGAATTTGTAGCTTGCACAGATAGAAAGTTGAACTATAAACTCTCACTACATCAATCGAATTTTTCTTCTTAAATGGTGGGGGAATATGCATTATGATCTCAATGGTGCAGAGCTTGACCTGTATCACGCTTTTCAGTTGTTTTTAGTTATTAGCAAAACACAATAAATTAAAACATAAGAGAATAGTGGCTTTATTTGGACAATCATAACAAATGTCGGCAATGAAACATTCTCTACGTTCTCAGTGTTCTTACTACCTTGCTTCATCTGCATTTTCTAAGGCGAGGCCTTTTACTCATGAGCCTTCTCATGATAATGCTGCGGACCTGTTAAAGACGAAAGAAAGTGTTCGTAAAGCCTGGTATTCACGAGAATTACAGGCATGCGAATCCTTATTTCATAGTGAAAACAGGCTCGACATAAGCGTAAGCACAATTTTTTTTTATCCCTTCCCTAATTCTTGTATATCTCAATTGTGCTCGACCTATAGTGCTTGTACCGTTCGTTTTTACTTGACGAATAGAGCAGTTTTCGGATACCTGTCGAAAACCGAAACCAAAACAAGTACACCGCCAAACACAGAGGCTGCTAGAAACACTTTCAACTGATCAAAAACCAAAGTAATCCGTTTGGTTTTACTTTGAAAAAAAAAAAACAATCAGCAGTGCGAGAACGCGCCAAGGACGGTATCGCAGTCCGATACCACACTCGTGAGCCCTCCATGATACAAATCCGCCAATCCATTCAAGTACAAAATATAAGATATATACAGTGAGAATTGTTAATTCAAACAGCTTTTATCTGGGAAAAAAACTGAAGACCAAATTATCCTGACTGTATAGTATATTTCTGGTGAAAAAATGAAAAATAAATAAATAAATAAATAAATAAATAAATAAATAACAAATCGAAGTTGCCGATCACTCATTCTGAAAGAGTTAAAGCAGTATAGCCACTAACAGTCACTTATATAACTTACCTCATGGGCATTGTGCCTTTCAGATTGCTTTAGGTTTAGCTGTTGGGTCCAATCCCTGCTGTTTCATCTGAATCGCGATATCGAACAGGTAGTCAAAGCTTTCACACCTGACGATGCAAAGAGATTAAGATTATCCTGAGTAAAGTACGAATATTACATAGTAGCGTGCAAATAACCCCTTAGCAACGTGCAAAATATACAGCCGTGTTGCACGTTGCTAAGCAAAAACAACAACAACAAACAATTACGATACTTGCACATTACTAAGGAAGCTGTAAATAGAATAAAACTTGCAAAAGCGAAAGCGGCTCCCCAAAACACATAGCCGTACTACACGTTTAAGTGTCTAATCAAGATGTATGTATTAAACAAGAAACAGTCAGACAGTAACAGAACATAAAGCATGTGTTAACACGATTACTTCAAGATTACAGGAGTAAAATGAATAAAACTGCACCCACATGGTTTTCACTTTCTGCCAACTGGGTCCCCAAACGTATATGCCATGTCGACGCACGAGTACTGCGCTGGCCTCAGGGTATTGTTGCATTGCTTTGGTCATTGGTTCCTGGCAGAGAGAAATGTATCATCACTGACACGGTGGTCCGTACCCTGGTTCCAAAGGTTACACTGCCAATGAAGAGCGGCAAAGGCTCGGCAGAGCGGTAAAGGCGCACAATGGCGAGGAAACCTCTGGGCGCGCGAGGTAGCAACCATCTATTTTCTATGTCAGTTCTTTTCACTCGCGATCGTCATTGTGTTTGTGAAACATTAACTAATCAAAGACGAAGTTCAGCTGAACTTATGGAAGTGAGGTTGCTACCTTGCGCGCCGAGAGGTCCTTTCCGCTTGCTTCGTCGCCGCCGTTCTTGTCGGAAAACTCTTGAAGGAGTAATATAAGGACAGCTGGAACCACTAGGGCAGGTTTTCAGAGACTTATCCCGACTGTACCGATTTGCTGCGTAATACGTACCAGCAAGCCAGGCTCTTCGGAGGTGTTCTCTATAATTGGTATAACAAGTTCTTCATCATATCTGAATAGAAAAACGAAAAACAATAAAGTTCATTACAACCACTGGAAATTCTATTGTACGGACAATCCTATTCTGATGCTTCAGTTAATTTGCGAACGACTTGTCCGAGCTCAAAATGTCAGCCTATATTGTTGCGCCAACATCGGCCACTTGAACAGTCGGCCGCCTAGCTATGATTATAAATAATTTTACTTACGGTGAACTCTAACCTTTTTTTCCTTAATGTACCTGTAATGTATGCCAGATTTGCACTTCATGATTCCTCTAATCATCTCCTGATGAGTGATACGGAACTCGTTGCCTGGGTACAGAAGCGTTGCCATGACAGCAAACTTGGAATGATTGTGCATCACAGCCGCCACACTTGAACCTGGAAATCACACCTCCAACTTTTAGTATCCAGTAAAAAAAAAAGTTAAAGCTATTATGTTTAACGTCGGTAGTTCCGTCAGCTCTGAAGGCTACTATTAATGAAAGCCGGCGTTGCGCCCCTTGCACTCTAGATTTTTTTTCATGATATTCAGAATGTCCACAAACCATTTAAAACTATCCTTTTCACTAAGTTCATAAATACAAATTCCCCAACCTTTCAAGTTGCATCAAGTTAAAATATCGAAAAAAACGCTACGTTCTCTGTTCTTCATGGTTTTATCTGAACAATATATTTAACATGTACAAAATAATTAATCCGGTCATCAGTCTCTTGAAAGAGTTCTATATATATTTATATATGAAGTTACCCTGTGAATGTCTGGTTGTGTACAGTACAAGCAAACATAACCATATTTTATTTTTGGCATATCCTCACCTCACCTTTCATTTCGTACACATTAAAAAATAATGGAGCACATTGACTCTTCTTGAGTTCCTTTCTGGTAAATAAAGTGAACAAAACAGTTTTAAAATCACAAGTTAGACTAAACTATAAAAACCAGTTTATTTACACTTGCGAATTCAATTTTACGTGCAATTTGACATGATACACTGATTTCTTTTACCATACTTACGCAGGTGGAGGTTCCACAATATCAGTCCCTTGCATGTCACAGACAAAAATGTCTTCAGACTTACACATGAAAATGAAATACAAAGTTTCATTATTTAGCACTGTGCAGGAATGTGGGGTAAAAATGGTGCAGGATACAAAGTAAAAAAAATTATTTTCACACAACACTGGGAGCTGTGTCCAGTGGAAACACTACTCATATACCGCTGGGAACATGTCAGCCACATCACGCACCTGACCTTCATTATTACACATATGGAAGGTCAGGTCCCGCTAATGGCATTAAGAAAAACTGACAACCTCCACACCACGTGACCCCGGCCCCTGTGAAAGGATTTGAAGCTGACATCGTGCGAGGTAGTCCTTAGTCTGAACAAAAATGTACCAGGTAAAAAAATTAATGTAGCCTTATATATTGTTACCTCTACTCTTTCCTTCTGAACTGCAGAAGGGGAAACATAAATTTGGCCACTGCAAACAAATGTAAAACCAGACTTAAACTATTTACTCCCAAGTTCAAAATGCAGATTCTCCCAACCTTTTAAGACAAACTGAATGAGTGATGTAGTGAGAATTGATAGTTTAATCAGCTATCATCTGAGCAAGGTATCAAAATCCAAGTTCTCCTTACTATATGACATATTTCTGGTGAGACATTAAAGAAGAAAATCGAAGTTGGTCACTCTTGGGATTGAAAGGATTAATAGAACTAGAAAGAGGTCAATTTTATGATATAGATTTGGCCTAGTAAAGATGAGGGCAACAATAACGCCAATAATAAAAAAAAAAGAACAATTAACAAACAGCGCGGCCACGACATGGGGAGGAGGTGGGTTAATCAAAATAATTGTCTTCACTGTATGGCGGTCTTGGAGTGAGTGAGTGAGTGGTAATTCAAAACGTGCCACGTGTAATTAGCATAGTACTAATTGAACCCCCTTCTAACCTCCACGTGTCCTTTGCGTACTGTTAAACAATGTTTCATGCCGATAATAACAAGATCTTTGCGTGCTGTTGAGCAACATGATAGCACAAGGCTTACCAAAATGTATCAGAAGGAAAAGCATAAAAATCTTTTATATACTGCAGAATTGATTAATCAATAAATCACTTGGCAAGCTCACTGATATATGACAAAGCCTGCGACTGACCTTTCTCGTATGCTCATTGCTCCACCGCATGCAGTCACCCAACCAAGATTATAAAAATGCTTAAATAAGTGGGGGATGAGGTTTCGTGGGTGATCCTGTGAAGAGAGGAGAACAACATATTCATGATGTGTTCTAGAAGTATGACTTGGGTATTGTAAGTACAAAATACAATTAAACGGTCCAAGCAGAAGTGTTACGGAGCAGAGGACTCGCTTCTGGACTTGTTAACTTCTTTATTCGTGAATCACGGCTGAGCTCTTGGGCTTTGAGACTAACGGAGAGCTCGGGCTCCAAGTCACAACTGAATTCTACACTACAAGCTAGCAGTTATATATGCTCAGGGAGCACGCGTACAAACACTTGGCAGCTCGTTCAAAACGCGCCGGTAAAGCGGACCGACAGGCACGTTCGTAACATAACCGGCATTGCGTCGTTCCTGTGGTTCGTGCCGCACACGTTAATGCTTCGCTGACCTTGCTTGTGAACTATGCTCTAAAGGGATAATGACGTTAATCCTAAGTCAGAAGTTCAAGTTTGAGCTCTTCCGTTTGCAAATACAAGTTCGCTCCAGGATGGCCGAAATATTCTCTTTATAGTTACTTTCCAAATCGTTCCGAATTGTCCCTTGACAGAAGTGCTGCGTCATTCATGAAGCCAATATTGATGCCTCGCAGTCGCGAGCTTGGCCCCGGAGATTTGTTATAAACAGTTTGATTAGCATTTTAAATGATTAACACGAACATTAATGATTTAGCCAGGCAATAATGAGTTTGGTTCTCGTGATCGGTCAGATCAAATCAGTAAACTTCATCGCTAGACTCGAACTAAGGACATTCTTACCGCGCAAGGATTCACCCTTCGTGTACCAGTGATTTTTATTCGTCTATTTCACATTGTTTTCGATTCACTTCTAAGTCTTGTGGTTAGCTCTTGTGATTTCATACATCACCGATTCGAGATTGTACATTTCGCCCCAAATCTGATTGGAATGTTAATTTCCTTTTCAGAATTTGTTATCAATAAAGGCATTTTAGGAGATCCTTGAGGCCGGAGATTCTTCCTATTTTTACCACTGAGCAAGAATACGGTTCCTCCAGTTGTGTCCCCCCCTCTCAAATCGGGAATGTTGAAACATGTAGCAAACTTTGACTAACCTTTGCCACGCGGTAAGAGACAAAGCAAAAGAAGTTTGGCAAAGACGGAGAATAGGAACAGTTACAAAGACAAGAAAACGGAAACACTTTTTTTTTTGGTTCCTTGCGTTGCCGTCGCTGCCGTAGGTAGTGCTAAAGCTCCCTAATATGAACGCGACACAATCATAAAAAGCAACAGATTATTTGACATCACGCAGATATTTTAAACAAGGGAGCAACACATTTCGTGCTCCATTTTTTTAATAGAGGCGGAATAGTTGGATTTCTAAGACAACACACGATCACCGCCGACAAACAACGACAAAAGCTCGAAAATACGCAGAAATCTAAATGGCTCTGTAAAGCACGAGACCAGGGGATCTAACTGAGACAACTTACCTTCGAAAGTTCCATCGTCGGAAGTCGTCGACTGGCCTTGAGTACGTGTATTTACTTGTGTTACGATAAGCAGAAGAATGTTGAATTCAAACAGCTTTTAATTACTTCTGTCCCTTGCAGGGGTTCCTAACACGCAGCAGTCAATCATGTGAAACAGGCATATTTAATGAGCTTTCGGCTCCACTAGCGATTTACAGTGTTATGAAACAAGACAAGAGGGCCAAGATGTGGTTTACTGTAAAGTGTTATGGGCCTGAATTTTTTACTGTTAAGTGTTATGCAGACCCACCCCCCTCCTTTGGGGTCGAAATAAAAGCGAAACTTGGAGGTCCTACGAGGTGTGGTTTTCCTTATCCCCGAGCTCCGCGAAGGTAATAATCACGACGCCAATGCTGTAGTATCGCCTTATTTGGAAACTCCAAGCGGGTCGCCATCTCGACAATTAATGTTCGCAGTCAGTCAGTCAAGCGTAGGACCTCCAGGCGAGGTGCCTAAGCAGAGTCATTGTGTTGGAAAGCCATGAGCATCGATGGAAGTGATTACATACAACAAGATGTTACAAGCCCAAGCAATACGACGGACGGTTATAAACGGCCTGGATATTTTGCCATTGCATGGGAGGCAAGCTTGCTAGCCGTTAAAAGCATGAAACGATTTCTTTAAGGCATCGACTGGAGCGGCGACCTGATCACAATCCCAGACGCCAATATTGTGTTAAGACTTTTGCAACATCCGTTTCCTTTTCCGTTTTAGTTTCTTATCCGAGATGATTCACAAAATGAGAATTTGTAGCTTGCACAGATAGAAAGTTGAACTATAAACTCTCACTACATCAATCGTAATTTTTCTTCTTAAATGGTGGGGGAATATGCATTATGATCTCAATGGTGCAGAGCTTGACCTGTATCACGCTTTTCAGTTGTTTTTAGTTATTAGCAAAACACAATAAATTAAAACATAAGAGAATAGTGGCTTTATTTGGACAATCATAACAAATGTCGGCAATGAAACATTCTCTACGTTCTCAGTGTTCTTACTACCTTGCTTCATCTGCATTTTCTAAGGCGAGGCCTTTTACTCATGAGCCTTCTCATGATAATGCTGCGGACCTGTTAAAGACGAAAGAAAGTGTTCGTAAAGCCTGGTATTCACGAGAATTACAGGCATGCGAATCCTTATTTCATAGTGAAAACAGGCTCGACATAAGCGTAAGCACAATTTTTTTTTTATCCCTTCCCTAATTCTTGTATATCTCAATTGTGCTCGACCTATAGTGCTTGTACCGTTCGTTTTTACTTGACGAATAGAGCAGTTTTCGGATACCTGTCGAAAACCGAAACCAAAACAAGTACACCGCCAAACACAGAGGCTGCTAGAAACACTTTCAACTGATCAAAAACCAAAGTAATCCGTTTGGTTTTACTTTGAAAAAAAAAACAATCAGCAGTGCGAGAACGCGCCAAGGACGGTATCGCAGTCCGATACCACACTCGTGAGCCCTCCATGATACAAATCCGCCAATCCATTCAAGTACAAAATATAAGATATATACAGTGAGAATTGTTAATTCAAACAGCTTTTATCTGGGAAAAAAACTGAAGACCAAATTATCCTGACTGTATAGTATATTTCTGGTGAAAAAATGAAAAATAAATAAATAAATAAATAAATAAATAACAAATCGAAGTTGCCGATCACTCAGTCTGAAAGAGTTAAAGCAGTATAGCCACTAACAGTCACTTATATAGCTTACCTCATGGGCATCATGCTTTTCAGATTGCTTTAGGTTTAGCTGTTGGGTCCAATCCATGCTGTTTCATCTGAATCGCAATATCGAACAGGTAGTCAAAGCTTTCACACCTGACGATGCAAAGAGATTAAGATTATCCTGAGTAACGTACGAATATTACATAGTAGCGTGCAAATAACCCCTTAGCAACGTGCAAAATATACAGCCGTGTTGCACGTTGCTAAGCAAAAAAACAACAACAAACAATCACGATACTTGCACGTTACTAAGGCAGTTGTAAATAGAATAAAACTTGCTAAAGCGAAAGCGGCTCGCCAAAACACATAGCCGTACTACACGTTTAAGTGTCTAATCAAGATGTATGCATTAAACAAGAAACAGCCAGACAGTAACAGAACTTAAGGCATGTTTCAACACGATTACTTCAAGATTACAGGAGTAAAATGAATAAAACTGCACCCACATGGTTTTCACTTTCTGCCAACTGGGTCCCCAAACGTATATGCCATGTCGACGCACGAGTACTGCGCTGGCCTCAGGGTATTGTTGCATTGCTTTGGTCATTGGTTCCTGGCAGAGAGAAATGTATCATCACTGACACGGTGGTCCGTACCTTGGTTCCAAAGGTTACTCTGCCAATGAAGAGCGGCAAAGGCTCGGCAGAGCGGGTAAAGGCGCACAATGGCGAGGAAACCTCTGGGCGCGCGAGGTAGCAACCATCTATTTTCTATGTCAGTTCTTCTCACTCGCGATCGTCATTGTGTTTGTCAAACATTAACTAATCAAAGACGAAGTTCAGCTGAACTTATGGAAGTGAGGTTGCTACCTCGCGCGCCCAGAGGTCCTTTCCGCTTGCTTCGTCGCCGCCGTTCTTGTCGGAAAACTCTTGAAGGAGTAATATAAGTACCGCTGGAATCACTAGGGCAGGTTTTCAGAGACTTATCCCGACTGTACCGATTTGCTGCGTAATACGTACCAGCAAGCCAGGCTCTTCGGAGGTGTTCTCTATAATTGGTATAACAAGTTCTTCATCATATCTGAATAGAAAAACGAAAAACAATAAAGTTCATTACAACCACTGGAAATTCTATTGTACGGACAATCCTATTCTGATGCTTCAGTTAATTTGCGAACGACTTGTCCGAGCTCAAAATGTCAGCCTATATTGTTGCGCCAACATCGGCCACTTGAACAGTCGGCCGCCTAGCTATGATTATAAATAATTTTACTTACGGTGAACTCTAACCTTTTTTTCCTTAATGTACCTGTAATGTATGCCAGATTTGCACTTCATGATTCCTCTAATCATCTCCTGATGAGTGATACGGAACTCGTTGCCTGGGTACAGAAGCGTTGCCATGACAGCAAACTTGGAATGATTGTGCATCACAGCCGCCACACTTGAACCTGGAAATCACACCTCCAACTTTTAGTATCCAGTAAAAAAAAAAGTTAAAGCTATTATGTTTAACGTCGGTAGTTCCGTCAGTTCTGAAGGCTACTATTAATGAAAGCCGGCGTTGCGCCCCTTGCACTCTAGATTTTTTTTCATGATATTCAGAATGTCCACAAACCATTTAAAACTATCCTATTCACTAAGTTCATAAATACAAATTCCCCAACCTTTCAAGTTGCATAAAGTTAAAATATCGAAAAAAACGCTACGTTCTCTGTTCTTCATGGTTTTATCTGAACAATATATTTAACATGTACAAAATAATTAACCCTGTGAATGTCTGGTTGTGTACAGTACAAGCAAACATAACCATATTTTATTTTTGGCATATCCTCACCTCACCTTTCATTTCGTACACATTAAAAAATAATGGAGCACATTGACTCTTCTTGAGTTCCTTTCTGGTAAATAAAGTGAACAAAACAGTTTTAAAATCACAAGTTAGACTAAACTATAAAAACCAGTTTATTTACACTTGCGAATTCAATTTTACGTGCAATTTGACATGATACACTGATTTCTTTTACCATATACTTACGCAGGTGGAGGTTCCACAATATCAGTCCCTTGCATGTCACAGACAAAAATGTCTTCAGACTTACACATGAAAATGAAATACAAAGTTTCATTATTTAGCACTGTGCAGGAATGTGGGGTAAAAATGGTGCAGGATACAAAATAATAAAATTATTTTCTCACAACACTGGGAGCTGTGTCCAGTGGAAACACTACTCATATACCGCTGGGAACATGTCAGCCACATCACGCACCTGACCTTCATTATTACACATATGGAAGGTCAGGTCCCGCTGATGGCATTAAGAAAAACTGACAACCTCCACACCACGTGACCCCGGCCCCTGTGAAAGGATTTGAAGCTGACATCGTGCGAGGTAGTCCTTCGTCTGAACAAAAATGTACCAAGTAAAAAAATAAATGTAGCCTTATATATTGTTACCTCTACTCTTTCCTTCTGAACTGCAGAAGGGGAAACATAAATTTGGCCACTGCAAACAAATGTAAAACCAGACTTAAGCCTTTTACTCTCAAGTTCAAAATGCAGATTCTCCCAACCTTTTAAGACAAACTGAATGAGTGATGTAGTGAGAATTGATAGTTTAATCAGCTATCACCTGAGCAAGGTATCAAAATCCAAGTTCTCCTTACTATATGACATATTTCTGGTGAGACATTAAAGAAGAAAATCGAAGTTGGTCACTCTTGGGAGTGAAAGGATTAATAGAACTAGAAAGAGGTCAATTTTATGATATAGATTTGGCCTAGTAAAGATGAGGGCAACAATAACGCCAATAATAAAAAAAAAGAACAATTAACAAACAGCGCGGCCACGACATGGGGAGGAGGTGGGTTGATCAAAATAATTGTCTTCACTGTATGGCGGTCTTGGAGTGAGTGAGTGAGTGGTAATTCAAAACGTGCCACGTGTAATTAGCATAGTACTAATTGAATCCCCTTCTAACCTCCACGTGTCCTTTGCGTGCTGTTAAACAATGTTTCATGCCGATAATAACAAGATCTTTGCGTGCTGTTGAGCAACATGATAGCACAAGGCTTACCAAAATGTATCAGAAGGAAAAGCATAAAAATCCTATTCGTCCGCAAATATTTTATATACTGCAGAATTGATTAATTAATAAATCACTTGGCAAGCTCACTGATATATGACAAAGCCTGCGACTGACCTTTCTCGTATACTCATTGCTCCACCGCATGCAGTCACCCAACCAAGATTATAAAAATGCTTAAATAAGTGGGGGATGAGGTTTCGTGGGTGATCCTGTGAAGAGAGGAGAACAACATATTCATGATGTGTTCTAGAAGTATGACTTGGGTATTGTAAGTACAAAGTACAATTAAACGGTCCAAGCAGAAGTGTTACGGAGCAGAGGACTCGCTTCTGGACTTGTTAACTTCTTTATTCGTGAATCACGGCTGAGCTCTTGGGCTTCGAGACTAACGGAGAGCTCGGGCTCCAAGTCACAACTGAATTCTACACTACAAGCTAGCAGTTATATATGCTCAGGGAGCACGCGTACAAACACTTGGCAGCTCGTTCAAAACGCGCCGGTAAAGCGGACCGACAGGCACGTTCGTAACATAACCGGCATTGCGTCGTTCCTGTGGTTCGTGCCGCACACGTTAATGCTTCGCTGACCTTGCTTGTGAACTATGCTCTAAAGGGATAATGACGTTAGTCCTAAGTCAGAAGTTCAAGTTTGAGCTCTTCCGTTTGCAAATACAAGTTCGCTCCAGGATGGCCGAAATATTCTCTTTATAGTTACTTTCCAAATCGTTCCGAATTGTCCCTTGACAGAAGTGCTGCGTCATTCATGAAGCCAATATTGATGCCTCGCAGTCGCGAGCTTGGCCCCGGAGATTTGTTATAAACAGTTTGATTAGCATTTTAAATGATTAACACGAACATTAATGATTTAGCCAGGCAATAATGAGTTTGGTTCTCGTGATCGGTCAGATCAAATCAGTAAACTTCATCGCTAGACTCGAACTAAGGACATTCTTATCTTTGCGTACCAGTGATTTTTATTCGTCTATTTCACATTGTTTTCGATTCATTTCTAAGTCTTCTGGTTAGCTCTTGTGATTTCATACATCACCGATTCGAGATTGTACATTTTGCCCCAAATCTGATAGGAATGTTAATTTCCTTTTCAGAATTCGTTATCAATAAAGGCATTTTAGGAGATCCTTGAGGCCGGAGATTCTTCGTATTTTTACCACTGAGCAAGAATACGGTTCCTCCAGTTGTGTCCCCCCCTCTCAAATCGGGAATGTTGAAACATGTGGCAAACTTTGACTAACCTTTGCCACGCGGTAAGAGACAAAGCAAAAGAAGTTTGGCAAAGACGGAGAATAGGAACAGTTACAAAGACAAGAAAACGGAAACACTTTTTTTTTTGGTTCCTTGCGTTGCCGTCGCTGCCGTAGGTAGTGCTAAAGCTCCCTAATATGAACGTGACGCTATCATAAAAAGGAACAGATTATTTGACATCACGCAGATATTTTAAACAAGGGAGCAACACATTTCGTGCTCCATTTTTTTAATAGAGGCGGAATAGTTGGATTTCTAAGACAACACACGATCACCGCCGACAAACAACGACAAAAGCTCGAAAATACGCAGAAATCTAAATGGCTCTGTAAAGCACGAGACCAGGGGATCTAACTGAGACAACTTACCTTCGAAAGTTCCATCGTCGGAAGTCGTCGACTGGCCTTGAGTACGTGTATTTACTTGTGTTACGATAAGCAGAAGAATGTTGAATTCAAACAGCTTTTAATTACTTCTGTCCCTTGCAGGGGTTCCTAACACGCAGCAGTCAATCATGTGAAACAGGCATATTTAATGAGCTTTCGGCTCCACTAGCGATTTACAGTGTTATGAAACAAGACAAGAGGGCCTAGATGTGGTTTACTGTAAAGTGTTATGGGCCTGAATTTTTTACTGTTAAGTGTTATGCAGACCCACCCCCCTCCTTTGGGGTCGAAATAAAAGCGAAACTTGGAGGTCCTACGAGGTGTGGTTTTCCTTATCCCCGAGCTCCGCGAAGGTAATAATCACGACGCTAATGCTGTAGTATCGCCTTATTTGGAAACTCCAAGCGGGTTGCCATCTCGACAATTAATGTTCGCAGTCAGTCAGTCAAGCGTAGGACCTCCAGGCGAGGTGCCTAAGCAGAGTCATTGTGTTGGAAAGCCATGAGCATCGATGGAAGTGATTACATACAACAAGATGTTACAAGCCCAAGCAATACGACGGACGGTTATAAACGGCCTGGATATTTTGCCATTGCATGGGAGGCAAGCTTGCTAGCCGTTAAAAGCATGAAACAATTTCTTTAAGGCATCGACTGGAGCGGCGACCTGATCACAATCCCAGACGCCAATATTGTGTTAAGACTTTTGCAACATCCGTTTCCTTTTCCGTTTTAGTTTCTCATCCGAGATGATTCACAAAATGAGAATTTGTAGCTTGCACAGATAGAAAATTGAACTATAAACTCTCACTACATCAATCGTAATTTTTCTTCTTAAATGGTGGGGGAATATGCATTATGATCTCAATGGTGCAGAGCTTGACCTGTATCACGCTTTTCAGTTGTTTTTAGTTATTAGCAATACACAATAAATTAAAACATAAGAGAATAGTGGCTTTATTTGGACAATCATAACAAATGTCGGCAATGAAACATTCTCTACGTTCTCAGTGTTCTTACTACCTTGCTTCATCTGCATTTTCTAAGGCGAGGCCTTTTACTCATGAGCCTTCTCGTGATAATGCTGCGGACCTGTTAAAGACGAAAGAAAGTGTTCGTAAAGCCTGGTATTCACGAGAATTACAGGCATGCGAATCCTTATTTCATAGTGAAAACAGGCTCGACATAAGTGTAAGCACAATTTTTTTATCCCTTCCCTAATTCTTGTATATCTCAATTGTGCTCGACCTATAGTGCTTGTACCGTTCGTTTTTACTTGACGAATAGAGCAGTTTTCGGATACCTGTCGAAAACCGAAGCCAAAACAAGTACACCGCCAAACACAGAGGCTGCTAGAAACACTTTCAACTGATCAAAAACCAAAGTAATCCGTTTGGTTTTAAAAAACAATCAGCAGTGCGAGAACGCGCCAAGGACGGTATCGCAGTCCGATACCACACTCGTGAGCCCTCCATGATACAAATCCGCCAATCCATTCAAGTACAAAATATAAGATATATACAGTGAGAATTGTTAATTCAAACAGCTTTTATCTGGGAAAAAAACTGAAGACCAAATTATCCTGACTGTATAGTATATTTCTGGTGAAAAAATGAAAAAATAAAAATAAATAGATAAATAAATAAAAATAAATAAATAAATAAATAAATAAATAAATAAATAAATAAATAAATATAAATAAATAAATATAAATAAATAAATAAATAAATAAATAACAAATCGAAGTTGCCGATCACTCATTCTGAAAGAGTTAAAGCAGTATAGCCACTAACAGTCACTTATATAACTTACCTCATGGGCATCGTGCCTTTCAGATTGCTTTAGGTTTAGCTGTTGGGTCCAATCCCTGCTGTTTCATCTGAATCGCAATATCGAACAGGTAGTCAAAGCTTTCACACCTGACGATGCAAAGAAATTAAGATTATCCTGAGTAAAGTACGAATATTACATAGTAACGTGCAAATAACCCCTTAGCAACGTGCAAAATATACAGCCGTGTTGCACGTTGCTAAGCAAAAAAAACAACAACAAACAATCACGATACTTGCACATTACTAAGGAAGTTGTAAATAGAATAAAACTTGCCAAAGCGAAAGCGGCTCGCCAAAACACATAGCCGTACTACACGTTTAAGTGTCTAATCAAGATGTATGCATTAAACAAGAAACAGCCAGACAGTAACAGAACTTAAGGCATGTTTCAACACGATTACTGCAAGATTACAAGAGTAAAATGAATAAAACTGCACCCACATGGTTTTCACTTTCTGCCAACTGGGTCCCCAAACGTATATGCCATGTCGACGCACGAGTACTGCGCTGGCCTCAGGGTATTGTTGCATTGCTTTGGTCATTGGTTCCTGGCAGAGAGAAATGTATCATCACTGACACGGTGGTCCGTACCCTGGTTCCAAAGGTTACTCTGCCAATGAAGAGCGGCAAAGGCTCGGCAGAGCGGTATTAAGGCGCACAATGGCGAGGAAACCTCTGGGCGGCGCGAGGTAGCAACCATCTACTTTCTATGTCAGTTCTTCTCACTCGCGATCGTCATTGTGTTTGTGAAACATTAACTAATCAAAAACGAAGTTCAGCTGAACTTATGGAAGTGAGGTTGCTACTCGCGCGCCCAGAGGTCCTTTCCGCTTGCTTCGTCGCCGCCGTTCTTGTCGGAAAACTCTTGAAGGAGTAATATAAGGACCGCTGGAACCACTAGGGCAGGTTTTCAGAGACTTATCCCGACTGTACCGATTTGCTGCGTAATACGTACCAGCAAGCCAGGCTCTTCGGAGGTGTTCTCTATAATTGGTATAACAAGTTCTTCATCATATCTGAATAGAAAAACGAAAAACAATAAAGTTCATTACAACCACTGAAAATTCTACTTTACGGACAATCCTATTCTGATGCTTCAGTTAATTTGCGAACGACTTGTCGGAGCTCAAAATGTCAGCCCATATTGTTGCGCCAACACCGGCCACTTGAACAGTCGGCCGCCTAACTATGATTATAAATAATTTTACTTACGGTGAACTCTAACCGTTTTTTCCTTAATGTACCTGTAATGTATGCCAGATTTGCACTTCATGATTCCTCTAATCATCTCCTGATGAGTGATACGGAACTCGTTGCCTGGGTACAGAAGCGTTGCCATGACAGCAAACTTGGAATGATTGTGCATCACAGCCGCCACACTTGAACCTGGAAATCACACCTCCAACTTTTAGTATCCAATAAAAAATATTAAAGTTATTATGTTTAACGTCGGTAGTTCCGTCAGCTCTGAAGGCTACTATTAATGAAAGCCGGCGTTGCGCCCCTTGCACTCTCAATTTTTTGCTCGCGGGGGCCTGGGGCCCAAGCGAGCTTAAAAACGGAAATTTTTATTATTTATTTTTTGCTCGCGGGGGCCTGGGGCCCAAGCGAGCTTAAAAACGGAAATTTTTCTCTTTTTTTTCTTTTTGTGAGTCGAGAATCAGCACACGGTGATTGGTTCATATTATCACGTGCTAAGCGATGACGTAATTCGTTACTTGTGTGTAAAAGTTAACTGCATCCCATCCAAACTCAACACCATTTGGCTCTGTGGAATAGGCACGGATAAACTGGATTTTCGGGAACGATTTTGATTCGCGTTCACCGCGGAAGCTTTGAGAATAGCCGTAAACAAATATTTGATGGATACCGCTGGGGGATTGCAAATATCTCTGTCGCCAATAAATATTTAGTCCCGACGAAACTTTCTGTGGCGACACGAAATACTTTTGGGAAGATAACAGGGCGAAAACAGAAACCAAAGCTACGGTGACCTTTAGCCGTAGAACAATGACGCTTTATGCTTTACTCTGTACATGACATCTGCTGCCTCATAAAATTCTTCTGCGTATCGTACATTGCCTGTTGAAGTGTTTCTTTCATTCGATCATGTAGCCTTTGTTTCGCAATGTTCACTAAATACCAGAAATGAAAAATACACCGAAATAAATGGACTGAACACACTGTGAACAAAAGCGCAATGATATTGTAAACATCTCTCGTGTGACATTCCTCGCTTTCAATTTTATATTTGTTACAGAGCACGAATACTCGAAAGCCTGATAGAAGAAACGTATTGAGTTAATAAAAGAAAACACATAAGTAGTGAAGCGAAGGCTGGATTAATTGTGGCCTCTGATTAGAAATAAGAGTCAAGGTCAAACTGTCATAATCGATTGTGCATAAAAAGATATGTCACGCATTCTCAAGATGCAGGGTCGCTCAACCTTTAAGAAGCAAGTGTAGGAGTGTTGTAATAATAATTTTTAGTTTAATCAAGGTGTCAAAAGAGCAAGGTGTCAAAAGCCAAGTTCTCTATACTGTGTGATATTTTTATGGTGAGAAACTGGAAGTCTCTCTTGGGAGTTCTGCCCTTGTTTTCATGATATTCAGAATGTCCACAAACCATTTAAAACTATCCTTTTCACTCCTAAGTTCATAACTACAAATTCCCCAACCTTTCAAGTTGCATAAAGTTAAAATATCGAAAAAAACGCTACGTTCTCTGCACTTTATGGTTTTATCTGAACAATATATTTAACATGTACAAAATAATTAATCCTGTCATCAGTCTCTTGAAAGAGTTCTATATATATATATATGAAGTTACCTTGTGAATGTCAGGTTGTGTACAGTACAAGCAAACATAACCATATTTTATTTTTGGCATATCCTCACCTCACCTTTCATTTCGTACACATTAAAAAATAATGGAGCACATTGACTCTTCCTGAGATTCTTTCTGGTAAATAAAGTGAACAAAACAGTTTTAAAATCACAAGTTAGACTAAACTATAAAAACCAGTTTATTTACACTTGCGAATTCAATTTTACGTGCAATTTGACATGATACACTGATTTCTTTTAACATACTTACGCAGGTGGAGGTTCCACAATATCAGTCCCTTGCATGTCACAGACAAAAATGTCTTCACACTTACACATGAAAATGAAATACAAAGTTTCATTATTTAACACTGTGCAGGAATTTGGGGTAAAAATGGTGCAGACCATTTTGATGAATGTGCGCGAAATTCGCGAAAATAAACTCCCGCGAAAGTTTCAGCAAGTTTCGTCTGAGCAAAAATGTACCAGGTAAACAAATAAATGTAGCCTTATATATTGTTACCTTTACTCTTTCCTTCTGAACTGCAGAAGGGGAAACATAAATTTGGCCACTGCAAACAAATGTAAAACCAGACTTAAGCCTTTTACTCCCAAGTTCAAAATGCAGATTCTCCCAACCTTTTAAGACAAACTGGATGAGTGATGTATTGAGAATTGATAGTTTAATCAGCTTTCATCTGAGCAAGGTATCAAAATCCAAGTTCTCCTTACTATATGATATATTTCTGGTGAGAAATTAAAGAAGAAAATGGAAGTTGGTCGCTCTTGGGAGTGAAAGGATTAATAGAACTGGGCCCAGTTGTTCATTAAGAGGGTTTAGTGCTATTCGCCGGATAAATCGCTATCAGTTAACTGGATAAGGATTTATTCAGTGGATAGCGCTATCCACTCTTTCAACAACCGGGCCCTGGTGTAAATATGATAACACTATAAACTAGAAGATCACAGGTTTGCTTTGGCTAGAATTTATTAATGAAATGTTGTCATTTTTTTTTTTACATTTTTACATCAGTCACCCGGAAATACCTCGAGGATAAAAATCAGTTGCAGGCTTTGTCATATATCAGTGAGCTTGCCAAGTGATTTATTGATTAATCAATTCTACAGTATAAATTTTTATGGCTTCGAATGAGAAAAATGTTATGTGATAATTATGTGATTGATATACCATGAGGAGCCCCAGAGCCTGCATTCTTGTCAAACATTAGGCGTTGGGTTGTGGCCTCCAAAGTGTTAATTAGATTGCACTCAATAATAATGGCAGTTTTTGGTCCCGCGAAATGTCTGTCAACAGCGTTATTGTTTTGACGTCTTAGAAGCCAAATAGAGAAAAGCAAGTACAGTGCCGGTAGAATCAAATTCCAAATCATTGTGAGTTCATTCGGCGGGCGCGCGTTCTTTTACGACATGGCTGCTTGCTTTTCAGGGTGGGATTGGCTCAAAATAATCACTGGTGCGCGCTGAATGCAGTTCTTTTGTCGCGAGATCTGTGTGCCCAAATGATGGAAGAAAGGTTTGGTTCCGAGAGCAGGCAATGGATTTGTTCTTCGCCAGAAGATGTTTGTTGATACACTAGTAGACGAAAAGGGGTTCAACGCGAAGGTAATACAAACTAATATGCCACTTTAGAAACATGAGTCATCACGTCAGCGAGTCGACACACAACGAGTATAAACGCAGGTAACGAGCCTAATAGAAAACCGAATTGTAGGTTAGAAATGAAGATAAGTGTTCTGAACATGTTAGGCCCGTTTCAAACGTCGCGCCACTGCCGTGCCGAACTCAATGCAAATGAGCAAAATCCATTGTTTGAGCTAATTTGCATTGAGTTCGGCAGGGCAGTAGCGCGACGTTTGAAACGGGCCTTATTCAATGTTTATGACCGAACTGCCTGGCCAAAAACCGAAAACCCGTCAAAAGTTGAATAACCCTCTAAAACCGGGTCGGAAGCCCGCCATTTTGCCGTCACAGGGCAGCACACCTGCAGCAGAAAATTGTGCGCCTATAGGTTTTCAATTCTAACAGCAAAATTAATATTAAGTATTTATGGTTTCCCTCCTGTTTTGGGCGGCACGCCTGAAACAGAATAGAATTATTGGGTGACACGCCTGAGATTCTGTGGGTAAAAACATACTCTGCGCCTATAATTTCTCAATTCTAACAGCAAACCTGAGTTATGGTTTTCCCTCCTGTTTTGGGCGGCACGCCTGGAGCAGAAACAAATTATTGGGTGACACGCCTGAAATTCTGTGGGTAAAAACTTTATACTCTGCGCCTAAATCCCTAAATTAAGTTGTGTTTTCCCTCCTGTTTTGGGCGGCACGCCTGGAGCAGAAAAGAATTTTTGGGTGACACGCCTGAGATTCCGTGGGTAAAACTATACATCAATAATTTTGCATTGCTAACAGCAAAATCGTTTTCCTTTGGCGACATGTCTGAAGCAGAAAGTAATATTATTGGGTGTTACCTGTCTTAAATACAAAAATTAATTGTGGCACAGCAACAAGCGAGTTTGGGAAAACAACCGGAAACGGGAAGGGGTCATATTTGCCGAACGTGATATCCTAGTATAAATATAAACATCCAGGCGCGTCGTATCTACTGTCGTAAACGTGCAAATGTCGGGCCGGAAGAGAGAAAAGAAACATAGTGAACAGGAAAATGGAACGACTATAAGAACAAAATACCCGTTTTCTAAACTGGTGCGGCTCGTTTACAATCAGAACCGGATGACTATTTGGTGCTCCTGTGCTTGTTTACCACAGGAAACCAGTTTTCCAGAACTCTTCTAACAAAACTTATCAGCAATCATTTCTTGCTTCGGTGCAAGTGTAGAATTGTGAACGGCGAGAATCTTTTTTTTTGTGAGGTTTAAAACACGAGGTTGCCTCATTGCTACGTCACGGAGTTTAATAGTAAAGCCTTGTCCTCACTAGTGCATAAGCATAAGCATAAGCATAAGCATAAGCATAAGAATAAGAGAGCGACAGTGGCGACATAAGCATAAGCATAAGGATCAAACATGTTCGTTCCTTATGCTTATGCTTATGTCGCCACTGTCGCTCTCTTATTCTTATGCTTATGCTTATGCTTATGCTTATGCTTATGCGCTAGTGAGGACAAGGCTTAAAAGTGAGCGGACGTGGACCAGGAACTTCACTGAACCAAACAGCTTGTATTCGTACGAAACAATTTCATTCACATGACATTGTATTTTTTTTGGTGAAAACTTTCGTACTACAGTGCAGCATTTTCAAGTGCCCTCTCCTTTTTCCTTGATCACAAGTGTGGCCCGAATCACTTTTTGTTTTTGCTTCCAAGCTGAAATTTCCCATTTTAGTCTGGCGATCGCCAACGGGTATGGGATCTGTCCTGGTGCTCGCCCACTGTGAGAATTTTGCATACCTTGAATACTTCATCACACTTTTAGGCCACAAGAATGCGGTGGCTGGGGCTCGTCGTGGATTCGAATACTTTGTAAAATTATTGATATGAATGTTAAATATGTTACAAACGTGTAGTCATGTAACCAGCACGTTTTTGTACCATGAGTAGATGTCACGTTCAAACCAGGAAACCGACAAAATTAATGAAAAATGTATCTTTTCGTAACTTACTGAGATATGTGTGTAGAAGAGAAATATTTTTTCTTGGTCATCGTTTCTAGCACATAATTTTAAATTATGTGAACTTGAAACTAACCCTTCTCGTATACTCATTGCTCCACCACATGCAGACAACCAACCAAGATCATAAAAATGCCTGAATAAGAAGGGAATGAGGTTTCTTGGGTGATCCTGTGAAAAAAAAAAGGGAAACAAGATATTCATGATGTATCCTAGAAGTATGACTTAGGCATTGTAAGTACAAAGTACAAACGGTCTATGCAAAAGTGCTGCGTCATTCATGAAGCCAATCAATGTCTCGCAGTCGAGTTTGGCCCCAGGGAATTTGTTATAAACAGTTTGTGGACTAAAATAAAGTGATTTCGTATAACCCGTTTTTCAACTTCTCGACTGCACTTTCCATAGCAATACAGTATTCCTTTCGAATATGTTAGAATTGAGAGTGGCAGAGTCGTGAAGCGATCGAACGTTTTTGTAAACTGGTGGAGAATTAAATAGTTTTAAAAATCGGCTTTGCTGTTCAACACAATGCTTCCAAATAAGTTATGCATCACACGGTTGGCGCGATGGTTGAAGAATTCACGACTACAAATGATCACTTCCGCAAAACAATTCCAGAACGTACGTCTGCTTAGCTAACCTCATTATTCACAGGCGGCCCAGACTCCGGGGGTCTGTCTGTATGTTACGCAGTGATATGTGACACGACCGTTATTGCGTAACAGAAAATTATAAGGAAATGTATGGGGAAAAGCAACGCTGTGGATAAATCGTAAGATTCTGAATGAATTAAAATAAAAGCTGGTGTAACTGTTATTTGTGGTCTCTTGAGTCCCTTGTGTTGATTTCAAGCCGGTACGGCCACTATTAGTGACCGAAATCCTGCCGAGGTTTCTCCCCTTAATAAAAATGAGAAGGCTGGTCCTCCATTTTCCAGTAGCCAATGGTTAGGAGCGAATAAATACTTCCAAAAGCTCAGCGATGCCGAAACACCGCCGGGAACCAATAGCCAGATAAATTTCCTTTCCCCTGACACGACGCTAATAAACCCAGCCCAAGCTCGAATACGCCAAAATCCTAATTTGTGAGCAAATTTGTGGCCATTTCACTGTCGCGGTGGGCGCACCTAAGTAGCGTGGCGAAGGTCGCCAATCGTCATTGAAAGAAACACTCTGATTGGTTGCGACAATATTGAACAGCTCCTTTGTTATCGTAAGAATAGGAAAAGTTACAAAGACATAAGGAATACGGAGACACTTTTCTTTCCGCTTCCTTGTATTGCCGTCGCTGTCGTAGATTCCTAAAGCTCCCTAATCTGAACGCGACGCAATCACAAAAGACGGACGATATTATTTGATATTCACGCAATTTACACAAGGAAGCAAAACACTTCGTGCTTTATTTTTTATTAGAGGTGGAATAGTTGGGTTTCTATACGACAACACACGATACCATCACGGCCGAGAAACAACGACAAAAACTCGACAATACGCGGGAATCTAAATGGTTCTGCAAAGCACGAGTCCGATGTATCTAACTGAGACAACTTACCTTCGAAAGTTCCATCGTCGGAAGTCGTCGACTGATATCGAGAACGTGTGTTTACTTGTGTTACGATAAGCAGAAAGGGCGTTGAACTTGAACAGCTTTTAATTGTTTGTCCCTTACAAGGGGTCCCTGTCAATCATGTGTAACACGCATATTTAATGAGCTATTCAAAGTGCCCCAGTATCGGCGCCATTTTCGACTTCACGGAAATTCGTTTTTTTCAAGTGTTTGCCGGATGACAATCCGATTGAATCCTCTTACATCAATCGGCCGATCAATCAATCATCAAGCTAATCATTTCAACTAAATAGTTATATAATCTTTCCACCCTTTTCTGTGATTCGTTTTGTGTTTTGTACCGAGTTTTTTCAAATAATGTTTACCGATCAACCGGCAGCCAAACAGCCGCGGAGAAGCAGGCCGCCAAGAGGCGAAAACACACACGAAAGGGAAGGAAGGAAGCCACGGGATGGAAAGAACAAACTCACAGGAGGTTCGCTGGACTCGTATTCTATCAATTAAGCCCCATCTCTACAGTATTCCTTTCGAATATGTTAGAATTGAGAGTGGCAGAGTCGTGAAGCGATCGAACGTTTATGTAAACTGGTAGAGAATTAAATAGTTTTAAAAATCGGCTTTGCTGTTCAACACAATGCTTCCAAATAAGTTATGCATCACACGGTTGGCGCGATGGTTGAAAAATTCACGACTACAAATGATCACTTCCGCAAAACAATTCCAGAACGTACGTCTGCTTTGCTAACCTCATTATTCACAAGCGGCCCAGACTCCGGGGGTCTGTCTGTATGTTACACAGTGATATGTGACACGACCGTTATTGCGTAACAGAAAATTATAAGGAAATGTATGGGGAACAGCAACGATGTGGATAAATCGTAAGATTCTGAATGAATTAAAATAAAAGCTGGTGTAACTGTTATTTGTGGTCTCTTGAGTCCCTTGTGTTGATTTCAAGCCGCTACGGCCACTATTAGTGACCGAAATCCTGCCGAGGTTTCTCACCTTAATAAAAATGAGAAGGCTGGTAACTCCATTTTCGAGAAGCCAACGGTTAGGAGCAAATAAATACTTCCAAAAGCTCCGCGATGCCAAAACACCGCCGGAAACCAATAGCCAGGTAAATTTCATGTGCAAATTTGTGGCCATTTCACTATCCCGGTGCGCGCACCTCCGTAGCGTGGCCAAGGCCGCCAATCGTCAGTGAAAGAAACACTCTGATTGGTTTCGACAATTTTGAACAGCTCCTTTGTTATCGTAAGAATAGGAAAAGTTACAAAGACATACGGAATACGGAGACACGTTTTTTTTCCGCTTCCTTGCATTGCCGTCGCTGTCGTAGATTCCTAAAGCTCCCTAATCTGAACGCGACGCAATCACAAAAGACGGACGATATTATTTGATATTCACGCAATTTACACAAGGGAGCAAAACACTTCGTGCTCTATTTTTTTAATAGAGATGGAATAGTTGGGTTTCTGTACGACAACACACGATACCATCACGGCCGAGAAACAACGACAAAAACTCGACAATACGCGGGAATCTAAATGGTTCTGCAAAGCACGAGTCCGATGTATCTAACTGAGACAACTTACCTTCGAAAGTTCCATCGTCGGAATTCGTCGAGTGATCTCGAGCACGTGTATTAACTTGTGTTACGATAAGCAGAAAGGGCGTTGAACTTGAACAGCTTTAATTAATTGTTTGTCCTTTACAAGGGGTCCCTGTCAATCATGTGCAACACGCATATTTAATGAGCTATTCAAAGCGTAAACTGGTGGAGAATTAAATAGTTTTAAAAATCGGCTTTGCTGTTCAACACAAGGCTTCCAAATAAGTTATACATTACACTGTTGGCGCGATGGTTGAAGAATTCACGACTACAAATGATCACTTCCGCAAAAAAATTCCCAAAGGTACGTCTGCTTAGCTAACCTCATCATTCACAGGCGGCCCAGACTCCGGGGGTCTCTGTATGTTACGCAATGATATGTGACACGACCGTTATTGCGTAACAGAAAATTATAAGGAAATGTATGGGGAAAAGCAATGATGTGGATAAATCGTAAGATTCTGAATGAATTAAAATAAAAGCTGGTGTATCTGTTATTTGTGGTCTCTTGAGTCCCTTGTGTTGATTTCAAGCCGGTACGGCCACTATTAGTGACCGAAATCCTGCCGAGGTTTTTCCCCTTAATAAAAATGAGAAGGCTGGTCACTCCATTTTCGAGTAGCCAACGGTTAGGAGCGAATAAATACTTCCAAAAGGCCCGCGATGCCGAAACACCGCCGGGAACCAATAGCCAGATAAATTTCCTTTCCCCTGACACGACGCTAATGAACGCAGCCCAAGTTCGAATACGCCAAAAATCCTAATTTGTGAACAAATTTGTGGCCATTTCACTGTCGCAGTGGGCGCACCTCCGTAGCGTGGCGAAGGTCGCCAATCGTCATTGAAAGAAACACTCTGATTGGTTGCGACAATATTGAACAGCTCCTTTGTTATCGTAAGAATAGGAAAAGTTACAAAGACATACGGAATACGGAGACACTTTTTCTTCCGATTCCTTGCATTGCCGTCGCTGTCGTAGATTGCTAAAGCTCCCTAATCTGAACGCGACGCAATCACAAAAGACGGACGATATTCTTTGATATTCACGCAATTTACACAAGGAAGCAAAATACTTCGTGCTTTATTTTTTTAATAGAGGTGGAATAGTTTGGTTTCTGTACGACAACACACGATACCATCACGGCCGAGAAACAACGACAAAAACTCGACAATACGCGGGAATCTAAATGGTTCTGCAAAGCACGAGTCCGATGTATCTAACTGAGACAACTTACATTCGAAAGTTCAATTGTCAGAAGTCGCCGACTGATATCGAGAACGTGTGTTTACTTGTGTTACGATAAGCAGAAAGGGCGTTGAACTTGAACAGCTTTAATTAATTGTTTGTCCCTTACAAGGGGTCCCTGTCAATCATGTGTAACACGCATATTTAATGAGCTATTCAAAGTGCCCCAGTATCGGCGCCATTTTCGACTTCACGGAAATTCGGTTTTTTCAAGTGTTTGCCGGATAACAATCCGATTGAATCCTCTTACATCAATCGACCGATCAATCAATCATCGAGCTAATCATTTCAACTAAATAGTTATATAATCTTTCCACCCTTTTCTGTGATTCGTTTTGTGTTTTATACCGAGTTTCTTTCAAATAATGTTCACCGATCAACCGGCGGCCAAACAGCCGCGGAGAGGCAGGCCACCAAGAGGCGAAAACACACACGAAAGGGAAGGAAGGAAGCCACGGGATGGAAAGAACAAACTCACAGGAGGTTCGCTGGACTCGTATTCTATCAATTAAGCCCCATCTCTACAGTATTCCTCTCGAATATGTTAGAAATGAGAGTGGCAGAGTCGTGAAGCGATGGAACGCTTTCGTAAACTGGTGGAGAATTAAATAGTTTTAAAAATCGGCTTTGCTGTTCAACACAATGCTTCCAAATAAGTTATGCATCACACGGTTGGCGCGATGGTTGAAAAATTCACGACTACAAATGATCACTTCCGCAAAACAATTCCCGAACGTACGTCTGCTTAGCTAACCTCATCATTCACAGGCGGCCCAGACTCCGGGGGTCTGTCTGTATGTTACGCAGTGATATGTGACACGACCGTTATTGCGTAACAGAAAATTATAAGGAAATGTATGGGGAAAAGCAACGATGAGGATAAATCGTAAGATTCTGAATGAATTAAAATAAAAGCTGGTGTAACTGTTATTTGTGGTCTCTTGAGTCCCTTGTGTTGATTTCAAGCCGCTACGGCCACTATTAGTGATCGAAATCCTGCCGAGGTTTCTCCCCTTAATAAAAATGAGAAGGCTGGTCACTCCATTTTCGAGTAGCCAACGGTTAGGAGCGAATAAATACTTCCAAAAGGCCCGCGATGCCGAAACACCGCCGGGAACCAATAGCCAGATAAATTTCCTTTCCCCTGACACGACGCTAATGAACGCAGCCCAAGTTCAAATATGCCAAAATCCTAATTTGTGAGCAAATTTGTGGCCATTTCACTGTCGCGGTGGGCGCACCTCCGTAGCGTGGCGAAGGTCGCCAATCGTCATTGAAAGAAACACTCTGATTGGTTGCGACAATTTTGAACAGCTCCTTTGTTATCGTAAGAATAGGAAAAGTTACAAAGACATACGGAATACGGAGACACTTTTTCTTTCGATTCCTTGCATTGCCGTCGCTGTCGTAGATTGCTAAAGCTCCCTAATCTGAACGCGACGCAATCACAAAAGACGGACGATATTATTTGATATTCACGCAATTTACACAAGGAAGCAAAACACTTCGTGCTTTATTCTTTTAATAGAGGTGGAATAGTTGGGTTTCTATACGACAACACACAATACCATCACGGCCGAGAAACAACGAGAAAACTCGACAATACGCGGGAATCTAAATGGTTCTCCAAAGCACGAGTCCGATGTATCTAACTGAGACAACTTACATTCAAAAGTTCCATCGTCAGAAGTCGTCGACTGATATCGAGCACGTGTATTTATTTGTGTTACGATAAGCAGAAAGGGCGTTCAACTTGAACAGCTTTTAATTGTTTGTCCCTTACAAGGGGTCCCTGTCAATCATGTGCAACACGCATATTTAATGAGCTATTCAAAGTGTAAACTGGTGGAGAATCAAATAGTTTTAAAAATCGGTTTTGCTGTTCAACAAAATGCTTCCAAATAAGTTATACATTACACAGTTGGCTCGATGGTTGAAAAATTCACGACTACAAATGATCACTTGCGCAAAAAAATTCCCGAATGTACGTCTGCTTAGCTAACCTCATCATTCACAGGCGGCCCAGACTCCGGGGGTCTGTCTGTATGTTACGCAATGATATGTGACACGACCGTTATTGCGTAACAGAAATTTATAAGGAAATGTATGGGGAAAAGCAACGATTTGGATAAATCTTAAGATTCTGAATGAATTAAAACAAAAGCTGGTGTAACTGTTATTTGTGGTCTCTTGAGTCCCTTGTGTTGATTTCAAGCCGCTACGGCCACTATTAGTGACCGAAATCCTGCCGAGGTTTCTCTACTTAATAAAAGTGAGAAGGCTGGTCACTCCATTTTCGAGTGACCAACGGTTAGAAGCGAATAAATACTTCCAAAAGGCCCGCGATGCCGAAACACCGCCGGAAACCAATAGCGAGATAAATTTCCTTTCCCCTGACACGACGCTAATAAACGCAGCCCAAGCTGGAATACGCCAAAATCCTAATTTGTGAGCAAATTTGTGGCCATTTCATTGTCGCGGTGGGCGCACCTCCGTAGCGTGGCGAAGGTCGCCAATCGTCATTGAAAGAAGCACTATGATTGGTTGCGACAATTTTGAACAGCTCCTTTGTTATCGTAAGAATAGGAAAAGTTACAAAGAAATAAGGAATACGGAGACACTTTTTCTTCCAGTTCCTTGCATTGCCGTCGCTGTCGTAGATTCCTAAAGCTCCCTAATCTGAACGCGACGCAATCACAAAAGACGGACGATATTATTTGATCATTGTCAGAAATCGTGGACAAGATGGCGAACGCGCGTGCGCAATGCAAGCGTAATGGCGTCGATACAGCATAAGAAAATGTATGAGAATGTTCAAATTTCGCAAATATATCATTATACATATTAGATTTCCACGGTGCCAGCATCTAAACTTCATGAGGGTCAATCAAACAACATAAATAACACAAAAGCAGGTACTGAAACGGAGGCCTACCCACTTCCCGAGAGGAGTGCATTCTCTGCCTGTTTCTCTCCACTTTTCCCATACATTTCCTTATAATCTGCCTCAAATAGCTTCCGGTATTCGTCAACTAACGGGAGAGCACGACTATGTAGTTCAAGTGCCAGCATCTGAATATGTTCAAGAGTGTTCGATGTCTTCAAATCGCTCGTAAAAGGCTTGATAATTCCACGCCAAAGTTCTTCCACAGACGTACTTTTATCCGCCATTTATCGTGAAATCGGCCGCCATGTTTACATGTTCGACTACGGAGGAAGGCGAGAAACAGAAGCCCAATGGCTGCACAATCTCACAGCAACCGCCATGTTTACTTTTCTTCATCTAGCAATGATTTCTGGGATTTAATTTAGCTCCCAGGCTGCCACGATTTAAATAATTTGCCAGGAGATTTGGACGAGGCGATGTCATGGCTGTCGAATACAAGAGGAGACATAGAATGGAGCTTGGAGTTCCAGGAAAATATTCACATTTATTGTGCTCGCCACTAAAGTGCTTTTTCAATAGAAGTAAGATCTCTGCATTAACATAGTGCAGCTTTAGTGAAGTTTTGGAGTGACCTTAGTGACAATTCTTGGTGTAATACGATACACCGCTGACAAGTTAGCGCAGGTTCAAAATGTCCACGATTTCTGGCAATGTATTCACGCAATTTACACAAGGAAGCAAAACACTTCGTGCTTTATTTTTTTAATAGAGGTGGAATAGTTGGGTTTCTATACGACAACACACGATACCATCACGGCCGAGAAACAACGACAAAAACTCGACAATACGCGGGAATCTAAATGGTTCTGGAAAGCAAGAGTCCGATGTATCTAACTGAGACAACTTACCTTCGAAAGTTCCATCGTCGGAAGTCGTCGACTGATGTCGAGCACGTGTATTTACTTGTGTTACGATAAGCAGAAAAGGCGTTGAACTTGAACAGCTTTTAATTGTTTGTCCCTTACAAGGGGTCCCTG
Source organism: Plumapathes pennacea (assembly GCA_964036295.1). Classification (NCBI taxonomy): domain Eukaryota; kingdom Metazoa; phylum Cnidaria; class Anthozoa; order Antipatharia; family Myriopathidae; genus Plumapathes; species Plumapathes pennacea. The sequence goes on along the minus strand of OZ038463.1, from coordinate 35,313,490 downwards.
TCAATCATGTGCAACACGCATATTTAATGAGCTATATAAAAGTGTAAACTGGTGGAGAATTAAATAGTTTTAAAAATCGGCTTGCTGTTCAACACAATGCTTCCAAATAAGTTATACATCACACAGTTGGCGCGATGGTTGAAAAATTCACAACTACAAATGATCACTTGCGCAAAAAAATTCCCAAATGTACGTCTGCTTAGATAACCTCACCATTCACAGGCGGCCCAGACTCCGGGGGTCTGTCTGTATGTTACGCAGTGATATGTGACACGACCGTTATTGCGTAACAGAAAATTATAAGGAAATGTATGGGGAACAGCAACGCTGTGGATAAATCGTAAGATTCTGAATGAATTAAAATAAAAGCTGGTGTAACTGTTATTTGTGGTCTCTTGAGTCCCTTGTGCTGATTTCAAGCCGGTACGGCCACTATTAGTGACCGAAAAACTGCCGAGGTTTCTCCCCTTAATAAAAAAAGAAGGCTGGTCACTCCATTTTCGAGTAGCCAACGGTTAGGAGCGATTAAATACTTCCAGAAGGTCCGCGATGCCAAAACACCGCCGGAAACCAATAGCCAGATAAATTTCATGTGCAAATTTGTGGCCATTTCACTGTCGTGGTGGGCGCACCCCGTAGCGGTCTGGTGGAAAACGCGGAGTGCGGAGTACGGAGTGTTGCGTAATATATTGAAATTCGAAATAAATGTAAACACAAAGTTTCAACAATCACACTGTAATCTCATTTAAAATTCAGGAAATGCACAAACAGTGTTTTCTATCGTCTCCCACTCTTATATGCTCAAAGAGCCGCAGTAAAGCATTAATTGAATGAAAGCTAGCCACAAATAACATTCGCATGTTTAACATTGAATTAAAGTTTTCGAGAATAGAGTTCGAAAACGCTAGTCACATCGCGCACTGACTATATATGACAGTCAAGGAATGACATTTCACACGTTAGACGGCTAGTCTGCTCGCAGCCGTTTTGTGGTGGTTTTTGTGGGAAGGGCACAAGGCGTTGCGATCACAAGAGTGAGCGGAGTTCGATCAAAGTCCAATCAGCTTGTCTATGCTGTATGATATGTCTCTGGCGAAAGACTGCACTCGATCGCATTTTTCGTCAGTTATCTGTTTCCGGCGTATGAAAAGGTGATAAATTCCATACATGCTTGCTTTTATATTATCTGTGGCCAGCTTTCATTATATTGATAAGAGTGGAAGAAGAGAGAATACAATCTTTGTGCATTTCATGAACTTTAAATGGGTGTGTTTGTTTTAGCTTTGTTTTTATTTTAAATTTCACTATATTGCACAATACTCCGCACTCCGTACTCCGTACTCCGCACTCCGCGTTTTCCACCAGACCTGGGGTCTGGTGGAAAACTCGGAGTGCGGAGTATTGCGCAATATAATGAAATTTAAAATAAAAACAAAGCTAAGAGACTGATGTCGATTTAAATCAACTAGAAATCATTACTTGGGAAAATGACATTTAAGCTTCCCGACATTTAAGTGAGTTCACTCAATTACTGAATGAATTATCAGTTTGTTATTGTTTTATAATCCGTTTCCGCCGCTCAAAAGGGTGATAAATTCCTTGCATGCCTGTGTTATCTGTGGTTTTCGAACTCTATTCTCGAAAACTTTAATTCAATGTTAAACATGCCAATGTTATTTCAATTAATGCTTTACTGCGGCTCTTTGAGCATATAAGAGTGGGAGACGATAGAAAACAATGTTTGTGCATTTCCTGAATTTTAAATGTGATTACAGTGCGTTTGTTGCAACTTTGTGTTTACATTTATTTCGAATTTCAATATATTACGCAACACTCCGTACTCCGTACTCCGCACTCCGCGTTTTCCACCAGACCCCCCGTAGCGTGGCCAAGGTCGCCAATCGTCATTGAAAAAAAACACTCTGATTGGTTGCGACAATTTTGAACAGCTCCTTTGTTATCGTAAGAATAGGAAAAGTTACAAAGACATACGGAATACGGAGACACGTTTTTTTCCGCTTCCCTGACGCAATCACAAAAGACGGACGATATTATTTGATATTCACGCAATTTACACAAGGAAGCAAAACACTTCGTGCTCTATTTTTTAATAGAGGTGGAATAGTTGGGTTTCTATACAACAACACACGATACCATCACGGCCGAGAAACAACGACAAAAACTCGACAATACGCGGGAATCTAAATGGTTCTGCAAAGCACGAGTCCGATGTATCTAACTGAGACAACTTACCTTCGAAAGTTCCATCGTCGGAAGTCGTAGACTGATTTCGAGTACGTGTATTTATTTGTGTTACGATAAGCAGAAAGGGGCGTTGAACTTGAACAGCTTTTAATTGTTTGTCCCTTACAAGGGGTCCCTGTCAATCATGTGCAACACGCATATTTAATGAGCTATTCAAAGTGTAAACTGGTGGAGAATCAAATAGTTTTAAAAATAGGCTTTGCTGTTCAACACAATGCTTCCAAATAAGTTATGCATCACACGGTTGGCGCGGTGGTTGAAAAATTCACGACTACAAATGATCACTTGCGCAAAAAATTCTCAAATGTACGTCTGCTTAGCTAACCTCATCATTCACAGGCGGCCCCGACTCCGGGGGTCTGTCTGTATGTTACGCAGTGATATGTGACACGACCGTTATTGCGTGACAGAAAATTATAAGGAAATGTATGGGGAACAGCAACGATGTGGATAAATCGTAAGATTCTGAATGAATTAAAATAAAAGCTGGTGTAACTGTTATTTGTGGTCTCTTGAGTCCCTTGTGTTGATTTCAAGCCGCTACGGCCACTATTAGTGACCGAAATCCTGCCGAGATTTCTCTCCTTAATAAAAATGAGAAGGCTGGTCACTCCATTTTCGAGTAACCAACGGTTAGGAGCAAATAAATACTTCCAAAAGGCCCGCGATGCCGAAACACCGCCGGGAACCAATAGCCAGATAAATTTCATGTGCAAATTTGTGGCCATTTCTCTGTCGCGGTGGGCGCACCCCCGTAGCGTGGCCAAGGTCGCCAATCGTCATTGGAAGAAACACTCTGATCGGTTGCGACAATTTTGAACAGCTCCTTTGTTATCGTAAGAATAGGAAAAGTTAAAAAGACAGAAGGAATACGGAGGCACTTTTTTTTGCGCTTCCTTGCATTGCCGTCGCTGTCTTAGATTCCTAAAGCTCCCTAATCTGAATGCGACGCACAAAAGACGGACGATATTATTTGATATTCACGCAATTTACACAAGGAAGCAAAACCCTTTGTGCTCTATTTTTTAATAGAGGTGGAATAGTTGGGTTTCTGTACGACAACACACGATACCATCACGGCCGAGAAACAACGACAAAAACTCGACAATACGCGGGAATCTAAATGGTTCTGCAAAGCACGAGTCCGATGTATCTAACTGAGACAACTTACCTTCGAAAGTTCCATCGTCGGAAGTCGTCGACTGATTTCGAGAACGTGTATTTACTTGTGTTACGATAAGCAGAAAGGGCGTTGAACTTGAACAGCTTTTAATTGTTTGTCCCTTACAAGGGGTCCCTGTCAATCATGTGCAACATGCATATTTAATGAGCTATTCAAAGTGCCCCAGTATATATATATATATATATACAGCCCTTTGCAAAAATGTTGAGCCCTCAATATATATCACTATATACAAATATCGAGTGCATTGTGGGAAGAGTTCAACTGGAAAATTTTCTTCCCCAGCCGAATAACGAGGAGGAACACGCAGTAATCAATGTATTTTGAACTTAAATATCTTTCTGGTAATATATTGTTCTGAGTTGTGCGGTTTGTGTACAATTTTAGAACCATTACCTTCCCACAATGCCACAATGCACTTGATATTTGCATATAGTGTTCTATATTGAGGGCTCAAAATTTTTTGCAAAGGGCTGTATATATATATATATATATATATATATATATATATATATATATATATATATATATATATATATATATATATTTATATATATCGCGGCCTTCAAAGGTCAGAGTGGATTTGTGTCTAGTTTCTTGACTCAGCGTGTGGCCATATAAGTGCTTCTAGTTTTTTGATGATTTCCGTGGTTGTTTTCGCTGTTTGTGATGAACCTCGAAATACATCTGCCAGAAGAACCGCCTCAACGCAGAAATTATGTCATTTACCGACAGGACACAAGACTGACAGAGAAACACAGGAAAATCTTTGGATGAGCCTCCAGTAAGGTTCAGAAATGGAAATTTATCTTCCAAATCAACCGAGGTCGTGGATGTGATTTCCAAAATCGTTGTCGTCCGATCTTCGATATAGAATTTCGGTTGGAAATGCGCTATCAAAGGCACATCTGCGCTAATTAGACATTCAGAATCAAAGGTACATCTTTTCGGCTCAGCTCAGTCAAAGTCATCAAAGAAAAATCAGCTGAAATTCAGGTCCAGTGGTTCAAGATTTATCTTTCAAATGAACCGAGGTTTTTAATGTCATTTCCAAAGCTTTTTTCACGTGTTTAGACATAAAAATTGCCATTTGAAATGCGCTAATCAAATATTCATAATCGCACATGTGAAATTTTCTAGACCACAAGTTTTGATAACAATTTCGATCTCACGCCAACTCACGCCTGCGGACCAATTTCTCACGCCTGGCTGGCTTTTACAGTCTCAACTGACACAATTATGAAAAATATGCAATTTCCAACCAGTGCGGAAAAAGAAAAGGCCATGTATCAACGAATTCTCCGATTTTGTTTAAAGAGCCTGTCTCAACCATGATCCTTCGCGCGCTCTGGCGCCATTTTCGACTTCACGGAAATTCGGTTTTTCAAGTGTTTGATGACAATCCGATTGAATCCTCTTCCATCAATCAGCCGATCAATGAATAATCAAGCTAATCTTACATCTAAATAGTTCTATAATCCCACCCATTTTTTTTAGATTCGTTTGTGTTTTGTATCGAGGTTTTTTCAAGATGTATAATGTTCACTGTACCGATCAACCGGCGGCCAAACAGCCGCGGAGAGGCAGGCCACCAAGAGGCGAAAACATACACCAAAGGGAAGGAAGCCACGGGATGGAAATAACAAACTCATAGGAGGTTCGCTGGACTCTTATTCCATCAGTAAGGGCCATCTCGGATGTTGAAGCTAGCGACCAGGTGCTGCTGTCGACTGCATGCTTAATACATATATCGCGGCCTTCAAAGGTCAGAGTGGATTTGTGTCTAGTTTCTTGACTCAGCGTGTGGAAATATAAGTGCTTCTAGTTATTTTCATTATTTCCGTGGTTGTTTTCGCTGTTTGTGATGAACCTAGAAATACGTCTGCCAGAAGAACCGCCTCAACGCAAAAATTGCCGTTTTTATACTACAGACGACTAATTCGTCTCAGACGCATTAGTCGTCTCGGACGACTAATTCGTCTAGTATAAAAACGGAAAACAGGGCAGACGCACTTAAATTCTTATGCGTCTGTTAAGTGCGACTGAAAGACGCACTTAGCAGACGTCTAATTCGTCTCAGACGAAAAATGCGTCTAGCATAAAAACGAGTCGAACTTAACTGGAGACCAGAAGCGTATGTTTCAGTATCAAATCGAGATATTTGACAGTTTCAAGATGGCGGCACGAGGGAAGAAATCTCGGCAAAAAAGCAGCGTGCATGGAGTGAGTTCTCCGACTCGTTTTTATACCAGTCGAACTTAACAGTCAGACGACTAATGCGTCTGGACGAATTAGTCGTCTATAGTATAAAAACGGCCATATGTCATTTACCGACAGGACACAAGACTGACAGAGATACACAGGAAAATCATTGGGATGAGCCTCCAGTAAGGTTCAGAAATGGAAATTCATCTTGCAAATCAACCGAGGTTATGGATGTGATTTCCAAAGTAGTTTTTGTCGTCCGATCTTCGATATAGAATTTCGGTTGGAAATGTGCTAATTAGACATTCAGAATCAAAGGCACATCTTTTCGGCTCAGCTCAGTCAAAGTCAACACAGAAAAATTACCTGAAATTCAGGTCCAGTGGTTCAAGATTTATCTTTCAAATTAACCGAGGTTTTAAATGTCATTTTGAAAGTTGTTTTCACGTGTTTAGACATAAAATTTTCATTTAAAATGCGCTAATCAAATATTCATAATCGCGCATGTGAAAATGTCTAGACCACAACTTTTGATAACAATATTAGACGCGCGCAGTTAGTTGCAGGAAATACAGTGTCTTCGCTGTGCAATGCTTCAGACTCGACGATTGACCACAGATAAAACGACGATTGCCATTACTTTCTTCAGGGAAATCGTCCGCTTTCAGTGCAATGAAGCTGTACAAAGAGTGTTGACGTCACACACCAAATGTAAACAATAATATACGCGCGCGAAGGATCACGGTTGAGACAGGCTCTTTTTTTAAGGCATCAGCTGGAGCGGCGACCTGAGCACAATCCCAGACGCCAATTTTGTGTTAATGACTCTTGAAACATCCGTTTTCTTTTCCGTTTTAGTTTCTCATCCGATATGATTCACAAAATGAGAATTTGTAGCTTGCACAGATAGAAAGTTGAACTATCAATTCTCACTACATCAATCGTAAATGTTCTTCTAAAATGGTGGGGAGAATCTGCATTATGATCCCAGTGGTGGAAAGCTTGACCTGTGTCACAGAGGGCTTTTTCAGTTGTTTTTAGTTATTAGCAAAACACAATAAATTAAAACATAAAAGCACAGTGGTTTTATTTGGATAATCATAAGATTTTGAATGCCGGCAATAAAACATTCTCTCCTTTCTCAATGTTCTTACAACTTTGCTTCGTGTGCATTTTCTGCATTTCTGAGTCGAGGCCTTCTATATTCTTTATCAATAAGTACGGTATATCTGACAGAGCTGGCAAACGCGTACACCCGCGCCAGTTTCCGCGGGAAAAAGCTTGCCTGCGGGGCCGCGCATACACAGTGCGTTTGTCAGCTCTGTCCGGTATATCTTGGTCTTTAATCCTTTTACTACTCATGAGTCTTCTGATGATAATGCTCCGGACCCCTTAAGGACAAAAGAACGACATGTTTGTAAAGCCTGGCATTTAGAGCATTACGCGCATGGGAGTCCTTATTTCATATATAGTGAAAACAGGCTCGACACAAGCGTAAGCACAATTTTTTTTCTATCCCATCCCTAATTCTTGTATATCTCAATTGTTCTCGACCTAGTGCTTGTACCGTTCGTTTTTACTTGACGAATAAAGCCGTTTTCGGATGCCTGTCGAAAACCAAAACCAAAGCAAGTACACCGCTAAACACAGAAGTTGTAAGAAACACTTTCAGCCAATCAAAAGCCAAAGTATTTACACAATCACTTTCGACAGTCATGCGAAAATATCTTACGTTTACGCTTGTGCTTACGTTGTCTGTTTTAATTCTCGCACTTTTTTTTTAGCTTGCATCGCTCATTTTCACTTGACCCACTCTTGCCTTTGCTTGGGTCGCTCGTTTTCACTTGACGTATATTTAATATCTAATTTTGCGCTTCTTCGTTTTTACTTGACGCACATATATTAAGCTTGCCCTTTTGCTAGCGTCGCTCATTTTGACGTACTTCTGTAATGACCAATCCTCTCTCAAATCGTCTAGTTTCACATACAGTGTTAGGTGCAGGATAGATAGAAGGACGATATCGCAGTCCACACTTAGCCCATATTATTATATAGACACGAGTGTTTTACTGGAAAATATACCGTGCGTAAAATCCATATGAAACTACATCCGGGACCCGAGTGGCGTATTTTCCATATCCTCACTAGTGAGGATATCGTTGGCATCATTTCCCGCTTTTGCACGGTTGTTTGTGCAATTTCTCGTAAAACACTCGTGTCTATATATAATAAAAAGAAAATTACACGGCGGCTTGAAGATATGGATTTTATTTTCTCGTGGTAAAAATAATATTTTATTCACTCGCGAAGCGCTCGTTCGTAAAATATTGTTTTTACCACTCGAAAATAAAATTCATATCTTTGCGCCGCCGTGTAATATCCTCTATATACGAATCCCCCAATCATTCAAGAACAAAATATGTGAGAGATAGAGTGAGGATCGATAGCTCTCTTCTGAGGCATTTCAATATTTTTCAGATGAAAAATATTGACGGCCAAATTATCCTAGCTGTATGGTACATTTCCGGCGAGAGAATGAAAAAAAAAAAAAAAGAAATCGAAGTTGAGCTTTATAGCCACCAATTCAATATGAACGTTATCAGCTAAATAACTTACCTCGTGGGCATCGTGCTAGGGTTTAGCTGCTGGGTCTAATCCATGCTGTTTCATCTGAATCGCTATATCAAACAGGTACTCAAAGCTTTCACACCTGACGATGCAAAGAGATTAAGATTATCCTTAGCAACGTGCAAATATTACATGGTAAGGTGCAAATAACCCCTTAGCAACGTGCAAAATATACAACCGTGTTGCACGTTGCTAAGCAAAAGATAAAATAATCACGATACTAGCACAATACTAAGGGAGTTGAACAGTAATAAAATATAAAGTATTGAAGCTGAAGTGGCTGCCAAAATACTGCACGACTTGTAAAAATAAACAGCCGTACTACGGGCTTAAGTGTCTAATCAAGATATATGTATTAAACAAGAGACACCCAGACAGAGACAGAACTTAAAGCATGTGTAAGGAGCAAATTAATAAAACTGCACTCACATGGTTTTCACTTTCTGCCAACTGGGTCCCCAAACGTATATGCCATGTCGCCGCACAAGTATTGCGCTGGCCTCTGGGTATTGTTGCATTGCTTTGGTCATTGGTTCCTGGCAGAGAGAAATGTATCATCAATACACGGTGGTCCGCGAGAGTTATCCTGACTGAACCAATTTGCTGTGTAATACGTACCAGCAAGCCAATCTCTTCGGGGGTGTTGTCTATAATTGGTACAACAAGTTCTTCATCATATCTGAATAGAAAAAAGGAAAAAAGAAAAAGTTCATTACAACCACCGGTAAATTCTACTGTACGGACAATCCTATTCTTACACATGCTTCAGCTAATTTGCAAACTACTTGTCGGAGCTCAAAATGTCAGTCTACACTGATGTTACGCCAACAATCGGCCACTTGAACAGTCGGCCGACTGACTATGCTTATAAATAATTTTACTTACAGTGAACTCAAGCCGTTACCATACCTGTAGTGTATGCCAGATTTGCACTTCATGATTCCTCTAATCATCTGCTGATGAGTCATACGAAACTCGTTGCCTGGGAACAGAAGCGTTGCCATGACAGCAAACTTGGAATGAATGTGCATCACAGCTGCCATACCTGGACCTGGAAATCACACCTCAAAATTATCAAAAATATCCAGTCATTAACATGTGTTCCGCCAGTGGTATGCCCTCACACACTCTGGACATTTTTTCATAATATTCAGAATGCCCACAAACCATTTAAAACTTATCCTTTTTACTCTTAAGCTCATAATATATATTCTGCCAACCTTTCAAGTTGCATAAAGTTGAGAAAGCTATGAAAAACTAAGTTCTCTGTACTTTATGGTTTTATCTGAACAATACATGTACAAAATAAATCAGTCTCTTGAAAGAGCTATACAGTCGAACGTTGCTATTTCGAACTCGGTTAATTCAAAGTCCCCATTATTTCGAAGTCAAGCCAGTCCCCTTGGATTAATTTTTCCAGTCATTTACCATCGGCTATTTCGAAACCCTGTTATTTTGAACTCTTTTTCGGGTCATGTGCGACTTCGAAATAGCGGAGTTTGACTGTATATAAAAAGTAACCCTGTGAATGTCTGGTTGTGTACAGTACAAGCAAACTAAGATAACCATATTTTTATGCTTAGCATATCCTCACCTTTCATTTTGTATATATTCAAAAATACTGGAGCACATTGACTCTTCTTGAGTTTCTTTCTGGTAAATAAAGTGAACAAAATTATTTTAATATTACAAGACTAAACAATTAAAAAACACCCAGAATTTATGTACAATTGTGAATTCAATTTTACATTTCAGTTTGATGTGATACATTGGTTTCTTATACCATACTTACACTGGTGGCGGTTCCAAAATATCATTCCCTTTCATGTCACAGACAAAAATGTCTTCAGACTTACACATGAAAATGAAATACAAAGTTTCATTATTTAACACTGTGCAGGAATGTGGGGTGAAAATGGTGCAGACTATTTTAGATGAATGTGCAGGATACAACATGATAAAATTATTCTCACACAACACTGGGAGCTGTGCCCAGCAGAAACACTATTCATACACCGTGCTGGGAGCATGTCAGCCACACCACGCATGTGACCTTCATTACACATATTTCGCCAATGTAACAGACTTACAATATTATGCAGCCACTTAAGGCCTGGCAAAACGAGGACACATTGTGGCGGCAACATTGCTAGCATGCGCATGTTTCCCAAAATAATGTTGCCCCGTTTTGCCACGCGCAAAACATTTGTTGCCGACACAAAATGTGTGTCCTAGACACAAGAAATGTTCCTGAAAAACCTCAGAAACATTTGTTGTGTCCACACTGTGCGCAGCAATGTTTCCGCATGTTTTGCCACCCTGGCAACATCGAAGGACACAATGTTGCCGCAACAGTGTGTCCTCGTTTTGCCAGGCCTTAAGAACAGTGAAAGCTAAAGGTCAGGCTATGCTGATTGAAACAAGAAAAACTGACAACCTCCACACCTTGTGACCCTTTACCCCCCTGTGAAATAATTTGAAGCTGACATTTCATGCACAAGCCCTTCGTCTGAGGAAAAATGTAGCCAAACAAAGGTAGCCTTATATATTTAATTACCTCTATTCTTTCCTTCTGAACTCCAGAGGGGGAAACATAAATTTGGTAACTGCAAACAAAATGTAAAACCAGGCTTAATAAGAACTGGTGTAAATATAATAACACTATAAACTAGAAGATCACAGGTTTGCATGCTTCAGCTAGAATTTATGAATGAAATTTTGTTAATTTTTTTTTTCATTCTTACATCAGTCATCTGGAAATCCCTTGATGATCAAACTCATTTTTAAGTTTACATAATTTAATTTTTTTATGGTAAAACAATGATTATATGCACAACATTATTCACATTCAAAACCACAAATAATTATACTGTAACTTGGTGTAGAATCGATTAATTAATCACTTGGCAAATTCACTGACATGCAACTAACCCTTCTCGTATACTCATTGCTCCACCACATCCAGTCACCCAACCAAGATCATAAAAATGCCTAAATAAGTAGGGGATGAGGTTTCTTGGGTGATCCTGTGAAGAGAGGGAAACAAGACGTTCATGATGTGTCCTGTATGACTTTTGCATTGTAAGTAATGACTTATGCATGCTATCTTGTGCAAGGTAGTTGTACAAGTCAATGTTTCGATGAGTAAATTATACCTTCATTCACACACAATTATTTTCAGTACAGTCGCTAGTTGTAAGTTCACGCAAATACGAAGGGGACAAAACATTGTTTGACTCTCATTTCGTGCTCTATTTTATTCTAATAGAGGCGGAATAGTTGGGTTTTGAAGACATCACACGTGACCATCACGGCCAAGAAACAACAACCAAAAGCTCAACAATATGCAAGAATCCACATGATTCTGTAAAGCAACTCACCTTCGAAAGTTCCATCGTCGGAAGTCGTCGACTGACCTTGAGCACGTGTGTCCACTTGGACAGCGGATTGTTCGATGCGGAGGAAAATCGATGCGCGGGAAACGCCTGGGAATGAAATTTTCCCGAGGGGGGGGGGGGGGGGGGGGGGGATACTAAATAGGAATTTGGGTACGGGTGTTCCGCCGACTCTATAGAACCCTGACCCTATTCAAGACACAAAAATGGAAATTTTGCTACCCTGTCTAAGACAAAGTCCTCTAATTTGATACCCTGTTCAAGACTAAGTTTAGATAAGTTAGCCTGCCTGCGTTGCACGCGTTTCCACTGGAACATATGAAGAAATCGCGCGAAAATGGCGAGAGCAAAAATGTGGTTGAGAGGGGAGGGGAAGAGGAGAAAATCTTCAGAAAATAACCCTGTTTAAGACACAAAAATGCAAAAATTTGATACCCTGTTTAAGACAGAAGACCCTGAAAATGATACCCTATCGGGCGGAACATCCCTATATAGGAAATATATGGGAGTACCCCCCCCCCCCCCCCCCCCACCCGGGGAAATTTTGAGAGAACAGTCAAGCGTGGAGTATTCAGAGTAGACAGGATTTTTTTTTTTCTGAGCACGTTGTCACTAAATGCCAAATATCTGTTGAGAAAAATAAATGAAGCCGATAACTAGGGAGTAAGGCTACGTGGCAGGCGTTCCCCGTAGAGCGCGACCGCTTAACAGATGGGGCTTGTCATCGCCAGAAATTTCAGACATCCGGTTGCGCCATCTTGGAAAAGGCATCTGGTTTCACACTGAAAGCCGCTCAAGAAATAACGAAGAAATGTATGGGATCTGATAATAAATTGCGCTTTTCGCTTAACTGAAGCACGTTCGTAAAAATGTTTGGGCAGCATTCGGAAGAGGAAAGCTTCCTAAACACAACAGTATAAAAAATATTTATCTCCGGTAAAATTCGATGTGTACTTTGTTGAATTTAAAATTTCGGCCGATGTAAGAAGGGATTGATAGCAGAATACGCTCAAAACCGGCTACTGTCACTCTTTAAGCTGCATTTAATACAAGACCCTTGGGTACAACGCAAAATGTTTACCCCGTACCTGATTGTCGAAGGATTGAACATCTCCTGTGAAGCCTCTGTCAGTCCCCTGGAGCACAGGCGGCCCAGACTCCGGGGATCTGTCTGCCTCATCTGTCTCATTTCTTTGAGGGGGAGAAACAACACACTAATAGTGGCCACCAATAATGGCCGTAGCGGCTTGAAATCGACACAAGGGACTCAAGAGGCCACAAATAACAGGTACATCAGCTTTTATTTTTAAAACCGGGAGCAATCGTGGACGCAAAATGTCCAGAATTTCTGGCGATGTCATTTTTTTCATGAATGATTGATTGACATTTCTTGTTCTTTTTAATAATTATTAATAATTATTAAAAATTCTAATGCAGCGACCGGGCGCAGATGTTATAATGAGTAAAGGCCGTGAACTGTATCAGCAAAAAGTTCATTTTGATCTGCTGAACGCCGCAAAACCATGTCAGTAGCACGCACAAAGTAGGGCAGATGTGTCTTTTCCCACGCCCCCGCCCCCCTCCCCCCGCCCCGTAATTTTGTCACTCGACCTCAGTCTCCCATCCGCCATCAGCACAAAATGGCGCCCGTGAACACTGTTCAACCGCATCGAATGAGACCGCCAGCTACGCAGGCTAGGGAATAGGCATCGAATATTCGATGCCGGGTCAGCGGGGTATCAAAACACGGACTGTTCAAACGAAACCTGGCTTACTTTGTGCGTGCTACTGACATGGTTTTGCGGCGTTCAGCACATCAAAATGAACTTTTTGCTGATACAGTTCATGGCCTTTACTCATTATAACATCTGCGCCCGGTCGCTGCATTAGAATTTTTAATAATTATTAAAAAGAAAAAGAAATGTCAATCAATCATTCATGAAAAAAATGACATCGCCAGAAATTCTGGACATTTTGCGTCCACGATTGCTCCCGGTTTTAAAAATAAAAGCTTATGTACCTGTTATTTGTGGCCTCTTGAGTCCCTTGTGTCGATTTCAAGCCGCTACGGCCATTATTGGTGGCCACTATTAGTGTGTTGTTTCTCCCCCTCAAAGAAATGAGACAGATGAGGCAGACAGATCCCCGGAGTCTGGGCCGCCTGTGCTCCAGTGGACTGACAGAGGCATCACAGAAGATGTTCAATCCTTCGACAATCAGGTACGGGGTAAACATTTTGCGTTGTACCCAAGGGTCTTGTATTAAATGCAGCTTAAAAAGTGACAGTAGCCGGTTTTGAGCGTATTCTGTTATCAATCCCTTCTTACATCGGCCGAAATTTTAAATTCAACAAAGTACACATCGAATTTTACCGGAGATAAATATTTTTTGTACTGTTGTGTTTAGGAAGCTTTCCTCTTTCGAATGCTGCCCAAACATTTTTACGAACGTGCTTCAGTTAAGCGAAAAGCGCAATTTATTATCAGATCCCATACATTTCTTCGTTATTTCTTGAGCGGCTTTCAGCGTGAAACCAGATGCCTTTTCCAAGATGGCGCAACAGGATGTCTGAAATTTCTGGCGATGACAAGCCCCATTTAACCCCTTGGATACATTCAAGCACAAAAGGATCTCGAGACGTCAGCTTGTGATCTCGCTTGTGCTTGTACCGGCTATTTTGCATCAAAATGTCACACTTGGAAAATAGTGAACGAAAACAATGTCGACATTTACATAAGTAATAACTGCAAATGCCACTCCTTCGCCGACGACTGAATATAGCAAGTCGCTGATTGTCTTTCGTTCGAGCTCAAAATTGTTTAATAATTCTTGTCTTTCTTCTCATAATCTTCTAGATGTTAATCCAGATTCTTAAAGGATTCTTTACCGCTGTCATTGTCATCGACAATGGCCTGGTCATCTATCTGATCACAACAAGAAGAAAACTCAGAACAACGACGAATTGCTTTGTCTTGTCACTTGCGGTCGCTGATTTTGGCATCGGAGGAATTTGTCCTGCAATTCCATCTAAGACTACACCTAACTACACTCTTGAGGCCATATGGCTTGTCTTCATCCACGCATCAATGACCAACTTGTGCGCACTGACACTAGACCGTTACCTCGCCATCGTTAAACCACTGAGGTACGTCCCCTTTATGACAAAGAAGCGCGTGATTCTCCTCATATTTGCAGCGTGGGTCATTATTTCTCCTACGCTCTTTTTCCACTTGCTTGAATTTGAGATTGGAGTCTTCATCTACCATACAATTATAACAGTGTGTGTTTGCGTGTTCCTGTTGATCACCACAGCGCGGATATTCCTCCTGGTGCGAAAACACTCACGCCAGAATGCTGCGGTGGTAAAGCAACTGAACTTTAACCACACATTTCAGTTTCATTGCAAAGTCCCGGAACCTCAAGAAACAGCGGCAGCGAAAATGATTTGTATAGTGGTGTTCATCTTCCTAAGTTACTCAGTGCAGCACATTTATTATATGTTTTGCGCTCATACGAAAGTGTGCTCACTGAGCGAGACTCTTATAATATCAAATAGCGTGCTGACATTGTTGAATTCTCTAGCGAATCCAATAATATACTTTTTATTCAAAAGAGAAATCAGGAAAGAAATAAAGCAACTGTTTCCACTAAAAAGATGCTCTGCCAGCAAGCTATTTAGATGGTGAAGCACGGAGTATATCTCGCTGAGTTACCTCACGAGTCAAACTGTATATAATGATAAATTATTACCTGTGAACTTATTCAGAAATTTCAGATGTTAGAATTTTAAATCGAACAAACTTGAATGTGTTAGGCCCCGTCCACACTAATCCGGATAAATTTGAAAACGGATATTTATTTATCCGTTTTGGCCTCCCGTCCACACTAAGACGCGTTTTCGGTGACCGAAAACGGATATTTTCGAAAACGCTCTCCAGAGTGGATATTTTCGAAAACTCCGGTTTCATGGTGTAGTGTGGACGGCGAAAACGGAGCTTTTCGAAAACGCATGACGTTATGATGTCAGTGATCTCTGTGTGCATGCTCAATTCGGGCATTTAGCGTTTTTTGGTCAGTCCAGCGTATTAGTGTGGACAGCGAAAACGATTCGAAAACGATAGTGTGGACGGAAAACTTTCGATGCGTTTTTCGTATGAAAACTCCGTTTTCAAATTTATCCGGATTAGTGTGGACGGGGCCTTAGTAGATAAGTTCTTCTGTTGGCCTTGTGAACAGCTCTTTCATATAAGAGTTACACAAGTATGCTGGACTCCACCAGAAATTGCGAGCAGCGTTTTAAGTAGTTTAGCTTAAAGTTTAGAAAACTGTATATTTCTGTCATGATCCCGCAGGATGTATTATGGTAAAATAAAAACTGTTTACGCAATTCGTAAAACCAAATGTTTCTGAATTTTTTGAAATTCTTAGTGAGCAATATTTTTTTAACTTTCGTTTTCAAACTGAGCATGAGTCTCTGAGCAGTCTCTCTCTCTCTTATTCAAGGTGTACGTAGCATAAGAAGATTTGTGTCAAATTTCAAAATACATATGTTAATGAGGGGAAAGGGAAGCCGATAATAGATTCGATTTAATCCAGCCTATTTGAGCAAAACTATTAGATTTTTAACTAAGAGTACTACGTACACATTTTTCTTTTTGAAGCTATTTGCAATATGCACATTTCTGGACACATTTGCGAATATACGCTCCGCTCACGAAAGAAGGAACACAAAATGGTGTGACCATGACATATTGGTCAAAAATCGACCCACTTATGGTTAAAAAATGTGTATGCCAAAAACGTTCGAATGAAAGGTTCTGGCCAGTATTATGCATCGCCCGATTTTCCTGATGAACTGTGTAAAGTGTGACAACACGTTCGGAAACGGTACGTAAATCGACCAGTTATATCTGTGTCGATGCTTCAGTCGGCAGAGACAGTAAAATGTGACACCTATGAATCATCTATTTGGTCATTCGCGTACAGTTAAAATAAATATAAACTTCACTTGAGCCGATTTGGCCGTGGCGGCTGTGGAGTGAATTGTTCACAAAAACCGTCGAAGGCAACTGAATAGCCATATTCTTTTTAGTTACTGCATCCTCAAGCACGAACCTGTGTAGTTTAGTTTCACCTCGCGACGCTCCCAGAGTCGAGGTATAAATGCAAGTGCTTCTTTGTGCTGATCCGAGTTTTGATCTGTAATGCCTTCAATGTCTGGGTATCCTTCCTTCTGTTCCTGCATTTATAAGTGTTTGCGTTTTTCCTATGCTTAATTTTTTTCAGTTTCCCCAGAAAAAAATCGTTTCTTATAAAACAGTTTAGCGTAAACAACCCCCGGGGGAGGAATCCCACATAAAAATGACGGGGATGCTCGTTTTAGTTGGATTTTCGTTTTGACCCCTGGGGGGGGGGGGGGGGGGGGGTCTCGAGCTTTGACTTTTAAACGGTACCAGTAAATGCATGCCAAGAATTTAAAGTTTCGATGCCTTTAAATGCTATAAAGAGGGATATCATCAAGTACTTCCCCTTTGCTGTTTTCAAACAAATAAGTTCATTCGACTGACACCCGACCCCTTAATGGTACCACGTCACATAAAAATGTCAGCATTTGATGTTGAGCACCCTAAGCGGTACCAAAACCGCAATTTTGACCCCTAAGCGGTACGACGAGCATCCCTGTCATTTTTTATATGGGAGTCGTCCCCCCGGGCGTAAACACAGATGCGACGCGACATTTTGGCAGCGGGCCAGCTGATTCAAGCTAACAGAAATACGTCACAAATCATCTTGTGGTGCAAGAGGGGTGTGGGAGCTGTTTCATTCAATATCTGTGGCAACTGCCATTTCTTCAAAAATTTAAAAAGGAAATGCAGTAGACACATGCACCTCCCAGGTGCCTATTTTTGCACCTTGCTACGCAATGTTGCGTTGCCAGTTACACGATGGTGTCCCGTGTCATACCGGCACAATGTTACACCAAGTAGAACCCACTTCTGACTTCGTGTCAACGTGTCCGCAAACTTGCAACATGGTGGAAATAAGCGTCGCAGTGCGGTGCAACTTGCAACCCAACATTGTTGAGCGACATGCAAGTTGCGAGAATATTGCCCGTAATACTTCACCTTTTTATGAGAGCAAGTTTGTAACTACAGTGCCCTGCGGTAAACTTGCATTTACTATATGATAAAATTTCTATCGCAATGAGCCACCTCTATCGTGTTTTATAAAAAGAGTAATTTTCTACGCGCCTAGTAACGTTTGATAAATAGTCTTGCCGGTGCTCGTGGGGGGGGGGGGGGTACTCCCATATGTAAGCCATATAGGCATGTGCCGCCCCAAAGGGTATCGTTTTCAAGCATTTTTAGTCTGAAATAAGGTATCAATTTTGTCTTTTTGGTCTGGGATAGGTATGATTTTAACAGAAATATGTCGCCGCGGACATTGCACGGCAAATGGAAGAAAACACAGAAAGGAAATCGTTGCAAAAGAACAAAAAAATCTCTAAATAAAGGTCTGAAATAAGGTATAAATTTTGGAGTCAGGTCTGAAATAGGGTATAGAAAATCAGGTATTTTGGTCTGAAATAGGGTAAGGGTTTTCAGGACCGGGCGACACACCCGCACCCAAAATTATAATGAATGCCCCCCCCCCCCCCCCCCCCCCCGGGTGCTGGTGTAAGTGTGGTCGAACGCAAACACGGCATAATAGTTAACGCGATGTTTTTACCGGAACCCAACACCGCGAAATTGATGTGGATGCATGAAGGCCGTGAAAAATGACGACTTTTGATCGAGTTGTGCCTTTGGCTAGTTCAGAAATTATCAATCATTTTACGGGGTTACAATCATAGATACAATGATCGTAACTATTGCCTCAGGCTATTCAGACCATAACAACTGTAGGAAAGGGAGCAGATTCTGAATCGTTTAAAAAACACTTTTAATTCAAATAAATAATCATAGCATAAGCATAAGAATCAAACACCTCTATCGCTCTCTTGTGCTATGTTTATGCTGGGCATGCGTTACTCCATACTGTCTTGACTTATGTCGGTTTAATGCTCCCGAAATCATTTTCGACGGCCCTTTGTGTCAGTTTAACATATCCTTTTATTGCTAGCTTCAAATCAAGCCATTTTACATAAGCAAAGAGTTAATTTATTCTATTATTCTATCCTATTTTAATCGTTATTCACTTTTCTGACTCCCCTGATATTCCTCGTTTGGACTCGGATTCTCGAAGGGACTTTTGCCGCTGTCGTAGTCGCTGGTAACGGCCTGTCATCTTTCTGATTGCAACAAGAGGAAAACTCAGAACAACGACGAACTGGCTTGTTTTGCCACTTGCAGTCGCTGATTTTGGCATCGAAGCAATAGGTCCTTCAATTCCATTCAAAACTTTACCTAACTACACTCTTGATGCCATATGGCTTGTCTTCATCTACGCATCAATGACCAACTTGTGCGCACTAACACTAGACCGTTACCTCGCCATCGTTAAACCACTGAGATACGTCCCCTTAAAGCCTGGTTTCCATATAATCGTCTCTGACGTAAGGATCGTCTCTGTCGCTTTTTTTTTGTCGATGCAAGGATAGAACACGGTTCTATCGGGACGATCGAGTTGCTTCTGACGTAAGGATTGTTTGAAACAATCGCAAGAGTGTTTCCATATAATCATCCCGATCGCTTGACAAAAAATTCTGCGACAGAGACGATCCTTACGTCAGAGACGATTATATGGAAACCAGGCTTCAATGACGAAGACGCGCGTGGGTCTCCTCATATTTGCAAAGAGGGGCATTATTTCTCCCTCGCTCATTTGCCACTTCCTTGAATATGACATGGGATTATTCATCCGTCACACCGTCATCGCAGTGTTCGTTTCCGTTTTTTTGTTGTTCACCACAGCGCGGATATTCCTCTTGGCGCGAAAACACGGGTTTCGACAAAAGACTGACCCCCCTTTATAAAATGCTGACCCCCCTATAAATCACTGACCCCCTGTAAAACACTGACCCCCTCCAAAAACACTCATATCCATTAGTATAACCCTGGGCTTTGTTTTCTGAGGCTAGCGAAGTGAACCGAAGAGTCACAACATTAAAATGCTACGCTCGAAACACGTAAAGCGTTTCAAAACACCATACCTTCAAACTCTCGATACATCTCCAGATCCGCTTGATCACGCTATGGTGATGCTTGCTCCAGTACTCCGTACAGCCTGCCTATTTACAGCAGAAATCGCAAATAAACTTGATCTTTGGTGTTTAGTTGCCCTGCACGCCATTTTGGATTAGTAACCGCGCTCGTACACAAGTAGGCCCCAGGGTAGGAGGAGAGGGTCAGTTTTAGTCAGGCGTTCCCGTGGTAACAGCATGGATGGTGAGTTGCTCATTTATTAATTTTCATCGTAATTACCCCGGGCAATCGCTCGTCAATTCCTTCTTTTCTTATTCAATGAGCAACTCACCATCCATGCTGTTCACACATTGCACTGTAAAGTCGTGATGTTAAGCACAAAAGGAAAGAACGATCATGGTGGAACAAGGCAAAAACAGCTTGGAGCACAAAATTGCATGCCAATTCGTTGAGTTTAACGAAAAACCTTAAACCAACGAAAATTCAATCGACATTAAGGTACATGAACCCGGCACACATTGGAAAACTGAAAACGTTTTTACATAATTTGTCTACGTGCACTAGCTTTTTGTTTTGTTTAGATTTACATCTCGAGATTTCAACTTGTGATCTCGCTCATGACGAGCCGCACGCCTTGACAACGGCCTTTCGGTAGGGACAATTTGTCCCCACCGCCGTGGAGTGCGGTCTGCTTGGTATGAATGACAGAGGTGTAAACTCCAAACCATTAGCACAGTCGGTGTGCCGATAATCACTTTGTTCTGAATTAGAAATTGTAATTTTAGCCGGCAATCGTGCTTTGGGGTGCCCTTCTCACTCTATAACAGAAGTCGCGCTTATGTGGTGCAAATTATGAGTCGGCATCTAACGAAAGAGTTTGACGTCCAGTAAAAACATAGGTCTACGTGCACCAGCTGTTTTTCTTTTGTTTAGATTTACATCTCGAGACGTCAGTTTGTGATCTCGCTTGTGCTTGTACCGGCTATTTTGCATCAAAATGTCACACTTGGAAAATAGTGAACGAAAACAATGTCGACATTTACATAAGTAATAACTGCAAATGCCACTCCTTCGCCGACGACTGAATATAGAAAGTTACTATTGCCTTTCGTTCGAGCTCCGAATTGTTTACTATTTCTTTCTTTCTTCTCATATTCTTTCTGGATGTGGACCCAGATTTTTAAAGGATTCTTCGCCGCTGTCATTCTCATCGACAATGGCCTGGTCATCTATCTGATCGCAACAAGAAGAAAACTCAGAACAACGACGAACTGGTTTGTCTTGTCCCTTGCAATCGCTGATTTTGGCATCGGAGCAATTTATCCTGTAATTCCATTCAAAACTTTACCTAACTACACTCTTGATGCCATATGGCTTGTCTTCATCCACGCATCAATGACCAACTTGTGCGCACTAACGCTGGACCGTTACCTCGCCATCGTTAAACCACTGAGGTACGTCCCCTTTATGACGAAGACGCGCGTGGGTCTTCTCATATTTGCCGCGTGGGTCATTATTTCTCCTTCGCTCATTTTTCACTTGCTTGAATTTGAGATTGGAGCCTTCATCTGCCATACAATCATAACAGTGTGTGTTTGCGTGTTCTTGTTGGTCACCACAGCGCGGATTTTCCACCTGGCGCGGAAACACTTACGCCAGAATGCTGCGGTGGTAAAGCAACTGAACTTTAACCACACATTTCAATTTCATTGCAAAGTCCCGGAACCTCAAGAAACAGCAGCAGCGAAAATGATTTGTATAGTGGTGTTCATCTTCCTAAGTTACTCAGTGCAGCACATTTATTATATGTTTTGCGCTAATGCGAAACTGTGCTCACTGAGCGAGACTCTTATAATGTCAAATAACGTGCTGACATTGTTGAATTCTCTAGCGAATCCAATAATATACTTTTTATTCAAAAGAGAAATCAGGAAAGAAATCAAGCAATTGTTTCCACCAAAAAGCTGTTCTGCCAGCAAGCTATTTAGTTGGCGAAATGGGGAAAACAGAGTACGGAGTATATCTCGCTGAGTTACCTCACGAGTCAAACTGTATATAATGATAAATTTTTACCTGTGTACTTTTTCAGAAAGTTCAGATGTCAGAATTTTAAATCGAACAAACTTGAATATGTTAGTAGATAAGTTCTTCTGTTGGCCTTGTGAACAGCTCTTTCATAAAGGAGTTACACAAAAGTATGCTGGACTCCGCCAGAATTTGCGAGCAGTGTTTGAACTAGTTTAGCTTAAATCGGCGAATAAATTATAACCTGTGTACTTTTTTTAGAAATTTCAGATGTCAGAATTTTAAATCGAACAAACTTGAATATCTTTGTAGATAAGTTCTTCTGTTGCCCTTGTGAACAGCTCTTTCATAAAGGAGTTACACAAAAGTATGCTGGACTCCGCCAGAATTTGCGAGCAGTGTTTGAACTAGTTTAGCTTAAATCGACGAATAAATTATAACCTGTGTACTTTTTCAGAAATTTCAGATGTCAGAATTTTAAATCGAACAAACTTGAATATGTTAGTAGATAAGTTCTTCCGTTGGCCTTGTGAACAGCTCTTTCATAAAGGAATTACACAAAAGTATGCTGGACTCCGCCAGAATTTGCGAGCAGTGTTTGAACTAGTTTAGTTTAATCGGCGAATAAATTATAACCTGTGTACTTTTTCAGAAATTTCAGATGTCAGAATTTTAACTCAAACAAACTTGAATATGTTAGTAGATAAGTTCTTCCGTTGGCCTTGTGAGCAGCTCTTTCTTATAGGAGTTACACAAGTATGGTGGGCTCCGCCAGAATTTTAGCTTAAATCAGCGAATAAAATAATTTACAAACTGTATATTTACGTCACGAGTCAAACTGTGTACTTTTTCAGAATTTGAGATGTCAGAATTTTAAATCGAACAAACTTGAATATGTTAGTAGATAAGTTCCTCTGTTGGCCTTGTGAACAGCTCTTTCATAAAGGAGTTACACAAAAGTATGCTGGACTCCGCCAGAATTTGCGAGCAGGACTGTTTGAACTAGTTTAGCTTAAATCGGCGAATAAATTATAACCTGTGTACTTTTTCAGAAATTTCAGATGTCAGAATTTTAAATCAAACAAACTTGAATATGTTAGTAGATAAGCTCCTCTGTTGGCCATGTGAACAGCTCCTTCTTATAGGAGTTACACAAGTATGGTGGGCTCCGCCAGAATTTTAGCTTAAATCAGCGAATAAAATAATTTAGAAACTGTATATTTCTGTCATGATCCCGCAGGATTTATTATGGTAAAATAAAACTGTTTACGCAATTCTTAAAACTCTGAGTTTTTTTCTTTTTTCTTTTCTTTTTTTTTTTTTTCAAGGTGTAGCATAAGAATATTTGTGTCAAATTTCAAAATAAATATTTTAATGAAGGGAAAGAGGGAAAGGGAAGCCGATTATAGATTCGATTTAACCCGGCCCATTTGAGCAGAACAATTAGTTTTTTTAAACTAAAAGTACTACTTACCTAATTTGTATTTCTCATTTTTTATTATGCTCTGTGTTGGAAACCAAATTTAGCCTTGGATTTTTTACGTGCACATACCTGGATGTAAAACAAAAATATTGAATTGGCTGAGAGGCTCCTAGGTGAAGTCGGCAACAAAGTTTTTGCAACTTGCTGCGCAATGTTGCGTTGCCAGTTACACGATGATGTCCCGTGTCATACCGGCATATTGCAAGTTGCAGTAACACAATGTTATATGAAGTAGAACCCACTTCTGACTCCGTGTCAAGCGTCACAGTACGGTGCATATTTCAACGCAACCTTGTTGAGGGACAAGTATTGCCCGTAATGAGGCCCGTTTACACAGGCAATTTTTGATGCGATATTTAATGCGATTCCCGCGGCGATTGTCAAGCGATTTCAAATCGCGCGTGTAAGCTACCGGCAATTTCAAGGAGATTTCATTGCGATTTGGTTGTAATTTTGCAGTATGCACAGGCACCGAGGCAGAATGCATGCCGCTGTTATCACGAACAAATTGCTTTTGTCACATAGCCATGGAAGGTCGAGCGAGAGAAGATTGAAATTAAGAACTGTTTGCTGTGGTCTTGTTCGCCACCAAAGAAAACGTCGAAGGCAGTGAAATTTGGATTAAGCCATGAGTTCTTTCTCTTTGGAGTGGCGTATAAGAAATTCCTCTTTTTCAATGTTCACATTTGTTTTCATTTCTCTCTGTGAGCAGTTCAGCTTGCAGGGAAAGGTTTTCTTTGAATTGGCCTGTTCATCTGCCACATCTTTCGCAACAAACCACCCTTTGGGGGGTACGCTAAGGCAGCTTTTTTCTCGCTAAATCGCCGATCAATCGCATCTAAATTTTGAAACAGCGGCGATTTCTTGGCGACAAATCGCCATGAAATCGCCATGAAATCGCCACGAAATCGCAGGTAGTTTACACATGCGATTTGGAATCGCATCAAAAATGGCCTCTGTAAACGGGCCTTTACTTTACCTTTTTAGAGTTTATTTTTCATGAGCGAAAATTTGCATTTACAGTTCCCTGCGGTAAACTCGCATTTTCTGTAATAAAATTTCTATTGGAATGAGCAACCTCTATCAAGTTTTATAAAAATAATCATTGTCTACACGCCTGGTAACGTTTAATAAATAATCTTGCCGGTGTAAGTGTGGCCGAACGTAAACACGCCATAATAAACGCGATGTTTTTACCGAAACCCAACGCTGCTAAATTGATGTGGATGCATGAAGGCCGTGAAAAATGACGACTTTCGATTGAGTTGTGCCTTTGGCCCTCTTTCAGAAATTATCAACCATTTTACGGGGTCACAATCATAGATACCATGATCGCAACTATTGCCCCAGGCCATTCAGGCCATAACAACTGTAGGAAAGGGAACAGACTCTGAATCATTTAAAAAAACTCTAAAAATAACCAGTTGACATGTATGTTAGCAAGCATTTATATTTATAGACGAAATATTAGAGACGACGCCTTGGAACGCGCAGGAAAATAGCACCAAAGGCTGTAAGTTATTGTAAATATATATCATAAATAGCAGACAAAGCAAATCCAAAGCCTGGTTTTCACGAGTGACGTAAGCGCAAGCACAATATCTTTAGTTATTTCACAGTAAAAACAGGAAGTACAAGAATCAGAATAATTTGATTCTTTTGCTTGCGCTTGCGTTTTCGTCGAATGGTCTGTTTTTACGTGAAATAGGCGGAGTTTTGCACTAGCATTTATGCTTGTACTTGGGTTTACATCGCTCGTGCACTACGATTATTTGTATGTAGCAAATGCTTCTTTTACAAAATATTCCATATTTTTTAAAGGCTGGTTTACACGAACAACGCAAGCACAAGCGTAATATAAGCGTAAGCATGAGCTTACTAAGCTCACATTCAAGAGAGCAACAGTGGCGACATATAAGCATAAGAATATATAAGCGTAAGGATCAAACACGTCTATCGCTCTCTTGTTCTATAAATATTCATGCTTGCATGCGTCGTATAATCCAGCCTGAATGTTGCGCGTTTTAGAAATCCAGACTTACTTCCATACTGTCTTACTTATGTCGGTGCTTCGGTGCTCCCGCAATCATTTTCAACGGCTCTTTATGTCAGTTTAACTTATTTTTATTGCTCGCTTCAAATTGAGCCATTTTACATTATAAACAAAGAGTTATTTTATTCTATTATTCTATCCTATTCTAATCATTATTTTCTTTTCTGATTCTGAACTGAAAGATGTCCCTCGTCTGGACTCGGATTTTCGAATGGATTTTTGCCGCTGTCATAGTCGTTGGTAATGGCCTGGTCATCTTTCTGATCGCAACAAAACGAAAGCTCAGAACAACGACGAACTGGTTTGTTTTGTCACTTGCAGTCGCTGATTTTGGCATCGGAGCAATAAGTCCTTCAATTCCACAAAAAACTTTACCTAACTACACTCTTGAGGCCATATGGCTTGTCTTCATCCACGCATCAATGACCAATTTGTGCGCACTAACACTAGACCGTTACCTCGCCATCGTTAAACCACTGAGATACGTCCCATTTATGACGAAAACGCGCGTGATTCTCCTCATATTTGCCGCGTGGGGCATTATTTCTCCCTCGCTCATTTGCCACTTCCTTGAATATGACATGGGAGTATTCATCTTTCACACCGTCATCGCAGTGTTCGTTTCCGTTTTCTTGTTCTTCACCACAGCGCGGATATTCCTCTTGGCGCGAAAACACTCCCGTCAGAATGCTGCGGTAGTAAAGCAACTGAGCTTCAACCACACATTGCACTGTAAAGTTCCTGAACCTCAGGAAGCGGCGGCAGCAAAAATGATTTGTATAGTGGTGTTCATCTTCCTAAGTTACTCAGTGCAACACATTTATTATATGTTTTGTGCTCGTGCGGAACTGTGCTCACTGAGCGAGACTCTTATAATATCAAATAGCTTGCTAGCTTTGATGAATTCGCTGGCGAATCCAATAGTATACTTTTTATTTAAGAGAGAAATAAGGAAGGAAATTCTGCAGTTGTTTTGCACTAAGAACCTGTCCTGCCAGCAATCTATTTAGATGAAATGGAGAAACAAAAAGACAGATGTCTCGCTGAACGAATAAGTTAAGACGTATTTTTATAAGTTGCTGATCAGGATTTCGGAGCTGTCAAAGTTTAACTGTAACCGATGTTGATCGGACCAAACTGACTAGTTGGTAATTCCCAAAAGTGGTCGCGGTCGCTTTACGAGAGCTTTCAATTACAGAGTTTGAATGACAATTCAAACGGGGTTTCACAGTGGTGGTCGTAACTAGAGCTGATCTTTTACGAGACTGGTGGTAGTAGGGCGGGAGAGCTTTGACTGTATTAAAAGAGCTGGTATCAGTAAATAACTTGAATCACTGGATAGAAAAATATTATTTTATATCCTTTTTAATTGTCACGTCTCTGACAAGTTTGACATCATGGTGAAAGAGCTGTCTTCACATGTGCATATTACTGTGAACCGATCTGACAGTTTTGCCCAGCGAGCTCAAAGTAAAGCTTCGGCATTGTAACGACTATTTGTTTAGTCCAGTTTCGAATATAAAACAATATCGGAAAGGTGCAGACGCCGATAATAGCTATGATTAGTATAAACGTCACTCGGCCAACAGTTATAATATAACTCAAGAAAGCACGTGCAAGCCTGACATAAAACTTGAATAAAATGTTATTAATTTACAACTGTGATGTTACGCTTAACATGATTGGCTGAAAGCTATGCTATAAATAGACGAGAGTTTGTTTAAAACACTGACGTGCAACATGCCGCTGACATTATTCAATGAAGGTCAGTTTCTCGCTCATCGCGTTGTAATTGGCTATAGGTTTGTGATCACTTATGATAAAATGGCATGTGATAAAACTTGTGTGAGCTCAGCGTATTAGAGCAATTGACCCTCTAAAGCTGTACAAAGTCCTCCAGGGGATTACAGTAGTAACTGTACAAGGGGTTGAGTGTTATAGTCAAGCAACATAAACATTAAACTTTTATTTTAGTTAATTGTGCGATACTTCAAAGAGGGGAAAGGATACAGAGTGGACTGCGCGGAGCACATTTTTTATACGGACTCTTAATTACCCTTTAAAATACCATTCTGTGGTCGATGATTAGTGACCCTTTTATATACCTCTAGTAGCAAAAATGCCCCTTTTACGCCTTTGAACAGGAACTACGTCTAGAAAAACTGTGCGCAACTCTGCAACGAGGCGGCGTGTCCAGCAGAAACGTAGCATAGTTTTCAAATGGGAGAGCGCCAAAGGCGCGAGATTCTAGAGCGTAAGATTTTTTAGATCGGGCTCTCTAAAATGCCATTTCCTGAGGCTGAGTGCGATAACCTCTCAATAGGGGCAAGTTTTCGAACTCCCTTCGAAATATGCCAACACAATTTCCTCTTGGCCAGCCGTTCTTATGAGACCGTTTTAAAATACCAAAAAGCTTTGTTTTTCTATACCGTTTCTAAACCTGAGGTTTGAAAAGGAACCTCTTTTGGGTTGTTGGCAGATAGTCTGTCGGTGGGCAACAGCGGAGTTAACGACTACTGTTGTCTGATTAAGCGGAGTGCAGCACGTCTGAAATCCGACCGATAAAAAGAGTAAATGAATGGATTGAGGGATGACTGAAGAAACAGGAAAGTAAACGAAACTTTAAAAAACACCGGACCGTCTAAACCACCCTCAAACCCACTGAAAATATACATGTTATAAACGCAACGGGGCAGCCAACAAATCACAAAAATAAACACGACCAGAACGCAAGCCATGGTGCCCTTATTCCTAGTGCGCTGACAAGTCCGCGTCTCCACCAGCGTGCCAGGATCGCGTCTTCTGCATGTCGCGGCGCAAATTCTCCGCGATTGCATTTTGATTGCTTTTACGATCCTCACGTTCACAAGAGTCATGAGGAAGATCGGGATGATGACGACCATGATGATTATAATGCTATTGTAGAGTATATTGGCGTAATGTAGCTGACTTTCTGAAATAATCGTATGCTGCCACACGTTCCTCACTCCCGCCAAAACTTCGGGCACCAACCATACAGCCACGAGGATGGAAATCACCCTTTTTCGCGTTATTTTTCTGTTGTAGCGAAGGGGATATAGTACAGCGACGTAGCGGTCGTATGTAATCGCAAATAAGTTAAACATATTCCCTATCAGTACAATGTCTTTGATGGTTCTCATAAGCCAACAATACTTCGTCCATCCGCCAAGGGTACCACAGCTCTGACTGCAATGAGTGGCATACAGAGGAGCGACAAGGATTGCCATCAGAATGTCTGAAATCGCCAAACTGATGAGGAAAATGTTCATGTATTGTCGACGCAGGTTCTCAGTTGCCAAGAAAACCACAGCTGAGAAGCCATTTCCGATCAGAATTACCGAACCAATGACGGAGTAAAGGACAATAAAGAGTAGCTGGTAGTTGTCCTTACAGAATGGCGCCACGGACGAAGCATTAAGGAGGTCGATCTTGTTGCTGGAGGAGTTAATCAAACCAGCCGAACGCAGACCTGGCCACACTGAGGGACTTGAAATGTTTGTCGAAGACATCGACAGATCGTGTGGATCGGCCGCAAGTTTTAAATCAATTCTGTCCAATGTTTGAAAAACTTATCAAGGAAAACCCAAAGCCCGAAGATGTGCTTTGAATGCAGTTTATGTAGCTAGTGTATGTGACTATACATATAGCCGTGTGTTTTTGTGATCGCGCGCCGCGTCACAGACTCATTATGTTTTCCAGGCACGTTCTTTGTGGCAATTTGTACTATCAGCTGGCCGCTGAATCTTTCTTGACGCAGTGTTTTAACAGCATGCTCGACAATTATGTTGATTATGTTGACAAGTATAGTTCCGATTGGCTCAGTGTAATTTTCTTCAGAGAAGAAACTTAGTCATTTGAAGAAGAACTCAAACATTTGTACACCGACAAAAATACAATATTGCAAACAAAACAAATTAGCAACGCAAAGCAAGAAATATAAATAAGCGAAACGATATCTTACCACTTCAGTTACTTAGTGACAGAAAAAAGATTCAATTCAAATGCTAAAAGAGGAAACTACTCAGAATATTCATTGAGCAAAAACTGAAATGTGTATCATTTGATCTTAATTGATTATGAACCGAAAAAATCTTTTAGTTTTTCAATCAATTATACGAGAGCCATTTACTGCTTTTTATGTTTATAACTAAAACTTATTTTGCATGTCTGAGATTTCCTCCCACGTTACTCCGAATTAGGCGTTTTCTCTGTGATTTGTCATTTTGTCCGTTTATAAGACCATCTGCTGCTGATCTCAGGTCAAACTTAATTATATGTGTCACATCCTCTGTGTTATATAAACGACAGCACAAATAAAATGATTTCAAAGCTGAGCATTTTATACAAGGTCCTGTCGCGTTTAGACAACCTAACGCGAAACTCTGTAATCAGAACTACTTTGCCGACCCGAGTGCAACAATTACCGTTATACGAATTTTACAAATTATACAAAATAAGACACACGAAAGGTGCCTTTCATCAAAATTGGTACTCGACAGTCAATGGAGTTGAGTGTCTAAGGTTTTGACGGCTTCGCACAGAAAGGGGGCGAGATCGCCATTTCTTTCTTTCTGTCTGTCTGTCTGTCTCAAAACTCGATCCCAGTTCTCCTCATTGAGAGAGGTTACCAAACCCGTATATCGAGAGAGGTTATATAGAGCCCGTGTGTGCTAAACAAACTGTGTCGATGTTTAGAAGGAAGAAACGTAATAGATGGTCATCTAAGAAAGTAACACTGTCCACTCACACAAAAGAGATTGTATCAAAAGGTGATTTTCTTTCCTTTTGTACCGCAGTTCCTGAGCTTTGTTGTCTTAAAATTAGGTCTTATTTGTGGCTGTATTTCGACGAACACTTTCTCTTGTTAAATTGAGTGAATACCTCGAAACAATCGCCGAACCTTTAATTTCGTAACCTCGTTTAGTTTGCGAGGAAACAGAACCTGGAATTTTTGAGGGACGCTATTGTGAAAGACTGTTGTTTGTTGTTGTTCGCGTTCTATAATAGTGCACTTACTTCTTGAACTCCGAGTTTAGTACATCTGTTAATGCTTGGGACTGCTATAATATTGTTTGGTGCAGGATAAATTTGTTGCCATACACTGACATGGAGTACACCTGGCTTGAATTTTGCAGATTTCTCAATCACTGATTTTGCTGACACTGAGGATGCAGAGAAAGCTCTTAAAAAGGTTTCACGGGGGATGACAAGCGGGGCAGGTGAGAAGAGACTATGCAGGACTAGCTATTTCATTTACATTTTATTTTATATTTTAAATGTGCATTTGTTGTACACAGAGGTAAAAGTTTAATTAATTCAAAATTAAAGAACCATTTTTATGCCACTCCTTGTTGTTGCAGTGAAGTCAATTGCCAGGATAAAGATAGTCACTGAAGAGTTGGCTTGGGACGAGAGAGACAATTTTGATCAGCTGTCATCAAGTGGTTCAGATGCAGAGGAGAAAATTTGTGAAGACCAGGCTGTTGGGGATAACTGCATTTCAAATGAGGCACAGGTTGGCCATTCTCAGACACTAGCAAGGAACAGAAAATGGAAAAAGGCAGCAGCAAAAAAGAGTACGGGCAGCAGTTTTTCAGGACAGATGATTTATCCCCAGGACATCTGGTTCATTCTGTCAAAATACATATTCCCTTCAGACGTGATAACCTTTGCTTTAATATGCAAAGGAGCTAACATTGCTGTCAATTCAAGCAAATTTTGGCTTCGTTTTTATCACCGCCATGTGGAGAAAGTGAAGTCACTTCCAGCTTGCCTGAAACCAAACCGAATCGACTGCAGACCAGGCCTGCGAGCACGAGTTGTGAGAGCATTGTTTCATTCTTACGAACCTCTGAGTTCTAGACTTAAAGCTGGTTATGGTTTAGGCAATGGATCACTAAGTTCTATTGAATACCAGACATGTACAAGTGCATTTTGGAAGTCAAATGTTTCTCAGAAGCCAAAGAAGACTTGGACCTTTTATGTGAAGTTTGCTGACAATTGGGCACTTCAGCACAAAACATCCAGACGGCTATCTGCAGAGTGGATTAGGAGGGGTGATTCCTTGAATGAGAACCTTGAGTTAGGCAGGTCTTTCTTACAGGTGAACTGTCCTAATTTTATGGTTACACCACCAATCAATGGTCTTGTTTTGACAAGTATCTGTGTTGGCATCAGCCGTGATATGAGACATAGCAGTGTTAAAATGATCTTTCATGTTCCACGCAGTGATGGCAGGTTTCGCAAGGAAGATGGAGTGTTAGTGACTTTAGATCCTGCTACTGATTTTAGAGTGTTGCCATGGTGGCACCCTCTCTATCCCTATCCCAGTGCGTAATTTAACAGACAGGCTTTCCAGGAACTGGGAGCAGTGTGGGTGAAGTAGAAGAAATGCTGACCCAGGTTGTTGCTCTGGGAGTGGTGAACCTGAATAAAGTTTCTTTGTCAGTCTCTTACCAGAATAATTCTATTATAATTCTAATAAATTATTATAATGACCAGTAAGGAGAAGTTTTTTGATACACTTGCTCAGGTTAATGCTGATTCTATTATCAATTCTCACTACATCACTTTGTATAATTTGCTTGTGAAAGGTTGGAATAATGCACATTTTGAGTGCAGGAGTGAAAGCAGAGATACCACCCCCCCCCCCCCCCCCCCAATATTTTTTTTTGGGAAGGGGGGGTGACACAGCAAGATTTTGACCACTAACTATTACTGTCCACAGTGGCTTCAAACCAACAAAAGGGGCACAGGATCACAATAAAATTTTATTACTAACATGTTTAGAATGTTTCTTTCAAGTTTCATTATTAAATGCTATAATATTTTCCATCGTTAAAATCTTAAAGTGCCAAGCTTAATAAAAAAGACAAAATAAAAAATGTCAACCTTGCTTTCATCTCAAGTAACAAAATGCTCTGCTCTCAAATCAAAACAGCAAGAAATCAAGCCTCTCCTGCGGGTGGAATATTTGGCCTACTCTGAACTGTCACAACCAGATGGCCCAAACAGATGAACACAACAGCAAGTTTAGTTCTTTTCTTCTAAATTTATGCACGAAATCTTATAAAATGAAGACTCGTTCTAAGCCCCCTAAATGAAGGTGGATCACACCATTATGAAACAAACTTCTTGACAACTTTCTTTGGCCTGGGTTATTAGTGAAAAATATCCTATAACATTACATTAATTATGCATGCACTATTTCATTCACCACAGTACAAAGTACAGAAATATATCTTACAATATGCATGAAGCTGATCTTACTTGATTTTTCCACATTGTGTTACATGTACAGTAGCAGACGCCATGAATTGCAAACTAAGGGAAATCTAAACTAATTTACACTGTCTTGCTTGTGAATTAATTAAAACAAATGGATTTCATGGCTGGGATTTTATGACTTTTTTGCCAGCTTCTTAACAAATTAAACTGGAAGTAGGGTTGCTGCCTCCCACTGCTCACGTGTGCATGACCACAGTTCTTTTCCATTTTTCTCGATTTTAAATATAGTTGTATGTTGATCATCAAACCCCCAGGTGACAGAATATGGATAGTCATTCCTCCCTCCCACTAGACTATCAAATTATCCCTATGAATTTTGACAAAATTCAAAAAATGTCCACAAAGTTTCAGCAAGGGCTGTGCAGAAAAGTTGGGAGGGTGAACACATTTCTCATCTCTGAGGTGACTTAGCTCTGGAACTAAAATAAAGTGTCCTTTTGCAATCTTAACACACGTCTAGTACGCTCGCAATGCATCATAATTAGCATGAAATAAATGAATGGCCATAACTAAAATCCGAATAACCACAAATAAATGTCAATATAAAACAAAGTGCAATTGCCATATATAAAAAAGCAAGTTCCACAAAAATAATTCAATATTGCCTTATAAATAATTCAATTACCATATAAACAAATTCAATTGCCACATAAAAAAAAACAAGTGCCAAGAAATTTATTCAGTGGCCCGAAATAGAAATACAATGAGGCAATATTTAAATGATTAGAATATTGAATAATTCGGCACGCTATAGATTTGGGCGTGTAGGAGTCTCACTGACTTCTGATTCTTCTCTGAACTTCTTTGCGCAAGACCGGATATGACGTCATTAAAACATTGTGTGATTGCGCATGCAAACGCACAGCGGCGTCCCGCAGAAGATAAACGGCGTCGTGGAAGGGCGAGGGAGGAGTGGCCCAGATCAGAATGAGCTCCTCTGATGATTATGATGGACAAGAGGACGAATACGATGCAGATAACAGCGAGGCACCAAATCACTTCACTTTTGAGGTGGCATGGGAGGTCGCGAACAAAGGTGAATTGGCATTTTTCATGCACTCTTCGAATATATTGAGCATTCGGCGAAATGTTGGTCGGGCCAAACAAGCCTTGCATGATCATTGGCTTGAACTTGCACGTACTTAGCAAGCCTGGCAAACAAATGGGTTGCGATTATCAAGATAGAAAATGTTGACATACAGTACAATATAATGTATCATTTGAAGATTTGATATGCCCAGATGATCGCTCCGTTTTTGTCCCTGAGAATAAACAACATTTTAATAGATTAATACGTTTATCAACATATATTACTGACACTATAATGCTGCAGTATATTATGCTACTAAAAGATGAACAAAACGTGGTCTTGAAGTTGTTACGAGCGGAAGTGCAGAGACATTCACATACTGTAATATTGACTATATTCCGCCTGTACTCCTACTAATCGTACGTCATTCCTGTTTCCTTATTAACTCTTGGAATCATTAGAGGTTTTGAAGTAAGGCGAATATTGATACATATTGAAAGGCCTGTTTGAACAAAATGTTTTATTCTAGTCAACAGCTTCTGTTAAATGCATAGATCGCCGGTGTCATGTACATAAACTTGACGTACCCCCCCCCCCCCCCCCCCCCCCCCAAATTTACTGGTTTAGTATATCCGAATACCAAATGCTCCATTAACCTAGTGTGTGCAGACTAGAAGGCCATATACTGTACAGTCAACAGTTACAGAGAAACAAGTGAAATTTGGCTGGGGAGGGGGATGTCAATGTTGAAAATCAGTGGTTCATTTATTTAGTAATGTTTTGTATGTAACAGTTGGAGGAATCTACACGGTAATCAGATCCAAGGCAGCAACAGCAGTGGATGTACTTGGTGACAAGTATTGCTTGGTGGGTATTTACAATGACCTGCAGTGCAAGACAGAAGTGGAGGTCATGGAACCAGAAGCTGAACCAATGAAAGGAGCTGTTCAAGCCATGCGAGAAAAAGGAGTCAAGGTTGGTACAGTAGTTATGTGACCTCATCAGTGCTCGACATTAAGGTTTTAGGTTGGTTGCCCTTCGGACTGTAGATTTACTGTAAACAATAGAACATTTCATATTTTCTGGTTGCCCGGCCCTAAATTTACCTCCCCAACCAAAATTTTTGGTTGCCTCGGGCATAGCAGGATAGCAGGCAACCGTTAATGTTGAGCACTGCCCGTACAGGAGATTTTGTCCATGATAAAGAACATTCACACGGTTAGTGATAATCCTCACTACAGACATACATGCAAAGTCATACCCCAACAACTGTACAAAAGGCAGGGGGGGGGGGGGGGGGGGGAGGGTGGAGGTTTTCAAGGTGCAGCTCCCTATAGTGTTTGTTGTTTTGATTGATTATGTTTTTGAGTTCACCTTCATTAATATGTAACCTGGTGTAAAATTTACTGATGCATGTCAAACATGACATGCTAAACATATGAAATGCCACACTGCTACAAAAAAAAAAAAAAAAAAAAAAAAAAAATCAGCTGAATCAAAAATAATTCTTCAAAGATATTTAGAAAAGTCCATCAACCCTTGTACGGCCCAGGGACTGGATGTATGATCATAAATTTTGATTATTTGTGTATTCAGTAATGTGGTGGCATATATAGCCATGGATTGCATCAGCTAGACCATGTTGTAATTGATATAATTGATATAATATTAATATGTAATGTTTGACTTTTTCAGGTTCATTGTGGGAGATGGCTGATTGAGGGATATCCCAAAGTATGTGAGATACAGTACATGAAGAAAGTTTTCTCAAGTTTATAAGTTTAGGCCGCCTATAGGCTATAAACAGGGTGACTAATTTTGTAATTTTGTAAAGTTGCACCATAAAACAACCATGCAATTCTTGGTTTCTCATAATTGTTTTAATTTATTTATCTTACATGATTGTGTAGTTTTATATTTTTTAGTTCTCAAGTTATTACTAACAATGCATTTAATCTCAGGTTGTGCTGTTTGATATTGGCTCTGTGTACCATAAGCTAAATGAGTGGAAGAATGACTTATGGGACAAGGCCCGCATTGGAATTCCTAATGGAGATACTGAAGCAAATGATGCTGTTGTGTTAGGATATCTTGTGTCCCAGTTTATAGCAGAGGTAGGTAAAAAATATAATGAGTTGCCTGTAGAAGAAAGTTCTAGATTTTTTTCTCCTCACGCACTGAACAGGGGATAGTATGGATATGTATATTTTTTGCCGATATTGTAAATTGGGGCAGCAAGGAAAGTATTTCAATCAGATTGTTTCAATGTAGTTGAACATTTTGTATTAGATTACATTGCGTAAATGCTGATTACAGAACAGGTACATGCATGTAACCTCCAGTAGTTATCAAATACAGTTAAACCTCACTATTTCAAATTCGGTTAATTCGAAGTCCCCGTTATTTCGAAGTCAATCCGAATCCCCTTGGATTTATTTTTCAGGCATTTACTATTGGCTATTTCGAACTATAATACACCCTGCTATTTCGAACTTTTTTTGCTGTTTTGTGCGACTTCAAAATAGCAGGGTTTGACCTACAGCAATATTAGATTTGAACTACAAGCAACAAAATCTCAATTTTATTAACTTCAGGCTTCTACGTTTTATTCTGTTTTTCACATGATTCGCCCACCCTACAATATGTTTGAGTGCTTACATTGCACATTGTATCTTCAATTTGCTGGTTAGTACCGCTCCAGGTGTGACCCTGAAATGCCATTGGTTGCTCATTTCCATGAGTGGCAGGCTGGGATTGGGGTGGTGGTCTTACGGACCCAGAACGTTCAAGTTGGAACCATTTTTACAACACATGCTACCCTGCTGGGGAGATACCTCTGTGCTGCAAATGTGGACTTCTATAACAACCTGGAAAAGGTATGTTAATATTATTATGTAACTAAATCAAATAATTGAGTCATGATTTTTTTTGTGAGAATGCCATACCTACGGTACATAGAATACACTATATTTTGTCAGTACAGTTGAAGCTCTTATACTCGAATACTGTACTTAGATTGATACTATAAGAGGATATATAAGTTTAAATTGTGTTGTTTCTGTTGTACAACCTGTACCTAACCATGCATGGTGTGCACATTTAGGTTCTCAGATCATCAACATATATGTACATGTAGAGTGTATTCAGAGATGATAATTCCATTTTTTACTTTTTTAAATGTGATGCACCCATCCATGACAACAGTTTGATGTTGATAAGGTAAGTGACTGTCTCTGTGCCCAACCTGTCTATTTTGATCCTTTTTTATATACTATATTTTACCCTTGGCCCACTTCTTTCAGTCCTCCTAATGAAGAGCCAGTCATCTTGAGTATTTTTCGCTGCCTTGTCTAATTTCAATTTCAATGACAAGATCATTTTGTCTATTAGTTTAATTAGCTCTCATGTTTGAATTCAGTTTGGTTTTATCTTTTAGGAAGCTGGTGATCGAGGCATCTACCATCGTTATTGCATCGAGAGGGCTACTGCTCACATGGCCCATGTCTTCACTACTGTGTCACACATTACTGCAGATGAAGCAGAACATCTCCTCAAGCGAAAACCAGGTAAATCACACTCTCGATCTGCCTGGAGAGGTTTTGCACTATTTTACTTCCTAGAAAACAAATTTGTTGGCGTATGAAAACCTCTTGCTTTTTTTTAACCTGTAAGTATTAATTTTGTGTGTAATATACCTGTAGAGGATATTTATGGTTGAACAGTGATACAAACTGTAGTGATATTGATGTATTATTATATTGTGTTCTCTCACATTTTCAGACTTAATTTTGCCCAATGGTCTGAATGTTGTAAAATACACGTAAGTGCAGTTTTGTACCTCCACACAGTAAAACAAAAAGTTTTTAATATAATTAACTCCTTGTTCCTCCCTCCCCTCCCTGCTGATGAGCTCCTCTCCCCCGTCCCCTTCTCACCTCACTGTATTTGTCTGTCTCTTTTTGCCCCTGTCTGTCCCCACCCCCTCCCCCCACCTCCACATCCATTTGTCCTCTCTGTCCCCCTTTCTTTGATTCTGTTTGTATGTCTTGGTGTACCTCCCGCAGCTGCTAAGGTCTTTTCGCTCGACCTCCGAGTGTGTCTGTTCTGTCCCTGAACTTTCTTTCCATTTTCCATTTTTTTTTATTTTTTATTTGTCTCTTTCTAAAGCCCCGTTTAGATACCTGCACCTTATTCAAATATGGCCATCCCCATTCTGTGTCTTTATTTTTGCCATATACATTATACACATGAAATATATGGATAGTTGACGTTCCCAGGTTGACTCGGGGAAAGAGGAGGAAGTGCCTCGGGTCCCTGGGGCAACTTTTCTCCATCTACAGTAGAAGCCCGCTATCTCGAACTCGGTTATCTCGAAGTCCCCGCTATCTCGAACAGAATTCGATTTCCCTTGAAAACGAACTTGATAGAAATGTCCCCTTCGTAGAACCCTACTATCTTAATCCCCCGCTATCTCGAACTATTTCTCGATTCCCTTGAGAGTTCGAGACAGCGAGGTTTGACTGTAGACGAGATTGAACGTTCGTGTTCACGGACCTTCTCTTCTCTGCCTTATGCTCTTCTTATACTCTGTGTACTTTCAGAGCTCTTCACGAGTTCCAGAATCTCCACGCCCTGTCGAAGGAAAAAATATGCAACTTTGTCAGAGGACATTTCTATGGGTAAGTATTTTAAGGAGTTCTCTTCTGTCAATTATATCAACGCCCATCACATCACGCTTTCTTTATCACTTCTTCGTCACTTCTGTAGCTCGCGATTGTCGTGTGAGTCTAGAAACACGAAAAACGGTGAAAAAAATGTGGAAAAACTCGATATGAGAGGTGCAAAGAGACGCCAAACCGAGACAAGTCACAACTCGACGTCCCAGTCTTCTATATGCTCGGTCCCGAATTCAAGCGCGTGCTAAAAAATATGGAAACGCTTCGGAACTGACGGCTTTTCTTTGGTTGCTTAGCTAAATTCCTAAGTTCATTTAGCGTCAACTTTTTCTTTGTTGTGGAATAGTCACTGAATACAGCCCTCCTATGCCCCCTCAGTATCGCTCAGACAGTTATAGGCAAACCAAGTCACGCATTCAAAATGAGTTTTTAAACAACTCTTTTGCAAAGCACGCACTCACGCCTTTGCGTCAATCGAACGCGATGGAATAAACGCGATTTTTCAAATGGATTAGTATGCATGTATGAGGTCATTATTTTCTATTGTTCAAACCGTACATGGGCACTTCACCTGTACAAATTTTACAGTGGATTTTCTCTTTCCTCAGCCATTTTGACTTCGAACTGGACAAGACGCTCTATTTCTTCGCTGCAGGAAGGTCGAGGATCAGTTTTGTGGCTGTTTCTATTTTGTTTTGTTTTGTTTTGTTTTGTGTTTCTTGCGGTTTGCGGATGATTGTCGAAATAGATTGTGTGATTGCGTTAGTTTCCTGTACTTTTAAGTTTGGCAGCACTCTTGACCAACTAGGAACAAACCCAAAACGCACTTGCGATCTACTCACAAGAAAGTGACGATGTCGTTCAGTTCTCGCATCTGATTGTTGTGCTGTTCAAAGTAATACCATCCTCAAATTACTCTAACTTTCTGGTTGATTGGAGGTATTTTCTTATTGCTTTGGCTTCTTATTGGTTGAAACTGTTTTATACAGCCTTTTTGATTGGCGCTTATTTTATTTTATTTTATTTTATTTTTTTGGTTGTCGAAAGATCTGTACGCGATTGTTGAACTAGACTTGTGTCGTTGTTCTTTGTAGGTATGAGTACTTCAACAAAGGTGCCGACATGTTTCTGGAGGCCCTTGCGAGGTTGAATCACAATCTAAAAGTACGTTTTCAGTTTTATATCCGTTCGTTATATCTGTGAAAAGTGTAGGTAAACGAAATTGTCGGTAACAGGGTTTGATTGGTGGAAATATGTTTTGGTTCTTGTCAAGTTTTGTCGCATTTTCACGAAAATATAGGGATATGTTCTGTAATTGAAGAATTATATGTTTGTGGGTCCTAAGCAGAATGAAAGAAAAAGTGTTTGAAAGTCTGTGCGAAGCACCCTTGTCGGCACTTTTTTTTATTTTCTTTCTTGTTTTGTTTTTTTTTGTTTTTTCTTTTCCATTTTTTTGTTTTTGTTTTGTTTTTGTTTTTGTTTTCTTTTTCTTATCTCCTCTTTGCCACGTGGCGAGAGTTTCGTAGTCTTTTACTTTGTGGTAACGTCTATTCCTTATTTGTTTGTTTGTTTGTTTGTTTGTTTGTTATTGCAGTCCATAGGAAGTGACATGACAGTTGTGGCTTTTCTGATATTTCCAACTAAGACCAACAACTTCAATGTAGACGCGCTCAAGGGTCAAGCTGTCACAAAACAACTCAAGTAAGGTGTTTTATTACACGACTTCACATTTGCGAGTGCAAATATAGACCAAAAAGAGTGCAAAGATGGGAGCGTATTGCACTCGTCAGGAACCAGATCAACTGGTTTATTGGCTGACGTTATCAATTTTTGCAAGCAAAGTTTACGAACGCGTCACTTTTTGTTTCATTTTGCGCGTGGCAAGAACGTTTGCCCTGCTTCGTTTGTCGTACAATAAACAATTTATTACACGAAAAGTCGTGCAATACGACTGTATTTGTACTCGTCAGTTTTATTTTTTCTCGCCTGAAGCAGGCTCGAAAAAATAAAACCGACTCGTAAAAACATTCCGCCGTATTGCACTCCTTCCCGTATAATAACCTCTTTAGAATCCGACCAAAAATAACGTGCAAAGATGTGTTTTCGATTTTTCGGTGGCCGGACAAATTCCCTTCCCC
Source organism: Plumapathes pennacea (assembly GCA_964036295.1). Lineage (NCBI taxonomy): Eukaryota > Metazoa > Cnidaria > Anthozoa > Antipatharia > Myriopathidae > Plumapathes > Plumapathes pennacea. The sequence goes on along the minus strand of OZ038463.1, from coordinate 35,272,957 downwards.
AATCCCTCATATTAACTCCACTCCACACATTTCACTTATGGGGCGATGATTTCATGGTCGCACAACCACTCAGACTATTTTTGTTCATTTCCAGAGAGACAGTAAGTGACGTCACAGCCAAGATTGGAAAGCGGATCTTCGACGCCTGTCAAGGGTAGGGGTAACTATGTTAACATTATGCAATACACCTGTGACGACACACACTATCCCGGATGTTGTACTTGCTTCGATCATTGTTGAAATACACGAGAATTTGCTTGTTTGCTCTGTGTGAGATTACTGCCTGACACGATCTTTTTACAGCTTCTTTACTTCAATTCGCCACAAGAAAACTTGACCATTACACGCTTCATCATGCAACATGAACTGGCAAATGTTATTTTTAGTCCCAACCTCCCTCCCCTTTTTTTTGTCATGAAAAGAGGTCCTTTTACCATTTTCTATGCTGCAATGGAAGCCGGTTAGCTTTTATGGTTTGACACAACTTGTTTTCATGCTCTATTGTTGTTGTTGTTGTTGTTGTTGTTGTTGTTGTTGTTTACTCTCAGAGGACAATTGCCGGACAGCAGTAACCTGATGACGGCAGACGATATCGTCAGACTAAAGCGCTGTATTCTGGGAGCACAGGTTACTAACAACATCTCACGTGACTTGCCTTTGTTTTCTTCGCCTTCTTTGGTGTTTTTCTTTCTTTTCTTTATTTTTCAATCTGTCTTTTTCCTTATCTGATTCACAACTTCTCCTTTCTTGTTGTTCGTGTTCTAAGCTTGCTTTTGTTCTTTTGTGGCTGCAATCTTTTCTCACTCTCTTTAATTGCTTTGTATAGTTTCAAATAAGTAAAGGACTTTGTAAACGTGTCGATGCGTTCTCACGCTTGGAACACCATCCTCGTTCCCAGGCTCTTTGGGTAGGGAAAATATCCTGGGAACGAGGACGTTAGAGCACTAACACATGTTTCAAAATTTTTCCATTGTAGAGACCAAACCTCCCTGCAGTAGTGACACACAACGTCATAAATGACGGCGCCGATCCAATCCTCTGTCACATCCGTAGATTAAATTTGTTTAACAAGAGAGATGACAGGGTGAAGGTATGACGTAACTCCCGATGATTTTCAGATGGCTCCCGTAAAATCAATCAACCAAAGCAATTAAACCACCAATTGCAGAGGCTGTTTAAAATAAAGTAAATTATTACACGACTTCACATTTTCGAGTGCAAATACGGGCCAAAACGAGTGCAAAGATGAGAGCGTATTGCACTCGTCAGGAACCAGATCAACTGGTTTATTAGCTTACGTGATCAGTTTTCGCAAGCAAAGTTTACGAACGCGTCATTTTTTGTTCCATTTTGCGCGCGGCGAGAACGTTTGCCCTGCTTCGTTTGTCGTATAATAAACAATTTATTACACGAAAAATCGTGCAATACGGCTGTATTTTTACTCGTCAGTTTTATTTTTTCTCGCCTGAAGCAGGCTCGAAAAAATAAAACCGACTCGTAAAAATACTCCGCCGTATTCCACTCCTTCCCGTGTAATAACCTCTTTATAAAGTATAATTGCAAGATGTGTATAGAAGCACGACGCCGTTTCGCGTAGTTGTGGTCAATCTTCTTATCAGAACTATTATTTTGCTCTGTTCAGATCGTGTTTCATCCCGAGTTTCTCTCCACCATCAACCCGCTGTTCGCTATGGATTATGGGGAGTTTGTGCGTGGATGTCACATGGGTGTTTTCCCGTCTTACTACGAACCCTGGGGCTACACACCTGGTGAGTTACTTGCCGACCTCAAAATACAAATTCTCCCAACTAGTCAAGAAGAAACTGTACAAGTGATGTAATGAGAAATAGAGGGTTTGTTAGGGATCTGCACTATGTAGTGTTTCCCCTCTGTAAATGTAGTTTGATTTATTGATTGGTTTCCATCCTCGTTCCCACGCTTTTTTCCCTTACCTCGCCCCCAGGCGGAGTAGGGAAAAGAGCCTGGGAACGAGGATGATTGGCTATTTGGTCAACCTTACGATACATTTGGTCGTAATTTATGTGTGCACTTTGCTTTCAGCTGAGTGCACCGTCATGGGAATTCCTTCAGTAACAACAAACCTGTCTGGATTTGGCCGGTTCATGGCAGAACACGTGACTGACCCCACCTCTTATGGTATTTACATTATTGATCGACGCCTCAAGTCTGCGGAAGAGTCCATCCGGGAACTTACTCACGTGAGTTTGAGTGACGTAAGACGCCAGCATCCCATGTGATGTCCGACTTCTGCTTGTGACGAAATTAACCCTGAAACTACTTCAGTCCCCTCCTCCTTCCCCCTCCCATTTTTCAAATGTTTGTCGAAGTGAATTTGAACTAGAAAAAAGCTCACCTCGGAGCGTAAAGGTGGTGTTACACTGGTCGATTTGCAACGACGATTTGCAACGATACGATGTTGCGCTAAAAATTGTTCAGGTGTAACACCCCATTGCGAACGATTTTTCGCGATGTTTGCAGTGCTGCAACGCGTTGCAAGTTTTTGAAAGCGATTCATAAACCTGCAACACCGTTGCGCAAATTTGGAGCAAATCGGCGTTGCAAATCGTCGTTGCAAATCGACCAGTGTAACACCAGCTTAACGATAAAAAATTCCGCATAGCCCCGCTTGAGGTGACAGCACTACAATAGACAGTCTCGGCTGAAAAACGTATTGTGAAATGATGCAGTTGGGTCTGTTCCTGGTCGTTGAGCGATGCATTAACATTTCTTGCATCTTCTGCAGTACATGACGAGTTTTTGTAAGCTGTCAAGAAGACAAAGAATCATTCAAAGGAACCGAACCGAGCGGTTGAGTGAACTGCTGGATTGGAAAAGTCTGTTCAAGGTCAGTTGTCAATCATGTGGCCCCTATCATAAAAACGTAGGATACATCATAAAAATGTTGATGGAAATGCTGAACGCCCAGTCATCATCTTCGATTTTCTCCTTCAGTTTCTCAGCAGATATAAATATAAAACAGTATGGAGAACTTGACTTGATATCTTGCTTTGGTGAAAGCTGATTAAATGATCAATTCTTACTACATCACTAATATAATACATCTTTAAAGGTTGGGAGAATCTACATTTAAGCTTGGGAGTAAAAGGTTTAAGCTTATTTGTATCACCCTTAAGTTGTTATACGTTGTATCATGCGATGTTTCACAGCATATCTACATAATTAAGTTGATAGCGTTTTACTAATACGTCGGCCGGCAGACCATAACCAGATCTCACAGGTGGTACTAGCATTCCATTGTATCGTTGAGGCAGTTTGAGCGTGTTCGACTTGAGTAGTTGATTTCTCAGTTCTTTTTCTGTCCCAGTACTACACGAGAGCGCGTCTACTGGCGTTGCACTGCCTTCACCCAGACCGCTACAAGAAACCAAACCTTGTGGACGAAAAGGTAAGTATACCTTGTTGATATTTATTTGCGTATCGGTTGGTGGGGTTACCCGTTCCGTTCTTACTCTTTTGTTTGTCTTCTCCCTCGGTTCATCCCCGGAGACCCAGGGGCCAGATTGTGGTCCCCCAGCCTCCCCTCCCCCCTCCACCGCTTTTTGCCCGCTGCCGCGCAATCTGCCTCAGTTTGTGAACTCGTTTGGCTTTCTATCATTCAATCCCCCTTCCTCCTGCCCCTTCTTCTCTTCTTTTCTTCCTTCCTCTCTTTTTCAATTGTTTTTGTCTTTCTTTTTTCCTCGCTTCCTTCCCTCCTTCGTCTGCTCTTTCTTTCTTTCTAAGTACAGTAGAACCCCGTCATCTCGAACTCTCCAGGGAAGCGAGAAATAGTTCGAGATAATGAGGGATTGAGATAGCGGGATTCTCTACCAAGCGAATTTTCTACTAAGTTCATTTCCGAGGCAAATCAGATTCTGTCCGATGCTCTTTCATCTCCCGGCCCCGAAAGAGCCTGGGAACGAGGTTGAGCGGGCTTTTGCTGTATTTTTCTTTTAATATTTTACTAATTTTTGCCTTGCTACTTTTTTGCATCCTTTTTCCAGGAAACATTCAACTATCCTCGCCCTGGTTCGGCCCCGCCGTCTCCAGCAGTGTCCGAGTGTGGCTCAATCTCCGACGACGAACAAGAAGAAGATTTGAACTATCGCTTGTATAGTACCTAGGGGTGTAGTGACGGGAATATGTGCCGGTGGTACTTAGAACTACTAAGTGCTGCACAACAAAACCAACAACATATATTAAAATGAGTGTTATCGTTAGTTTAATATACCAATTCAGTGAATGGTGTTTTTCGCGCATTCTGATTGGCTGCTTAAAGGGGCCTTGTCAGCCAATTCAATGTCTTCTTTTACATCTGAAATAGTGTAGAAAGTTGTTTGTTTGTTTTACTTTGTTTTACTTTTGTCCCAAACACGAAAAATCAATAAATATACGACAAAACAGGTGAACAGCGCTTGTGTGGTTGGGTACGGTTGATCGTTCAGCACAATCAGATCTTTCTTTTTAGTAACTTGACTTCTTTTATAATTCAATATTTAAAGTTTGTCAACCGCGGTTTGAAAAGTTGTTGAGTTCGAATTTGAATACTTGGCGAAATTAACATATTTTTAGCAGCCGACTGGTGACGTCACGCCACAGCCACCAATATTCATTTGACCAGCATCCTAGCTCCGTGTGGTTCGTAAGGGTGAATATTTTCCTAACGGAGAATAGACAATATCATCTCGAAAACCCACCTACAGGGCAAGGAGATATCTGCGATTATCGTATTTCTATATGTTAATTAATTGAACTGAAATTGACTATTCCAAGTTGCATAGCTGACATGAGTGCACTGTTTCTCGTGAAATAGTCTGTCAGCAATTCCGACCAAACTTGCTGTCTTGGGTGTGGCTTGAAGCCGCGACCAAGAAGTATAAAGTGTGAACATGTGGTTGATGTGGATACTGTTGAACTACATAAATATTTGAATAAAGAGTACGAGTGAATACGTCTTGTGTACGTTCAGCCAAATACCGGCTAGCACGCTCCTTATTTTTCAGTCTAAATACAAAGGCCATACCCGCCTCCCACCAACCCCCCCCCCCCCCCTTTATTTGTTTAATTCTTGAGTCACGAAGAGAAAAACAAAAGTCAATTTGCGTTTTTATTAATTCAGTCTTATTTGTGATTATTGCTCTGAGCAGGTGCAGAAAACCTTCCCAAGTGTGTGTTGATTTTATGGCAAATACTGGGTATTATACACTCCCAGTTCATTATTACATATTGATATTTCAATTATGCACCAGCTCTTGCCCACTACTCTCGCTATATTAGAAAGAAGAACACTGACCAATTACTCGATCAATGCGTGTTTCTTTCACATATAATTTATACACTGTCTTGGGGCTGCCGTTATCTTCTCGCTCTTATGACAATATGATGTAGACCATCAGCTTTCTCAAACCTCTGCACCTACAATAGTTGAATTATAAAATGTTATATATCTACATCGTTCCCAAAACAATCTACTTTATTAAAGCCATACTCAAAAGGACCTGTATAACTGAAGTTTCCATATTCTTAGACTATTAATAAAATGAGCGCATATCACCCAGGTGGCGCACTGAAGACACGCATTTTCTAAAACAGTGTAACACACACACACACTGGAAATTTCTTCCTGTTTCATAGTGCGTAAAACTTATAAAAACAACCCAGCCTTGAAAATTGAAATGTACAAGTGATATAGAGAATATGTAAAACAAGAAATTACCATATGGAAATTATGAGTAAATTATGTTTTAATAACGTGTGTAAGATGCATGATGTTGTCATATAATTATTTGCACACATTGTAAAAGAGAAGAAGTTTTAAAGCAGACCGTACATCCTCATTGCTATGCGTTTAGTTTTTCCTTGAAATTCTTCCTGGCTACAAAACAACTAGTGAGCCATTTGTAAACAATTTGTTCTATTTCATTAACATATCCTTTTGTAAACACGGCGAGAACCCATTTTAATAAACATTAGTACGCGTATTTGGACCATCTACAAAGACTTCAAGAAAGCTGACTGAAAAAATCGTATGCATACAATTATTACATTATGCAGTTTTAAAAACAGTTAGCTTGAAATGTCAGTCGTCTCCTCGGCCCTCAACCCTAGGCTGAGTTTTCCAGTAGAAATGCAAATTAACTTATAATTGATTTTTTTCTCCATAGTTGCAGTTCTACAAGTATAACATGGTAAGGTGGCGCATTTTGTATTTTTTAGGCTGAACAAAGTTTGCGCTGGGTTGGTATTGGATTGAACGCACACAGCTGCAATTTTCATCTGTACCCTTGGTTGACATTACATAACATGCAGTTCAACGGTAACCACGTCAACCTCACGTTCATACTTCGAGCTGCACCTAGCCAGCCATGTTTGGACTGATTATTATTTTCATGAGAGCAACAATGCGATTTTGAGCTATGCAACTTCGAAAAATCGATTTCAGTCATTAACATATTCCTATTTCGTTTTTAGCTTGTTGTTTTTATTAACATATGTTTCCATATAGATGGTGATGCAATTGTAGTTGTATTATAGGAGAAGGAAATACTCAACCTTCAACGAAATGATTTTTCCCTTATAGATAGCTTACGCAGCGGGTAAGAGGTTATTGAATATTTCTGGGGCAATGCTCAGTATTTTCTCGATAAATTTTGACACACTCGGGAAGAGTGCTCGCTGCTTTTGAGCGATAATCACACAAACAATTAAAATGCAAATTTTGACTTATAATTGTTTTTCCTTTATGACTGCACCCTACGGAGTGAGGGTAGACCGCATTTAGCGGGCATGTGGATGGAATTACGAACTCACTGATTCACATGAGAAACAGTGCCTTCCCGAGCTATGGAACTTCATGCACTTGAAGATGATGCAATTGTATTGTAGTTTTATATTACTGTCAATATGCTTTCTTTTCAAAGAACCAATCATCTTCCGGGATTTAGCGTTGAAATGACAAAGTGATCTCTTAAAAGTATCAGTTTTGTGAGTCCTCCCAAGGAAAAGCGAATCCACTAAACCGGAGAAGCTCTGCACGAACCGTTAAGAGAGAAGCCCACTGAAAAAGTAAATATGTTAGGTCTTGTGTGGTTAATTTTGTTTTCTTCTAGCTCTACTTTGATTTCTTTTTACCATTTAAAAAATATCTGCTCTCAAACTGATCTACTTGCTCACTACTAACACTGTCAAGAAATGTAATAATGGAACTTTTAGCGCTGGAGTAATGGCAAAATGAACACTCCATTATTCTTCTTCACGCCCCATGCGAAGAGCTGAAATAATGGAATAATGAAACTTTTTAGAGCTGGAATAATAGAATAATGAACACTCGATATTATTTCTCTTCACCTCCGAAACACTGGAAGCGTTATTATTGTAATAGTAGTTTACTTAACATATTGAGCTAATTGAGCTACTATACAGCTGAATTCTCTATATAGAGCCTTGGCTTTTTTGTAGCAGGCCGAAAACTCTTTTCAATTTAATGCTTTGATTAGCCTGATACGGCCAAAAATACGCAGCTTTCAAAGCAAGAGTTCACGACAAGAAGAAAGATTAATTTAGCTGTCTTCAGTTTTTGAAACTTTCATAAACGTATTATGTGCACACGATTGTAGTTCAGTTCTTTCGCTTTGCTCGGCCATAAATAAATGCGTGTCCATTGAATTAAAAATGGGTTGTGGGATAATGATTCTGCCAAATTTACTGAATACCATGCCAGTTTTCTTATATCCCCCACCCCTTATTGCAATAGGACACAAATTGAAGCAGCACCTCAGCTTATTAGCATTAGAAAGGCCCAGCCAAAAAAATATTGGAATCAATTTCTTAAATAATTACCAATGGTTGAGCGCTGATGCCAAACAATTTTAAACACCGTCATTTGCTGTTTGGATTTTGACAGTAAATATTTCTTATCAAGATCACATATTTTTAGAGGCTTTGTGGGTGTTGACCTGTATAACATTTAGCCCGAGTATCAGGCTAATCCCAACCCCCACCCCCTCCCCCACCGGCCTAAGAGGGCTTTTTTCTTCTCTCGCTCGCCCCTGTACCAGATTTTACCCAGAAAAAGGCCCGATAGTCAGAAGATAACATCAAGCGGTCAATTCTTAATCTACAGTGGAACCTCCCGCTTACAATATAACGACTACTGTGCGTCATTTTGTTTTTATTAGTCCGTTTAGTTTTCTACAATTCAAACTTAATCTTACTACTCCCCGCCATAAACTTGTTAAATTTTAATACTATGCTTGACAAATGGAAAAAAGTCTTGAAACAATTTTAGAATTTTGTTTTTACTTCAGGTGAAGAATGACTTTGAAGATTTATCTGTGTTTGTTATTGGTCGTTCCTGCGTTCGGAGCGCCCAAAGCTCGTCTTGCCGTTCACCAACCCCGGCAGCAACATTTTTTGGATTACTCGGATTGGGGTAACAAGTTCTCAAATGAAGGCAAGGATGAGGTCCTGTTGAAAGACGCGAAACCCAAAGCTCGCCATGCAGCTGATGAACCCCAGGTTAATCGAGATAAACTGGAAACCGCGAAACTTAAGACTGGTGATGCCGCTGATGAACCTCGGCAAGACTGGGGGGGAAGTTCTTCCAATAGTTGGGGGACGGCTAACAACGATTGGGGGACTCCTAACAACAACAACAACAATTGGGGAAGTAACAACAATGCTCAAAGTTGGGGGAATTCTAACGTTTGGGATAATTCTAATGACTATTGGGTCGAACTTTGGGCGCAATATGGGACGCAGTGGGCGAATGACTGGGGGCGTTGGAATCAGTGGTCTGAGTCAAATGAACAATTCTAATTCAAGGAAACCAACTCTGCAAAACTGAAGAAATCCGTTAAGGTAAACATGCATGAAAAAACCCACTTTTTTCTAATATATAAAAATAACGTTTGTAAAGTCCCGTCCACACATATCCGTCATCGTTTGAAAATGCATGCTAATTTTATATATTTCAGTTATTTTTTTATTTATTTGTTCATGTATTTATTTACTAGTTTACTTATTTATATATTTGTTTGCATGTTTTACTTATTTATATATTGTTTGCGGCTCAAGGCCTACGGAAGTGGCTTTTTGGAGAGCCAACAAAAACTTTTTCTGGAACACTTTAAATCATGCATTAGAAAGCGATCGTATCGTCCAGATTGATATGCGTATCGATGCATTTGTTGTTTTAGTTTCTCCTTTTGCCCCCGATGTTCATTTCCTTCGTATCACGTGATACGTTTGGCAGTTAAAGTGACTAAGTTTGAATTATGTTTTCACTTCAGGACCTTCGTGTTGCTTGATGAAAGATGCTAATGGTAGATCACGGAAAGGTGCAAATCATGCATTTTTCAGTACGCTGAGTTGTTAAAGCGGGTAAAATAGTAAATCAAGGGAAAGCTATGTAATTGGAAAGCAATAAAAATATGTTGCCACATGACGATATATAATATGGTCCTTATCTTCGAACTTGTCAGATATTTCTTTTAGGCTATACTGTTTGATCTGCGAGACACTGGCAAATCACGATATTTTTGCGATAACCGAGTTCAATGATTGTTTCATTATCCGAGTGAGCTTGCATTTTACAACATTTTTGGCATAAGGTGTGTTGGAAAGTGCGCGTTGTAGAGAAAACGAGCTGCCATGTTCACACAGGTGAAGAAAACTGCGCATGAGTAGAACATTATTTTCAGTCTAGTTGAGGCGCCGAAAACAGTAGCGCGCATGTGCAGACTCTTATTTATAGGCAGTTATTTGCAGGTGGTCTTTCGGCCAATCGAAAGAGGGAGACAAGAGCATCGAATGACAACACTACTTATTTATCAGGCTAAGCAATGCAATGCCCCTCCCCCGCTCCCATCTCTTTTGTGTTTTGTAGAGCTGCAGTAATAAAGAGAAAAACAATTTTAAGTCAACTAGCTGGACCACCGTAAAGTACGGAGAATGTGCTGGAGCAACTTATTTAAAACTGCGAGTTAGTGGCATATTTTTAATTGCCTGTCAGTGTTTGCGCAAATTTAGCAGCGCTGGCAAATTTGCCGAACAAATTGTGTCATCCCAGTCTGCTGTCAAGTAATGGTGACGAACGCTGACCGGAAGTAATACAATACAACATGCGAACATGTGTTAATGAAATGCTAAACTGAGATCTTGGAAGTTCATTTGTTTGACTGTTCAATAATAAATTAAATACACGGTTAGGTGGCGCATTAGCTGACGACACACATTTTCTAAGACATACAAAAAACAGAACAATTAAAAATTCTTCCTTTTTTATAGTGATTAAAACGTTCAGAAATATAGCCCAGCCTTGTGGATTGAAATGTGCAAATGGTAGAGAGTATGTAAAACAAGTAATTAAAATATGGAAATATGCATGAGGAATGTGTTTTAATTACGTGTAAGATGCATTACAGTTATATTTACATGCTTCGAAAAATAGAGAAAAAATGCTCCAGTAAGAGCAGACGGCACACCCTCATTTGCTATGTTTTTAGTTTTCCTTTCAAATCCTTCTTCGCTACAAATTCCTGGCCATTTGTAAACAGTTTGTTATAATTAATTAACATAATTTACTCCTTTTGTAAACATGCCGATGGCCCAATTCAATAGACCTTTACACAGTATTTGGATTATTATTGCAACACCACTATGTGAAGGACTTCGAAGAAAGCTGAAAATAAATAAATAAATAAATAAAATAAAATAAAATAAAAAGCGGATGCGTACAATTATTAATACATTATGCAGTTCAGCATTTTTTACACTAAAAATGCAAGTTGACTTTTAATTTTATTTTTTATGACGCGGGAGGGAGGGAGCACATTTCGTATTTTTCAGGCTGAAAAATATAGAGTTTGCTGGGTTGGTACTGGACTGAGCACACACAGCTGAAATATCCATCAGTACCCCTGGGTGACATCACATAACTATGCAGTTCAGTGGTAACCACGTGAACCTCATGTTCATACTTTATGCAGCTGCACCAAGACAGCCATGTTTGGAAGGACTATTATTTTCATGAGAGCAACAACGTGGCTCCGAGTTATGCAACTTCGAAAAGTCGAGTTCAGTCATTAACATTTTCCTACTCGTTTTTGCTCGCTGTTTTTTTTTTTTTTTTTTAATATGTTCGCATATAGGATGATGCATTTGTATTTGAATGTATTATAAGTGAAGGAAATACTCAACATTCAACGCAATTCCTTGATAGATAGCCAACGCGGCGGGTATAACAGGTGGTGATTGAACATTTCTCAGGTAATGCTCAGTATTTAGTTTCTCAATAAGTTTTGACACACACACACTCGGGAAGAGTTCTCTCCTCTCTTGAGCGATAATCATACAATGCTAACAATGAAAATGCAAATTGACTTATAATCGTTGTTTTCTTCATGACTGCACTCTACAAATAATGGGGAGGGGGGGCAGGGAGGGGGGGGGGGGGGGGTTGGACCTTGCACAGCTGCACAGAGTTAATCAAGCAACGCTTGTATTGGACTGAAAACGAGAAATACCCCGAATGGCATTCGTATCCTTAGCGGTTTGCCTTTGCTGGTTACATATTTGCGTAGTTCAGCAGTATCCACATCAACCACACACATCATAATTCTTGGCCGTGGCTTCGGGCCTCAACTAGCGAGCATGTTTGGATGGAATTACGGACTGACTGAGTCTCATGAGAAACAGTGCCATCCTGAGCTATGGAACTTCAAGCACTCGATTTGAGTGTTATCTTAAAATAATCTAAAAACTGTCAAAAATCCCAGTTTGATTCATTTAACATGCATAGGATGATGCAATTGTATTGTTTTATATTAACTATCAATACGCCTTTTTTCTTTAAGAACCAATCATCTTCCAGGGTTTAGCGTTGAAATGACAAAGTGATCTCTTAAAATTATCAGTTTTGAGTCCTGCCAAAGAAAAGCAAATCCACTGCTGGAGAAGCGCTGCACGAACCGTTAAGAGAAGCCCATTGGAAGAAGTAAAAAGGTCAGGCTTTGTGCGGTTGATTTGCTTCCTTCTAGCTCGACTTTTATCTTCTTTATCATGTCGAAGCTATCTGCTCTAAAATCTATTTAGCTCACTACTAACACTGGAAGCGCTTAATTGTAATGGTATCAACTTAGTAAATAGTTCGTTAAGTTATTGAGATAACTACTAAACGGACTCTAGTCAAGCAAAAGTCTGCTAAATATTACAAATACCGGTCTAACATGCACAACTGTAACAGTTTTTGGCCATGGTATTGGATTGAAGTATGTTTTAACGTGCAGAGAATTTAGTCAACTTGTAAAATACACTTGTAAATGTTGTATTAAATTGACCCCTGTATAACATTTAACCTGAGTATCAGGTTAATTTCCCCCCGTCCAAAGAGACTGGGGAAAGAGGATAGAAGGGCTTTTTCCCTCTCTCTCTCACACACGCCCCAATACCAGATTCTCCCGAGAAAAAAAGCCTGACACTCAAGTTATATACAATCAAGCGGTCGATTGTTTCGCGGAATTTATTAATGTAGTGGAACCTCCCGCGTAAGCGCCTACTCAGTAAATCATTTCGATTTAACCGCTTGGTTTTCTACACTTCAAACTTAATCTTGCTACTCCCGCCATAAACTTGGTAAACTCGAATACTATGCAAATGAATAAACTCCTGATACAATTTTAGAATTTTGTTTTTACCTGTAGGTGAAGAATGATTTTGAAGATTTGTCTGTGTTTGCTGTTGGTCGTTCCTGCGTTCGGAGCGCCCAAACCTCGTCTTGCCGTTCATGGACCCCGGGTTAAGGTGTTGGATAAAAGCCGGGATGCGCTCTTGTTGGAAATTGCGAAACCCAAAGCTCACCACGATGGGAATACACTGGAAACGCGTGATGATTGGTCCTACAAATGGGCACAATGGGGGACGAAATGGGCGAATGACTGGGGGCGTTGGAGTCTGTGGTCTACGTCAAATGAACAATTCTAATTCAAGGAAACCAACTCTGCAAAACTGAAGAAATCCGTTAAGGTAAACATGCATGTAACCATGTATCTGTTTTTTTCCCCACAATGTAAATAACTTTTTTTTTTCTATTTCAAAATGAAACGGGTAAGGAAACCGCATTGCGAAAACAAAAACAAAACAGAAGCAAAAACAAAAAATTAGTATGTAAAAATAACATGTGAAGCCCCAGTCCACACATATCCGTTTTCGTTTCAAAACAAGCGCAATTTGTTTATGTTATGTATTTATTGTTTGCGGTTCAAAGCCTACGGAAGTGACACGAAATGGCTTTTCGTAGAGACAAAAACTTTTCCTAGGACATTTTATTTTTTCAGTTAGAATTATGCGTTTAGAAATTGAGCGTATCGCCCAGCTTGACATACGTATCGATGCAGTTGTTTGTATTGGTTTCTGTTTTTGCCGGCCCTGGTGTCTATTTCCTTCGTATCACGTGATACGCTTGGAAGCTAATAATTTAGTTTTGATCTATATTTCCACTTCAGGACCTTCGTGTTGCTTGATGACAGATGCTAATGGTAGACTACGGGAAGGTGCAAATCAGGCATTTTTACGCCAAGTTATTAACGCGGGTAAAATAGTAAATCAAGGGAAAGCTATGTAATTGGAAAGCAATAAAAGTATGCTGCCACCTGACGGTATATAATATGGTCCTCATTTTCGAACTTGTTAGATATCTCTTTTAGTCTATCCTGTTTGATATCGAATATTAACTTGTTCTAAGCCGACTAATTGAAGGTTCTAGAATTATAGTCTAAAGTTACATAAAGTGACATTTCTTTGTTAAAACGTAGGATATGGTTAGTATAAAACGCGAGAACAAAGTTGAAATCCGTACGCTATGGATGGACGAAAATATAAATCACTTCGAACAAAGAAATAAATGTTCACCACATGAATATATTCAAATTAGTATTGATACTGTATGTATCTTTTCCTGGGAAACGCTTAAGACTTATTTCTCCTGCACATGCGTACTTGCTACAGCTGTAAATGGAATCAAAACACTTGTCATCTGCAAGAGTCCGCATTGTCTGTCCGTGCTTGTTCTCCAAAGCAGACCTTCAGCAGTTCGTCGCAATATGCAATCTCTTCCTGTTAAAACCAAGCAATAGATGTTAAAGCAAACTGAAATCGAACAACGGGTCAGGTAGTAAAAACACGTGATAGAATTTGTAATCAATTTTTCATATGAATCCGACAACACCTCAGAAAATACGATTCTTTTTTCGACCTTGCAGTCACCGTATGTTTCATTCAGTAGTCATTGCAGAAAACTGTGGATTCAAGTGCAGTTTTTGTAAAACCTCGCTCGTAAAACCTCAGGATTTAATAGGACCCGATGCTCAACTATAACTATAACAAGGGGATCATTTTTGCTTGGACGAAAGGCTAGCGCTCGAAACGTCGGCTTTAAATTCTTTCACAGCGTTCAGCATTTTTGCTCAGACGAAGGGATAGAGCTCCAAACGTCAGCTTCAAATTCTTTCACGGCGTCCAGCTTTCACACATCGACCCTCAGTCGATCCAAGTTATTTCTCCGAGCCGACGCAGTCAATCTAGTTCTCTTTAGAGCTGGTTTTCCATTATAAAATGGTTAATTCAAGAACAGGCTTGCACAGGAGGTGAAATTTTATCTCGAGTTAGACCGAGTTGCATAGTACATGGCAAAGAACGCTGACTAACGGAATCAACGCAAAGAAAAGGAACGGAAAATAACTAGAAGCGATCATTATCGAAAGTCGCTATTTTCGTATGTACAAAAATGGCCGCTGAGTGTTGCTGGGCGTGCAATGCATTAACGGTGAGTGCCTCTTCGTAGGCCTGGACCAGAACATACACTCACTTTGTATTTCTCTTTGTCTTCCTTCGTTAGTGCAGATACTTTCTTTTTCAGAATCGCCTCCAGATCAAACTCTGTTCTCCTACATTCCTGTACAATTTCTGGACTGTCTTCCACCAGACACACGAGAACACTCAGCGCATGCTCGTGAAAAATCTCCTGCGGACCGCTGATCAACGCCACCAGCTGTTCCACCACGCCCATTTTGAAAAGGCTCTCTGGATGAACAAAGGAAGTAATACGTCACACGGTCAAGCTCCTGATGTGCTCGACTTGATTTTTGATTGTCATACAGCCAAGGTTTTTAGGAGATCGGATAAGACACCTTCTAATAAGGGTGGGCCCGCCCACAAAAGAATTAAACATGACCAGAAAGACCAGGGGCCGGATTCATAAAGCTTGCGTACAAACGAAAACGTTCGTAAGTATGACTTACGCATACTATCTTGCGCAGAATATAGTATGCGAAAGTAATATTGTTCCGATGCCTAAAGTTCACTTAAGAACATTTTCGTTTGTACGCAAGTTTTGTGAATCTGGCCCCAGAACACAAAAGTTCAGTTGCAGACCAAATGTAATTTATACTATTATTTTAAACGTATTTCCACTGTGTCGACTCACCCTTGTGGGAGCTGTTTGTGGTAATCAAGTGTTTCATTAGAAAAGTTGACTTGATTTTAAGTTTCTCTACATTCCCCTGCATCGCTCTTATCAGAACGGAAAATCCATCGTTTTCTAAGAAAACCTTTTCAGCATCAGAGAAATCTCTTGTCAGACCTAACCAAGGAAAAATAATCAGATGAGACAAAGTCAACATTTTATTTATAAAGGGTCATATTATAAATGTCATTGAAATACTAGGATTTCTCCAGTTCTTAAACCGTATATATTAATTGCATTGATATTATGATATCTTTATGTGTGAAGAATAAAAATGGTATCTTCACTGTGTAATCACTTTTTGAACACAGCAACAATCCTGGCCAAAAGTATGTGGGACACTCTGAAAAAATGCTATGTTTTCACCACCACTCCTTGTTGAACAACGAAAGTGGCTCCTGTTTCCGAAACTTAGTCCTCCCCCCTCCCCCCCCATACAATGTTGCTTAAAGGGAGTGCACTTTGAGCACATTCATTCAACATTGCAAGGGGGGAGGGGGACGGGAAGAGGGAAAATGTCATAATTTTTAGATAAAAGGCTAAGTGTCCCATGACTTTTGGCCAGGATTGAAGTTCTAACAAGAAATAAAGGCTGTGAAATATATCTTTGTTTTGGATATTTCATCAATATCTAATATATAATAAACAGAACATTACGTGGTCGCTTGGAGATTTTATCTTCTCATGTTGATATAGTATCTATCACTCATTCATTTTGACATGATTTACTACAGTGTTACTATACTCACAGGACAGTGCATAGAGCGACTTGATCTTGACTTGCTCTGAAGGGTCACTGTCCAGAAGCTGCAGCAGGGTGGGCACCATATTAAACTCCATGGCGGCATTCTGACAGTACGGGTTGTTCTGCATGCATTCTGCCAGGTGGTTGGCTGCCCTCCACCTTAAGGAACTGAGGGATAATAATCAAACTATCGATAGTATACAGTTGTTGCTGCACCATCAGTTGAAACTGCGCCTCATACATTAAGTAAGGATGTTATATAAGTTACACTTTACCATGTTACAGGAGTTATGAATTTCACTGTAGTTTCTACTGTGCTGTATATATGTTATTGTGTAGTTAGTTCAATATCAATACCTGTGATTACTCTGCAGATACTTGACAATTACAGTAAATCCTCCAATCTTCTGAAAATCTGAAGAGTAAAAGTGCAAACTTTTAAAAAATATTTGGTACAGTAATTTAAGTATACTGTACAAGTCATTTATATTATTCTGAAGAGAAACCGGGCTACGATACTGAGTGCAGACAAATATAGATTACATGTACTGTTACACAACATACTGTATGATCTGACATCTTCAAAATAATTTATATACTCCCACCCATATATTAAGTAATTTTAATCCGATGATTCCACTATTTGTGAAGTTGTTTGCAGAATACCAGTAACAGTAGAATTATAGTTGAAATTTCTAGTAAGAATATAATAATTTTATCTGGTATCTGAATGGTATGGTTTGGAAGTGGAAAATTTAGAACAAGTAATGGATAGTTAATGAGATTCTCACCATTTGCATTATCAATGGTTTCCACAAGCATCTCCAGCTCCTCAAATGCAGACTCCTTTTCTGTCAATACATCTTCATCTGCTTCATTTGAGTCAGTCTTGTCCAGTACCAGAAGATAAGTTTTCATTTTTTTGACATCAGTATCACCAGCAATCGAGGAGAGTGCACCACTTAGCCAGTTTTTTCTCTAAAAACACCCAACAAATTTATAGTTGATATTGTATAATTTGTGGGTGGAGGGGTAAGGAGAGAAGGGGAGAGTTGGAACTTTCACTTTGCTGTATAAACTCATTATCATTAAAGTCTTGTCATGACAAAGTGCTGTCAGTAGAAGTAGACAACTTTCTCTCTCTGAGAGGACATGCGCCTTTCCATTAGAGCGGACACGTTTCCTAGACGGACAGCATGTATATTTGGTCCTTGCCAATTTTAACTTGCTTCTCGGTAATTTAACTCTCTTTAAGGCGGACACCTCTCTAAGGCGGACACAAAATGCTAGTTCCGATGGTGTCCGCCCGGAGAGAATTCATTGTAAAGAAAAGATAAAGCACCTCTTCGCTCATCTCTGAGAAAACGCTTCCGGTTGCTTCTTGCCCACTGCTTTGCTCTATTGACATCTTCAGGAGACCATCGAGGTTCCGAGGATATCGACTGGGGTTCTTTTCTCCTTCGTTGCCTTCTGAGTTCGCCATGGCGTCGAGGCTTGTATGACAACGTGCTGTAAACTGTGATACTGTATATCTTGTCACTGACTATGACGAACGAATGCTACTTATTGTGTATGAGACCTATGTTACTTTAGATCGCTAACGTAGAGCATAAGACCAGCAGATCGACAAGAAAGTGAATCTTCACCAACTACCGTCCGCCATCTTAGAAATCATAAATCTGCGGGAGGCTGAGTGCCATCTTTAGATTGCTGACCGTCTCGTACCGTCGGCTCACCTCTCTGGAGGAGAAAAGTGGACTTGGTAAGTTTCTTGTTAAAATGGTTTGGTTGTTTATTTATTTATTTCTAGTTAGTTATGTTGATAAAGTGTTGATTTTTTGTTTGGGGCATTTGCTGGCACCGCCATAGAATTAAATGATTACTGTACAGTAGTTTTTGCATGTCCTGTACTTCATTTGTGTATGAATTTTTTTAATGCTGTACTCTGAACTTTATACCTGCCAGGAAATCTGTATTAATACAGATTTCCCCCAGGCATTCAAAAAGCCGATGTATCAGTAATGTTAATTGGTTGTTCACTCAGGCCTCTCATTTGAGTAACACTTATTATATATAATATTTATATGATCAGTGCAACCCTAGAATCTATGTGTGAATGAATTCATGAATTCATGTCTGAGTAAAATGTTATCTTAGTTAGCATCTTGTCTTTTGTTCATTGCCTTTAGTTTTCACAGCTACCACTCCTTGTCAATTGCTATATAATAGTATGCACATGTACTGTATCATCACATATTCTATGCGTCCACAGTTATTACTGGACAATAGCTAAATGTTATTGGTTATCGTTAATCAGTCTTAGGTGACCATGGAATCAGATGAAGCTGATTCAGCACCAGACAGTGAGGCTTTTACAGTGGGAGACTTTCTTACAGATCCCGTGAGTATAAACCAGGGCTATTTCATTTGCTGCAGTTCTCGCTGGTTTGCCTTGAATATTTCTCACACTTTGAACAAGGAGTAAACATGAGCTTAGTTGCCGTCCACTCCAGGAAGTTCATCAAGGAAACAAGCTGATTGATCTTATGGAGCAGGCATAGATTTTAGATTTTTGTAAAGATTTAAACCTAGCAGTAGTGCTGTTTATAGTCCTGACTAATTATTAGTTTTTCTTTCATTTTACTTGTATTTACATGTGACTGACAAGCCCCTTAGGGAGGATGTAATAAAGTTTAGTTTAATCAATAAAGATTAAGATCATGTTGATCAGACGCATTAATTTTTACCCTTAAACTAGGTTTGAGCGTTATTATATTACAGTTAACCTCCCTAAGGCAGACACCTCGGGACTAGATTTATTGTTTGCCTCAGAAAGCTGTCTGCCTTAAAGAGGTGTCCCCTTAGACAGAGTTGACTGTCATTGATTGATGTAATGATTGTTTTGTCTGCAGGCTGTGGTTGATCGTGTCCATGTTGAAGGTCTTTGTCGAACCAAAAGTGATCTCATAGTCCAGGAAACTAAAAAAATTCTCAGTGCTTCAACTTTTGGCGAGGTGCATGTTCCCAGTTAACTTTGCCTTTAATGTTTTATTGTTCCACTCTTCCCTGTTTTTTTTTTTTTTTTCTAGTGTTCTCTTCTCTGCTAAACTGCTCTGCTTTGCACCTGGCCCCAGTTGTTTACAGTTCTTAAATCCCCTCATTACACTTGGTGTTTATAAAATCATTAGGGAATAACATAATTTTCATCATTATGAGGTATCACTGCCCACCATCCCTCCCCCCCCCCCCCCTTCCCCCCTCCCCCCCTCCCAATAATGCCATACATATGAAATTGTGCACCAATCTTCCACTTGTAAAGCTAGTAAAGAACTTATTTTCTGATAAACATAGGCATAGAATCTCTGTTATAAGCCTTGCAACAAAACACATAACATTACTCAGTAATTTCGCCTCAAACTAAAAAGTTATTTTTCTGTTACTGTTACTTTTGGTGCAGGTGCTTGCACTGTCATTGGAAGCCAGATTAAAGCTGCAAAACCTGGGCATCTTTAAGGATGTTGACCTGTTTATAGATACCAGCTCAGGTACATACCAGTGCAGTATTTGCACACTGATATAACAGATGAAGTTAAGGGAAACTTGTAGAATAAAACTAGCTGGATCCAGAGGTTTATTTTTTATTTCTGCTTCTGTTCTTTCTAATTATTTTCAAGAGAATTTGCAGTGTCAATTAGCTTGGTAGGATTAAGTACTTGAATAGTAAGTATTTATCACTAATCAATAGGAGACAAATTAATAGACTCGTTTGGGCAAATTATTGTTTATTAAGACTCGAAGTTGACCCCTGGGGAGGGTGGGAGGGACAAAAGACCAGCGAGTGAACTGAAGATCTAACCAGCTAAGGTGTGAAATGCTGAGTCACGAGGAGGAAATCTGATAACCAATATATTATGCAACGCAACTAAATAATTAACCTATTTGATCAAGAGAATCAAGTTCTCTTAACTTGTGAGTCTATGTGAACAATATTTCTATTTTCTTTTTACTATTTCTCCTTTTTTTGTTTTGATGTGATGCCCAGTATAATATGCAGCAGTGTTTTACAACAATATTGCATTATTTTGAAATGATCATTTTTGTTTTATTGTATGGTCACTTAGAGTCACCTAGTGGTTATGATGTAACTCTGACAGTAAAAGAAAAAAGGTTTGTCACCAGCAGTGCTGGCACCCAAGTTGGAAACAATGAAGGCAATATGGTATGTCCAATACATATAATATTAATGACGAACAGAACTTTTTTCCATAAAATGTCTTGGGTTGGCTCTGTCAGTTCTTACAGTTTTTTCAGATTGTTTATCATTCTTTTAATTACAGACACTATATTGTTACATTTGTTTTCACTTCCCAGGTGTTTGGTTGTAGACTTAACAACCTTTTTGGACGTGCAGAAGGTCTCAAGGCAGACTTGTCATTTGGTACAAGAACGCGAACCTCTTATCAGGTTGGTATATATACAACGTCAGTGACTGTGCATCCCCGTTCATATGCTCTTTTTCCTACCCTGACGATAGTCAATGTGATGTTTTGTTACTTTTGTCATACTGACATATTTTTTTTATTGAAAGTCCAAGCCTGGCCTAACAACTGCATCATAAAGTAACATAATGCAAAGACCAAAAACAGCTTGACATGCAAAATTTAGATGCCAACCATGTTACTGACCACATTACTGACCGCGTTACATGTACCAACAACATACCAACCACATACCGATACCATACTGACTATTTAACAATTATTATTCACCAAAGTGGAGGTGAATAGCAGTGGAAACGACTATTCACTGAAACTGAGGAGAATAATTGTTTTAGTATATACCACACAGGTTTAATAACCAACTCCCAAATAGCTATTTTATTTCTGACAAAAGTGGGCAAAAATTGGGTTCGCACGCCATTTTGTTTTACCGGAAACCGCCGGGAGGTGAATAGTACTTGATATTCCGAGATTGAGGAGCCAATCAGAGCACGCGAAAAGCACTATTCACTTGCGTGGTATATACTAAAATATACCGACCACATAACAACCACATACTAACCATATACTGACCATATACAGACCACGTTACTGATCACATTCCAAGAGTTAGACTTGTTCACAGTGACCTATGGTTTAGATGCATGACGGGTGAATCCTTGGAGGTTTATATGGAGGAATATAATATTTATGTGCATTGTACACTGTATCTCGTTAATCAGAGGCTTTGTCTTCATATTCCTTATTAATGCGGTTTTAGTGTGTTTTAATACAATATTTCTGAATTAAATAGCTGCTCTATTTTCCCTCTAGCTTGCATATTTTAAGCCACTCGCCAGGAATCCAGAGAGAAGGTAGGGAACTAGTGAGGCTTGTCGTTGTTGAATGATGATGTTGAATAAAGTTGGATGATGTTGGATGATGTTGGTCATAATGTTGGATGATTTTGGTCATAATGTTGGGATGATGTTGGCCATGATGTTGGATGATGTTAGACGATGTTGGATGGTGTTGGACGATATTGAATGATGTTGGATGATGTTAGACGATGTTGGATGATGTTGGACGATGTCTTGAATGATGTTGGACGATGCTAGATTAATGATGATGTTGGACTCCTTTTGAAGGCTCTTTAGCGTTTCATTCTTGTTTTGTTCCAGATTGCTTATTGGTGCTCACAAGTCCACTACAGACTTCCCTCAGAGTTCTCATCAAGAGGCCACACAGGGTTTTAATATTGACTTGATGGTAACGAACTTGTAACTTTACACCAGATTCTACAATGACCAGAGCTTTGCCAAGGCACTCCTTTCACTGAGTAGTTAGTATAGGATAGTAGTTCCCAGCACTTGGTAGAGTTCCTTTGGCTTGCTAGCTGTGTGAATTCAGATGCGATATCTGTGTGTTACCTTTATGGTCATAATTAATGGTCACATTCACTAGCAGCCTTTCTGAAACTATGACACCAAGCTGACTTCTTTTGCTGTCATTGTACAACCGCGGAATTTCTGGTTATCTCTTAACTTTTTCTCCGTCTTTGATGTTCCTGACAGGTTCCAGGAAATATCGGAGATCACCATCTTTCCTGGGAAGGGACATGGCGTGAAGTGACCGGCTTGCCGTCTACAGCTTCATTCGATGTACGAGAACAAGCTGGGCATACACTGAAGAGTTCGCTTAAGGTGGGCTGTATTACGGTAATAAACAGAATAATACATGGGCGCGCGGAGATTAATCTTCAAGTACTCATTGATATTGAGATGAACACGAGAACATAAATTTCATATCTCCAAGCGTCCATGTATCATTCTGTTTATTTCATAAACTCTGGTGTGATACAGAGATGTCCACCACTAAGAAATGCAAAAACATGCGAGATCACTGTGACGTAAAAATATCATATTTTTACGTTTGTTCAGATACGACATTTCTCAGTGGCGGAAATCTCTGTATTACACCAAAGTTTATGTAATAAATATATTTATCTTTTTCCTTTTTCACCTCCTACCTTATACTGGATGTCTGACTAACTCTCCTTTCTGTTTTCATCGTAGCATATATTTCAGATCGACGAAAGAGACAGTCTTTCATATCCCACGGAGGGACATTTGATAAAACTCTCTCAGGTACTGAATTGTCCTCATGTTGGGATGCATCTGTATATATTGTAACCTTTCTACCGCAAATTATATATACAAGACATACTGTATAACACAGTGTAATATGTGGTTGTCATGTCAACACAAGCCACGTACATACGCATATGCACATGCGTGCGTACACATATATAAAGGTGGTGTTACACTGGTCGATTTGCAACGACGATTTGCAGCGCCTATTGCAATGATACGATGTTGCGCTAAAAATTGTTCAGGTGTAACACCCCATTGCGAACAATTTTTCGCGATGTTTGCAGTGCTGCAACGCGTTGCAAGTTTTTGAAAGCGATTCATAAACTTGCAACACCGTTGCGCGAATTTGGAGCAAATAGGCGTTGCAAATCGACCAGTGTAACACCAGCTTAAATTACATCGTCAAGCATACTTTTAGATAATAATCTAATATACACATGTAACAACTACACAAACAATATTTACACTTGCACACATATTGAGAACACACTTTAAAAAATAAAACAGTAAGGCAAACAGCTTAATTTGTTGCTTATAGACACATTTAAAGGTAAGTCGATGTATAGTGATCGTTTAGACTTTAACTCTGTTTTTATTTATTTATTTATTTATTCATTTATTTATTTATTTATTTATTTTTCTCTGTCTGCAGGAATTTGCTGGTCTCGGAGGTGATGTCAAATTTGTAAAACATAATCTGGAGCTACAGAAATCGGCAGAAATCATGGAGGATGTGGTACATATAAGTTTGCGTTCTTATTAACATAAGTTTAGGTTGCCGTATAGTACGGCCGACTGCACGACTTTAATTGCCTGGATAACTGACAAAGCGACTGACGAGCGGAATGACCAAAAGACCGAGGATCCGAACGACCGAGCAATCGACCGACTCGAACGACCGAATGACCGAGCAGTCGACCGAACGACCGACGGCCCACAGATATGAGACAATAGGACCAGCAAGTGTCTCGTAATAGGCTATGCCAATCCAAATATCCACGTACTGACTGGAGAGTGTGCTGTTGTTGCAGGTCCTGTCGGGCTCGATACAAGGCGGAATTCTTAAGCCACTGTTCGGTGTTCCAACAAAAATAAATGACAGGTACATACGGCCGACTTTAGTGTCATTTACTAAGAAAACCACTACTCCCCGCATCAAGTATTATTGTTTCAAGTAATTTGGCGGACACCGAAGACTGAACGAGCGAAGTATTAAGGGATCTTTTTTTACTTACGTCCAAGTTTCAATGTTAGTTTTCCTCCGGTTGTCCAAAGAGGTAGCGCCATTCACCGGATAAATCCTTATCCACTCGATAAAATATGTTTAAAGTTTTCACACTTATCTACTGGATAACGATTTATCCGGTGAGTAGCGCTATCTACTCTTACTACCAAGTCGTGGTGTTTATTTAATTAATTTTTTTACTGTTTGTTTGAAGGTTATTCTTGGGTGGTCCATTATCCATTCGCGGATTCCAGTTGAAAGGCATTGGCCCCAGGAACGAGCGTAAGTATTGGCAATATGACTAAAAAAATAAAAAATAAATAAATAAATAAATAAATAAATAAATAAATAATATATAAGTTGCTCGTGCAATTAAAGATTTACACCACTCGTGATGTTAGAAAATTGTATATAAATTGTACATAAATTGCACATAAATTGTACATAAATTGTACATAAATTGTACATAAATTGTACATAAATTGCATATTGCACTCGCACTTATGATTACCTATAGTAATTTCGAGAGGCTTACTGTCTGCACCATAAGCCGCAGAAGTTTCTTACTTTAGCTTCTGGTTTGTTGAAAGTACAGTAGAACTCCGCTATACCGAACTCTCAGGGGAAGCGAGAAATAGTTCGAGATAGTGGGGGATCGAGATAGCGGGGTTCTACCAGGGCAATTTCTACCAAGGCTCCGGTCTCACTCGTAACTTTAACGACATTGATATCAACATTTGCATCATTTGAAGTGCAAACAGCGCTTGTCACCAGAAATATGTGTCAGAAAGTTGCTACCAAACATTGAAGAAGCCGTCGTATTGCTCTCGATGCTGAGTTATTATCGACTAAACTTCCTAGTGCGACCGAGCCCCAAGTTCATTTCCAAGGGAAATTAGAGCTTGTTCGAGAGAGCGGGAAGCTTCAATAAAGCGGGTTCTACTGTATTTTCTTACGGATGCTTTGATCGTCGCTGAAGTTGCTTTGATGGTCAGCTACGTTTCTTCACAGCCCTATGATTTGCGTTTTTTAAGACTTTTTTTTTATTTTTTAATTTATTGGCTTTGTCCCTATCAAGTAATTGTCTGACATATCCTGTTGACCTGTGACGCAGGAGACTCGCTAGGTGGTGATGCATTCTGGGCCGCTGGTCTCCACTTGTTCACCCCGTTACCATTTAGACCCGGCAGGGGAAGCTTTGGAGATCGCTTTAAGACGCATCTTTTTGTCAACGCTGGTAATCTGGTCAGCTTAGATCACAGTACGTTGTATCTCATCCTTGTGATTCAGAATGAGATTTTTTCATTTCCATATCTTTTTCTATTTTTGATGTTTTCGGTTTCTTATCCTAGTGTCCGTGTCTTTGTCAATTTGTTATCCACTATCCTCGTTCACAGGCTCTTTTCCCCACACCGCCAAAGGGTCTGGGAACGAGGATGGTCACTCACAAACTCAACTCCGTTTATCCATCTCTCTGTCTGTCTGTCTTTAGCTTGTTTTTGTCCCTTTATTTTTTTCCCATTTTCCCCGTCTTCTCTCATTGATTCATTTATTGTCTTTCTTTCTCTTGCCTCTCCAACTTATTTTCCTTACAAAAGTCCTTATTCTATTTTTATTTTATTTATTTATTTTTTTTCATTTCCCAATTCCTCTCATTTATGCTAATAATGGTTTTCGTCCATGTCTTGCTTTACTTTTTGTAGATCTACCCTGGCGTAACAGATTACAAACTTTGGGAGATAGTTTTCGCTGGTCGTACGGTGCAGGGTTGGTGATGTTGCTGGGGATTGCTCGTGTCGAGATTAACTATTGTGTACCTAAAGGAGCACAGCCAAACGACAGGTAACAACTACTCAACAGTCCTTTGCGCGCTCAATTCTTCGATCATTTGCAAGCTCTTGCAAATTGAAACTTTCTTCGATATATTTCCGCCCGACTCCTTTGAAAAGTGTATTTAGTTTCTTTTGGCCTGAAAGTGATATTTATACATTCAGTGCCAACACTGTGTGATATCACTATTGAACTGGTTTTTATTTTTCTTTCTCTCCCTTGTCTTTCATGACTTGTTTCTCTCTTTCTTTCTTCCCTTCCTTCCTTCCTTCCTTCTATCTCTTTTTTGTGCATTGCCTTTCTCTCCCTCTTTGTGTCTTTTCTTTCTACTCGTCTTTTCGACCCTCCCTCTATCCTTTCTTCTTCCCTTCATTACTTCTTCCTTCCCATTTTACTCTTTCTCTTTCTGTCTTCTCTTTCTCAGCATCAATCACGGACTACAGGTTGGCGTAGGCATACATTTCCTCTGACTGCTGGTTTTACTAAATTCAAACATGCTGCGGCCAAAGAGAACTTACCGCACGCGCGGAACATTCCAGGTGTCTACCCCACTCAGCTTTTACGCAACGACCCAGAGACTATCAACTGCCTGCAGAGCCACCTCTCCTTTACACTAAAACCGACGAGACGGCCTGGGCCAGGCTGTGTTAACTATGTGTTAATAACAACGCCCGGAAATAAGCGTTGATGCCGGAAGTAAGCGTTGATGTTAACGTCTAGTACTGGCATTAGCGTTTCATGCAATTGGGCTCTCATTTCTACCACTGCTGTTGGGTTATTAAAACATTCAACCACCGCTATCGTCATAATTATTCGACTGCTCAGAGACCTAAATCAGAATCTCATTTTACTGCATTTTTAAATGATCTTTGCATTGTGTATCACCTTCAACCTAAAGCCCGAATCGCCCCGATCGCTGGAATCGCTGGGACCGCCCAGAGGTTTCCACATGATCGTCTCGATCGTCCGAGGTGGTTTCCATTACAAACATTTATATCGCCCCGATCGTCTGAGATCAGAACCGGGGCGAGCCTTGCGACGGCTGATTGCCGGTGACTGTGTTTCCATATGATCGCCCCGTTCGTCCCACTAGTTTTGGGGACGATCGGGGCGATCGAAGCGATCATATGGAAACCAGGCTTAAACCGACACAGCGAAAGACGAAGACACGAATCACTGATCAAACTTTTCAAACATTTTATTTTGCAGTACAAAAATAAATGAATACAATCATTCAAATAATTGCGCGTTCCAGCTGTCAGCCGTTCAAAAATACGTTTTGTATTTACAAAGTGCACAGCTATCTACAAGCGTATTTACAGCACAATAGAACCAAAGATTGCGAACTGAAGCACTGTCACGTGACTTCAATTTAAGCTGAGAGGCAAATTCTTAATTATTATGAAAAGGACTGGACCCGAAAGTGTAACACGTAATATAATATACTTTTTGTTGTTGTATTTTTGGGCAAACAAAAACTAAAAATCTTTAAATCTCACCCTTTACCACGTTATCTCATTTTCAACCGTTTGTCACTCAGATTCTGTTCGCTCAAACTACTAAAAGAGGGTGCGCACTCTTCAATCCCTCAAAAGGAGATTACAGAGGTTTCGCTATGCTTAACCCTTTCACTCCTGAGCTCAAAATAGAAATTCTCCTAGCCAATCAAGAAGAAAATGAATGAGTGATGTAGTGAGAATTGATAGGCAAATCAGCTTTCGTCTGATTGGACTATCAAGCAGTAAATTCTCCACACTTTATCACATCTCTGGTGAGAAACTAAAGGAGAAAATTGAAGTTGATCACTCTACCTAACCATAACCCTAACGTAATATGAACCCTAAACCTAAACTTAACTTCCCTAAGCGAGGCGAAACTTCGGTTGATCTCCTTTGGAGAGATTGCGTCAACAAGTGAGGTCACATGACCCAAACAGTAAGGTCAAACTGTGCAGCAGCTTTTCCCGTTAAATCTTGTCAACCCCCGCTGCTGCCAAATGTTATGCACATATGAATTTTTGCATTTCACATATTTGTTCATGCTCTTTCTATCGCCGGCACTTAAAACCAGAGGTGATGATCACGTGATAAAATTTGGGCCATGTGAGCCCTAACTGCAAAGGAACTATAGAACCATTTCACCTGACGTCACTGCAGCCAATTTGGAGGACAGAACAAAATATTCTCATGTAAACATAGCCGCACTGCTCTCTCCTCCAATTGGTTACATTTTCATGACATGAAATGGTCTGTTGAGTAAAATTAGCACATTGGGGTCCAGTCCAAACCAAACTAATCGAAACGGCAGAAATTGTGTATTTTCGCTGGGTCTTAGTTATACAACAGTTCACTATTTTATTTGTACAAAAGCTTGTATCTGCGAAACCTACACCGATATAATTGCAAGCTAGAACCTCATTGTCAACGGCCAGTGAAAATTATAATACAGACGAATTACAAGTGCAATGGGTAGCCGGATACAACTATTTCTATGATGTATAATTGGATATAATTATAATTATTATGTTAGTTCATCTCAAGAGCCGATCAAAATCTATTTTTACATTACCAGGCATCGCGCGGTACAGTGATATATAATAGATGAAATATTTGAACCGGAGATATTGCGGAAATTCGTTTTCCGGCCGTGTGGCCATCTTATTTTAGACAATCATCACACAAAAGTGGGCAAATTTTGTAGTTCAATGTAGCGCTCGTAGTCAAGGAATTCACGACTAGGACTCGATACCCAAACATAAGTATTAAAGTTCATTTGCATATTCTATAACATGTGTTGTACAAAACGATGCGGGGCTTCCCCTCCTCCCCCTCCCCCTCCCCCTCCCTCCCCCCCCCCCCCCCCTTCTTTTTTACTAGCGCGTTTTCGTTTTTATGACTCAAGCGAAGAACAGTTTCAAAAGTTCAGCGATATATCCAGAGTACTACCCTGTGTCCTGGAAATTTGACGCAAAGATTGTTTTTATGTCCTGTAACAATTCTCGCTATAATTATAATGCATTTCTGTCTCGAATGGTCAAGACAACCTGCATTGTGAACTTTGAAGTGAAAGAGTTAAAACTCAATATGGATTGCTACATCATTGATAAACACAAGCCTGCAAGTTTCCCGTGTCAGCGGCGCTTGAAGACAGACCAGAGCAAATTCCTTGTACTGTACAGCGCCAAGAGGAGGTAAACGATACTGGAAATCAAAATTCCATTGTACATCCTCCATTCTTGGTTGATATGACTGTCTTTTTCGGTCCTTCTGTCTAGTTTAAATTGTCCTTCTAGAAGCTGCTTTCCTTCTTCTCAACGCATGCTGGAGGCGAATCGCTTTTTCAGCCTCTATATAGATTCATTTGTCTATATTTTACTTGTTCTTCTACAGGCTGGTCTCCTTCTCAACGTAAGAAGGTGGCTTACTCTTACTTGGCGTAGTCAACGCGGTAGAAAACTTCATGGCCGCTGGCACGGAGTTCCGTCGCAGTTCTCGGACCCGATACTTGCCGAAGACACCTTCCGAACTCGTGGTGTTCGTACTTCGGGTAACGTCGGCAGGTGTCAACGAGAACTTCCTCCGAACGCTGGGGATTCTTGATACGGGGGAGTGTTTAACGCGACGACACAGAAACATGCAGTCTTTTTTGAATTGCGACGTCGTAATGGCGTAGAGGAATGGATTTGCGCAGGAATTGAGCGGAAAAACAAACACGGTAAAGATCTTAGCATCTGGGAGACTCACAAGCGGACTGCTTCCGAAAGCGGCTGTCAACGACAGAAAGACAATGGGTGCCCAGCAGAAGAAGTCTGTGATGACAAGAAGAGACATCCGTTGGGCGACTCGCCAATCATTAGTGTTCCATGCGTTGGAGCCACGAATGGCAGAGTATATTTTAATGTAACACGAGAGGATGACAATAAATGCGCTACAGTTCGCCAGCAGCAGAAACGTGACGTAGCCCAGAGAAGCGGGATTGCTAATTTCGAAGGGCAAACACACGCTAAATTTGCTGTAATCGCTGATTTCAAAGAGAGGCAGAGTTGCCATGACGATGGCGAAGCACCATCCAATCGCCATCAGAAAGACGGTCTTGCGCAGGCTGAGTTTCCTAGTGACGTCAAGCGCATGCGTAATGGCAATCTTGCGTTCGATGGTAATGACGGCCAGGGTAAAAACAGACGATTCGCTCGAGAGCACTGCAAGGAAGCCAGCCGTGCTACACCCGGGACTTAGCTGCCACTGCACGCCGTAGCTTTTGAAGTTTCCACGGGTCATAGTGTCCACAAAAGCAAGCATGCCGAGGTACACTCCCATACACAAGTCAGCGAAGGCGAGGTTACAAATTAGGAACCTGGGCACGTCCATGCGCGAGCGCGTAGCGATAATGACGACGATGACTATAGCGTTGCCTAGTAACGCCAACAGGAACACGATCCAGACGCCGTAGCGAAGCAACGCTGAGTCCATTAAATCGTCGCACGGGAAAAACGGGTCATCAGGAAACGGCGTGCAATTAACTTTGCGGTCTTGCTCATCACTGGGTTCGAGCTCATGGTCATATGACTCGCCGGAAGTATACATATCGTCAGTCGGCCCAATCCCCGAGCTCTCCCCCACTGCGGAGTCGATCTGTCCAGATCCAAATCCTGACAGCGGATCGAAATCGGTCATATTCGTGGAATCTTCCTCGCCGCTAGTAGCGATCAGGTAGGTGTCCACGTCCCATTTCCACACGTCCTTTTCCTGGATTCTCACTTTCTCCTCGGAATTTTCCTTCGTTTGCGGAAGTTTTCGAAACCTGCAGCAGTGGTAAGGGTAATACGCCTCGACCTGTGATAGAAACAGAAATATAGAAATAGTGGTCAAGTCATGGCGTCACAAAATAAAGTAAATAAAAAATATATAAGACTTTACCAGTTGTTTAGGCAACGTGAAGATGTTAACGTTTCAACTGGTCAGCTGACAACTTGCAAAATCACAGCCAAAGCAATTAGGCGATTTCCGACACGATACCGACCACATACCGACACTATACCGACCAGTGACAGGTAAAACTTGCTCATTAGGTCATTTCCGAGATGCATGTTGCCTCTGTTTCAAACCGAGGCCTAGTGCGAAACATTTCTTATTAAAATATGTTTGATTTGCATGAAAATGAAAACTAATATTGAACTGGGCTACTCTGACACAAACAAATGAATCAAAAGCAAAGACAACATACTGTAGAACGTTTGTTTCGGTTTTGTGTTAAGCTTTGTTTATTCATTCGTTGATTGATTGGTTGACTGTCTGTATAGCGCATATTTAACTAAAATGAGTCAAACAAATATTACTTAAAAATTATGTACAAAAATTGCCTCAACCTTGCGAATATTCCGAAGTTCTTCAGCGGGAAAATCCTCCAGCTTGCGGTTTCCTTTGACAGACAATTCTACAAGAGTTTCAAGTCCTCTGGACGGGAGACTTGGGAATGAATTCAGACCGAGGTCCCTGAGATGGAAACAATAATTAAGATTATAATCACAATACTGAAGTTTTGGGACAAATTTCATAAAATCAAAACCAAATGAGTAATTACCGCACCATCGTAACGGTTGAAAGAAAAATATACCATCAACCAACCAGAAGCTAAAGTAGTTTGTGATTAGTTAAGCACGATTGCTAAAATTAAAACAAGTGCACAGTCAATCGGAAACTGTTTGATGGAATATTTTCAATAATGATAACTTACAGTTCTCGAATTCGTTCAAAGGATGAGAACGCGTCGATGTCAATGCTAGTTATTTTGTTTTCAGCAAGATTTCTGCGAAGAGATTAAACAAACGAGTTTACACAAAGAATGTTTATCGCATTGTAGGTACAATGCTAGTATTTGTGAGAATATAGTTCTAACAGACAGAGGTATTTTATCTCTTCCTCCAATTCGTGTCCACCTTCCATTTCCTGTCGATCTTTTCTTACTTTTGAGACGGTGTACAGGAAAACAGCAAAAAATACTTACAAGATTTCCACGTTTTTCAGACCAGCGAGCGTTTTTTTCTTTATTTTCTCAATTTTGTTGCCTTGAAGAGATCTGGATAAAAACAAAAAAAACAAAAAAGTCAAAGATGAACATTTTAGCCAACATGCACTGATTCGTCTCAATCGCAAGTGAGAACCATTTTGTGCCTCGATGTGAAGTGACTGTACCCACAGCAGCTATATGAAATGTTCGACCCGTTTTACTTACAAGAATTTAATCTTCTCAGATGAGGCAAACATGTTGTCTTCAATCAAAGTAATGTCGTTGTCACGGAGGTTTCTGCCAACAAAACAGCAATAGAAGAAGTGAGAGACGGTTAATTCCACCAATTTACGTGAATACATCATTCACGTAAATGCCTCATAAGTTTACGGTAAATGTCGAATGTGCGTGCGTGCGTCGACGTTAATGCCTACGGAAGTAATTATTACCGCAGGGAATTCATTAAATGGAAGATTCACTTCCCTTTCTGTCTGTCACTTCACGAGCTGAACATGTGCATACTGTATTTGTGTGGCCTCCAACGAACTTAACTACATAATACCACTACGTTCCACGTTTTTGGAAACACCCCGAAAGGGAATATGTGATATTAAACCATTACTCCTCCTACGCTTTTGAAGCGTGAATCGCTTTTGCTGGTCAGGGTACATTGCCGTTAGTACTATCTAATTCAAGATAAATGCCCACATCGTGTGCAAGCCTCCTGTGTCCTTCGTTTCTAGTTTTTGTGCAATGACTGTTGCCTCAATAATTAAGGTGATCTCACGGTCAACATTCCGCCTTAGAGTTTTGACAGTTTGCATTCCGTGAGCATGCAGGAAACTTTATGGTTCGCTTTTTCGCTATTTTATCCGTTATTCACTGTGGCTAAACTCACAGAAGAGTACGCGCGCAGTACTTACAATGTCTCCAAACCATTTGTTCCTTCGAAAGCATCGCTCCGTATTCGGGATATCTTGTTTCCTTTTAGAGTTCTGGGACCACATGGTAAAACAAAAAAATGCAAATAAATCCAAACCAAATTTAAAGTCTGCTATGTTATCTGTTAACTTTCCATTGCTTTTGTATATCTGTCGTGTGACGCTATCTGTACGTGTGTACTGACTTGGTGGCCGAGCGGTTTGGGGGTGGTGGACCTGAATCCGTAATGAAGCTCCAAGCCAGGAGGTCGTGGGTTCAATTCCCACGGCCGGCAGTAGTAAAAAGGTTTTTTTATCCGAGGGGGCAACTCCAACGGTTTTTCCCTTCTGGACCTGTCTTCTTTCTACAGGTATTCCACCGGTCGGACATTTGAAAAATGCTTCGACTTTAAATAAACGGTATTTATATTTAGTATATACCACGCAAGTGAATAGTGCTTTTCGCGCGCTCTGATTGGCTCCTCAATCTCGGAATATCAAGTACTATTCACCTCCCGGCGGCTTCCGGTAAACAAAATGGCGCGCGAACCCAATTTTTGCCCACTTTCGTCGGAAATAAAATAGCTATTTGGGAGTTGGCTATTAAACTTGTGTGGTATATACTAAAACAATTATTTATTTCTATGTCGATTTGTGTTTCTATATTTCTCTGTTTTCATTGGTCATTGTCTCCTGAATTATGACGCATAGTTTCAGTACTTACAAGTCCTTAAGATTCTTCATTCCTTTAAAAGAACTTTCAATAGAATCAATGCGGTTATGTTCTAGGTTTCTGAAAGAAGAATGGTACACATAAAGTTTATCACCAACACCTTCAAAATCGCCACAACCAGAACCTTCATCATCGCCAATATCGTCAAGCTTCAGCATCGGTACAACCAATATCAACATAAGCGTCGCCAATACCATCACCGTTATATGCCATCAACATATCGTAATAATTAATTAGCATCGTCATCTTCATTGCCATCATCATCGTCGTCGTCGTCGTCGTCGTCGTCGTCCTCATCATCATCATCATCATCATCCTCATCATCATCATCATCATCATCATCATCATCATCATCATCATCATCATCATCATCATCATCATCATCATCATCATCATCATCATCATCATCAATGTGTTTATTTATTATATTAATGACACCGTGTGTCTATACGTACATTACGGATAGTGCTTTGCATCCTGAAAAATCCGGGAGGCTACTGAATGAATTGAAGTTCATTGTCCTAAAACATGAGTACAAAATAAATAAAACAAATAAAAAACGAATTTAAAGCTTACAGCCAGGCAAACATTGGGATCAGTGAACAATAGATCTCAAAGTGAGTGAAAATGATGAGAAAGTGTATTAGTGAGTGAATGAGTACTTGCTCGAGTAAGCGAGTGAATGAATAAGTGAGTGAGTGAGTGAGTGAGTGAATAAATAAGCGGGTGAGAGATTTAGTGTGTGAATGAGTATGTAAGTGACTGAGTGAGTGAGTACATCGGTGAGTTAACTTTGTAGCTTGGTGAGAGTGAGTGAAATAGTCTCATTGAATAAGTGGGTTAGTGAGTAGGTGAATGAAACTTACAATTCTGTCAGATGTTTTTGCTTCTGGCATATATCTTGAGGCATTGACGTGATGTGACAATCTGTTAGAGTCCTACAACAAATTTTAAAAAAGTTAAATCAATAATCTGTACTAATCTCTTGCCACATTTTATTTTACCTCGAACTCGCAATCAACCACTGCATGCCATCACCACAATATCACCTACATCTATAAAAGCTCCAAGAACAGTTCACTCTCACAAACCATATCGTGATGCGAAAACTATCACTACTTAACAAAATCCCAGAATCACTCGCAAAAGCAATAATATCTGACCCTCTTTATAATTCCCACGCCCAAAATATCTTAATTGTTACAATCTTGTATAAATTACTTGTATAAGAAAAGGCATGCATAAAATCATTTGTACTCACAATACTTGCAACGCTGTTGTCCCGGTCAAGTTAGGGAATTTCTTCAGTTTTACTATAGATAACGTCCTGAGAATTTGAAAACAAAGTGTGCAACATTAGTTACAAAAAAGGACGTGCAAACCTCTCGCCATCTTCTATGTGTTTTCCCCTCAGTCTAATATCCTCTCCTCTTTCGATCTTTGAGGGCCCGATAGTCAGGTTTCATGTGTCATAAAGGTAATGGATAATCATCAACATCATCTTCACGACCACTAGCTGAACACGGACCGCCACCACCAAGAACAACATCAACTAGCAATAACACCACCATCTTGACGAAACGAAACGACATTGAAATATCATGGTCCGTTTTGTATGTTGATCTCACTCGCTAATTTACTAGCGCAGCTTCTAATAGTTCGATGATCCAAGCACAGTGTGTAGTTCCCCCCCCCCCCCCCCCCCCAATACAAAACATGACTCTCATACGTACAGACTGCGAAGAGCAGGCATGAAGGCGAAGGCCTTGGGGTGCACTGTTGTTATCTTCTCCCAAGTAAGAGTCCTGCATGTCACAAGTAAATAGGCAGTCGTCAGCATTGCATTTGTACAACCTAGGCACTGACTTGCTGATATTTGTAATTATGCAAGTTGATTCACGTTCTTGCTATTATTATTTGACTTTATTGAATTATAAAATGCTACATGTACGACTTACAATTCGGAAAGGCTGTTCAGCCTCGCAAATGCCTCGTCAGGAACGTCAGTGATAGGATTGTCTTTGAGTTCCCTAAACAAGAAGATACAGATATAATGTGAATTAAGCGAATAATTTACAGTGATCAGCTCCTGTCAAGAAGGTCAGATCAACACAAAGGGGAGAAGAGAAGGAGGGAAGAGAAACTAAAAGAAATACGAGAAGGCAAAAAAAAAAAAAACAAAAAAAAAAACAAAACAAAACAAAACAAAACAAAACAAAACAAGAAAGAACAAGGGAAAAGAGAAGAAGAATACTGAAGAAGATGCATAAGTAGAAGAAGATGAAAGAAGAAAATGAAAGTAGAAGGAGGAGGATTAAAAGAAGAGGAATAGAAAGGAGAAGAGAAGAGAAGTGACGTGACGTGACGTGAAATAAATAGAGGTTATTACACGGGAAGGAGTGCAATACGGCGGAGTATTTTTACGAGTCGGTTTTATTTTTTCGAGCCTGCTTCAGGCGAGAAAAAATAAAACTGACGAGTAAAAATACAGCCGTATTGCACGACTTTTCGTGTAAAAATTGTTTATTACACGACAAATGAAGCAGGGCAAACATTCTCGCCGCGCGCAAAATGAAACAAAAAATGACGCGTTCGTAAACTTTGCTTGCGAAAACTGATCACGTAAGCTAATAAACCAGTTGATCTGGTTCCTGACGAGTGCAATACGTTCCCATCTTTGCACTCGTTTTGGCCCGTATTTGCAATCGAAAATGTGAAGTCGTGTAATAAGAGCCTCTTCACGTGCCGTACTTACAATACAGTAATCTTTTGGACGGCTACAAGGGCTTTCACTGGTATTGATGTTAAGTTATTTTGCTTCAAGTCTCTATTGAAACAAACAAATGATCCATATAAGAAACAAAGCCAAAAACAAAAACAAGTGATCAACAGAAAAGCAAAGCAAAACAACAACAACAACAACAACTCAACTCCAACAAAACACCCGAACAAAAAATTCATTCAGTAAGTCAGTTCCAACTTACAAGATAGTGAGTGATTCGAGTCCTTCAAATCCATCGTTTGCAATCGTCCCTATGTTGTTGGAGAAGAGATTCCTGCAGAAGTAACATAAATATGCAGTGGCCTTAGAGCGAGAAGTTCCGTTTCATTATCGTCAAACAAATCGAACATCAATTCGAGGGAGTGTGGAAATTTGCAGAACTAAAGAAGAATTCCTGCAAGTAATGTACTTACAATGTTTCCAAACGACGAAGGCCTTCAAAAGCTTTGCTGGGTATTTCTAGAATATTGTTATGATTCAAATTCCTGAAAATAGAAAAAAGTGTTATTCAAGGTCACGGATCCTATGATTACTACAAGAACACTAACAACAACAATAACAACAACAATAACAACAACAACAACAATAGCAACAACGATATCACAAACACTCACACAACGGACCTTCTTAATCTAATTATGAACTATAGAAACATTTCCCAAAAACTAATTCATAAACATTCAGAGTAAAACTCAGGTTAAAATATTGGATATACAGTATAAACGTCGCATAGAGTTTATACTTACAAAAACACCAGCTTTTTCAGGTTTCTAAGTGCATGCGTGGGAACCGCTGACAAAGCATTGTCGTCCAGATGCCTATAGTAACAACAAAGAAAAAGTGAGTTTTTTATTTTTATTTTTTTGTCAAACATCTCAAGTGAAGGTCATCGACAAAGAGGAAAGGCAAAACTTACAGCTGCTTAAGGTTTGGAATTCCACGAAGACTCTTTTCAGGCAAGTGCTCTATCTTGTTTCCTGTCAGTGTTCTTGGAAATAAAACATACTAATAAGTTAGTCGACTGTTTGACTGACAAATCTTCCCCCTTCCCTCCCCTCCCACCTGCAGTCTCTGTCTGTTCATATCTGTTTTTGTTGAAACGTAAATATCTTCGTCAAACAACCTCCTTCGACTTGTCTGTTGAAATATTTGTCAAATAACATGTTCCCGGACAAAAACTCACGAATATTCGAGAATGAGGCCGTTGAGTTATTTCCCTTTGTGCTTGACTTTTAGACGTGACCGTTCAAATGCCTTTCCGGAGAGTTTTGACGCCATGCAGGTCGAAGCGATGACT
The DNA here is from genome assembly GCA_964036295.1 of Plumapathes pennacea. Lineage (NCBI taxonomy): Eukaryota > Metazoa > Cnidaria > Anthozoa > Antipatharia > Myriopathidae > Plumapathes > Plumapathes pennacea. The sequence continues at coordinate 35,235,250 of OZ038463.1, read as the reverse complement.
GAAATCTATTCACTACCACCAGGTGGTGAATTCCTCACCACTAGAGTCAAGCACAAGGAAAATAACTCAATCACATTCTCGAATGTTCGTAAGAGACATCCAAGCGAGTCGTACCCCTGACCTATTGCTAGCAAGCAAAGCATTGTTTCCCATGTGGTGGAGATTTTATGAGTCAGGCTCATAGTGGCAAGTGTATTAAGTTAGTGAAGTAGCGCGTGACTTGTGCCAGCACATTTTCAAGTCGGTAGCTTTCTAAAAACTCAACCCTATAACTTCTCAGGTCAACATAGGACATGTTCCCTCTTACGCTCGCCAACTCAACACCTCTCTAGTGCCTAGTCGACTGCTTTGACAAGAGAAATGTCAGAGTCATCGAAATCGCTTTATTTCCAATGGAGGTAAAGTAATACGCAAAGCTGAAATATAGCTTGGGGTGTAATCAATCTCTGGAAATAAAATACGAAGACATCTCGGCCATGTTGGTTCCGAGCACAATGGAGGCTAATAAGCAATAGTACATCCAACATGACCGCCGTGACGTCACATGCACTCCAAGAACACCGTAGCATCAAAATGTTAGCCGTATATCAAACTACGGTATATCAAAATGTAGTACTAGAAATACGACATTGGCAGATATCCCCTCGCCTTGAGTGTTGTCGATCAATCTAAAACAATACTGTAGACTTCCTGTGGGAAATGTCTTTACTCTAGAATTGGATAATCTGTTTTCATTTGCCTATGTACAAACTCAGCATTTTGCATAAAATTCAAGTCATAAAATTGTAAGATGTATGGCTTCTAGGATATATAGTTTGATGGTGTCATATTTTTTCAGGGCCTTAGTGTTCCCCGCGTTAATAATGGGCTGCATATCTTTGTTCGTTCAGTAAATAACTGTTGTTTTTCTTTCCATAACGAAAAAAATGTGAAATTAAACTAAGTGCAATACAAACATTGCAATGATAACGCACTCATCAACAGCTTTTAATTAAATGATCACCCTTGTGTCTTAATGCCGAGAACATTTGTGTTTGGAAGGGGCTCACAAGAATCAAAGGCCGGGGTTCAAGGGTTTCCTTGCCACATTTCACATCACTCTTATAACCTCTTCAGCAAAAATGTAGACTATGCGCACACGTCATACCATGGTAACATGCATTCCTTTAATCCTAATTCCACGTGATATTTAACTTAACGAAAGTTCGAACTTAATGGTTGTCCAGTTGTTCCAGACAACCGAAAACGTGCTAGAGAAATCAAATACTGTGTGCAGAGGTTGTCCATTGGGCAACCAGTAGGGATTAAAGAAATAAAAAGCGATCTAACGTTGGGCGATGATGCAACTGCACCATAAACACAATCAATCGTTCGAAAAATTCGAGACTCGCCGAGACGCCAACCTTGTTCAAAAATCCGAGAACGAGACTTTGACCACTCCGAGACTCCGAGACGGAACGAAACGGAAAAAAAAACGGGACTCCGAGATTCATCAAAAAGGCTGCTGAGATTCCGAGATGGGACCAAAACTTTCCGAGACCCACAATTTTCTAGGCACCATTCGCCACCCCTGAGGAAGGGGGGGGGGAGGGGGGGGGGGTAGCCAAACGATTGTAGTGGGCAACCAAAACATGACTTGTGGTTGTCCCTGGGACAACTTGGAGCAGAAAAGTTAATTTTCAACCCTCTCGCCATGGAGCCCCCTGACGCGTCCTTGGAATACAGCCAATTTAAAGGACAGAACAATATAAAGTTTGGATCGGAGCAGATCTTAATTTCCACAAGAAGAACATTCTGTCGTTTTCCCCCAAATTAATTGCATTCCTATGAGGTCAAACGGATGTCGAAAAATCAAGATTCGTGAAAATCAGAATTTAATTATTTCTCCACATTTCGCTGTTGAATTTTGAAGATACATTAAAAAGATCTAATAGTTCAGTAACATTTAATATAAGACGCGAAGCAATTTGCAAAGTGTATCCACAGTGTACTGATTTACTTCCCAAAAATATATAGCAGATGTTCTGAAATCTCTTGAAGCGTCAAATGTATCCCACATCTTGTTCCGAGCACAAAAACTGCTGCGAGGAGACTAAAATGCATCCAAATTGCTCACAAAATGTATTCCTAAGTACAGTGTTTACGTTTCTGTTGACTGGATATTCGTTTTTTGTTTTGTACTGATTTAAAGCTTAGTCGGGCAGAGGACACATGGTGTTAAAATTAAATGGTCCTGTTATGGGATGGAATTTCTGTAACAATGTCATGACTTCATAGAGATGTCCGTTCTCACATTAAAACCTATCATTCAGGCGCGGATTATCCAGATTTCGTATCTTGATTGTCCCAGAAATTGAAGGCTCACATCAGATATCAATAAGAAATAAGAGAATACAGGGGCAGAATGTGTAAAAGTGACAAAGGAAAGGGAAAGAGAAGAATGGAAAATAACATGAACATTGGCCAGAAAACGAAAAGGAGCAAGAGAACAATTTAGAGAAAGACAAGAATACGAGCAAAGAGCAAGGAGAAGAGCGAGAACAAGAACAAGAACAAGAACACGCAATGGCAATAGCAAGAACAAGAGCAAGCAATAGCAAGAACAAGACCAAGACCAAGACCAAGACCAAGACCAAGACCAAGACCAAGACCAAGACCAAGACCAAGACCAAGACCAAGACCAAGACCAAGACCAAGACCAAGACCAAGAACAAGAACAAGAACAAGATCGAACAAGAAGAGCAAGAACAAGAGCAATAGCAATTATACAAGAAGAAAAAATAAAAAAGGAAGTAATTAGGGCGAGAAAGGCAAAATTAAAGAACCATTGTGTTATTTTTAGATCCGTCAAGCTTGACACTGTGTGCCCGGACCAGAAGCTGTGCTTTTTGTGGTTCAATAATTCGTTTCCGATTCTGTTCGGCTGTCAAGCTAATTTATTGCTTAGGAAAATAAACAGACAAAGCTTTAATTATAAGCAAACAAAGAAATCTAATTTTATATCCTCGTGTGTGTGCAATTTATCCCTTTGAAATCGGCGGAAAAGTTTGGATTTGGCGCCAGTGGGTTTTTAGGAATGCTTACAAGAATGTGCTTACAAGAATGTCTTCAGTATTATTAGTTTTGTAAATTTTAAGAGATCGATTATCCATATGTCCATTACTAGGGCAAAATAACCCAATAAAAAGAAATGCACAATCTGCAGACCATATGCAGTTTGAGACCTTGGTATACAAATCGTAATAAGCGTTCAATTTCAGAATGCTTTCGTAACTATCAGAATGGTTTGGAAAGCCAAGGGGTTACATCTACCCAAAGTATAATAAAACTTAGTTGTTATTGCTATGATAAATGTTAAAACTTAAACAAATCGAAAGGTAATCCAAAGAATTGTTCATGACTAGCCGTTTCAACATTTCCAAGAGTTCCAAGCGGCAAACCATAGCAAGTGACAAAAGTTTATTCGTTAGTCGAATTGTTTTCTTCTTCTTATCTATTTGGATTTGTCTAAGAGATAAACTAAAATAGATGTCCCTTCCTGCAACGACACAGACATCACGCACAACTGATGCCATCTCAATGTCGACAACTGCCGTTGCATTGACAATCAAAGCAAAACAACGTTTGGCACCGCCTTGATGCTCGGAAATTTGCAGCCGTACATTTTTTCTTTGGCTAACAGCTTATTTTACGTTGATGTATTTTCATTTTATCTTATCGATTCGAGAAACACTGCCAAAAAATGGCGAAACTAGAGAACTCAAATTAACTAAAATAGGCGAATAGGACCCGTTTACGCCACCAGAACACTGGACGAGTGACTGACACCGAGTTCTCGTTTTTGCTGCTTTCCAGTAAATCTAACACCTTGATACTTTAAGTATATCAATCAAGAACTCTAAGTTACAGCTGTTGTTTGGCTGACGGTTCGTTTGTTAAACCGCCCAGAATTGTACGCCGTCTCCCTCTTTATGCTGCACAGCTTGAATAAAAGAAATAGTAGAAATGATTTCGGATATATGTGATCTACATGTATGTCCTGAGGACTGAAAAAGACTCGTATAGACATCCGACACTGCCCACACTTTTTACGATTGATGGTAGTGGTAAACAGTAGAAATTGCCGCGTCTATAATACTGTAAGTATGATATGAAACGAAGGATCATATATTTCACTCGGAATGCAACGTGTGGTGAACCAACAAAATTGTTGGAGACAAATCCGTTTACCGAGGTCTGACAATTGAGAAGCCTCAGGAGAAGACGAGGAAGAATATGACCAAGGAGAAGAAAAAAAGGAAAAAAGCAGAAGCAGGGAAGGGGAAGCCTAAAGATAAGGGAAGAAGAAGATGATGATGAAGTAAAGGAAGAAGAACGAGGAGAACGAGAAGAGGACGAAGAAGAAGAAGAAAGAAGAAAAGTTTCGCTCGAGCCGATTGGAGAAGGATGAGCAAGTAAGCTTGAAAATTACAGCACATCATTATAGGAAGCATCCCTTCATAACACAGTTTTACACAAATGTTTGGTGACACGATTCCGCCAACGAAGCGACATTGGGAAAACGTGTTTCTCTCTCTGCTAAGCTCCTGTGAGTCCTTTAATTTGCGGTCGCTCCAAGTCTTCCATTCATGTTATCCTAACATGATATCAAAGCATTCCAAATTTCATTTCTAAACAGTGAAACAAGCGATAAAACAGAAGCTGAAAGAAAATGTTTTTCAGTAAAAGGCATTACGGGTTTTCTGTTTAATTCTTGCTCGATTCATAACCCCTTGACTGCCAAACAGCGAACTGTACATCATAGAACTTTACTGTTAAGTTAAAAAAAAAGATATCTTTCAATGTGTACATTGCAACAACAGTATTATACCTCGCTTGTTCAGTAAAGTTCCTTTTCATTTATCTTTTTACTTACATTTTTAATAAAGGTATATTATATATAGATATTGTCAAATTAGCTGAAAAGCTCAAAATGCTCATTCAGAAATCAGCCAAAATAGAAAACAACTGAAACTGAAACTTTGTTTATCGATCAGTGATAATACATTCTCGAAGTTTCTTAAAATGCACTTCCGAAGCATTTCCGATCAAAATTGCCTTCATACCAAGCCAGTTGATGATTGACGTCCGACCTTGAGTTTGCACTAAAATAAATCTTCCTGACATGGGACAATAGATCTTGCGTTTGTAAATCCCTCGAAGGTCTCAAAAAAACTCAGGGTCGTGTACTTCGTGTATAAATCTTCTGTGTGACTTTGCTCGGCCTTTAATGTTAACCCAACACGCATGCATAAAATGTAGCATAGAAAGCACCCCACAGGTTTATGAGTTTGAGAACATTATATTAGATGATGAGGGGACAAACTAAGTCAATTTGATTTGTCCTATTCATTTTATCAGCAGAAATGAGTGTAAATGTCAAAATTCTATCTATAACCAAGGCTTATTGTTGCTGATAGAAAGCCTTTAAGCTGCTAAGCATCAAAACAAAGCCCGACGTTCTATTGGTCCGTAAGTGTCATTGGCGAGTTTGTGTACTGTAAAACTAAAACGAAGATAGCGCATAGCGCGCATATCTGGGTGAATCACAAGCTCGGCCAAATATAACACAGGGGTATCTTCGTGTCAACAAAAATCAAAAAGTACTCACAGTCCCTTTAGTTCCGAAAAACGTTTGAAGGCAAACTCGGAAAGGTTCTTGATCAGATTACCGCTGAGATCGCTGCAAAACAAAGAAATAAAAATCCATAATAGACACTTTGGTTATATACCTTGAGCGGTAAACAAAGTTTATGCCACTTCTATAAGTTAGCATCGTGTGTACCCGTTTTGTGTTATTTGCAAATTGGATTGTATGACGCAGGAAAGAGACAGTTTTCACACATCTCGCTGCATTCAAGTCATGTCTAAAGTCGCGCGATCTCCCCGTAAAACCGCGAGCAAAAAGTCCATCATTCTTGATCTTGGCCATTGCATCTTAACATGACTAGAAACATCGGATTGATAAAGAAACGTTTCGATTACCATGTACACAGGAAATTTAGCGATCGATGCGACTTCTATCAGTTTTGCTGCGAAACTGAAGAACCATTTTCAATTTATTCCGTGAACGCGCTTTTTCTGATCCAATGTTCGGAAATGAAATTTAGTGAATCTGTTTCTAACCAAATTATTCAAAGTTTACACGTTTCGTGGTTCTTCAAGAGACGTTTAATTTGCTCATTGCAAATTGTTCTTGGCTGCCAACCAGCCATCTGAAGAAATTATAAATAGCAATGAATGTTCTTCGTCTAGTGGCAGGGGGAAAAACGGCAGCCACTAAAACGATCTCGATGTCCGTGACAAATCCGACAGAGACAAAAACCTAGCTGTACCTCACATAAACTCACAGTCTACATTTGTCAAAGATCAAAGTTAGTACCAGATAAACAGCACTCATTGGCCGAATGTTCTGTTCGTACTTGTGATGAGGATCATCTTAATAAATTGACGAAAAGCATTGTGCGAATACAACTTCAAGATTGTCGGGCAGTTGATGTTGCTGTTGCACCCGAAAATGTTTGTCAAAAGCACGGATTACGGACTCGGAGAAGGGTACGGCGCCATACATACGAATTGGGAAACCCGACGTATCAAGATTAGTGACTGACTTCTGGAAGCGAAGAGATGTTGAACAACAGCGAGAGAGAGCGAAGATGAACAAGACACTCACATGAACTCCAAACCCCCGGGCAAGCCTTCTGGTATTCTTGTTAGATTTCTCCTTGAGCAATCGGCTTCCTTTCTTTCCCAGTTGCATGGACAGCATTGTAACTTCTGGGCGTAGGTCGCAAGGCACAAAAGTACGAGCAGAATATTTCTCCAAACAGCAGCCATTTGTTCAACTAAAGCGCTCGAGAAATCTCATCTACCGTCATGCACGAAGAAGCGGGTGGTGATATCCGATACAGCAAACGAGAGGAGAGGGTACGCTTCACAGGGCAGGGAATCAAGTTGCACCAATGATAGCTGGGAGTTATATTTAGCAGAGTGGTGTTAAATAAATCCAGCATTCATCAATTGCTGCAGTTCAGTCAATTCAAATCGTAACGTGTCTTCCGGTCTTCTGTCTTGATCGCATTTTTCTGTCGGTGCGGATATTTGTCTAAATGTGTCTAAGGCGAACTAGAGAAGTGGGAGAAGACATTTAAACTGAATTAGCTGTCGCAAAGGCTATTTTGTTGGCTGTTTTGAGGCATTTTATCTCAGGAAACGGTGTTGACCTGTGTATTGTATTTCTATCACAAGTCAGCAGGAGCTGGCAGTGGCCCATCCTTTGTTCAATCAAGCTGTACGTGCTTTCGTGAAATATTTACCCTGAAGTGGTCTGCTGTTTTGGTTTGCGCGTTTCCGGTTCTTTTCATAGCATGCCCTGTGCCTAGGGGGGTATTTTGTCTTTGATTCTGGCATTTAGAGTTCGGAACCAGATTTCGTGTTGAAGTCTGCCAAATGCCTATGATGTCACAACAACTGCTGAGTCTCGCGGTGTGAGAAGCCGGCCAATGTGTTGCCAAGAATAGAGCTCGTGGTGCTAAATTTAGCCCTACAAAACAAATTGCGAAAACAGAGATTTTCACGGGGCGAAATTCTGATGCTCCTTTCTGATACTAAAAGAAAGAGCGACGACGACGACAAAAAAGAAGACGATTGTCCATCGCGGAAATGTTCGCTAACCTGAAACTAACGCGTTGCTGATACATGTAAAAGAAAGGTAAAGCCAGTGTCGATTGGGTGTGTAATAATGACAGCATGCGGTATAACACCCCGGGTTACTAAATGTTTACCATTTTTTTTTAAGTAACGCTCCGGATAAGAACTAGGGCGCTCGGCTTTTAAAAAAGCCTAAAAGCATGGGCTCCGTCGTGGCCAGTCTTGTGCGAGGCGCAACTGGACCAGTTTCATGTTAATGTTTATTTAGCCGCTGTTATCTCTTGTAGAAGTTAAACTGTTTTGATAAAGGATCTGGCTACTCTATAGTCAACAAAACAGACATTTCTGATATCGGTGGGTATTTTTATTGGCAACTTCGAGACGGGAGATTCGCTTTATCAGGATACAGAATAGTTTACATATTTTGTGTGTGGTTTTGTGGCTACCCAGGCAAATTTAAACCTTTGCTCTTGGGTAATTGAAAAAATGCTCGAAAACAGTCCGCCTACGCACATCGCCGGCAGGAAACTTCGAGTGATACAGTATGGAGCGGGCGGTGCCCAGAATAAAGAGCTCAGTACTTAAATTTGTAAAAGTCCACGTTTTCACCACTGATGCAGGGCCGTTCAGAGGAAAGGCCTCAAGAACGCAGGCGGCTTTCAGAGGAGAACGCCAATGAGATGCTGAAGTGACTTACAGCCGAGGCTGTGGGTTTGATGGTGCTGTGCACTGAAGGCCACAGTTGCCCTTTCTTTACTGGTCCAATAATATGCCCTGTACTTTTTCTCGTCAGTTCACACGCATTTGGAATTTTCTTAAATCCACGAACAAAATTGTTGGGGCAAGGGTTACAACTTCGAACTCCCAGCTCCAGACTGTTTCTTCGGTTGGAAAGTAGTGAGGAGAAAAAATAAAAATAAAAACAAAAACAAAAACAAAACAAACAAAAACAAAACAAAAACCCAAAAAAACTCGGCGTTCGATTTGCTGATTGTTCAACTAGGAAGCTTACGAATAACACGGATATGAACTTGCCATTGCCATTGTGCCATTGCTATCAACTGTGTTGTATGATTAATTATGCTGACAAATGATTACTACGATAACATTGTTTGAGTGACGGAAAAGAACTAATGAACTACAGTGACAGCCAGCTTCACTAACAGATAATGTAATAGGCAGTCTGATAGCCCAGTGACTTTTGCATTTGGGAATATTGTTAGTAGTGACTCCTACTCAGGAGTGCCGGGTTTGGAACACTGACTGAATGCATTTTCATCGACCATTTGTTGGGTCCAGCCCCCCCCCCCCCCCGGGGGTACTCAATAGGAATTTGGGTAGGGGTGTTCCGCTGACTCTATAAAACCCTGACCCTATTCAAGACACAAAAATGGAAATTTTGCTACCCTGTCTAAGACAAAGTGCTCTAATTTGATACCCTGTTCAAGACTAAGTTTGAATAAGTTAGTCTGCGTTGCACGCGTTTCCACTGGAACATATGAAGAAATCACGCAAAAATGACGAGAGCAAAAACATGGTTGAGGGGGGAGGGGAAGAGGAGAAAATCGTCAGAAAATAACCCTGTTTAAGACACGAAAATGTAAAATTTGATACCCTGTTTAAGACAGAAGACCCTGAAAATGATACCCTATCGGGCGGAACATCCCCATATAGGAAATATATGGGAGTACACCCCCCCCGGGGGGTCCAGCACTGAGTTATTTGACAATGGCTATGTCCAGTTGAACGAGACACCAGAACCGATGCAGTTCTGACTAATAATGAAACCTGTCAAATTTTTCCACATCCGTAGAAAAACAAAAAAGATGGGAGGTATTTAAGTCATAACTCTATTCAAGTCTCTTGGGTGTGAAGTACAAAGCCACAAATTCATTTAAGTACATCCGCGCAATTTAAAATCCTATAAAGCTCAGGATATGCTTCAAAACCATTCCCTTGTGATGCCGAAAATTAATGACGGAACAAACAGTAATTATCAAATCCACCTTGAATGCCGCTATCAAGTCGGCCCTTCGTTAATTGCATGACTTGGCCCCCATATTAGTTTTGGAAAAATTATAAAAACAAAACAAACATAAGCGGAGACTCGATGTCGTCTGTAACCATTCTTACTTTCGCTTCACTATCTCAGCCACTTCGCGTGTTTGGCGCGAATCGTTTTTTTTTTATTATTATTTTTTATTTACCAATTATTTTGACAACTATTTTTCTTCACGAAGCCGTTTGTATCGAGGACGAAAAATATTTGTATTAGCTATACCAGCAGCCTTGATTGTTCAAATTCGGCGGCCTACTGTATCTAATGATGGTCATTTTGTGAACAGATTGACGAATCATTGGTCCAAAAATTAGCGTAGGCGTTATTTTCATGTCGCGAGTTCAATCATTCATGGGAAGGCGGACTCTCCACGTGTTTTGTATTTGTAGCTATAACACTGTAGTAAAATGCTATACAAAGCAATTGTTATCACATGTGGAAACCTCACACTTGACTGCAGATGATGGCGGCCAGTGGAGGCGGAACAATAGATCCATTCACATATCCCGAAAAACAACAGAAATTGGACTTCAGGAACTAGTAAGCCGGATATGGGGGATAAACTGTCGCACTGTGCCTGGCGTGGAATGTACTTGCTTGACTAGGTTTTGTACTGAATTAAATATTTTCCAGAATAGCACAGTGTTAGTCACAATAACATAGGGCACTTTCACCATCATGTCCGCGCAGTTACGGATAATAGTTTGCAGTTACTTTTCGTGTGATTAAGCAATCTGAAGATCTCGGGGCAGTTTGGTTTTTGTTTATATTATTATGTATTTTGCGCGTTTCTTTACTCTACCAGCAAGTTTGATATGGTAACACTCAGCCACTTAGTATTACTGATCACATTAAGACTTGACTGGTCTGCACATTCTACTTATTGTGGATTGTGGATTTTTATACTGAATTCCACATGTTAATGCATGCTCTTGACATAATTGGCAGTGGGTCGGCGTGGGTGGAGCAAACAAGCTCGCCCCCTCACACAACAGTTCATCGTTGACGCAAACTATTTTGTCTGTCAACGCGCGCAATTCATGCTCTTCAGGTCCTGACTGACGCGTTTTCGCGCCTTCGAGTGCTTTTTCAATTCATACTGTTCACTTAGTACCTTAGAACTCTAAGGATGACAGTGCTGTCATCCTCAGAGTTCAATCTGTTAAAAAAGGTTGATCTCGTTCGGTTGTCTGGCTTATGGGTGCTTTCTGGGTCCAGAGCCTTGATTAGCCTTCTATTTTTGGAAACATATAGAAATGTAATTCGGTCAGTGACAACAAGGAATAATTTGCCCTGTGCCAATTAAACAATCAAGTAAAATGAGCCTCATGCCGTACAATTCATAGCGGCGAGTATTCATATTGTTCTCATCCAGCTTTATTTGAATGTGCATGAATTTAACAATTAACGTCCGAACACTATACTAAACTATACTATACTATACTTTTTTAAATTGAAAATTAAAGTATATAAACTACAATAGCTCTCCCTGAGTACAATTCATGCTTGAGCGCATATTTCCATGTGTGCATCAGTTATGTCGAATATGACAACTCAGTTCTGAACTAGGCCAATTTAAAACTAAAGCAAACGGATCACTTAATGCCCCGTCCACATGCACAAATACGTTTTCAAAACGGCTTATTAATTTCATTGAAAACGGATTGCCCACAGGACATCATTTGCAGATGAAGAACTGATTTCAAAAGTTCGCGTTTTCAGTGAATTCGATCATACTGTACATGTTTCCGTCGCTCGTGTGGAGTCAGTGAAAACGCTGACACGTACTATCCCTTTTCGATTGAAAACTCACATTTTTCTTTGTTCGGCCTCCCGTCTACGCGTCGAAAACGGAATTTTTCGAAACGCTCTCAAGGAAATGTTTGTTACTCCCCGCCGGACAGGCTCACGAGGCACAATTCATAGCAAGAGTTCATGAGTGCTGGATTAAGCTCAATTCATGTTTCTATCTGTGCGCTTTCAAGTCAAGTCACTTTACGAATTCTGAATCGGTGTGAATGGCGGAAACCCAAAGTCAAAGAAAACTTAAGAAAACGGCTAACGAGTTTTTTTCAAGAGCTTCAAACAAAGCACTCCTTTTCCGGAGTCACCCCGACTCAGTTCCTAAACAGTCTATTACTGGACAGTGCCCTGCCCACCAGGCATAATGCCACTTCCGTCTGTCGCACGAAAGATGAATCACAAAAGAGGCTTATAGATACATGCGCGGCACGGTCACATCCTAAAAATAAACTGACTTATCCTCTTTTTATCGAGAAAATGGGCAAAAGCCCGAAATCGGATCGCCGGCTTCCCTGGCGGAACCCGAGCCGGTTTCCTCGCTTAATCCAACTCTGGCCCCGTACATGAAGACACACAACAGGTCCTCGACCCTTACTAAAAAAAGCAAAAAGGGGACCCTTACACACACACAAAACACAATGGCAAAAGGGGGACCGAAAAAAAAAGCAAAGGGGGGGGGGGGGGGGGGCCCTTACTCAAATAAACCAAAGGGGGGACCCTTACTAAAAAAAAAAGCAAAAAAAAACAAAACAAAGGGGGGACCTTTACTGAAAAAAGCAAAGGGGGGACCCTTACCGAAAAAAGCAAAGGGGGACCCTCACTTAAAAAAAGCAAAGGGGGGACCCTTACTCAAATAAACCAAAGGGGGGACCCTTACTCAATAAAACTAAAGGGGGAACCCTTACTCAAAAAAGCAAAGGGGGGACCTTTACTGAAAAAAGCAAAGGGTGGACCTTCTAAAAAAAGCAAAGGGGGACCCTCACTTAAAAAAAGCAAAGGGGGAACCCTTACTGAAAAAAAAAAAGGGGGGGGACCCTTACTCAAAAAAAGCAAGAAGGGGACCCTTACTCAAAAAAAGCAAAGGGGGACTTTTACTGAAAAAAAACAAAGTGGGGACCCAACCGAAAAAAGCAAAGGGGAAAAAACTGTAGTAACTTCTAAATGAATGTGTGAGAGACTCCGTGCTGCTGCATTAAAAGCCAGAATATGATTGAAGTTCCAATACTTAATACCAAGTTTCCTTTTTAATGGACTCCATCCGGTTGGATGCATTGACGAAAAAGAGAGATTTGCATTTGGAGCTTTCTGAACGGCTCATTTCTCAGTGGTTTGTCGCTCCACTGAGTCCACATTTTCTGTCAGCTTTTACTCTGACTAGCATATTCCGGAAAATCAATCCAAAGATCTGTGTCCGTACGCGTGTAGGGTGTAGCATCACTTCCTTACTGCTTGGACCTTGTTTGTAGCCGCTGCAGCTTTCTCCTGCTTGGGTTTACTGACAGCTTTAGTAGAGAGCCGAGTTCCTTTAAGCATTCTATCCACAGCGGTACGGACAGCGCGTGTCTTAATAAGAGCTGCATTCTTCTCCTCCTTGTTTTCTATAACACTATTCCCGCTTTTAGATTCGTCTTGCTTTCCAACACCAGCAACGACCGACACCAGGTCACCTGTTTCGTTGCGGTTATGACGGAAACTACTCGATGCGTCTGTGTTTGACAAGCCGTCCTTCGCGGGAGCATCGAATTCTTGTTTCCGCGAAACAAAACGAGTGCTGCTAATTCTGCGCGGGTCCTTGTCGTCGCCTGCTGTTCGCCCCTGAAATCGCGCGGAATTCCTCGGGTTGAGATCGGCCGCTACACCTTGAGTGACGTTCTGGTTGAGGGCGGTGGGTTTCTGAAAGGAAGAGGATGCCCCTGCGCGTTGGTTCTCGACGCCTGATTTGCCAAACCCTGACAAGCACAGAGATTCCCGGATAAATTCCAGTGGCACTCTACCGAGAACGCCGTCGAAACGATTCTTGGTTATCTGAAAGTGGAGAAAAGGTCACGATGAGAAATCTGCGAAACAATAAACGCAAAGTGACCGAAAAGCCTGGTTTTCACCACGTGCATCTGGGGCAAAACTGAAGGAGGAAACTGAAGTTCATCATTCTTATGAGAGAAGGGTTTAGACCTGGTTCTCACAAGCGCCGCGTCGCAAGCACAAAGAAAGGAACTATTTATATCTTTGTATCTGCGCTTCTGCAGTGCAAAGTAAAGCTTCTTGACTGTGCTTGCATCACTTGTGAAAACCATCTCCCAAGACTGATCAACTTTAATATTCTCCTATAATTTCTCACCAGAAATATATCGAACAAGGAGAACTTGACTTTTGATAGCTTTCTCAGATGAAAGCTGATTCAACTATCAATTCTCACCATGTGATATAACACTCAAGCAATTTCTTCTTACTGCATTATGAACCTGGGAGTCTCACTCACAAGAGTGATCAACTTCGATTTTCTCCTTCAGTTTCTCACCAGAAATATATCATATAGTAAGGAGAACTTGGCTTTTGATACCTTGCTTAGATAGCTGATTAAACTATCAATTCTCAATACATCACTTATACACTTTCCTCTTAAAAGGTTGGGAGAATCTGCCTTTCAAACTTGGGAGTGAAAGGGTTAAACAAAAAAAGAATGCGTATCGTTTGTGCATATCGTTTGTTTAAAGTTAAAAACGGTATTGCACCGAACTATATTTCTGATCTTTTCAATAGTTCGAGCAAAAGGTATTCCCTTAGGAACGCGGATTTTAATTTGCCCCGATTCTCCACAGTACGTTATGGTAAGCACTCGCTTAGATATTTTGGTCCCTGGCTTTGGTCCAGGCTGAGTGCAACAGATAGAAATAGAAAGACGCTAGACAACTTTAAAAGTAACATAAGAAAAAAAGATCTTGCTGCTCTTGTGGAGGATGTATGTATTAATTGTAATTTATGCTGTTCGTGATGTTTATAGTATGCTTTTAACTCTTAAAGTTTTAGAAAATGGACCTTATTACTATCTAGAATTTTAATATAGTACTTAGCTATTGATTAGTTTAGTTAGTTTAGTCCAGTTTAGTCAATTATTATTCTAAGTAGTGTCCACAATTAGCTGGGAAGCTAAACACTGACACTTTTAATAAAGTTATTATTATTATTATTATTATTATCCGTATGATACATATCAGGCGAGAGACTGAACGAGAAGTTGATCACTCTATTGTGACCAACGAAATTTTTTTTCACCAGAAAACATCGACATTATAATAATTTTGAGATTCCCCCTAAGGAAAACGCAAAAAAAAAAAAAAAAAAAAAAGGAATCGGCTCCGTTTCACAAGTATTCACCGTGCATCCCTTGTCTTTTGGAAACAAATACATATTTTCCAGACGTTGCCTCTATGAACTGTCCTAACAGAAAAAAATTCCGAGTGAATTCTAACTGAGCAGGCGCCTGTATAGCAGGGCGAACTGTGAGCGCCTTGCAATGGCATCTCTGGCTATAAAATCTACAGTACGCTGCGTTTTGCAGAATTGTGTTGCGCATGGACAACCAGTACATACTCGAGAGATATCGACAACATTACATACTCGAGAGATGTCGACATCGCACTTTGTGCTTCTGACATAAACATGTTTGGGGAAGCAACTCTGCTTCTCTTTAAACGCAGTAGCTGAAGTAAAGTGACACTATCGTACTCTATTACCTCAGTCTTATCTACAAATGCACTACACCAAGTGTCTACGGCATGTGCTCAAACATGGACTGGCCCCTGACTGGACTGGACTCTGGACTACACTCTCGATTTTTTTTCTTCTTTTTTGAATTGCACTAAACAAAATTGTTATGAGTGTGGGGTGGGTAGATAGGTGAAAGAGGGGAGGGGTCGGTAAGGGTCATGTTCAAACAATTTTGTTTAGTGCAAAGTCAAAAATCGAAAGTTCAGTCCAGAGTCCAGTCAATGTTTGAGCATATGCCAGTCTCCACTAATAAC